>OY856410.1:1270272303-1271472303 GCA_963693085.1 Alisma plantago-aquatica
CTCAAGTCACTGAGCCAAAATCTTAAAAGCACTAACTACTACTCCGAGGACCCGAGAGTACAGAGACGACACATAGGACTCTATATACATCTAATCATGACATAACAACCAATGTCTCCACCTGAGACTTCACTGTTGTCCCTGCTGCTGTTGTTGTCCTTCACCTATTGAAGGATTCCTGTCTCCTTATCCGCGTCCACCTAAAAATTTGGTTCCCACGAGGGTGAGACAATTATAAAAATTGCCCCAGCGAGAGTTATAACTCTCTACCAGTAACATTATTATTCCAACATAAGAAGATAATTATGAATGGAGGAACCATATGTATATGGCAGCAAATATTTTAATGTCTAACAGATTAGAACATTAATTTTATTCAGCATTACAGCTATAACTTGAAAGAGCATCATATCACATATCCATTAGGGAATATGAAGAACATGTATAACATTTATCCACTACAGAATCATTATCACAGCATTAACTCTCTTCAGGCTTAGATCATATATCTAAAGCCTGGCATTGTCATAGTGGAGTCATGGCATGTAGCCACACTCTTTTCTCAATGTATTGGGATCTCAATCCCTCAACTCATCAAGTACAATTCCTCTTCTTAACACATTCATCATTATGATTATAGAATCTGGGTATTTAAACCCTTATCTCATCATAGAACACTTGTTACCACTTATTGAGTAACTTCATACCTTCAGGTCATCTGACCAAGGACATTAGAATTCTTGCTACACAAAGTATTGCACATAGTTCACAAAGCTCATATCACCTCTTATTACCCCTTAATAGGAAAAAAGACATATGAAAGCTTATAAGGTCTATAGAACATTTTCAATGTACAGAACATCATAGCCCATACCTGGCTATGCTCATCTTCTCATCATATCTGCATTGGGGACTCACATAGCAATCACCCTACATTAGAGATTCACATAGAATTTACCCTACATTAGGGATTCACATAGCAATTACCCTGTTCTAGGGTTCATATAGTATTACCCTGTATTAGGGTTCACATAGCGAGGAATCATTATGCAATAATAAGTATTTTAATCATGCTTCATTATTCTCATCATTTATCATTAAATGAATTATCAACACACAACATGAATTTCTCGTTCATCTTTACCAGACTATGATTACATCATAGTTTATAGGTTTGGATTAACCCTTTTTCATAAGGCATGTTGGCCTACATTCAACAGGGTACATTTCAACTCAATGTAACCATTGACATGGCACATCTCATGTGTTATTCACCCAATTATATTGGACTTATAACATATCAAGGTATACCAGTATTGGGGTGTTGGATGTGATATCTATCATATCTTGATGTATCACTTCCCTCAACACCATTATCTTATTTGAGTTCATATACTTAGCTTGTATTAGGGTATTACCCATCCTAATACTTTATGCACCAGTTCATCACATTCATCATGTAAAGTAGTGATCATTAGTCACTCACTTGGAATATAAAGCCATTGCCAATACTATGGATTCATCCATAAGTCAGGAATTAACAAAAAGACCATGTTAGGTCCTTTTCAAAACAACTCTAAGTCAAGAATAGAGTACCACGGCCGTGCAACCAAAAACGGCTGTGCAAAGGGAAGCCACCACGGCCAGGCAGCCTTACACGGTCGTGCTACAGGAGTTCACCTCATGAATCATATTCAGGTATGAATTCTATTCTTTCATTAGGGATTAGGGTTTCACATACCATCTCCCTTCTTTAGAATTGATATTGCATATAGCATCACCCTTTATTAGGGTTTCATATCACTTTGCCCATAATTAAGGTTTACTAATCATTTCCAATTAGGGTTTCTCATGAAATCACTCTCAATTAGGGTTTCACATGGATGCACCCTCAGTTAGGGTTTCACATGGATACTCCCTCAACTAGGGTTTCACATGGATGCACCCTCAACTATGGTTTTACATGGATACACCCTCAACTAGGGTTTACTATTCATCCTAATTAGTGATTTCACATGTAGACAACCTCTTAATAGGATTATACATGGAATCAGCCTCAATTAGGGTTTACATCATATATTAGATCCATGAATTTGTTATGCATCGTTGATTAGTATCAATAAGGGTATCTCTCACCTAATTACATTAGGTTTCCAAAAATTTTTGATCAATCAGACCTTCAATAACATGGGGTATCCAATTGAATTAGGGTTTCCAATGTTGATTTCTTCAATCATTGAATTCATGGAACCAATCATCAATTGGACCTATACTCATACTTCAATTGAGTTTAATAGGTCAACCTTAAAATGATTTGACCCTCGATTGACCCTCAATTGATCATCAATTAGGGTTTGATTCAATTGAATTATGGTTTGGAATCGAAGATCCAACAACACTCATCAATGCAAGATTGGTTACTTTGAAACTATTGAACCATTATCCAAATTGGGTATGACCTGACCCCAAACGGTATTGAGGTCGTTTGGATGACCTCCAAACGGTCTTGAGACCTTTTTCCCATCATATCACTCAAATCCAAGCCATCCAATTAAGGTTTGGATCTTTGGATTGATCGCCAAATCAGCATTGCATTGTACATCAACTTGGTACCTTTAGACCTTTAAACACCTAACCATACTCAACCCTAGACCTCCAAACGGTCTTGGGTGACCACCAAACGGTCTTGATACCGTTTGGATGAGCTCCAAACGGTCTTGAGACCGTTTGGCCCATCCATCCTTTGGATTCTAGTGAAAAATCATCAAGGATTGGTCTATCGAGTTGATCAACAATTCAACACTTAATTGCAATATGATTGGTACCTTTGGACCTTCAATTGATCAACTATACTTGACCCCAGACCTCCAAACGGTCTTGGGGTGACCCCCAAACGGTGTTGAGACCGTTTGGGTGATCCCCAAACGGTCTTGAGACCGTTTGGGCTAATCAACCCAAAATCTCAAATTAACTCATTGGAATTTCAGCACTAATTCCAATTTGGGTTTGCCTAATTGAATAGCCTTCAACTCATGATTCCTTGGGAGTTAATCCCTCAAATTTGGTGAGTCATTAGACCACAGCATTAGGAACAGTAATCCCAAACAGTCAATGCTTGGTCAACGCATTCAAACGGTCTTGAGACCGCTTTCCCAAAACGTTCAATTAAAACAGATTGATAATCAGCACTTAAGCCAATTAGGTTTCCCTAATTGATTAGCCTTCAACTCACGATTCCTTGGGAGTTAATCCCTCAAATTTGGAGGGTCGTCAACCAACGTAATTATGAACAGGAATACCAAACGGTCAATGCTTGGTCAACTCACTCAAACGGTTTTGAAACCGTTTTCCCAAACAGGTCAAGTTAATCAGGTTGAAAATCAGCATTTAATTCAATTCGATTTGCCTAATTGATTGGTCTTCAACCTACGATTCCTTTGGATTAACCCCTCAAATTTGGTGGGTAATTAGCCTACATAATTAGGAACAAAATTCCCAAACGGTCAACGCTTGGTCAACCATATCAAATGGTTTTGAAACCGTTTGCTCCCAAACGGTTTCAAATCGTTTGCTCCCAAACGGTTTCAAACCGTTTGCCCTTAAACGGTTTGCTGAAACCGCATAGCCAATCAAATTAAAACGATTTGGAGTAGCTATCAAAACCGTTTGGCTTGGTACTTTTCTTTGGATAAGCATCTAGGATGATATCATCATCCCCTTCCTTCAAACAACCAAGAACAACAACCGTTCTTGATGGAAATTGCAGCAAGAAACAAGAGTGCATCAAATTTAAGAAATCAATCAAGAAAGCATAGAGAATTGATGCAATAGCAATGTTTAAGGGTTTAAGTTATAAAACCCACCTCCAATTCAGATCCAAAGCTCCAAGATCATGCCATCAATGGTGAATGAAGCTCCCTTCACTATTCCAAGGGTCATCCTCAAGCTTTGAGTGAAAAGAATTAGTTAGGATTGAAGAGGAGATTGAAATAGGAAGGAATCCATAATTTATTTTCGATTTCCACCATGGAATCAAGGAGAAATGAATTAAGAACCTTACCAACAGGTTGGGAGTCGTCATCCTGCTCCTCCCTAGTTCCTTGGTCGGTTTCGCAAGCAAGGGGAAGAAAGAAATCCGAAAAGGCCTTGGTTTGGGCTTGGAAATGGCACTTTTATAAGGAAATTGAAGAGAGAGAAAATGCCTTATAAAAATCTAATTAATCCCAAAAAAATGTAACCGCCTCTTCCCCCTTATCTTCCTTAGGGACGAGGCTATATTGTTGGCCTCCTATTCCTCTCAATTATCCATGATTTAAAGAAAAGAAAATCAAGCACCTCAAATCATATTATATTAATATCCATATGTGAGTGGATATTTCTTTTTCTTATAAAATTGTGTGTGAGTTATCCACTCCCTTGGATATTTTCGTGGTCCTTGCAAGGCTCAAGGATATCCACACACATCTTATTTCAACCATTTTAATTTTGGTTGAAGTCCCTTTAATTAATACATTTAGTTTTGCCCTAAATCGAATTAGGGTTTCAATTAGACATTAATCTTGATTATTTTAATATCAAGATTTCTCTCTCCTCCAACTTAATTCAAATGAGATGCCCCTCTAATTTCATTTGCTCTACATTATGCCAAGAAACATTAGGGACCTTATTGAAGTGGTAATTTGCATACTGAACCCTAGGTTTTGGGTAAATTGCACTTTACACCAAAATTGGGTTTTAATGCACAACATTGTCCAACAAGCTCTATCTTGGTGTCCAGACTTGTAGAAACCTTACCACTACATTATATTCATTCTTATGATGTCACAACATCACAGGAACATCTTATCATGCAACATTTGCAATTTAACTCCTCCAATTTGGGCAATTTGCACTTTAGCCCAAAATAAGCAAACATTGCTTCAACATTGTCCAAACAGGACCAAAATTGAAACATAAGTTCCTCATGAGACCTAATTACTGTTCCCAAGGTAAGATTAAGAATATACTCAGCCTTATTAGGAAACACATCTAGGTTTAATTCATAACCCAGGTCAGGGATGTTACAAATTATAAACCCCTAACAAGGATTTTGTCCTCGAAATCCCAAGAAAAGGAGGGACAGATTATTCATTAATCATGCCCTCAAGTCTCCACATATCATCTTAATATCATGGAGATATCATGAACTCTGTGATTCCATACAAAGCTCCTTTCATTAATTCAACCTCATCAATGTTTACGCAGAGCATAAACCCCTAACATATGATGTTCATATTATTGAAAGGAAAAAGCATAAAAGAACATACATCTATCATTATCCAAAGAAAATATTCACCAAAAGAGAAACATATATATCTAACAGAGATAATTCATTCATAAATCTTTCATTTGTTGTTGAAAATATCCACATAGCATGTTCACTAAGTTTGTTGAGAATATCCACATAGCATGTTCACTAAGTTTGTTGAGAATATCCACATAGCATGTTCACTAAGTTTGTTGAGGATATCCACATAGCATGTTCACTAAGTTTGTTGAGAATATCCACATAGCATGTTCACTAAGTTTGTTGAGAATATCCACATAGCATGTTCACTAAGTTTGTTGAGAATATCCACATAGCATGTTCACTAAGTTTGTTGATAATATCCACATAGCATGTTCACTAAGTTTGTTGAGAATATCCACATAGCATGTTCACTATGTTTGTTGAGAATATCCACATAGCATGTTCACTAAGTTTGTTAAGAATATCCACATAGCATGTTCACTATGTTTGTTGAGAATATCCACATAGCATGTTCACTAAGTTTGTTGAGAATATCCACATAGCATGTTCACTAAGTTTGTTGAGAATATCCACATAGCATGTTCACTAAGTTTGTTGATAATATCCACATAGCATGTTCACTAAGTTTGTTGTTGGGGATGTCACATAGCTTTCCCTCTTTTGTTTAGGGTTGGTATTGCACAAAGCATCTTCCTTTATTGGAATTGCAAAAAGTATCTTCCTTTATTGGAATTGCACAAAGTATTTTCCTTTATTGATTCCATATTTCTTATTTCATGATACTCATTTGATTGTATCAGAATGACTGCTTGATCAGGACAATCACAAAGATAACAATCTAAGAGTTTCATACTTGCCTTATCCTCAATAATCATATACCTGGCCAGGGTATATAAGTATTGAGTTTAGGTAGTATGCACTTTATTTTCTATCATATTCCTCACTTTTCACATCATTATACACACATGATTCTCCATTCTTAAATTTTCTTCAGGTATCACTTCTATATTTCATCTTTCAACACAGAGATAAGGGAGATTATAAAACATTTTAAGGAATCACTGAGTAAAATGTAGATTCTCATCTTCCTTGTGTCCTTATAGGACTAGTCAAAGGAAGCTCAAAAACAACTACAACACATAGAATCATGAAATGAAGTATTAGAATGAATATATTTCATTTGACTATTACCCATCATGATTATCTACTACTTTAGGTTGGCTCAACACATAGTGTTTAGTTAATTCATGTTACTACTTTTGCCTTCACTTAGTGGCTACTGCCCTGGTGCACTAGGCATTTATTGTACTGGTGACACCAAAAACTTTAGCTTCTCAGAATATTTAGGCAAATGTCTCTAAAATTATAGAGATCTTACCTTAATTCTTAGCTTATTGCCCTTCCTTGGGCACTACCATCACAGATGTACTATTTGACCAAACTTATGGCAGAGTCTACATTCTTGCCATATGATAATCTTTCCCACATTTCCACTGTTCTATCATGACCATGTCACTCATGAATCCTTTCAAAGCCCAAAGTTTCTGCATTGAGGACTGGTAACCTAGGTTGTAATACCAGTATCCAGTCTTCTTTATGCATCACTGTTGTCCTAACCTTCTCTTCAAGAGCACAACATAGGATTCTCTATCCTGATTTGGTCAAGATGGGAATTCTCAGGCACTTGTTCTCCTCTAGCCTGGTCCCATGCACCCCCTCCTGGTGCAACAACATTGCCCTCAACAATGTGTTCCTCATGTTTTCCAGTCATTTTCAAGTTCTTCTTCTCCTATGTGAGCAGAAGATACTATCAGATAAACTGGAAGACACTTAGAACAGACTCTACAACCTTAGTCCTATGTCTCTGTAGACTCAGCGAACCTAGAGCTCTGACACCACTATTATAGCAATCGTCTCGCGAAAACATGATTAACTAATGCAGAAGCGTTTATTAAGCAGCAGATTAGCGAAAATCACTAAAAATTAAAACTTTTTGCTAAGAGATCCACACATTGGAAATCTTTTTCTTCAAGAGCCAAAGTATAACATTTACATTCTATTTCAAAGTACATGTCTTATACTATCTCTTCTCAAGATTTACAACATCAGCTGCACTGGTAAGCTCAACATAGGCAGAATAAAATCTCAAGGCACTGAGCCAAAATCTTAAAAGCACTAACTACTACTCCGAGGACCCGAGAGTACAGAGACGGCACATAGGACTCTATATACATCTAATCATGACATAACTGCCAATGTCTCCACCTGAGACTTAACTGTTGTCCCTGCTGCTGTTGTTGTCCTTCACCTATTGAAGGATTCCTGTCTCCTCATCTGCGCCCACCTAAAAATGTGGTTCCCACGGGGGTGAGACAATGATAAAAATTGCCCCAGCGAGAGTTATAACTCTCTACCAGTAACATTATTATTGCAACTTAAGAAGATAATTATGAATGGAGGAACCATATTTATATGGCAGTAGATATTTTAATGTCTAACAGATTAGAACATTAATCTTATTCAGCATTGCAGCTATAACTTGAAAGAGCATCATATCACATATCCATTAGGGAATATGAAGAACATGTATAATGATGCGATGATTTTGAGTCGCATTTATAGACCTGTTTTATATGTGGTTTGTGCTCTTATTAGTCATTTTTATGGATAATATTGCATAATTCACTCATTTCGGTCTTTGCCATCATTTTATGTCAAATCCCCTTAGTTTTATCATTTCGAGCATTATTTATCACATTATCATAATTTGTGTGGATTTATTTGATCTGGTCTTTAAATTTCAGGAAAAACAAGTATCTGCTTCCGTCGATACCATCGACTTGACCGCAGGTTGCCAGCCGAAAGGAGCAGCAAAGAGTCGATACCATCGACGTTGATGTCGATGGTATCGAGACCTCTTCAGATTGCTGGAAAAGGAGCAGTCGATAGTATCGACACCAAGTCGATACCATCGACACATGGAGGCTACAGCGTCGCTTAATGACAGAGATGCCAAAAAGGGAGGATCGATACCATCGACCCGCGTCGATGGTATCGACGCTGGCAGATATGCGTTGGATTCATTTCGATCTCAATCGGACGGCTGGAGTTAATTGACGACCTAATTATGGACTTATACCTAATGACGGCCGCCCAGACGAGATCATCATCTAATTTGTCATTGCACAAGTGTCGAGGAGCGGGAGAAAGGAGAACGGAGGCCAGAAGTTCATCCCTGTCAATCCGGACGCTACCGAAGACGAATTTCACCACCGAGAGGCGGGAAAGCTCATGTTCTATGCAAAGGATCCACTGGTTCTCCTCCGTTCAGGGGTTTTCCCATTTGATTCATGTTTTTCATATGATTTCCCCTATTTCTACCATGTATTTGTGCAAGATGACCATGCGGGGCTAATCCCCTCCATCTTTAGGACCGGGAGAAGCCCGGGAATGCATTGTATGACAGTTTTATATTAATAATTCATATTTTCTCTCTTAAATCCATGGTATAGTTTCGTTTTCTCCATATATTGTTATGCTTGATCACCATAATAATAACTTAATGCCCTTAATCACTTCGACAGAATGATTAACGGTTGAAAAGAGATGAAACATACATTAATCGATAAATCCCTTGGCAAAGGAGGTGTAAAATTAATGGTGGAAACTGAGAGATCGTTCGTAATGCGCTTAGTTTAGGGGAATGATTACTACAACGGTGGAATCAACCTAAACCTAAGTAGTGAATTACACCACGACAGTGGGTAATTCTATTTTCAGGCCACTACCCAGAAAGAGAGAGAAGATTGAGGAGTTATATGAAACCTAATGCAATGTTGACCCGCGGTGAAACAGAAATCCTAAAGATATCCTTTTGAATTGATTAAATTAACCTTTAATCTATTGTTTTCTTTGTTTTATTTTTATTTTCTTTTAATTTCGACAACAAACCCTACTTTGTTATTCGGCTTATCTGATCGCAAATAGTTAGTAGAAGTCTCCAATAATTCAACGTATCCCTGTGTTCGACTCGGGCCTCACAAAGGCCTATATTACTCGACGCGTACACTTGCGTTTTGAGCGCGTAGTAAAATACACGTCATATAACATTTATCCACTACAGAATCATAATCACAACATTAACTCTCTTCAGGCTTAGATCATATATCTAAAGCCTGGCATTGTCATAGTGGAGTCATGGCCTGAAGCCACACTCTTTTCTCAATGTATTGGGATCTCAATCCCTCAACTCATCAAGTACAATTCCTCTTCTTAACACATTCATCATTATGATTATAGAATCTGGGTATTTAAACCCTTATCTCATCATAGAACACTTGTTACTACTTATTGAGTAACTTCATACCTTCAGGTCATCTGAACAAGGACATTATAATTCTTGCTACACAAAGTATTGCACATAGTTCACAAAGCTCATATCACCTCTTATTACCCCTTAATAGGCAAAAAGACATATGAAAGCTTATAAGGTATATAGAACATTTTCAATGTACAGAACATCATAGCCCATACCTGGCTATGCTCATCTTCTCATCATATCTGCATTGGGGACTCACATAGAAATCACCCTACATTAGAGATTCACATAGCATTTACCCTACATTTGGGATTCACATAGCAATTACCCTGTGCTAGGGTTCATATAGTATTACCCTGTATTAGGGTTCACATAGCGAGGAATCATTATGGAATAATAAGTATTTTAATCATGCTTCATTATTCTCAACATTTATCATTAAATGAATTATCAACACACAGCATGAATTTCTCTTTCATCTTTACCAGACTATGATTACATCATAGTTTATAGGTTTGGATTAACCCTTTTTCATAAGGCATGTTGCCCTACATTCAACAGGGTACATTTCATCTCAATGTAACCATTGACATGGCACATCTCATGTGTTATTCACCCAATTATATTGGACTTATAACATATCAAGGTATACCAGTATTGGGGTGTTGGATGTGATATCTATCATATCTTGATGTATCACTTCCCTCAACACCATTATCTTATTTGAGTTCATATACTTAGCTTGTATTAGGGTATTACCCATCCTAATACTTTATGCACCAGTTCATCACATTCATCATGTAAAGTAGTGATCATTAGTCACTCACTTGGAATATACAACCATTGCCAATACTATGGATTCATCCATAAGTCAGGAATTAACAAAAAGACCATGTTAGGTCCTTTTCAAAACAACTCTAAGTCAAGCATAGAGTACCACAGCCGTACAACCAAAAACGGCCATGCAAAGGGAAGCCACCACGGCTGTGCAGCCTTACACGGTCGTGCTACAGGAGTTCACCTTATGAATCATATTCAGGTATGAATTCTATTCTTTCATTAGGGATTAGGGTTTCACATACCATCTCCCTTCTTTAGAATAGATATTTCATATAGCATCACCCTTTATTAGGGTTTCATATCACTCTGCCCATAATTAAGGTTTACTAATCATTTCCAATTAGGGTTTCTCATGAAATCACTCTCAATTAGGGTTTCACATGGATGCACCCTCAGTTAGGGTTTCACATGGATACTCCCTCAACTAGGGTTTCACATGTATGCACCCTCAACTATGGTTTTACATGGATACACCCTCAACTAGGGTTTACTATTCATCCTAATTAGTGATTTCACATGTAGACAACCTCTTAATAGGATTATACATGGAATCAACCTCAATTAGGGTTTACATCATATATTGGATCCATGCATTTGTTATGCATCATTGATTAGTATCATTAAGGGTATCTCTCACCTAATTACATTAGGTTTCCAAAAAGGTTTGATCAATCGGACCTTCAATAACATGGGGTATCCAATTGAATTAGGGTTTCCAATGTTGATTTCTTCAATCATTGAATTCATGGAACCAATCATCAATTGGACCTATACTCATACTTCAATTGAGTTTAATAGGTCAACCTTAAACTGATTTGACCCTCGATTGACCCTCAATTGATCATCAATTAGGGTTTGATTCAATTGAATTAGGGTTTGGAATCGAAGATCCAACAACACTCATCAATGCAAGATTGGTTACTTTGAAACTATTGAACCATTATCCAAATTGGGTATGACCTGACCCCAAACGGTCTTGAGGTCGTTTGGATGACCTCCAAATGGTCTTGAGACCGTTTTCCCATCATATCACTCAAATCCAAGCCATCCAATTAAGGTTTGGATCTTTGGATTGATCGCCAAATCAGCATTGCATTGTACATCAACTTGGTACCTTTAGACCTTTAAACACCTAACCATACTCAACCCTAGACTTACAAACGGTCTTTGGTGACCACCAAACGGTCTTGAGACCGTTTGTCCCATCCATCCTTTGGATTCTAGTGAAAAATCATCAAGGATTGGTCTATCGAGTTGATCAACAATTCAGCACTTAATTGCAATATGATTGGTACCTTTGGTCCTTCAATTGATCAACTATACTTGACCCCAGACCTCCAAACGGTCTTGGGGTGACCCCCAAACGGTCTTGAGACCGTTTGGGTGATCCCCAAATGGTCTTGAGACCGTTTGGGCTAATCAACCCAAAATCTCAAATTAACTCATTGGTCAACCATATCAAACGGTTTTGAAACCATTGTCTCCCAAACTGTTTCAAACCGTTTGCCCTTAAACGGTTTGCTGAAACCGCATAGCCAATCAAATTAAAACGATTTGGAGTAGCTATCAAAACCATTTGGCTTGGTACTTTTCTTTGGATAAGCATCTAGGATGATGCCATCATCCCCTTCCTTCGAACAACCAAGAACAGCAACCGTTCATGATGGAAATTGCAGCAAGAAACAAGAGTGCATCAAATTGAAGAAATCAATCAACAAAGCATAGAGAATTGATGCAATAGAAATGTTTAAGGGTTTAAGTTATAAAACCCGCCTCCAATTCAGCTCCAAAGCTCCAAGATCACGCCATCAATGGTGAATTAAGCTCCCTTCACTATTCCAAGGGTCGTCCTCAAGCTTTGAGTGAAAAGAATTAGTTAGGATTGAAGAGGAGATCGAAATAGGAAGGAATCCATAATTTATTTTTGATTTCCACCATGGAATCAAGGAGAAATGAATCAAGAACCTTACCAACAGGTTGGGAGTCGTCATCCTGCTCCTCCCTAACTCCTTGGTCGGTTTTGCAAGAAAGGGGAAGAAAGAAATCCGAAAAGGCCATGGTTTGGGCTTGGAAATGGCACTTTTATAAGGAAATTGATGAGAGAGAAAATGCCTTATAAAAATCCAATTAATCCCAAAAAAATGTGGCCGCCTCTTCCCCCTTATCTTCCTTAGGGACGAGGATATATTTTTTGCCTCTTATTCGTCTCAATTATCCATGATTTAAAGAAAAGCAAATCAAGCACCTCAAATCATATTATATTAATATCCATATGTGAGTGGATATTTCTTTTTCTTATAAATTTGTGTGTGAGTTATCCACTCCCTTGGATATTTTCTTGGTCCTTGCAAGGCTCAAGGATATACACACACATCTGATTTCAACCATTTTAATTTTGGTTGAAGTCCCTTTAATTAATACATTTATTTTTGCCCTAAATCGAATTAGGGTTTCAATTAGGCATTAATCTTGATTATTTTAATATCAAGATTTCTCTCTCCTCCAACGTAATTCAAATGAGATGCCCCTCTCATTTTATTTTCTCTACATGATGCCAAGAAACATTAGGGACCTTATTGAAGTGGTAATTTGCATACTGAACCCTAGGTTTTGGGCAAATTGCACTTTACACCAAAACTGGGTTTTAATGCACAACATTGTCCAACAAGCTCTATCTTGGTGTCCAGACTTGTAGAAACCTTAACACTACATCATATTCATTCTTATGATGTCACAACATCAGAGGAACATCTTATCATGCAATATTTGCAATTTAACCCCTCCAATTTGGGCAATTTGCACTTTAGTCCAAAATAAGCAAACATTGCTTCAACATTATCTAAACATGACCAAAATTGAAACATAAATTCCTCATGAGCCCTAATTACTTTTCCCAAGGTAAGATTAAGAATCTACTCAGCCTTATTAGGCAAAACATTTAGGTTTAATTCATAACCCAGGTCAGGGATGTTACAAAGTCAGTCTGAGTCTTTTCAAAGATGGGCCTGAGATCCAATTATCATCAGTTGTGAGCCAAGAGTGAGGATATCCCACAAATCTATTTTCAAATTTGTTATGACCATTATGAGTTTGTATTCATGTCGTTTAGGTTGTCGAATGAGTCGAGTGTGTTTATGAATGTCATGAACAATGTGTTCCAATATTTCCTAGAATCTTTTTTCATAGCGTTCATATATGACATGTTGGTTTACTCTAATGACTTAGAGAAACACCGTGACCACCTAGGTAGAGTTCTTGATATCTTGAGGTATAAGAATTTCTATGGGAAATTCTCGAAGTTTGAGGTAGGAAGGATGCTATAACATAGACCATTTCAGTGGATCCTACTAAAATGAAGACCATGTGTGATTGTCCAGCATCGAAGAACCCTTCGAAAATTCAAAACTTCTTGGTATTGATCAGATATTATCGGTGCTTCATAAAGGATTTCTGAAAGACTGCTCTACCCCTCACCAGGCTTAACCGACAACACAAGAAGTTTGTGTGGTCACACTTGTGCGAATCTCGATTCCAAGAATTGAAGGAAAAGTTGACCACAACTCATGTGTTGACTCTACCATCAGACAATGAAGGTTTTATGATCTTCACTGACACATCAATAATGGGGCTTGGATGTGTATTTTGTTGCTTATGCCTCCATACAGCTCAAGCCAAATGAAGGAAACTACATGACACATGATTTAGAACTACCTACGATTATACATGCCCTAAAGATTTGGTGACACTATCTTTATAGAGCCTCTTTTGAAATCTTCACCACCCATAATATCTTGAAGTACCTCTTGACTTACAGGGACCTTAAACTCATATTAAGATGATGGATGGATTAATTTGAAAGACTATGATTTGACCATCGCCTATCACCCTGGAAAAACTAATGTAGTAGTAGATGCTCTTAGTCAGAAACAACTCAAGTGTGAAATTGTCTTATCTACCGAGTGGAAAGAAGTGGGAGAGTTTTCTAGATGGACTCTGTAGCCCTTAAAAACCAGATCCATGTGGCTAACATTAAGATAAAATCAAACTTGTTGACCGAGTTGGTAGCTACCCAGTTAGCCAGCCCAGAGCTTGACAAGATGAAAGGTTTATTAGAGAAACCTCAAACACATCTCTCAGTGGGAGTAGATGGGAAAATCTGCTACAAGAGTCATATTTGGGATCATGAAGATTCACCCTTGAAGAATCATATCTTGCAAGAAGCTCATGGTTCTAAGTATATGCTAGACCCCGACACTACCAATGTGACGACCCCAATTCATATATACTTTCCATGATGACATTATCTACATATGTGTGCACTCATATCAATAAGATGTCAAGAGGGGAAAATATAAGGGATTGTGATTTTCATCTAGAATATATGAAAGCCAGATCATGTTCAAACATCATATAAACTTCCACACAAAACTATCATCCATAGAAATAAAAACTCATGATTACATTATTTAATGGAAAGAAAGACTAGTTGTAGGAAATGAAAAGTACATAGGACATAAGATTTTCTATAAATCATCTAGAAGAAAAAGAAAAGAAATTAGTTATAGGAAAATAGAGATGAACATATATGTAGCTAATATCCTCCAAGGGAACTTTATTACATGTCTTCTGGTACTTTGATGTGCTTTACTTATTCTTTGCACCTAAAAAATATGTGAAATAAATCACTCGAAAAATGTTGTGTGCGTGGGTGAAATAGTTGTATAATAACTTTCATAATGAACAATTTTAAGAAAGAATGTAAAAGAAAACATTATTCAAGGCGTGATTCGGGTGATCCATTATTGTATACATCTCTTCAGAATTGGTTGTACTACTAAGTGGGTCAGCACCTTATCTTACAAATATTTTGGGCCCTCCCATCCACTTGGGATCTACGGATCCCCTCCCCTAGGGCTATGGGGATGTGTTGACCTTAGTATTTAGTAGGGGGAGAAGTACTTATCTCACTTCAATAGTTACAACACATCTATTAATTTATGTTCTTTTACATTTTGGTGAAGAATATACTACTAATTTGCATCCAAGAACCTATATACAAATAAAGCATCCAAAGTATGCCATATCTTTTGCATCCATGAAAACTACTCTTACACCTATAAAACCCACATACTTGTTGTATCATATCTATATTTGCATGGAGTATAGAGAAACAAGTAGATAGATCACCATGAAAGGAAAATAAAGACCTAGTGTCATTATGTGTTCACAACACTTCATGCTAGGTTTTTGACTCACTTAGGGTTATAATCTAGTGTCTTTGGCTCAGATCAATGTATTAGATGGAGAATCCTCATTTTAGGGTTTTGAGAGTGGATTGGGTGTTTTGGATGATTGATTTTCCCTTAATTAACATCCTTGAAAGAGAGAGATAGAGATGTGGGTCATTCATGTGGTATTAGGGGTTTGAGTCCATTATTGACCAACAATTTAGGATTTAGATTCTAAGGGATCAATGTTATACTTTATGTCCCTGAGTTTCAAGAATACTAACATTTATAATCATACTCATTTTCTACTAGTTAATTAATAGAAAGGATATTAATTAAAGTTATATGAGGGTGTATTGATTCAAGGATGGGATTTTGGTACATGTGATAATTTATATAGGTTCTAGTTATTTTTCCTGAGAATGTGGATATTTTATGGGGATTTTTCAGATACTACAACTATTTATTATCAATTTTACAAAATCCACCAATCAGAAAAGGCTAGAGGCCAAAATGAAAAAGAAAACAAAAGAAATTGGACAAGGCCTCGTGGATCATAGGAGGGATCTGGCTCTACAGATCCTCATCCTGACCCATGATCCTCCCTTGGTCGGGAGGGTCAAGCATGGTTTCATAAAGCCAAATAGCCCTTGGGGGTATGATGAATCAGCGTGACATGGTCGTGCCAAGGTGGGTAAAACATCCACTTGATTCTTGTTCTCCTTGCGTGATGGAAACTACAAGGGAATAATGAGGGGTGAGATGTAGTTCGATGAAGGGAGAGAGAGCTTTTAGGGTCATAATCAGGGCTTAGTTGACCTCACGAGGCCATGTCGACGTCAAAAAACCTAATATGGTTGCCACAGTCCAACAATTGCTCAGTTTGTGGTCAAAATAGTCATGAAGCGTGAAAAGGAAATGTGGGATTTACCTCCCCTCTAGTTGGATTATGGGATCGAGAAGCTCAACATGATGTTAGTGATTCTCTATAATCAAATCCTGAAGCGTGAGGAGGCCCTAACCTTCTGTGTGATGAAGCATCAGATCTTGGATGCATGAGGTTGTCGACTCGAGCCTTGCTCCCGTCACAACTCCTACTGAGGGTGTAGATCGCTTCATTGGGGTCCTGGGGGCGTGTGACCTTAGTTGATTTAAAGGAGGAGGTCTTAGGAATGAGGGGGTGTTTTGGGTCAGGCAAGGTGAAGGTGGTTCAGGTTAGGGGTAATGGGGTGATCTTCATTGTAATTGAAGTTAGGGGACGAACAAAAGAAGGTCGGTGGTGATGTGGGAGGCCTTAAATCGGCTTGGGATGGTGTAGGTGAGGAAGCTCTAAAGTCGGCACCGCTGCCAGTGAGAGGCACAAAGATAAGGGAGTTAGTTATCCCTATTTTGAGGGTGAGGGGTGTTATGTAAGGGTTGGTTGAGTTTGGTTTGATGAGAGGAGAAGGATTATTCCAAGGAAAAAGTGATATGTTATCAAGGATAGTTGTAGGGAGATTTGACTTGGTCGCTATCCTGTTAAAGGCTTATTCATATAAGGTGGGAGGTTAGGGACAAAGTCCTTAACTTTGATGCACATCTAATTTATGGGTGGCCAAATCAGGCAGCTGAGATGTAAGGCTGGATAAGTGGTTTGTGCCAACACATTCACACTGGTCGTGTGACATTTAAATGTCACACATATGATTGAATCAACCACCCACTTAGGTATAAAGTCCTAATAAGGTGCATAATTTCAAATTCTTATAACTCTCAATTGGTTCATTCAATTGGAGTGAAATTTTAGGTGGAGCTTTGTAATATGATTAGCTATCTGTCGTACAAAATTGGGATTCAAATTCGAATGTGGATTGTGTAATTTGACTAAGGACTCTAATACACATGATTCACCTTAATATGTACTTAGGGTTTGTATTATTTTCGAATTTTATACCCATATCATCAAACTAGTAGAGGGCGATGATTGTGGGTATTTAAGGTAACACGTTTGACTGATCATAAATATCATTCAATTGCAAGAGAGAGAAAATAAATTATATAAAAACTCACTTTATCACAACCAATATGTTTAAAGACTTGTAGTGATACTTTAGGTGGCTGGGAATGAAGAGAGACATATAGGCATATGTCTCCAGTTGTCTCATGTGTCAGATGGTGAAGGCTGAACACCAACGACCTATTGGATTATTGTAATCAATTGAGATTCTTGAGTGGAAATGGGAATAGATCACCATGGTCTTTGTGGTGGGTCTCCCCAAGATAAATAAAGGTCATGATGCAATATGGGTTGTGGTAGATCACAATACCAAGTCAGCACATATTTTTTCCTTAAAGATCACTACCATGGTGACATACCTAGCTGAACTATATATTAGAGAGATAGTTTGACTGCATGGTGTTTCGAGTTCAATTATTTCTTATTGTTACCCCAATTTCACCTCCAAGTTGTGGAACAAGTGCATGTAGAACTCAATACTAGATTAAAGTTTAGTACAACTTGTAACACCCATACCGATGGACAGTCAGAAAGAACGATCCAGGATCTAGAGGATTTTTTGAGAGCACATGTGCTCGATTATGGTGGATCATGGGACCAGTACTTGCTCTTAGCTGAGTTTGCTTATAATAATAGTTACCAATCCAGAATCAAGATGCCTCCGTACAAAACTCTTTATGAGAGGTTGTCGGTCACCACTTCAATGAGATGATGTCAGTGAGATGACCTTTATTAGGTCAAAAGAACTATAGTTGTATGCTGATAAAGTTTCTTTGATAAAGAAAATGCGAAAGAGTGCCTAGGATTGATGAAAGTGGTATGCTAATGCGAAGCAGACTGACTTGCACTTCACTATGGGTGAACATGTGTTTCTGAAAATTCGACCCCTCTGAGCTATAGCTAAGAACAGAGGAATGTTGATACCCCAGTACGTGAGTTTGTTTGAGATTTTAGAATAGATTGATGAATCTTTGTATCATTTAGCATTACCCCCTCAATATAGTATGATGCATGGTGTGTTCCATGTGTCCAATCTAAAGCACTATGCGAAGGATCTGAACCATGTGCTGAGCGTTGGATCTATTGAACTCTAAGGGAGTCTGACATACCCTGAGTCACCTGTGAGAGTATCGGATACCAAGGTGAAAGAGCTTAGGAATAAAAAGATAGAGATGGTAAAGGTTCTCTGAAGCACCATGGAGAGGATGAAGCCACATGGGACTTAAAGACAAATACGGAAAAGTCTTATCATGAATTACTTTGTATGAATAGTCAAATTTTGAAGACAAAATTTCCTATAAGAGGGAAAGGATGTTATAACCTCAATTTCACTTGTATTTTTAATAATTCAAATGTTGTAATTCAATAAAAAGAGACTAGTTTGGAAATTTGGGTGCTTTGTTTTAAAGAATGGATTTCTTTGCAAATTTTCCATGAATGATATATTTTGTGAATTCATCTATTTTATTAATCCAATGATGGATAAAATGGAAAAATGATAAAATAAAATCCCATAATAAGAAAAAAGAAAAAGAAATAGATGATAATTGTGTGCACATGAAATAATTGTGTAGAATTCTCCAGAAAATGACATGGAAGGCTGCTAATATCTAGTTTTCATTTGCACATGGTTTTTTAATATAAAGAATATCCAAAATAAAGAAAATAGAAAAGGAAGAAAGAGAAAAGGATTAATTTTGATGCCTTAAATGCATAAAATAGAGGGAGACTTGCATATGAAGAAAAGTCTTTTCTTTTAGAGTTATGGTTCCAATCATTGCACACGAATAGACTGTCATTAAAGAAGTTCCCTTAAAATTTGAGCTTAAAAGATGGAGGGATTGAGAGATATGTAATTTGAAAAAATCCATAAAGTGAACGGAATAACATTAAATTTCACAATTTCTATTCATATTAGAAATCCTTTTAACAACCTTTTAATTAGTATGTGAAATGTGGATCGTTAGATCTGTGATACAATGGCAGCACACTCATCCTCTACCTCGGTCAAGAAAGGAAACTAGGAACTAAACTGGTAATCTTTGGAGCCAATTTTCCAAAGATATGAAGGATGAACGAATCAAGATATTGGACCTATGACTTTGAGAGAACGAAACAAGATCATCTAGCTATGCATTATCTAGTTTGGAGGTTTTTAAGAAATTCACCCAAATCTCCCTCCATGAGCACCCAACTGACTTAGAAAAGTATAAATAGGAGATCATCAGACCCTCTGCAAAATCACATAGATGTCCACAAGATGTCACCCAACTCCTCACTCTCCACTCCTCTTGATTTTTTTACAAGCCTCCCCCTTGACCCCTAGTTCCTTTCCGAGTTTAGTAGGAGATACCTTCTTTTCATCCTTCATGTTCCGATTGTCTCACAGAAATAAAAAACCACCCCCGGGTTCGGCAATGTGTGGAAAATGTGCCTTCTTGATAGCTTGCTTCTCGGGAGGATGAGATATCTTAGTCAACCACTGAGGTTGACACGCTAGGCTTCTTCTCATGGGAAGGGGGAAGATGACTACTTGTGAAAGGTCCATCATCACCCCGACTCCCTCCTTCACAGGTCAGGGTCTTTTCAACCTTTTCCCTTTTCTTTTCATGTACTTGTGAGAATCCATGCGGGTACGGTCAGCCAAGATGGCCTGAGCCCATTAGGTCGACCTTGACCCCGTGGCACAGCCTATGGCCCACCTATTGCTAAGATGGCAGCCTATGATTGTCTCATAAGTAGTTATTTTGTAAAAAATTTAAACAAATCGTAGTATGATCAGATAATAGCAAGTAATATATGATTTTTTCTTATAAAAATACAAGAAATTTAATAAAAATACTAATAAGGCCTAAATTTGTTTCTAGTTCGATAAATGCATAAAGTTGTTATCTTTAAGATAGTTGATGAACTATAAACCCTAAGTTTCAAGAATTGATGATCTTAAGGTGTTAAATTGGCAATGATGATAAAAAAACTAATCTCTTATGAATAAAAGAGCTACTTGATAGTTATGCGGCCATAGCAACCCATAATTTGATAAATTAGGGCTTCTTTGAAGATTAAAAGTGTATTTAATAATAAATTAGGGTTTGTGAACCCCGAAAGGACATGAAAAGTGGTAATTACGGTTTGGTGAGCCAAAACCCTAATGAAATCTTAAAATTGACCTAGAAACCCTAACTTGAGACCCAAGTTTGTCTTAATGATGATTTAGCTAAAATAATTATACATGGATGTTATGCTTTAAATTTTAGGATATATTGGTTGGTTTCTTGTCTGGCTTTCTTTAATGATCTTGCCTGAACTTCAGGTAGCTGTTGAAACAGGTATGTGGTTATGCCTATGACTAGTCAGTTTACTTTCCCGATGTTTTTTGAGGTTTTATTGGATTGCTTGAAATTAAATGTTGGATGATGCTTATATCATGTAATCTATTAAAGTCACTATGGCTATCACAATATTAACCTTATAACTTGCTCGAACCCGCTATACCAACTCTGGAAATTGATAATGGAAATAAATGTAAAGTCTTGGTGATGACTGAAGACCAGACCCCATATTGGGAAGGATATAAGAGGTCATGCCCCAGATTGGGAAGATCTACATGGCATCTACCTCCAGATTGAGAGGTGGCTAATAAGGTACTGAGCTCTAGATTGAGAGTTAGCCAAAAGTCCATTGCAGGGACAAAACCCTAAGAGAGGGTATACCAAAGGTTGAGTAAAAATGGTTGAGAACTTATAATGAAAATGAAACAATTTTGTTTTTGTAACAATAATTGATTGGTTATGTTGTTAAAAGTATATGTGAACATTTTGGTCCCCCACATACCAATATAACTTGTTATACTAATCGTGCTTTTGTTTCATGCGGTTTTAAGATAATCTTTGGTTATTGCTACAAGTTTAATGGAAGGTGGACTCGCATGAAAAAGGCATTCAAAGAAAAGAAAGTAATGTAATCTTTGGAGGATTTAGTTAGTTTTCTTTTCTTGTTTCTAGTTTAGAAAATATATTATGTAGTTCCTCTTATAGAATTTCAATATTGTATAAACTCATTCCTATTTAGTGAAATTTATTCATTATTTTTTGTTATTTGCTAAACTGGTGGTCATGTATGATTGATAATGGCACTTACCCTCTCGGTCTTCCTGAATAGGGGATAATAGGGGGAGGGGGTCGTTACACCTTCCTTGCCAATTGGCTTGTTGTCAATCTAGTATAGCCAACCCTAATCATCTTGTGACAATATGGGTAAAAGATTCATTAGCCTTTTTGTAAGGGCTTCAAGGTTGTCTCTGGTCAGTAGCTACTCAATGTTCCATACATAATTATTAAGTCATCGGTTACCTCATCTTAGGACTCATGGTCTCTATCTATTGTTGGTTGTACCAAGCTAAAGTCAATCATTCAACTCACCTTTAGAATAGAATGATCAATAGCTTGCCACCATCCTTCACTACAAACATGTTGGAATAGTATGCATGGATGTAGGGATTTAGATCTCTATGCCCTTAGTATTTTAAGAATCTAGGGACGTGAAATTTGTTTGGTCAAATGTGCCTCCAATATGTAGAAAAATTCATCAAATTGTTGTATTCCTGCTTCTTTGACCTAGATTTTTTTCAAGTTCTTATCTAGTGTTTCTAGTGTTATCTTTGATGGTTCTTAGATGACATAAATATTTTATCTCATGGCATATGGAGATCGTCGGTGGTTTTGCACATCAGTACTCTATGTGAGGGACAAGCCTATTGATATGAGAAAAATGGAATGTATAGCAAAAAGTATGGGACTATCAATAAGGGATGAGAGATTATCGAATGTGGGTCGGTGCGGCCCTTCTATTTCTTTTTCTTGGATGGTTCACCATCACCTGTAGGACCTTTCAATACATCATATGTTGGTGTATGAATTTTGAATCCACCCCTAGTAGTTTGGGATGTCGAAGGTGAATGTGGAGACATAAATGAGTGTTTCTTGATTGGCAGGTGCTTATGTTGTCCTTGCCAAGATAGGTCATAATGGGCATCCCAAATGGGAGATTTGGGGAGTAGGTTGGTATCCATGGATGTCATTCATTGAAGAAAGCATCATTATGTGGTGGAACCATGGCAAAGGTTTTGTCTACTTCTTTAATGTATGAATGGTATGAATCATTTCCAGTCATCAAGACCTATCCTTTCAAATTTTCCATATCAGGATTATTTGGTGTAGATATGGTACCTAAAGCAGCAAGAGATAAATCATAATCATATTGGATTATCTTCTAACATTGAGGCATGTGAAATACCAAATGGTCTTGATATTGTTAGATTTGGTAGCAAGACATTGATATTAAATGATTGGTTGATCCTCATCATGCAGCATGACCTAAAGATCATCTCTATGTGTTGTGTTATTCAATGATACTAAATATGTGTAAGGAAGGAGAAGATAAGGACTTCATGTAATTTGTGAGAATTACAAGCCAACGGAATATGGCATGGTATACAAGCCAACAGAATATGGCATACCTAAATTACCTATTGTAAGGGGTTTCTCAAATAGCCTATAGAAATTTACATCAAGTTATCATTGCCCCTTGCCACAAACACCCAAACCAAGAAAGTTTACAAATAGAATTTTCCCCTTGCATGCTAAGGTACTGAATTAGCATTCTTGAATTGTTTTCATGCTTTCATGTTTGGTACGGTAAAAAAGGAAAAGAAAATTTTAACCTTACATTGTGAGAGGTGGATAGGGTTGAAAGGATTTATCGAGTAATTTATAGTAGACTCTGTAAGTATCTTTTATATTCATCATTATAGTTGGATCAGATAATTTTCCATATGGGCTACGCCATGGGACTTCTTTTAACATCTGACCTCCTATCCTTAAGTGGATACAGTAGGGTGTAGTCATCCTCTCATGATTGGATGCATGTATGGATTATTTAAGTGAATCATCATACACAACAGACTTAAGTGGGGTTTGAGATTCCCTTTTCAAGAATAAAATCTGATCTACTTCCACTCATTCTTGTAAATAATTATGTGGAAGCACAAATGTTTCCTAATTCATTGGGGCCCCTCAAATGAAAGTCATTATAGGTCAAATTTTGGAATACAAAAAATCCTCCTCAACATGGATTATGAAAGGAGGGAGAGTGGTTCTCATTTTTCATTTTGGTTTGTGAGAACGTTTTGTAAAATTTTACATCTCTTATTCACTATAAGAAGTCAAGGCATATTCCTTATTCTAGCATTGTACTCAAATGTTTTTTAATATTTAGATAACGATCCTACACATCACATTGATGGTCTTCAAAGTAGGTATATCTCCATAGAAATCTTAATGAATGTTCAAGTTCATCGTGGGAAATTTGAAGTATTCTATATATACAAATATTCTAAAGGGATTGTATTACTAAAATGGAAAGTAGGAAATTAGGTAGAATTATGTCAGCATTTTTCTTGGGGGGGCGAGTTGAAAAAGTAGATTTTTCGAGATCTAGCCTTAAATAGATATGATTATGTTTGGGCTTGTAGAAAAGGATTACCAAAAGGTGGGGATTAGAATTCAAGATAATAAGGCTCTAAAAAAGTTTGTTACCAAATGTTTGGTATTTTGACAACATTGTGATGTTGTTTGAATTACAAAAAAGTGTTTATCAAGGGTCAAAATTTTGTAACAATTTTGACCCTGTCTTGGGATTTTATAGGGTAATTACTAAGGGGTAAAAAGTTAAAAAACGTTTTCATGCTATTTTGGGTTTTCAAAAAGGGGTATACCAAGGAATTGAGAGTTTACCAATATTTTGATACCATTTTTTAAATGGGTTTACCAAGGGGATAAGAATTCAGAAAGATATTGACCCTATCTTGGATTTTCAATAGGTTCTATCATTCTCTCTATGTATTCTTCATAAAACTAGTGTCCTCCCCCCATTTTATCCAATATTAAACTAACCAAATTTATCATCAACCTCTTTGCAGCTATTCCTATAGTAGTTGAAATGGATCTCCTTAGCTCCAATAAAGATACAATATAATTAATTCCTATGTAGGTCTTATATTTCACTAGGATATGGTAATACCCTCAATACACCTCTTGATCATGGTGACCACAATTTTGGTAACCCGCCAAGCTAAATAAAATTACTCCAAACTAAGATGCGATAAAAAACATATTAATCATATTAAATAAAAGGTGAAAAATTAAAACAAAAATAATATTTTTCCTAAATATGTTAGAGAAAGTAGTTGCACAAAGTTCCAACTACCCATGTATACATATACTAGGTACATGTGCATGAGTTTCATGGCCTCATCCATAACATGCTTAGTAAACATGTTGTCCACATAGTTAAATCATTTACATTGCTAAAGGAATACTTAAAAAAATCATGAGTTGATATACATGACATAAAAACTCCCCGCCCAGACATGAGAGTACATGGATGACTCTAGGACTCTATACTAACAACACCAAGCATAAGACACTACTGGTCTTCAAACTACACCTCCTCGTCACCTTGCATATGATGGAATTGTTGGTCACCTTAAAAATATTTGTTGACCTACTAGGTGAGACCCCTATTCCAACAATAGATATAACTCCAAGAACATCTCTTTTTACCAAGGTTATGCAATTATATTAATTATTTTTAAAAGATAGTATTACAAAGTTGAAAGACTATATAACTTGCTAGATCTGGCATAGCCAAACTCATAAGTGAAATTAATTTCTCTTACCACATTATAAATCATATACAAATTAAAAGAATTAAAGAAAGGGTCATCAACCAATTTGATTCACCAAGTAACCCTAATATATATGCTACATGACTAGATTACATACTTTATTAGGCCCTAGGTAGTTTGAGGCATCCCACTCAAATTACTAGTTGACCACTGTTAAGTTGAAATCAGTCTTGTATAAGATATAGGATTTTTGCAATCCTAAGATCTCTTCCCCTGAGTCTGTATGAGTAACAAACATAGTGGCACATATTCCCAACTACTAACACAGCATGGTCTGCCCTGGGTACATAGGTCATAGAACTATAAACTAGGTTTTATGACCCCCAAATCTGAGTTATGAGCGCAGTCACTCTCAATCACTTCCACATCTGAGATAGGACCTTGATCGCTCGCTAAAACCTTGGATCAAGGTGGCAGGGATATAATCTCCCTTTACATACATATACTCAAACATATATGATTCTAAGTTCCTTTTGGATTACAAGTTTTACTATCCAGCAAGTACTAAAATTAGAATAGCTCTATCAATTAAGGGTACTACTTATTTAGGGTTACACTTGATTACTTAAGTCAAGTAGTAGAATTTTGACTGTATCAAACAAGTTACGTACAAACACTATAAATATTCTTACAAAGATCATTCTGACTTACTAACTCAAAAATTATAAAACATACTAAACCATTTCATGTCACCCTAGACATAAGTGTACATACACTCAAACTTCCATAAATATATTCTTTCATCACTATGGTTTCGTCCCACCATTACTGCAACATCAAAATAGTAATTTTAGTTCCCATTATTGCGTAAAATTTTCATCAAACCATATGACATAGTATGTGGTTCAGATTTTTTTACTTATTTGGTACCAAGACATCATATACATGGTAATTTGGGAACTCAAACACTTATATTTGATATCTCAAACCCTTCCTACTCAAGAAAAGTTCACCATATCACAAGAAAATGTTCATGAGAACTAACTATAGCTTAAAGATTCATATCATCATCCTTTGTGATATAAAACAATACTAAAAAAGACTATCTTCTTACCATTTTTATAGTTATAAAGTAAGTTTTAATGGAATGCACATAGAAGGTAGGAAAAATATGTACTCAAAGTTATATAACGTGCTTGGTAGAGAGAAGAAATTTAAATCTAAGGTAGAAACTCCCAAAATCAGCACACAAATGTCAAGATCAACTAGCAAAGCTCCAAGGCCGTCTCCTCTTTCCATGAATAGTGTGGAACTAGAGCAAGAAAGAAGAAAAAGAGAGTGCTCAACCCACATGCGTAGGGTTCTAGCATGAAAGCATCTAGACAAACGCATTCAACTCATCTGAAAGAGGATGGAAGGTGAAGAACAACAATAAAATGAGTAGAAGAGTAAGAATTGTACATGAATGAAGTAAGGAAAATGATCAATGGCTCAAGACCAACCTAAGAAACCTCGACCATAGCACATGTATCCATGAAAAAACATGTGATCACAACCCCCGAGGGACCTTTGTCGACCTTTTCTCTCCAGGAGTCTTGTCAGGCACCTCTAATATATACTAAGACTCCACCAAACAAAATGAAAGGAGAGGGAAAGAGGGAGTATTTATAGAGCAGGAGTTGAACTCTCATCGGACAGGAACCCTATCGGCTGAGAAACCCCATCAGGTGATTAGAAATCTATTGGTTAGAAAATTGTTGACCACTAAATTTCTTTTGACCAAACTAATGCACACACACAAATCAATCACGCTGGCCACCAGAACTTTGTTGATCAACCGATCATAAAATTCATCAATCATCATGTTATTAAATCCATTGATCAACACACAAAAGTTCTTTGGATCAGGACTCTTGTCAGGCACCAAAAGACATGTTAGGCACTAGGAAATCATCAACCACCAAGAAATAAGCATTCAAAGAAAGAAGAAAACAGCCACCAAAGAAACCACCGACCACCAAGAAACAACAAGGATCACACGATTTCCTCAGTAGATCAAAGACATCACAATCAATCCATCTAGCATATGTAAGCTTCATCAAAGCAAGTTTCAAAAGCATCCAAAAGAGAAGTAAAATTACAAAACTCTTATATTTATCATGAAGAAACTCAAGCAAGTGTCACTATTATGTCATATCTCCAGAAAAGGGGTTATTTACATGAATGTTCAAAGGCTACATGAAGTTATATAACTTCTGCAAACAAGGTCCATTTTCATTCAATATCTTGTGTGGAATCCTAATTCATAGTAAAATTTCAAGATTAAGCACCAGAGTAATACAAGTAAGACAAATTAATTATGTTTGAAGATTAACCAGGTTCATGGGCCATACAACCATAAACCCTTAGTAAGGATTTTGCCCAAAAAATCCTAAGCAAACAAGGATGGGCATTTCCTATGCATCACATCCCCTAACTCCCATGTGCCTTCCTCCATCCAATGATGATGCCACAACACCATCACTAAAGCTATATCATTCTTCCTAAGCTTTTGTACACACTTATATAAGATCAAAAATAGGTCTTTGACATAGGTAACAACCTCCTACAACTCTACCTCCACTGGTTGTATCCTCTGCTTTGTATCGGGATGGGACTTCCTCAACATCAAAATATGGAACATGTTGTGTAACCAATGCAACTTTGTTGGAAACTACAACCTATATGCCACCTTCCCAACTCGTGGTATGATAGGGTGTGGTACCATAAACCTCAGAGCCAACATACCCTTCTTACCCAACCACAATACATCCATCCAAGGGGAAACCATGAGATATACACAATCTCCAACTTGGAACTTCAACAATCTATGGAGGTTGTTAGCATAAGACTTCTTCCTATCCTAGGCTTCCTTCAAATATTGTTGGATCACCTTGATCTTATTTGTAGTTTATTGAACCAACCCATAACCCAACAACTAATGCTCACCTTCTTCATACCAACAAAGAGGTGCCCTTCATCGCCTACCATACCAAGCCTCATACATTGCCATGTCTATGCTCCTTTGATAACTGTTTTCGTAGTAAAACTCAATCAAACTCATGTGAATATCCCAACTTCCAAGAAACTAAAGTACACATGCCCTCAAAATACCTCCATTGTCTATATGGTCCTATTTGACTGGACATATGTATGAGGGTGAAAGGTCGTACTGAACCTCAATTGCGTCCCCAACACTATATTTAGATGCTCCCAAAACATGCTAGTAATAGAGGAACCCTATAAGATAATATGGTAACTAGTATTTCATATAAACAAACAATCTCGTCAACATAGATATATGCTAACTCAGTTGTATAGGTGGTCTTAATCGACAAAAAGTGAACTTTATTCATCAGTTGGTCAACAATCACCCAAGTGTAATCATTACTCTTGGTTTTCCTAGGCAGACCAATCACAAAGTCCATGGTTATATCATCTCATTTCCATTGGAGAATTGACAAAGGCAGTAATCTTCTTGCATGCTTATGATGTTTTTCCTTGACATACTGAAAAATGGGCACTTGGCCACAAACTCTGCCATGTCACGCTTCAGACCAGGCCACTAGTACAAATCCTTGAGGTTGTGATACATCTGTGTACTGCCATGATGCATCACATACATTGAGGAATGAGCTTCCTCAAGGTAGGAACAATTGTTCTATTGTGGAAACTACTATCCGATCATCTGTCTCATGAAACCCATCATGCTTTTTGCAACCAAACTATGATATGACATTCTGTGTCATGCTATCATTCTTCTGTGCATTTTGATTTGTTATTTCAATGTCAGCTTCACTTATGACTATGCCAACAATCATGAAAATGAAGATACTTCCAACTATAGATTCATTTATTGAATTGACACTAGCATGTCTAGCTAGTGACATGCATGGGAATACAATTTTTCTATATCGACATACAAAGATGGATTTCTTCTTAAAGCATCAACCATTACATTCACCTTTCTTGGATGATAGCTCATGCATCGAACAAATGTCATTTTCATAGGCTATGATTTCCAAATGATTTAATAAATTTCAAGAGCTTATGTTCGTTATTTTTGTATTTCAGGTAAATGTACAAGAATCTACATAGCTCGGTACTACCGACTTTGGCATCAGGGGGACTCACACATGCTCAGAGTGGAACATATTGAAACCAAGAACACTTGGTAGTACCAACCATGAAGTTGATACTACTGAAAACATCACAACAAAGAATCACAATTTCTTGAAGAAATCTTAGTACTTCCGACATCAACTAGGTAGTACCGACAACTTAACATGTGACCACAACTAACAAAGGCATTGGTGGTACCGACATCCAGTCGGTAGTACTGACACAGCGGGTGTTACAACCCCAATTTTTGGGCTCAAGTGGTGAGGAAAGCAATTTCTCATATTAAGGATAATTGAACAAAGAATGGTATAATTTGTTTTGAATACATGGATTTTGTTTACAATAGCCTTGATGTTTATGTTGTGGGCTTTATTGGCTATTGGGCCCAATAACAAGGAAATAACAAGGAAATTCAATTAGTAAATGGATAATTCAATTCGTAAGAAAAGAAATATGTAGAAAACTCTAGAAGGCACATCCAAAGAGGATTTCGTGCCTCTTGGGTTCCTTGGGTTCCAAGGAGTCCAAAGTTGCAAAGGAAAAACAATAAGAAAAGAAAATATTAATTAAGTATTTCTTTATTAAGAAAGAAATTGAAAATAATGGTAAAATGTGGAAAACAAGTGAAAAGAGGAGTAATCGAGTTATTCTTGGGGGAATTTCGTATTCTAAGGATTTATAAGGATAAAAGGAATACCAATAAGGAAAATAAAAGAGAAATAAAGAGAAGTCCTCAAAAAGAGATATTTTAATGAGGAACAAACAAGATTATGGGAAATTATAGATATAGATGCCTCTACAAGGATAATGACTATCCATTAAAAATTATTTCAATTTATTAGGGTTCCTTGAGGACCAAGGAATCCAAGGAAATAATTTAATAGCAAAAGAAAAAGAAAAAAAAAGTGAGGAATATACATAATTGAGTAATAACTTGCAACTAAAGAAAGGGATCCAATTTCTTTAGATAATGGGTCCAAATTTGGCATAATGAAATATTAAGTTATTACAAAGCTTCCCTCAAAATTTGGGGTTAAAAGGGTACACGGTTTGAGAGATATTGATTTTACAAAAATCCCAAAAGTGTGGACATTATAAAAGGAAAATGATGAATGTCACAATTTTATTTTTCTACTGGGATTTTAATTGTTTTGCGTGTGGCACAGAAACCGTTGATCTTGAATCCAACGAAATCTACGTCATCTCCCACATTGCGCCAAGATAGGAAACTGTAGCAGGATAAGGCAATTTTTTAGGATAATTTCCTTACATCCTAGTGCGCGAGAGATTTGGGGAAGTATCCCAACAAGTTCAGGAGCCAAATCCGCATCTAGACATCCAAGATCTTGCCTGGTTTGGAAACATGTAGCAGATATGCCTGTTTTGTAGGCTCCAAGGCAGACGCCCCTATACCCATACTCTATATAAGGGTGAACGAGACCAAGGGAAGGACACCATCATGTTTGCAAGACTCCTTGGAGTCCAAACCATGCTTCACCAACCTCTAATTTCCCAAAGACCTTCTTCTTCTCCACTCTCTATTGCTCCTGTACGTTGCTGGACAACAGTGCTAGTGTTCTTCTCTATTTGTACCGGTTCGGGCCAATTAGAACTCAGCTTCAACTTCGGAAGGCCTAGGCGAATGCGAGCACCCCTTTGCTTGCTTCTCCGATGCCCCCAACCGCGGGGTCAACCTGCCAGTTGACTAGGCGGGTGCCTGCTTCATGGGCTGAGCATCGACGAAGGTAGAAGATAGTGGAGCTGGACCCAGGTTGCGGGTTAGGTAGACCTGAAGGAGGATCCGTGAGCCAAATCGCTGGAAAAAAAAAGAGCAAGTAATGACGTGGTGCTCTATGATTAGTCTAAAGGTAATTATTTTAGGAAATTCATATCAAATGATCAGTAACTCGGAATCAGACATGTTATATATGAATCTTACTCAAATTAATACAAGGAATCCAATAAAAATACTAGTGTATACTAGTTTTTATTCTAGTTCTAAAAGTGCACAAAGTTAAGTAACTTTAATGCTTTTCATGAATGAGAAACCCTAGTTTTAATGTTAGGGGATTGAGTAAATTGATGCACATGGTTTAAAGGAGTATTAACTTGTTATTATTAAAAAGGATGATTTAGATCTAAAAGAATGATCTTTGTACATAATTGTCTTAATTTAGGGTTTCATATACCTAAGTTTGCATTAATGGGCTTAGAAACCCTAATTTGGGAGAATATGTCTTTTAATGGTTTTAATTGTGCAAGTCCATGAATAAGACAAAGTTATGTTGTTACAAAACCAGTTTGAGTATAAAAGATCATTAATGTGGATATTTTGGGGTTCCTAGTGTATAAAGAGGAATTAATGATACATTAGGGTTTAGTGACATAAACGATGAGAATTGTAGTAATTAGGGTTCCTAGAGAATCAAACTATAATTCTTTGTTGAATTGTCAAATCAAAGAAACCTGAACATGATAATTGGTCTTAATGATCTTAACATGACTTAAAATGATAAAGATAGTAGTTTTAGTGTAAAAAAAGACATTTTGGACTTAATTGAATTTTAATGGTGTCTATGATGTTGAAATTAGGGTTTGTGGACTACACGAACATTATAAATGATAAATGCATAATGGAAACTAAAACCCTAAAGGATGGCCTAGAAATCCTAAAGTGGAATCCAAGTAGATCTTGAGGAGGTTTGGAATAAAACAATGACACTTGGATGTAATGCATTAATTTCAGGATATTGATGATTGCTTGATTGATTGTTCCTGAATATTATTACTTGGACTTCAAGTTGCTCTGAATAGGTATGTGGTTAATTATGAATAATCACTTAGGTTTTCCGATGGATTCCCGGATGTTTAATCGCATTGAATGCAACTAAACTGTTTGTATGTTCATATTACAATTATAAAGTGACTATGACTATCACATAATGTATATGCCTTCTAGCTCAGATCCTAGTCCCCTCTGTGTTGTAATGGCTGACCTAGTATATAACTACCTAGAGGGTAGTTCCATCAGGTCATGAATGACTTAGTACATGGCTGCCTAGAGGGTAGGCCCAACAAGTCACAGTGAGTTAGATATTGGGCTACCTTTGGGTGGTGCCATACGACTCTACCTTTATAGAGGTATCATATAAGTCCTTACAGGGACAACACAGAGTGCGGATAGATATGGATTGAGTAGTTTGGCTTAAAACGTAATCTTGATTGTTTAATGATTAATTGAGTGATTATATTGTTAACATAGTTGAACATTATCTGTTTCCTCCACATACCAGCTTCGGCTGACCGTCGTTTTGTTTGTCGGCGTTTTAGGTACAAATCTCAAAAGTACAAACAGTAAAGAGACACATTGTGAATTCAAGAATTAAAGAACAAGGAGGAATTAGTTAGAATAGTTCAGTTGTGGTTAGAAGTTTAGTTTATTCCAAACTTTTCAAAGGTATGCAAAAATTTTATTACCACATTTCAGTATAGTCTGTTAGAATTTAATAATTGTTTTTGGTTATATGTCAAACCTTTGATCCAGAATTTATGGGTGCGGCTTCAACCTCTTGGTCTCCCTTAATTGGGGGTTATCGAAAGGTGAGGTCGTAACATTTGGTATCAGAGCGTAGGTTCCTCATTTAACCATTATTAATTATTAAATTTTACAAACTCCATAGAACCCAAGGGCGTTATTAGATGATTATCCGAAAGACGGAGGTGTCTAGAAAAGGATCACGACCGGGGGCTGGCAATATTTTCCTCCGCACCGCTAGTCGGAATATGAGGACTCCCGGATCTGTGTGACTGCCTGGACGAAGTCTTAGGGTATGAATCGAAATAAGATACGTTTAGGACTTATCATCTTATTCATCCCTTCTCATCACAAAATTCTGATAAGGACCTAAAGGATTAAGGTTTTCTTTCTTCTCCTCACCCTCTTGAGGTATGGGTAAGGTTAATGAGGTTTAAGTAATCCTCCACTAAATTAATGAAAGGCATGTAAATAAGATGTCATGGACCTAAGCTTAATAGATTAAGCACAAAATAAATAATAGATACATGCTTAGGTCGTATGACATAAGTTGTCATGTCCTCAGAAGAGACCTGAGGCTAGACCTTCTTGTCGGGAGGATAAGTTAGTCTTGGAGATGGAGATCTCCATTGCAAGTAGAGACCTAGTACATCCTCTGAGGATGATGTTAACCCTAACCCTAAGTGAAGGTTAGAGAGAGATGAGTTGGACTAGGTGTTTGAAAGGACATGCCTTTGGGATGCCATATGATCCATGGGTGACCTAGCACCTTTGACAACCCAACCTTGGGAAGGGTCGTGCATGTTAGGGTAAAGGATAGCTCCTTAGATGATGATGTTAGTGAAGGACCATAGAAACCCTATGGGTTTGTGCAAGTAGGGCATAGCTGGCACCTAGGGCACGTCATAATGCTGACAGTAGGATGAAACCCTGGATAAGGAATTATGATGGAGCATAAAGGGTTATGGATGATCTTGAGCAGCATTAAGTTCAAACCTAGGCTTCACCCATGTAGACATTGCTTTTGAGGTTGATCCTTCATGAAGAAAGGACCTCTAATGGTGAGGTTGGATGTGGGGTTATCTCTAGAGAGAGAAGGAAACCCAACAAGGAGGTTGGAAGCCTAAAACCCTGAACAATGGATGATAGTGGTTTCCTCATGATCGATCCCTGAAAGTTGATGATATCTTAGTTGTCTTTAGAGGGACCAAACCCTTGAGAAAAGATGAAGCTTCTGGTACCTACGTGCCTATGGTATATATGTCTACCTTCCGAGGTAGGAAGAAGAGTTCCTTAGACCTAGAAAGGTTTAGTAGCAGGTTATGAGGCCTTGTACCTTGTTGGTTGTCCTTAAGGAGGACCCAACTCTAATTGTTGCTTGGGTTGAAGGATGACAAGGAGTGCATGTCATGCCTTTTTCATGCTTGGTTTGTAGATAAGAGACAGAGCATGCAGTGAACCTAGGGTTCCTAGGCCTAAGAGGGGAAGTGGTGTACCTAAGGCTCATGATGAGAAGTTGAGTTTCTATAGAAGCGAGCATGGTACTCCTCATGAATAGAGGAAAAGAGAAGCCCCTTAAGTTTAAGGTGTGTTTGATGAACCCCTCATAGCTAGGTTGATGATAAAGAAAGGTATGATCTTGATCCAACATTGAGGAAAGAGGACAAGTATGACCTAGCATAGTTCAGTAGGTGATCTGCTTGTGCCTTAATAGCCTGGTAAGGTTAAGTAAGCTCATGTGGATGTAAACCCTAGATCCAAGAGCTTTTGTGACCTTGTTGTCATGATATAGTTTTCCTCCCATCCTGGGAGAGGGACCCCTTTGGTAGGGTGTATATCAGTTTTGTTGGTTTAAGGTAACCTGAAGAGGTCTCACAGGATCTTGAGAAGCTAAGTGAAAAGTACATAATGAACCTGTAGACCCATAGATATCCATCTCTAACTGCATATGAATGTGTTACCATGGAGGTAACCGGTATGGGGCTTGACCAAGGTAGGCAGGTTTCCATGACCCCTATGAAAGGATGAAAGCCAATCCTTGAATGCAGAAAGAGAGATGATGAAGACTTGGGTAAGGTTCTAAGTGAACATGTACTATAATGGTGAATCCTAAGTCTATCCTAGGGTCAGGTAGGGATAAGACCGATGGAAGTAGGAGTTGCTTGATTCCCCAGATGCACATGACCATAGGGTCAGGAGGTAACAACTATCATTGCCTGAGGGCCATGGGTCAGGAGATTGATCACCTTCATGAACTTGTGGGACCTAAAGGGAAGATGAGTAGGGCACTCTCTTGATGCATAAGGGAAGAGGGATGACCCGAAAAGAGTCGGTACCCTATAGACCTAGAGGAGATGACCAAGGATATAAACCTCAGTAGGCTTAAGACTAGTTTTCCATGGAGGTAACTTTGATATCGAAATGTTTGTGATGAAGAGACATATGTGGCACATTGCAACTTAGATGTAAAGGTGTATTGGCAAGGTGGGATGTACCATCTCTATTCTTGGAACAGGAAGAAGTCTGTATTTGGACTGTAGCCAAATGCTTATTTCCTCTTGTTATGGGAGTGAGAGATAGGACATTACGCATGCCATACACCAAGGATAAGAGATGATGTAGGTTGGAACGTTGCCATGAGAAATTGGGGTAGAGAAGATAATCTACCCTGGTAAAGTGAATGATACATGGATGGTTTGTAAACACTAAGAGGAAAGAGGTAGTCCCCTTATGAGGATGTTTTTATCATGAGCTATGAGGAACTTACAAGTTATAGCAGGTTGAGTTGGATCACCATGATGATGAAAGCAGAGAGTGTTCTTAATGAAGATAGACATAGTTTTTGAGGTGGTAATGAATGTTCTGGTTAGGACTTATTGTTTGGCTAAACCTAAGTTCGAAAAGGAGAGGTGTTTGGATAACACTCATATGTAACAAGATACATTGGAAGGTTAATGGTTGTTTGGTTAGCTAGTCTAGTTTTTGATGCAATGAAAGGATGGTGGTAGAACCGCATATACACTTCTTTAGAAAAGAAGGTGATGAAACCCCGACTAGAGTGGTTTAGGGTTTCTGAGGAATTGATCTTGAAAGATAATGACATACAGGAAATCATGATTGAAGATCACCATACACCGTGGTAAAATGGCGATAGCACTTTGGATGCTTAAGATGAAGTTGCATGTGGTTTATGGCCATGCAAGCCAGGAGGTAAAGGACGAATCCCAGTAACCCAGTGTATCGATATAGAGGACAAAATAGTCCCTGAGAGGGAATGGGAGTTCATCACTATGGATGATGTGATAAGTCTCCCCTTGACCAAGAAAGATCTAAATGCAATATGGGTTATGGTAGGTCGCCTTACCTAGATGTCATGAGAAAAAAGAGTTCTGTTAAGGGACAGATCTAGTTGAACTACCCATGAGAGAGAGGGTTCAACTACACCATGAAGTGAGTTCAAAGGTTCTTGAGTTTGACCTACAGGTTTCCTTCCAAAAGATGGAAGTAGGTGCATGAAGAACTCAATGTTAGTATAGTTTATCACCCCAAACTATGGTTAGTATGATCCAGACTAAAGGTGTAAGGACCCTGACCTGCGTTTAGGGCTTACCCTGTTTGTTTTGCTTAACCTTGATGGTTTGGTGCTTGCTAATCACCTTTGAGTGGTGATTAGGGTTTGGTTGTGCTTTGTTGAGAGTTGAAGGTGCTACTTGCAAATAACCCAGGTCTAGGGTTTTGTGTGCAAGTTTGCCATCATATGAGATGTTTTCCCCTCTTTGCTTCCTCTAGGGTTAAGAGGAAGGATTGGGCTTGTGTTTGAGTCCTTTTGGACCTTTGTTGAGCTTGTTTGGGCCTTGGAGTTCCTTGTTTGGGCTTGCTTGGGCCTTGTGTCGGCCAAGTAGAGCTTGTGTCGGCCTAGGGCAGCTTGGTGTGTCACCCATGAAGCTTGATCCAACCTTGGTCATGTTTGGAGAACACATGGTGCACATCTTGGACAAGTGTCTTTTGGCTTGCAAGAGTAGTGGCTTGAGTTTGTGGACATGTGTCCCTTGGGTGGATGACACATAGCAAGTGTTTACCTTGGTTTCTCCTCCTTTATCATCTATATAGGTGGTCCCTTCCTTAGCTTGAGGCCCCTTTAGTTCCTCTCCTTCTTGTGTACGACACACTCTTCCTTTCCTTTTCTTGGTGGCCGACACACCCTTGTGTGAGCAGCTTGGAGGCCGACACACCCTTGGAGAAGGAGGTGGTGGCCGATACACACCCTCTTGGAGGAGCTTTGGTGGCCGACAACCTTGGAGCTCAAAGTGCATCTTCTTACTTGGAGCTTAAGGAGGGTTGCATGACTCTAACCCTAACAACTCTATCCTCTTCTCTCATATGTTGTCTTAATCTTGCCTTTATATGTTAGTAGTTGGTTCTTGTTTAGCTTTCATGTTGGCCGATCCATGTGTGTTAGGGTTTAGGAGAGCAACACTCCTTTCTCCCCTTGGTCTAGATGAGTGAGCTTGAGCTCTAATGCCATGAGCAACACCCCTCTTTCCTACCCGATTGAGGTGAGCACATGACTTAGTGGCTTGAGCAAGACTCTCCTCTCACCTTGGGCAAGATGGTGAGCTCATTTAGATGGCTTGAACCTTGGTCGAGATGTGTGGGGAGGTTCTGCACGACAGCCCTTGCCCTAGTTCTCTCTTGCACGATTGGAGTGAGCAAAGTTTCTCTTTTTTACCTTGGGCGGGTGAGCAACCTAATCCTGCTCGCCCTGAGCCAGCTCTGCCCGACAGGCTGCTCGCCCGGAGGGCTGCTCGCCCAGTAGCTTGGCTCGTCTAGCCTTTGTTGCTCACTCAGTTTTCCCTTGCTCACCTGCACACGTGTCGCCCAACACCCTGGCTTTGCTCGCCCGACAGGTCCTGCTCACGCGACTTTTCCTTTGGCTCGCCCGATACCAGTGCTCACCCAGTTCTATATGGCTCGCTCGATATCAACCTGCCCGCTCAGTTGAGCTATGCTCGCCCGATGACCTTGCACGCTTGAATGGCTCGCCCTGCACCTGTGTCGCCCGACACACACACACCTGCTCGCCCATGCTACCCTACTCACCTGGACAAGTCTTATTTTGCACGCCTGCTGGGCTGCACGCCCGATAGGGGCTGGGTAGGAGTGGGTTCTGCCCGGGGGTGACTTCTAGTGAGGGTTGTTGTTATCTCTTGTGAGGGTACAACCTGTTATGATGCTCTTATGATGATTCTTTGCTTAATAACTAGAATTTTGTTCTTGTGGCTAAAGTACATGCGTATGAATGTAACTACTCTATCTCTTTAATGACAATGTGAATCTTGAGCATGCATTAGGGTTGCTCGATAGTGTGCCTACACGTGTGACTTTAAGATGAGGCATGGATATGATTATTGTTGTCATGTTGTGCTAACAATGCACTTAACCCTAATTGTCACACTATGGTAGTAGTTGTAGTCTCTTGATTATTCATCTGGTTGTTGAATGATGCTAACCATGCAGGTAATGCTTAGCCCAATGAAAGGCTATGAGAATTGGGTAAATGAACATTGTGATGACAGGTGTATTATGAATGATGTTCCATGATGATGATGAAAGCCTTAAGAGGCTAATGGCACTATGTGATGAGGGATTGAGATCCCATGATATGTGATGATCCTTGAGAGGGATCTAGATGGTTGGCAAGAGGCCAAGTGATAACATGTGATGTGAGATCCTTGTGATGGATCAGTGTGATGTAAATTGTAAGAAATGCATAATGTGGAGTTTATGTTGTTTACTTTCTATTATATCTTGCATGTTATACAACTTGGTTGAATCTTGCAATCCATCTAAAAGATACTAATTAATCATAATGGAATCTATCATGTAGCTTGCCCTGGCCATAGATTCATCACCAGTCAGGATAGGGTGATGATGAAACGGGTTCTCCTGCGGGTTAACCCGGAGTGCATATTTTTGAATATGCGAGGTTTCTCCTAGCCTAAAATAGAGAGGTGAAATGAGTGCAGCTGCGGTTGCAGACTCGGATGTGTGATGAGCATGGTGAACATGGCCCATGGCTCCAGATATGTGATATATCGAGCATGAATGCGTTCATGGCTCAGAGCATGATGTTTAGACACATGGCTCAGTTTTACTAGTGTCGTGACCTGTACCAAGGCAGGCTAGGCAGAGGGTATCCTGAAGAGCTAACCCTGTGGCTATGACCACTTCAGCATGAGACTGCGGTCCTGCTTATGTTATACTTATGTGCGGACTTGAGGCGGAGAAGGTCTTGGATTCCGGCTCTTCCATTGACCTTATATGGCACCGGCTATGGGCTTTGCAGCCGAAGGTTGGAATTGAACGGTACGGTTCAATTCCTCAGGGCATAATAAAACGTAATCCAGCCATTTAGTATGAACTGCTTAAGACAAACACAAAACATTGGTTGAGGCCTTGTTTGTGTAGTTAACTTTAATTATCTGCAGTTGTTTGTGCATTACTCTTATGTGGTGAGTTTCATATATAGTTTATCTTGTCAATCATGTTCCATTGGAAAATATGTTGGTTATATGCCCTTTTGCTATAGCTGGTAAGTTTGAGGTTGGCTTGTTATTCATAACTATTTCTGTTATATTCCTTATCAATATATATCTGCTCATATAAATGCTTATCTGAGGTTTTGTAGTTTTGGCGCAGAGTTATGCCTCCCGCTGGGACAATGTTCAATTGTCTCACTCCGCTAGTTTTTACCCCTTTTTAGGTGGTCGAGCTTGTCGTGGTGGTGGTCACGGAGTTGCGTCCGAGCAACGAAAAGATCAGTAGAAGGCAAGCTTTGGAGATGTTGCTGTCTTGATGTTTTGGTGTAGAGTCTAGAGTCATCCTTGTACTCTCAGGTCCTTGGCGGTGTTTTGACGATGTTTTACGATGTACGAACGAGATCGTTTGTATATCCTGTTGATGGCCAGATGTGGGCCTTTATATGTATGAACAGGTGGTGAACTCATTGTTATGACAGGACAGCTGTTGCTCTAAGCTGTGGACATATATCCAGGCTTGTATGGATATGTATATAATATGTTTTCTTGCAGGATATGGACTGGAATGTAATATGTTTCCCAGTTTATCAGTTTTCCCCAATCAGTTTTAATTAACCCGTGTTTTTGATAAGCTGTGGTTATGGTGATTTCAGCAAATTTTCGCGTAACACCTCGTTATCTGTGTGATAATGGGATGTGTTGCCACAAGTTTGGTATCAGAGCTTTAGGTTCACTGAGTCTACAGGGATCTAGGACTAGGTTGTGTTTGTTCTTATGTGTTTTCCAGATTTCCTCATAGAATTCTTCTGCCCTCAGTGGAAGAAAAGCCAAGATGTCTGGAAACCATGAAGAACCCGCTGCTGAGCACAGTGATGTTGCATCTGTTGATGGAGCGGTAGGTCAGGCACATGAAGATCGGGTGCCTGAGGTCCCCCAACCTGACCCAGCCATTCTTGATCACCCTGCCTACCAACAGCTTATGGGGCAGATGATGGCTACGGTGAATCTCATGGTTGAGCGATTACCAGTGCCTCCTCCCCGAGCACAGGTTCCCCATGGAGAAGCATTGGGTATTGGGAAGACCTTTGAGCGGCTTCGTCGAGTCAGAGCTTCGTAATATGCTGGAACGGCTGATCCAGCGGATGCAGATATGTGGCTGACAAGTCTTGAGAAGGCTTTCCGGATCCTCGACAACCCCGAAGCAGACAAAGTAAAGCATGTTGTCTACCTTCTGAAAGGTAGTGCTGGTCACTGGTGGACCATTGAGGAAGAGAAGCAGCCTGGTGAGGTGATCTGTTGGGAAGTGTTTTGACTCGAGTTCGTCACCAGATACATTCCCAAGACGAATCTGGATGAGAAGATATGTCAGTTCGAGAGTTTGTGATAAGGAACGATGAACATCACTGAGTATGAAGCCAAGTTTATGGATCTGTTGAGGTTTTGTCCTCACATGGTGACGACATACGAGGAACGTATCAGACGTTTCGAGAAGGGTCTGGGTGCTGAGCTGACGACACCGGTTTCTGCGTTGGAGAACCGAGAACGGTTTGTGATGTTTGTGGAATCTGTTCGGAGGATCGAACGATCTGTAAGGGAGAAGAGAGAGTCTATGGCTAAGAAGAGACCTGCTCAGTTTCAGAGTCAGAGGTTTGGTGGCTTCAAGAAGCCCAAATTTTCAACACCGGCAGCGATGAGAGGTTCTGGTAGGCCATCTCAGTGGTCTATGAGTAGAGGAAGAGGTTATGTTTCTTCACCATCTAAGGAACAAAGTTCGGCTTCTGTGGCGGTGACAGGACCATATAGGCCTTGAGATGATGTTAGGACATGCTATGCCTGTGGTCAGATAGGGCATATCAGGTCAAGTTGTCCCTACAATGATGTTGAAGTGACGCAGCAGCCGAGACAGAACCTTCAGGGGTCAGAGAGACCACAGCCCAGTGGTAGCAGAGGACGAGGATGCGGTCAAGTGTCTCAGGATGGATCGTCTGCTCATGGAAGCAGAGGTCGTGGACAGCAAGCAACGGCTCGATTCTATGCTATGAATCAGCCGGAGGCGGTAGTCAACCCGCGAGTAGTGACAGGTTAGATGGAGTTATTTCATTCTGATATGTCTTCTTCTTGCTTTATATCTGTTCTGGTTGACCCGGGTGCTACGCACTCTTTTATCGCCTATAGTATGCTTGAGAACTGTCATTTACCTGTTCTCTGTAAGAAGGATAGTTTGTTGTTAGAAACCCCTCTTGATGGTTCCTCTTTGCTTCGAGAAGAGTGTCCATCTTGCGTCTTGTCTTTCTCGGGACATCACATTCAAGTGGACCTCATGCCGCTTGATATGCATGGTTTCGATGTTATCCTTGGGATGGATACCTTAGAGAGGTATAAGGTTGTCTTGGACTATGGTTCCAAGCAGGTAGTGTTTGATGTTGCTGGAGAGAAGTGGATCTTCCAGGGAGATAGGAAGATTCTTCCGACATGTGTAGTATCAGCTATGGTGGCAGATAAGTTGTTACGACAAGGATGTGAGGCGTTCTTAGCTCACGTGGTAGATACCATAGTGGATTCCAAGGCAAAAGGTCCTAGCCTTGAGGAGGTGTCAGTTGTTCGTGAGTTTGCAGACGTGTTTCCTGAGGAGTTTCCTGGTGTTCCCCCACCCCGAGAGATTGATTTCGAGATCAATATGGTACCAGGAACATAGCCAGTTGCGCAGACACCGTACAGAATGGCTCCAGCAGAGATGGCAGAGTTGATAAAGCAGTTACAGGAGTTGTTGGATAAAGGTTTTATCCGACCGAGTACGTCGCCTTGGGGTGCTCCAGTGCTGTTTGTCAAGAAGAAGGATGGTTTGATGCAATTGTATATAGACTACCGGCAGTTGAACAAGGTCACGATCAAGAACAAGTACCTGTTGCCGAGGATAGATGATATGTTCGATCAGTTGCGTGGTGCTACAGTGTTTTCAAAGATCGATCTACGGTCCAGATATCATCAGTTGAGGATAAAGGCAAATGACATACTGAAGTCAACCTTCAGGACAAGGTATGGTCATTATGAGTTTGTGGTTATGTCGTTTGGGTTAACTAATGCACCTGCAGCTTTCATGGACCTGATGAACAGAGTGTTCCGTCTGTTCTTAGATCAGTTTGTTGTAGTTTTTATAGATGACATCTTGATCTATAGTCAGGACAGGCTAGAGCACGAGCAACATCTTCGTCGAGCGTTGACTCTTCTTTGCCAACATCAGTTATATGCCAAGTTCAGTAAGTGTGAATTTTGGCTGGATGAAGTGACCTTCTTGGGCCATGTGATATCCGCTGAAGGAGTCAAGGTAGATCCAAAGAAGGTGGAATCTATTGCAGATTGGGAACAACCGAAACGGCGACAAAAGTTCATAGTTTCCTTGGTTTAGCAGGATACTACTGGAGGTTTATCAAGGACTTCAGTTCGATAGCATTGCCGATGACGAAGTTGACTAGAAAGGATGTACCTTTTGTTTGGGATGACCGATGTCAGCAAGATTTCTAGAGTCTGAAGGAGAAGCTGACCAGTGCCCCAGTATTGATCTTGCCAGAGCCTGGGAAAGGCTATGTTGTTTTCTGTGATGCTTCTAAGAAAGGTTTAGGTTGCGTGTTGATGCAGGAAGATCATGTGGTTTCTTTTGCCTCGCGACAGCTCAAGAAGCATGAGGAGAACTACCCGACTCATGACTTGGAGCTGGCAGCAGTAGTCCATGCATTAAAATTTTGGAGACACTATCTGTATGGGGAAGTGTGCCAGATCTTTACGGATCATAAGAATCTGAAGTATATCTTCACACAGCATGAGTTGAACATGCGACAGCGGCGATGGATGGAGTTGATCAACGACTACGACTGCACTATCGAGTATCATCCTGGTAAGGCGAATGTGGTAGCAGATGCGCTTAGCAGGAAGTCTTCTCTTTCTTCAAAGAAGGCACAGTTGAGTTCCCTGGTTTGCCATAGGCGAGATATCTTTGTCTCTCTGCGGCAGATGAACGTGTAGATGGAAGTCTTGTTGTTGTCTGGTCTTTTCGCACAGATGCAAGTCAATCCTACGTTGAGGCAGTAGATCAAGGATGCACAGCAGACGAATGAGGCGGTATAGTTGATCAGATCAGAGTTTGGCAGCGACAAGAGTGATGGGTTTCATGAGTCTGAGGATGGGCTAGTTTGCTATCGTGATAGGATGGTAGTTCCAGATGCTGATGACCTGAGGAAGTTGGTGCTTTAAGAAGCACATACGTCGATATATGCGATGCATCCAGGTGTCACCAAGATGTATCATAGTCTGAAGGACTTGTATTGGTGGCCCGGTATGAAGAGAGATGTGGCTGAGTTCGTGGCTAGATGTGCAGAATGTCAGCAAGTGAAGGCTGAACATCAGAAGCCGACAGGTACGTTGCAACCTTTGTCGATACCGCAATGGAAATGGGATCATATAACCATGGATTTTGTAGTTGGTCTGCCCAAGACAACTAGGAATCATGAGTCCATTTGGGTGATAGTGGACAGATTGACGAAGTCTGCCCATTTTCTGCCTGTGAAGACAACGTATACGGCTGAGAAGCTCGCTAGAGTGTATGTGGATGAGATAGTTTGTTTGCATGGTGTGCCAGCAACAATAGTTTCTGACAGAGGTCCTCAGTTTACCAGTCATTTTTGGGAACAGTTGCACAGAGCGTTGGGAACGCAGTTGAGGTTCAGTACATCCTTTCATCCGCAGACAGATGGACAGTCTGAAAGGACTATTCAGATTGTGGAGGATCTCCTTCGAGCTTGTGTTTTGCAGTTCCTAGGCATCTGGGATGTTCACCTGAGTTTGATAGAGTTTGCTTATAACAACAGTTATCAGCGAAGCATTGACATGGCTCCTTATGAAGCTCTGTATGGGAGGAAGTGCATATCTCCTTTGTGTTGGTACAAGTCCGGTGAGTATCAGCTTTTGGGTCATGAGTTAGTGCAGCAAATGACAGATAAGATCAAAGTGATACAACAACAGTTGAAAGTGGCATAGGATAGGCAGAAGTCTTATGCAGACAATCGCCGACGACTGTTGGAGTTCCAGGTAGGAGACAAAGTATATCTTAAGGTCTCGCCTTGGAAGGGTGTGCTGAGGTTTGGACTAAAGGGTAAGTTGACACCCAGGTATATGGGGCCTTACCCAGTCTTAGCACGTGTCGGAAAGGTAGCTTACGAGATAGAGTTACCTCCTGAGTTGCACAGGTTGCATCCAGTTTTCCATGTCAGTATGCTAAAAAAAGTCATCCAGACTCAGGTACAGTGATACATCCAGTTGAGGTTGAGCTTGATGCAGATGTGACCTACGAGGAAGGTCCTGTGGCGATTCTTGACAGAAGGATCAAGAAGCTGAAAAAGAAGGACCTGGTTCTTGTGAAAGTTCTTTGGCAGCGTCGTGGCGTCGAGGAAGCCACGTGGGAGCTTGAGGAAGAGATGAGGAGAAAGTACCCCTCGCTTTTCTCTTCGGATTTCGGGGACGAAATCCCTTAAAGGGGGTTAGATTGTAAGGACCCTGACCTGCGTTTAGGGCTTACCCTGTTTGTTTTGCTTAACCTGGATGGTTTGGTGCTTGCTAATCACCTTTGAGTGATGATCAGGGTTTGGTTGTGCTTTGTTGAGAGTTGAAGGTGCTACTTGCAAATAACCCATGTCTAGGGTTTTGTGTGCCAGTTTTCCATCTTATGAGATGTTTTCCCCTTTTTGCTTCCTCTAGGGTTGAGAGGAAGGCTTGGGCTTGTGTTTGAGTCCTTTTGGACCTTTGTTGAGCTTGTTTGGGCCTTGGAGTTCCTTGTTTGGGCTTGCTTGGGCCTTGTGTCGGCCAAGTAGAGCTTGTGTCGGCCTAGGGCAGCTTGGTGTGTCGCCCATGAAGCTTGATCCAACCTTGGTCATGTTTGGAGAACACATGGTGCACATCTTGGACAAGTGTCTTTTGGCTTGCAAGAGTAGTGGCTTGAGTTTGTGGACATGTGTCCCTTGGGTGGACGACACATAGCAAGTGTTTACCTTGGTTTCTCCTCCTTTCTCATGTATATAGGTGGTCCCTTCCTTAGCTTGAGGCCCCTTTAGTTCCTCTCCTTCTTGTGCACGACACACTCTTCCTTTCCTTTGCTTGGTGTCCGACACACCCTTGTGTGAGCAGCTTGGAGGCCGACACACCCTTGGAGAAGGAGGTGGTGTCCGATACACACCCTCTTGGAGGAGCTTTGGTGGCCGACAACCTTGGAGCTCAAAGTGCATCTTCTTCCTTGGAGCTTAAGGCGGGTTGCATGACTCTAACCCCAACTACTCTATCCTCTTCTCTCATATGTTGTCTTAATCTTGCCTTTATATGTTAGTAGTTGGTTCTTGTTTAGCTTGCATGTTGGCCGATCCATGTGTGTTAGGGTTTAGGAGAGCAACACTCCTTTCTCCCCTTGGTCTAGATGAGTGAGCTTGAGCTCTAATGCCATCAGAAACACCCCTCTTTCCTACCCGATTGAGGTGAGCACATGACTTAGTGGCTTGAGCAAGACTCTCCTCTCACCTTGGGAAAGATGGTGAGCTCATTTAGATGGCTTGAACCTTGGTCGAGATGTGTGGGGAGGTGCTGCCCGACAGCCCTTGCCCTAGTTCTCTCTTGCACGGTTGGAGTGAGCAAAGTTTCTCTTTTTTACCTTGGGCGGGTGAGCTACCTGATCCTGCTCGCCCTGAGCCAGCTCTGCCCGATAGGATGCTCACCCGGAGGGCTGCTCACCCAGTAGCTTGGCTCGTCTAGCCTTTGTTGCTCGCTCAGTTTTCCCTTGCTCACCTGCACGCGTGTCGCCCAACACCCTGGCTTTGCTCGCCTGATACTTCTTTGGCTCGCCCGACAGGTCCTGCTCACGCGGCTTTTCCTTTGGCTCGCCCGATACCAGTGCTCACCCGGTTCTATCTGGCTCGCCCGATATCAACCTGCCCGCTCAGTTGAGCTATGCTCGCCCGATGACCTTGCACGCTTGAATGGCTCGCCCTGCACCTGTGTCGCCCGGCACACACACACCTGCTCGCCCATGCTACCCTTCTCACTCGGACAAGTCTTGTTCTGCACGCCTGCTAGGGATGCACGCCTGATAGGGGCTGGATAGGAGTGGGTTCTGCCCGGGGGTGACTTCTAGTGAGGGTTGTTGTTATCTCTTGTGAGGGTACGGCCTGTTATGATGCTCTTATGACGATTCTTTGCTTAATAACTAGAATTATGTTCTTGTGGCTAAAGTACATGCGTATGAATGTAACTACTCTATCTCTTTAATGACAATGTGAATCTTGAGCATGCATTAGGGTTGCTCGATAGTGTGCCTACACGTGTGACCTTGAGATGAGGCATGGATATGATTATTGTTGTCATGTTGTGCTAACAATGCACTTAACCCTAATTGTCACACTATGGTAGTAGTTGTAGTCTCTTGATTATTCATCTGGTTGTTGAATGATGCTAACCATGCAGGTAATGCTTAGCCCAATGAAAGGCTATGAGAATTGAGTAAATGAACACTGTGATGACAGGTGTATTATGAATGATGTTCCATGATGATGATGAAAGCCTTAAGAGGCTAATGGCACTATGTGATGAGGGATTGAGATCCCATGATATGTGATGATCCATGAGAGGGATCTAGATGGTTGGCAAGAGGCCAAGTGATAACATGTGATGTGAGATCCTTGTGATGGATCAGTGTGATGTAAATTGTAAGAAATGCATAATGTGGAGTTTATGTTGTTTACTTTCTATTATATCTTGCATGTTATACAACTTGGTTGAATCTTGCAATCCATCTAAAAGATATTAATTAATCATAATGGAATCTATCATGTAGCTTGCCCTGGCCATAGATTCATCACCAGTCAGGATAGGGTGATGATGAAACATGTTCTCCTGCGGGTTAACCCGGAGCACATATTTTTGAATATGCGGGGTTTCTCCTAGCCTAAAATAGAGAGGTGAAACGAGTGTAGCTGCGGTTGCAGACTCGGATGTGTGATGAGCATGGTGAACATGGCCCATGGCTCCAGATATGTGATATATCGAGCATGAATGCGTTCATGGCTCAGAGCACGATGTTTAGACACGTGGCTCAGTTTTACTAGCGCCGTGACCTGTACCAAGGCGGGCTAGGCAGAGGGTATCCTGAAGAGCTAACCCTATGGCTATGACCACTTCAGCATGAGACTGCGGTCCTGCTTATGTTATACTTATGTGCGGACATGAGGCGGAGAAGGTCTTGGATTCCGGCTCTTTCATTGACCTTATATGGCACCGGCTATGGGCTTCACAGCCGAAGGTTGGAATTGAACGGTACGGTTCAATTCCTCAGGGCATAATAAAACGTAATCCAGCCGTTTAGTATGAACTTCTTAAGACAAATACGAAACATTGGTTGAGGCCTTGTTTGTGTAGTTAACTTTAATTATCTGCAGTTGTTTGTGCATTACTCTTATGTGGTGAGTTTCATATATAGTTTATCTTGTCAATCATGTTCCATTGGAAAACATGTTGGTTATATGCCCTTTTGCTACAGCTGGTAAGTTTGAGGTTGGCTTGTTATTCATAACTGTTTCTGTTATATTCCTTATCAATATATATCTGCTCATATAAATGCTTATCCGAGGTTTTGTAGTTTTGGCGTGGAGTTATGCCTCCCGCTGGGACAATGTTCAATTGTCTCACTCTGCTAGTTTTTACCCCTTTTTAGGTGGTCGAGCTTGTCGTGGTGGTGGTCGCAAAGTTGCAGCCGAGCAGCGAGAAGATCAGTAGAAGGCAAGCTTTGGAGATGATGTCGTCTTGATGTTTTGGTGTAGAGTCTAGAGTCATCCTTGTACTCTCAGGTCCTTGGCGGTGTTTTGATGATGTTTTACAATATACGACCGAGATCGTTTGTATATCCTGTTGATGGCCAGATGTGGGCCTTTATATGTATGAACAGGTGGTGAACCCATTGTTATGACAGGACAACTGTTGCTCTAAGCTGTGGACATATATCCATGCTTGTATGGATATGTATATAATATGTTTTCTTGCAGGATATGGACTGGAATGTAATATGTTTCCCAGTTTATCAGTTTTCCGCAATCGGTTTTAATTAACCCGTGTTTTTGATAAGTTGTGGGTATGGTGATTTCCGCATGTTTTCGCGTAACACCTCGTTATCTGTGTGATAATGGGATGTGTTGCCACAAAAGGGTCTGATGAGGGCATGTGTGCTCATTCAGAGTGATATCTAGAGACAGTTCTTGTCCTATGAAAGATGTGACAATGACCACCTTAGCCAGTATCGGGTTTTATAAGAAGCTCTGTAAGGGAGGTTGTGTCGGTCACCACTTCAGTAAGGTGATGTTGGTGAAAGGACCACATGATGATTAGAAAAGGGACCACAATGTGTGTAGATGAAGTCACTTTGATTGTGTAAGGGCTGAAAGGAGCCTAGAGACGATGAGAGTCGTGAGCAGATGCAAAGTAGACTGACATACAAGTTACTGTGGAAGAATATGTGAAAATCCGACCCCTCTAAGTTATAGCTAAGAGAGCTGAGTCCCCGATGCATGAGTTCTTTTGATATGGTTTGGTGGAGAAGGTTAAAATTGACCTTACCCCTCGGGATAAAGTAATGTGTGATGAGTTCCATGTGTCCGATTTAGAGCACTATGTGAGGTACCCGACCATGTGCTGAACAATGAACCTAGTGAGCCCCAAGGGAGGCTGACATGGCCTGAGTCACCTGTGCAGTTTATAGACGCCAGAATGAAAGAACTCAGAAAAAGAAAATATGTGATAATAACGGTTCTTTGAAAATGCCATGAGTACGGCAAAGCCACATAGGGGCCAATGATGTACATGGAAAAGTCTTATCCTGATTTGTTTGTTTGTTTGAATTTTGAGGACAAAATTCCTATGAGAGGGGAAGGATGTTACAACCCCATTTTTTGGGCTCAAGTGGTGAGGAAAGCAATTTCTCATATTAAGGATAATTGAACAAAGAATGGTATAATTTGTTTTGAATACATGGATTTTTTACAATAGCCTTGATGTTTATGTTGTGGCCTTTATTGGCTATTGGGCCCAATAACAAGGAAACAACAAGGAAATTCAATTAGTAAATGGATAATTGAATTCGTAAGAAAAGAAATATGTAGAAACCTCTAGAAGGCACATCCAAAGAGGATTTCGTGCCTCTTGGGTTCCTTGGGTTCCAAGGAGTCCAAAGTTGCAAAGGAAAAACAATAAGAAAAGAAAATATTAATTAAGTATTACTTTATTAAGAACGAAATTGAAAATAATGGTAAAATGTGGAAAACAAGTGAAAAGAGGAGTAGTCGAGTTATTCTTGGTGGAATTTCATATTCTAAGGATTTCTAAGGATAAAAGGAATAACAATAAGGAAAATAAAATAGAAATAAAGAGAAGTCCTCAAAAAGAGATATTTTAATGAGGAATAAACAAGATTATGGGAAATAATAGATATAGACGCCTCTAGAAGGATAATGAGTATCCATTAAAAATTATTTCAATTTATTAGGGTTCCTTGAGGACCAAGGAATCCAAGGAAATAATTTAATAGAAAAAGAAAAAGAAAAACAAGTGAGGAATATACATAATTGAGTAATAACTTGCAACTAAAGAAAGGGATCCAATATCTTTAGATAATGGGTCCAAATTCGGCATAATGAAAGATTAAGTTATTACAAAGCATCCCTCAAAATTTGGGGTTATAAGGGTACACGGTTTGAGAGATATTGATTTTACAAAAATCCCAAAAGTGTGGACATTATAAAAGGAAAATGATGAATGTCACAATTTTGTTTTTCTACTGGGATTTTAATTGTTTTGCACGTGGCACAGAAACCGTTGATCTTGAATCCAACGAAATCTACGTCATCTCCCACCTTGCGCCAAGATAGGAAACTGCAGCAGGATAAGGCCATTTTCGAGGATAATTTCCTCACATCCTAGTGCGCGAGAGATTTGGGGAAGTATCCCAACAAGTTCAGGAGCCAAACCCGCATCTAGACATCCTAGATCTTGCCTGGTTTGGAAACATGTAGCAGATATGCCTATTTTGCAGGCTCCAAGGCAGACGCCCCTATACCCATACTCTATATAAGGGAGAACGAGACCAAGGGAAGGACACCATCATGTTCGCAAGACTCCTTGGAGTCCAAACCATGCTTCACTGACCTCTAATTTCCCAAAGGCCTTCTTCTTCTCTGCTCTCTATTGCTCTTGTACGTTGTTGGACAACAGGGCTAGTATTCTTCTCTGTTTGTACTGGTTCAAGCCAATTAGAACTCATCTTCAGCTTCGAAAGGCCTAGGCGAAGGTGAGCACCCCTTTGCCTGCTTCTCCGACGCCCCCTACCGCGGGGTCAACCTGCCAGTTGACCAGGCGGGTGCCTGCTTCACGGGTTGAGCGTGGAACAGAGGTAGAAGATAGTGGAGCTGGACCTGGGTCGCGGGTTAGGAGGACCTGAAGGAGGATCCGCGAGCCAAATCGCTGGAAAAAAAAGAGAGCAAGTAATGATGTGGCGCTCTATGATTCGTCTAAAGGTAATTATTTTAGGAAATTCATATCAAATGATCAGTAACTTGGAATCAGACATGCTATATATGAATCTTACTCAAATTAATACAAGGAATCCAATAAAAATACTAGTATAGACTAGTTTTGATTCTAGTTCTAAAATTTCACAAAGTTAATTAACTTTAATGCTTTTCATGAATGAGAAACCCTAGTTTTAATGTTAGGGGATCGAGTAAATTGATGCACATGGTTTAAAGGAGTATTAACATGTTATTATTAAAAAGGATGATTTAGATCTAAAAGAATGATCTTTGTACATAATTGTATTAATTTAGGGTTTCATATACCTAAGTTTGCATTAATGGGCTTAGAAACCCTAATTTGGGAGAATATATCTTTTAATGGTTTTAATTGTGCAAATCCATGAATAAGACAAGTTATGTTGTTACAAAACCAGTTTGAGTATAAAAGATCATTAATGTGGATATTTTGGGGTTCCTAGTGTATAAAGAGGAATTAATGATACATTAGGGTTTAGTGACATAAACGATGAGAATTGTAGTAATTAGGGTTCCTAGAGAATCAAACTATAATTCTTTGTTGAATTGTCAAATCAAAGAAACCTGAACATGATAATTGGTCTTAAAGATCTTAACATGACTTAAAATGATAAAGATAGTAGTTTTAGTGTAAAAAAAGACATTTTGGACTTAATTGACTTTTAATGGTGTCTATGATGTTGAAATTAGGGTTTGTGGACTAAACGAACATTAAAAATGATAAATGCATAATGGAAGCTAAAACCCTAAAGGATGGCCTAGAAATCCTAAAGTAGAATCCAAGTAGTTCTTGAGGAGGTTTGGAATAAAACAATGACACTTGGATGTTATGCATTAATTTCAGGATATTGATGATTGCTTGATTGATTGTTCCTCAATATTATTACTTGGACTTCAAGTTTCTCTGAACAGGTATGTGGTTAATTATGAATAACCGCTTAGGTTTTCCGATGGATTACCGGATGTTTAATCGCATTGAATGCAACTAAACTGTTTGGATGTTCATATTGCAATTATAAAGTGACTATGACTATCACATAATGTATATGCCTTCTAGCTCAGATCCTGGTCCCCTCTATGTCGTAATGGATGACCTAGTATATGGCTATCTAGAGGGTAGTTCCATCAGGTCATGAATGACTTAGTACATGGCTACCTAGAGGGTAGGTCCATCAAGTCACAGTGAGTTAGATATTGGGCTACCTTTGGCTGGTGCCATACGACTCTACCTTTACAGAGGTATCATATAAGTCCTTACAGGGACAACACCGAGTGTTGATAGATATGGATTGAGTAGTTTGGCTTAAAATGTAATCTTGATTTTTTAATGATTAATTGAGTGATTATATTGTTAACATAGTTGAACATTATCTATTTCCTCCACATACCAGCTTCGGCTGACCGTCATTTTGTTTGTCGGTGTTTTAGGTACAAATCTCAAAAGTACAAACAGTAAAGTGACACATTGTGAATTCAAGAATTAAAGAACAAGGAGGAATTAGTTAGAATAGTTCAGCTGTGGTTAGAAGTTTAGTTTATTCCAAACTTTTCAAAGGTATGGGAAAATTTTATTACCACATTTCAGTATAGTATGTTAGAATTTAATTATTGTTTTTGGTTATATGTCGAACCTTTGATCCAGAATTTATGGGTGCGGCTTCAACCTCTTGGTCTCCCTTAATTGGGGGTTACCGAAAGGTGAGGTCGTAACAGCGGGATCAGGAAGATCTCAAAATCATGATTAATCCAATATTTGGTAAATAATGACTCCCTAAGTCACTTCAATGACTTAGGGGGATTTTGTCTAGACCTAATAAGTTCATTCTATTCCGTTGGATGACAAATGAGAGTAAAGAGAGGAGAAACTAGAGAAGAAAACCACGTTGCAAGAGATTTAGGCACCTCTAGTGTACAAATTTGCATACAGAAGGTAGAAAATTGTCACATTTGTCAGAGAGGATCATCTGTACCAACTTCTTCAGGGGTTCTTTTAGTTCTCTAATGTTCCCTAAATTCTTCTTCTTCTCCCTTATGTATTTGACAAGGGAAATCATGTGGGGCTAAATCCCTTGTTCCTTAGGATCCGAGAGTAGTCCAATTATGTGTTGCAATTGACTTTTATGCATTAATAGATCCATTTCTCTTAATTTCTGGACTTATTTCTATGAATTTTTCATTAACTATCCATGCTTGATCACCATATCTAGTTAATTATACCTTTAATTGCTTTAAATAAAGGGAATTCATGGTTGGAAAATTCATAGAAATACATGTTTTATTTTTCCCTTTGAGTAAGGAGGCTTACAAATGTGAAGAGATTACCCAAAGTTTTCAATAAAGCTCCTAACTAAGAATACAATCATTACTAGAGTGGGATTGATATTAGATTAGGTAGTTAATTATGCCTTGAGAGTGGGTAATTCTTGCTACATGTCTCTTAGTCTAGGGTTAGGAGAGATGTTTATTAATGTAATGATGATAATTGTAATGTAAACTAAGTTGAAACTATAATCCTAAGAATTCACTCTAATTGAGATCAACAACTAGTAATTTTAGATTTATTTTTTGCTATAGATAATTAAACCTTCAATCCAGTTTTCATTGGCCAAGATGATCGCATTATAGTTAGTATATGTTTATGGATTAATGTTTCCCTGTGTTCAACATTTGGGCCATTTAAGGCCTATATTATATTGATATGTACACTTGTGTTTGACGAGTAGTTTAATTGTGTCAAGTTTTTGGCAGCGTTGTCAAGGGAATGGCAACTCCAACACTACGAGTGTTGTGATCGGCCACTCTAGGCCACAACCTTTATATATATACTTTTCTTTTCCATCTTTTCTTTGTTCAATGAATAATTGAAAATTTTTCTGTTGATAATTCACTAGTATTCCATGTTCCCACATTGTTGTTAAGTTTCAAATACTAGTGCATGGTTCATACTCAAACCATAGATTATGTAGAGTCTACTCCATCCATTATAGATCAGGATGAAATTTTCACAAGATACAAGAGTAAGGAGCTTCAGCTGAGAAACTCATCCCAACTCCACCACCTGCAGCTCCACAACCAAAGCAAGCAGAAATGGGTGAAGCAGAAGTTGAAGAGCAAACCATTTGGAAAAAGATCAAGGCTTCATTTGCAACTACTCAATTGGGACCAATAAAGAGGCAAATTATATATTTGGGAAGCTACAAGATAGATCCAGGATTGATGGAATTGGTGAAGTCATAGGCATTTCATGTCCACAACACTGAGAACTGAATGATGCATATCAACAATTTTGTGGAGAGTTGTGACACGGTGAAGATAGACAGAGTACTAGCGACTGTGATATATCTGAAGCTTTTTTGGTCGTTATTGGTAGACAACATGAAGTCATGGTTCTACAATCTCTCACCAGAGTCGATAGAAACATGGGTGGGGATGATAAACATTTTCTTTGAGTGTTATTTCTCACCTCAAAAGATAAACAAGTTGTTCAAGAAAATTTATAATTTCAAGCAGTAGGTAGAAGAATCTTAATCTGAAGCATGGGAGAGGTTTTAGAACATGTTGAGGAAGGTCCCTCATCATGGGATTGATTTGTATGGCTAGGAAAAGATTTTTTATTATGGAATGGGTCAAGGGGAGATGACTACACTTGATAGTGTAGGAATAGGATTCTTTCTTAACAACAAGACAACTTCGTGTCATGAAATTCTGAAGAATATGGCTAACAATCAGACCTGGGGAGAAGCAAGAGAATGTCCAACAACCATTAAAAGTGTTGGAGAGTCTAAGGTCATCATGGAATTTAACAAAAAGCTTGACCTCATAGTCAAGAAGCTATTTAAGAAGGATGGAAATTCATATGAAGGAGAGGAAAAATAGTTCATGCTTTCACAGAAGAAAAACTACAGGGGCAATTACTACTCTTGGAGGCAGGATCATTAATTTTCTTGGAAGAATCCCAATAATTTTGAGCATGACCTATATCAAGCACAACAGGCCAAGCAACACCAAGGCAATGCACACCAATAGGACAGGGGCCCTAGTAAGATAGACCGCATTGAGGATATGCTAGGCAAGCTAGTGAGTCTTATAAAGTTCTCATTGGCCAATCACAAAGGTAACTACAAAATTAGGGAGCACAAATCCGTAACATTAAAAATCAGATTTCATAGAAAGCAACGAAAGTAGCCTCATTAAAGAAACCCATTCAGCAATGATTTTCTAGAAATACATTAATAGATTATCTTCATCATCTAGTGAAGTTTATCTCTATTGCTTAGGAGCCAAAACATTATGCTGAGGAGTCACCCAAGCAACATATTTCAGAGCCAGATTGGGCATATGTGATAAAAGTTCCATATTCCCACAATCTATATGGAAAACCAAGGGGATGCAACACGCCAATGCAGTATTCTCATGCATGCACCTCAGTTGATATAGGGTCAGTGAAAAATAACAAAAGAGCCCAATTCCACCAGCTATGCGAGACAAAGAACTTCAAAATTCCACCACTATTATTCCTCCAATTCCAAAAAAGGTGCATTTCCAAGAAGAACAAATGAAGGTTGTACTCCATGGTGGAGCTCACATTTAATAAGGAGACACCCACAATTAATAAGGATCCACCACATGTCAATCTACCCATGGGAGACATTTCAAATTTTATCCTAGAGGGTGACGTTAAAGAAAGCTTATTGGAGGAGATTCCTATTGTTCCATATATTCCACCACACAAGCCTTTCGAGAATCCATATGTTCCAGTCTAGGATAGTCTGAAGTCAAGAAAGATATAAAAGTAGTTCAAGAAATTCCTAGACATTTTTCGAAAGATCCACATCAACATCCCACTTCTGGATCAATAGAACAAATTCCTACATAAGAAAGAGTTTTGAAGGATGTCACCAGTAAGAAAAGATGGACAAAAGATACAGATGTCTTGCATGTTGATGAAGTGAAGAGTGGAATGATCCAAGGAAATATACCAAGGAAGATAAAAGACTTGAGGTGTATCTATATCCCTTGTTCCATAGGCAAACATCATTTCCAACAAAAATAGTGTGATTCTGGAGCAAGCATTAATCTCATGCCTCTTGCTACCTTTCAGAAGTTGGGTTTGAAGAAGATGATGAAAACATCCATGACAATCAAGTTGGTAGGCAGATCAATTGTGAGGTTGTATGGGATATGCAAGGATATTCTAGTCAAAGTCGAAAAATTCATCTTTCTTATTGCTTTTTTGGTCATGCACACGCCCGAGATTCGGGCATTAATGATGTTGTTATGAACGTCATTCCAAGATACGGTCGATGTGATCACTTCCATTGGTAGAGGATATTTGACACTCATGATAGATGATGATAGAGTGGAGTTAAGAACTACATATGATTCTTCACCACCATCCCATGACAATCCAGGTTGAACAAAATGCATCTTATCGAGCCTATGACATAAAAAAGAGCACTTGTTGGGAGGCAACCCAACCATCAATTTTCGTTCTTTACATTCAGTTTTGTAGTTTCATAACTTTAGTTTTCATTTTATTAGTGTTTATGTAAAAAATTTACCTTGATCATATTTATGTGGTGTGCAGGCTGACGATCAGTCGGTACTATCAACTACACAGTTGATAGTACCGATGAAATCATAGGTTGCGTGAGTAATTTTTTTGAAGAAACTCAGTACTACCGACAATATGTTTAGTAGCACCGACTTTTTAAAGAAAAGGGGTCGAGTTAACTAATAAGGACTTGGTAATACTGACTCCAACTCAGTAGTACCAATGCTCAATGATGATTCAGGTTTGAGATACCAAACTAATGATCGGAAATATCAAGAAATTTTAAAGTCTCGGTACAACCAACACAAAAAATCGTTGCTACCAAAATTTATTAGTGAAATTAACATAGATATAGAAAAGGTTGTCGATACCACTGATACATATGTAAATGGTACCGACTCATATAACTCAAAGAAGGATATTGAATGCCATATTTTGATACCACCAACACTCAATTTGGTGGCATCAACACTGAGGGAGAGACAACAATAGAACATTTCAGCGACCACTACCTCCACCATCACCCTTTTGATCTGGTACTACTATTCCGCCTCTTCAATTGGATTCTGACTATCCTGACATAGTCAAGTTCAAGCTGAAGGGGGTGTTGAAACATCTTTATCCCTTAGTTTTTATTTTTTGTTTAGTCTTTATTTGCTTTTTAGCTTTTATTTTTCCAACTTGTAGGATCCACAATCTATCTAGTGTAAAAGTGGAGATTAATTCATGATTCTTGTAAATGTCATGTGCTTTTGGGTGTCTGCAATGGAAATTAAAATGAAAAAAATATAAAATCTTTGGCTTAGTTTCAAATTTCTTGAGTTGCACTACCTACGGAAGTGTATGGGCTAGTCAACTTAAGGACATTTTATATGAATGGACATATTAATTTTTCATGTAATGTGGATGAATATGGGGTTGGAGCCTAAATTTATCAAACAATTAACAAGATCTTAAATTGAAATTTAAGAAAGAAATCCTAAGTTTACCCTATACACAAGTCATTAGAGAGGTACATATCATAGTTCATGAAAGGCATTGTCTCTTAATTATGTGTCCATCCATTTCACACTCATTTTGACCAGACACCTTAAGATGATAAAGTAATCTAAATTGTTTCCTCTTGGTTGCATTGCATGGCATGATATGTGACATGATAGTTAGTTTCTCTTTTATTGCATTAGTTACAATGTGGAAAAAAATATGCATAAACAATTTTTGTGTATATTAATCAAGTTCCATAATAATAACAATTGCATGTAGATTGCATGTAGTTTTCATCATTCATTTTTACATCATGTGGTTATATTGTTTTCCTCTAAAATAAGAGTACATGGATACACATCCATACCCTTAGAAGAAAAACAAGAAAATAATGAAAATAATGTGACATGTTAATGAAGCCTGAGCATAACATTCCGTCATGCTAAATAGTGGGCCATTGAAAAAAAAGTAAAAAATCAATTGTATGAACTAAAGAGGGAGAAAGGATGCCCTAAACTCTCTACAAAGAGATGGAAACATTCACATGATGTATTATTTTCATTACTTTATTCTCATCCAATTAATGAGATTTTCAGCACATGCTGCATTTCACCCATAATATTAGGCATTAGGATTCATGCATTTCTCATTATCTTCACCATATAGGTTCATCATGTTTTATTTTTGCATAAATAATTCGGATGCTTCTTGTGATTCTTCATTAGACACCTATTTCATTCCATCAATTGCTCTTATTGATAGGTCACTTTAATTATTATTCTCCTCATTAATTCTTATAAGGAGAACTACTTCCAAGTAGTTGGTAGTTAGGAAAGAGTAATGTAGATAGGGAATCACATGATACATCAAGAAAATGCCTGATTGACTATGATATTAAATTCTCTGTTGGTAGTGTTTCATTGATCTAAGGGTGGACAACTTTTATGAATCTTTTTGGTCGCTATAGAGAAGTTGGTTGTTCAGTGGTCATTAAAGGCCGGTTTTGGACTACCAGGTGGGGATAGTTGAAAAAGAAATGCATATTTTATCTGAGGGTGTGTCGCTTGAGGATGAGAAACATTTAAGCTTAGGGGAGTTTGACACACCAGATAATTGTCATTTTATTATTGATTTTTGTGCACTTATGATTCATTTTAAAATTAATTTATGAAGTATTTATTTTCATTAACCTTTGATACTTAATTGCATCAAATAAATGTAATTTGAATGTTTCCAAATGATTTAATAAATTTTGAGAGCTTATGTTGGTTTTGTGGATTTCAGGTAAATTTACAAGAATCTACATAATTTGGTACTACCAGCTTTAGCATAGGTGGTATCGACACTTGCTCTTAGAAGAATGTATTGAAACTGAGAAGACTCGATAGTACCGACCATGAAGTCGATACTACAGACAACATCACAACAAAGACTCAAAATTTCTTGAAGAAATATTGGTACTACCGACATCAATTCAGTAATACTGACAACTTAATAGGAGATAGCAACTATCAAAGGCGTCAGTAGTACTGACATGGTGGGATTAGGAAGATTTGAAAATCATGTTTAATCTAAAGGTTGGCAATTAATGATTCCCTAAGTCACTTCTATGACATAGGGGGATTTTAGCCAGACCTAAAAAGCTGATTATATTTTGTTGGATGGAATCCAAGAGAAAGTAGAGGAGAAAGTGGAGAAGAAACCCACGCTCGAGGAGATTTGGGAACCTCCACTGGACAAATTTGCAGCCGAAAGGTAGCAAATCGTCACGTTCGTCAAAGGGGATCATCCGGACCATCTTCTTTAGGAGTTATTTTAGTTTTCTAATGTTCCCTACATTTTCCTTCTTCTCCCTCATTTATTTGATAACGGAAATCATGCACGGCTAAACCCCTTGTTCCTTAGGACCCGGGAGTAGCCTGATTATGCATTGTAATTGATTTTTTGCATTAAAACATACATTTCTCTTAATTTCTAGACTTATTTCTATGAGATTGTCATGAAATATCCATGCTTGATCATTATAGGTAATTAATTAGACCTTTAATTTCTTTGAAAAATGGAATTAATGGTTTGGAAAATCATAGAAATACATGTTTTTTCACCCATTTAGAAAGGAAGCTTACAAATGTGAAGAGATTACCCAAAGTTTTTGATAAAGCACCTAACTAATAATACAATCATTATGAGAGTGGGATTGGTATTAGATTAGGTTGTGAATTATGTTGTGAGAGGAAATAATTCTTGCTATGTGTATCTTAGTCCATGGTTATGAGAGATGTTTATTAATGTTATGATGTTAATTGCAATGTCAACTGAGGTGAAATCGTAATCCTAAGGAATTCACTCCAATTGAAATCAACACCCAATAGTTTTAGATTTATTTTCTACTTTAGATAATTGAACCTTCAATCAAGTTTTCATCGGCCTAGGTGATCTCATTACAATTAGTAGTAGTTTCTAGATTAACTTCTCCTTGAGTTCGACATCAGTGCCTCTTATGGCCAATATTACATTGATACATACACTTGAGTTTGACGTGTAGTTTACTCATGTCAATAGTCTACCATACATGCATTGTCCTTGATCAGCTCCATCCATCTCCTCTACCTCATGTTCATCTCTTTCTTAGAGAATATGTATTGAATGTTCTTAAGATCTATCAAGATTTGGCACATCTCCCCATACAAATAGTGTCTTCAAATCATCAAGGCAAGGACCCCAACTATTAAATCCAGGTCATGAGTTGTGTAGTTCTCTTCATATTTCTTAATCTATCAAGAATCAAAATAAATCACATTCTTATCATGCATTAGTACACATCCCAACCTATTATGTAAAGAATCACATAAAATGATGTAGCCTCTCCTAGATTCTAAAAACACCAACACTGGGGAACTGAACAACTTCTCCTTCAATATCTAGAAATAATATTAACACTTCTTGTTCCAAACAAAAGGAACACCCTTGCCAATAAACTTGGTCAAAGGTAAAGCTACTATAGTGAAGTTCTTTATGAACCTTCTGTAATAACCAGATAAACCTAGGAAACTTCAAACCTCAGTCGGTGTCTTGGGTTGTTCCCACGCCAACATTGAATCCACCATCTTAGAGTATACACAAAAACCTTTTGTAGATTTGATGTGAGCAAGAAAGGACACCTCGGTCAATTGAAACTCCTATTTAATAAACATGACATAAAGTTTATGTTGCTTCAGTAACTTCAATTTCTAATGACAATTTCGCTCATGCTACTAATTATCACTAGGTTAAATCAAGATATCATATATGAGCACCACTACAAACTGATCAAGGTACGGTTTAAACACTCTATCATCAACACTTCTGACACATTGGTTAGTCCAAACAGTATACCCACAAACTTATAGTGGCCATAGCTAGTCCACAAAGTATTGTTAGGTATGTCATATGTCTTTATCCTTAATTGGTGATATCCTAACATTAGAACTATCTTGGAGAACACTGAACCACCTCACAATCAGTCAAAAAAATCATCTATCCTTGGCAACATGTACTTGTTCTTCACTATAAACTTGTTGATTGTCAGTATTCTATGCAAAGCCCCATATAACCATCCTTCTTATTCACAAACAAAATTGGCACACCCCAAGTGAAATTTCTTATTTGTATGAAACCCTTCTCCAACAAATCATGTAACCTTTTCTTCAAGTCCTTCATCTTAGCTAGATCCATCCTGTAGGGTGCTTGTACTATGGGTTTCATGCCACAAACTAAATTGATTTCAAAATAAATCTCCTTCGAGGGTGGAACACTTTGCACCTTATCAGAAAAAGCATCCTCGAACTCACACACCATAGGTACTTCTTGGATACTAGGGCTCCTCACCTTGGTATTCCACACATGAGCTAAGAAATCTTCTCATCCTTGTCTCAACAACTTCTCCACTAGTTCTACCAATATCAGACAAGTAGGAAGAATCTTCCTATCTCCTTGGAAATTCCAAGAGACATCCCCATCACAAAACATCGCAACATTGAAACCATAAGCCATAACAACCTTATCTTCTCCAATACATCCATCCCTAGGATCACATCAAATCCATGAATGTCAAGTGGCATGAGATCCACTTATATGGTGTGTTTCAAGAAAGAAAGAACCCAAGATAGGCACACTTATCGCAACAATATGGAACCAACCAAATGGGTTTCTATTAAGAGGCTATCATATCTACTACATACAAGCAAGTTATAGCTATTTATCACCTCTCTAGTGATTAATGAGTGTGTAACACCTGGGTCAACCAAAATAGATGCAAAGGTAGAAGTAGGTATGTTACAATGAAATAGTTCAATCTGACATGTCACGGCCCACATGTTGACTACTCCTTCTGGCTTAGTCATAGTTTAGAATCTAATCATTGCTTATTGTATTCCTCTTCCTCTACTTGCTGGTCCTCAAGATCCTACCTACGATGTTTTTCCACGACCTCTGCTACCGCCACCACTATGCTATTATTGTTGTTGTTGTTGTTGTTGTGAAACCTATTGACTCTACCTCAATTTCTTGGTAACCTCCTAGTTCCTCATAGGGAAAGACCATCTCATGTACCTGACTTGAACACACTTGTAATAGGTCCTTGAATCATACAGTGGCCTAGATGGCCCTATCACAGACATGAACCTAAATTGTTCACCCCAAATGGTGTATAGCTATGTCTTATCCCTTTTCTAGGGGACCACTACAATTATACATGTGATATTGGTTCAGAAAACATTGACCTCAATTGAGACTATTGGTACTGCTACAAGAAAAACCTTGGCTTCTTGAAACTACTAGATGGATTCTTGAAACTGCTACAAGAAAAACCTCAGCTTCTTAAAACTTCTAGATGGCAATCCTTGGATAGAGTAGACATCTTTCTCACATTGGCTTCTTCACTGCTCTACAATTGTCCTCTCTATCCATCTCATAGACTCTACAGAGGGTGAAAAACTTCTCTTGGACTCCAAATTAGATTTTATCCTTGCCAACTCATCATTTAACCTTTCTGAAACCTCTTAATTCTCTCCTTCTCTATGGTCGCCATGTGAATAGAACTTCAACAAATCCATGAAATGTTCCTCATAGTGATTGATAGAAAATGATCCCTAGCATAACCATTCAAACTGAGCCATCTTCTCCTTGAGATATGTCTCTAGGAAGTAACAGTTGAAAAACTCCCACCAGCACTCCTCCCAACTAATTGACTCTCGTGGTCTCTTATCTTTGTTAATGTCCTACCAATGGCCAGCATTGTCCTTTAAAAGGTGGATTATGTGCTTCACCTTATCCTCCTCAGAGATGTTCAGAATCCTAAATGCCTACTCCGACACTATCAACCACATATCTACATTGGCTAAGTCTTTTGTGCCCTCGTACATTGTGGCTCCCACTCGCTTCAACCTCACAATGGTCTTTCTTGGACCCTAAGATTCCGCATTGGGAAAAGTGCCCTTGGTTGATGTGTAGGTGCCCTATTTTCCAAATGCATGATCTATTCATATGTATGCCCAAAGAGCTATTCATGTGATGATTGTAAGGGAATATATTATAAATGATTTCAAAATTAATAAAGGCAATCTTCTAATTTATTTTGTTAATTCAGTTATGAAATAATGATACAATATAATAAATGTTTATAGAATGATATTACTCAATTTTGTATGTCTTTGGGTTGACTACATGAATGATGAGATCATAAGGAAGTCAAGAGTATATGCATTCTTGTTATGTCCCTAGTCATATGTTATTGTTGAAAGATAATAGACAACAATAACACTTTAGAGTAGAGTGTGTGTTGGTTGATGACAAAATCTCATTAGTCGTGATATGTAATATCAAACCAAGCACATAGATACTTGTTAGAGAATAGTGTATCAGACAAACCCACCTTGAGAGTGACACATGGAAACCATGATTGGTAGTTAAAGTCATCTCTCATAGTGATGGTGGTGATTGTAGTTCTTAGACCAGAAATCACTACATTCATTACTACATTCACTATGATCCTAAATAAGGGTTTCCATAAAGTTGGTGCTCGAGTGCACTGTGGTACATGGGGACGATTGCGACTGATGTAGATGGGATTTGTACCTCCTACATGATTTTAATATCATGGCCACTTGATAAGTGAGACGAATAAATGCATGGCCATGATGGTGTGAGACAATATGTGATATTGATATTACATATATCTCAAACAGTCTACTCTAATTCAAGGAATATTTATTGAATGTTGAAGAGGATGACGAATCCATGCCTCAGATTCAATTTGGATATCAGAGACAAAGGAACTATACAATTGTTGTAACACCAACCACATTTGATAGATTAAGTTGTTCTCCAACTTCTCCAATTACTTAGTTAGCAATGAAGTTTTTCTAGATACCAATCATTGCTTGTGAAATCATAACATGATTATGAATATCACTACTAGCATAATTTGAAGCCTACTAGATCACACACATAGGATGTATTGGAATAGGAGTATCATTGTGGAGGTCATTGGAAAAATTCCAAATCAAATTGATTATTACAATGTTTAGGTAATCTACTATAATAATATTAGAATATAGTCTAATTTAATTGATTAAAATGTTTAAGAAAATTAATTAGATTTAATTATTGAGTCTGCTGGATATTCCCAAGTGGATTGAGTAGAGCCTAATGATGAGAATTAGTTAATCAATTTGATTAATTAATTGATTCCAAATTATTCTTTTATTAGTCCACAAGTAGTTTGTTTCAAACTCAGCCTTAACCCTTTTGTTACCCATGGGTTTTGGGAAAACCTGCTTCCTTTCCTATGCTATTTATAGGGACATGATGGCTGGATGTTGTGATATGATAATGCTCACACTCTTATACGTGAACCCTATCCATAATCATCCTGAAGCGAGAGAGAAGGAGAGAAACTGACGCTAGCACATTCTCAAGTGGAAGGATACTCCTTCCCTCTGGCTTATGAAGCATGACATGGGATTCTAGTCCATTTGTGTGGACAAAGTACAGACGTAAATGTTGAGTTTCTGACATTTGGAGGATGGATGAGGATCGTTTGTGCACATGAGGAGAGACACACATCACTGAATAAGGGATGTCACTGGACCTTCTCTGTGATGAGGTATATCTTGGGCTCCCTCTTTCTAAATATGGTATTGTAGATGAGATCTACTCATAGGGTATTTAGAGAACATTTTATTGCTTCTGTTGTACCTGTTTCCTCCACAAAACCCAACAGGATTGTGACCATAAGTTGTTCAAGATAACCCTAAAAAATTAGATCAACTATGGTGGAAGGGTCAAATGGAGGTGGAATGGGTTGTTATGGCCCATCTCAAGTACTCCTCCACTCTGTATAGGCCTCCTACCACCACCTGCAAACACCACAAAACCACTCTCCACACTTTCCTCATGTTATTCAAACACATCATCACAACCATAACCCATGGTTAGATATGATGGATATGAAAGAACAGGAACAACACCCAAATCATATGCCCGTGTAGACTCAGCGAACCTATAGTTTTAATTCCACCATATGTGGCAACCTGCCATTCTAAATGATATTACTCAAAACCAAAACGTCAATCAAACACTTATTAATTATATTACCAAAAAGGTGCATAGTTAAAATTGAAAAAAAGTAATTAAAGGAAACATTTGCACAAATATCCAATACTCATATATACATATACTAGGTCCTATTACATGAATTTCATGGACTCATCTATAACCTATTTACAAAAGATATTTTCTACATAACTAGTGTAGGGAAATATGGCTATAGAATAGGAGCAGAAAAAAAATTATCTACCATATTCCCCATGACCAACAGATCACATCAATAACTATAATATGGAATGGATGGCTTTAAGGATATATTTGGTCCTTGAGCAAGTCCAGCAATATTCCTCATCATTGTAGTTACACAACTCTAACTCCTAGTTGCACTGAGACTCATCTGACTACTCTTCCTGGGATAGCAGACCCAAACTTTGTGTTCTACAATATCTCCTCTCATCACAAACTTCTGGTTGACGATGCCCTTCTAGTGGCAAAGAATAGCCTCCTACCTCTAGAGAAGTCCACACGGACCGCCTAGAACACCTACCATCATGCTACAATGGATAGGAAGGATTCACCCCTTCTGTTGGTGTACTACTCACCAACTTTATCTCCCACAACAATGATCTCAGTTGTTGTCTCTCTTGCTATCCCTCCCTAGTCGGGAAGGACTTTCTTGGGCTCTCTTGGTTACCACAACAACAGAGGACACCAATTGTAAAAGCAACTGATTCTCAATTGTCTGTGTTGTGTTTTAGGAAGCCCATTAGTACCCCTCTATTTATAAGAACGGTTTGGGTCAAGGTTCCCAGAATGTGCAGGAGTGGAAGTGACCTAAAGATCATGAATTTTCACAACCTCTAACCACAAAAACGGCCATATGGCACACCCGATGGTTGTCTGACCTATGAAACGGTCATCTTGTATTGTGAGATAGTCATTTTGTAGTTTCCCAATCACATACAAAATTGGCAATTCGATTCCAATTAATATTACATATTAATTCCTTTCACCACAAGTAATGTGCAACCAAAACAAATTTTGAAATATCTAGAACCTTCCCTTAGTGGAACTGGGCCATCTTGCCCTTGTGAGATGACTATCTTGCTCACCCAGATGGTCATATTCTAAGCTGAGTTGGGCCGATCAATTTAATACATAACCCATTTAATTCGAATCAGTCTTACACTCCAAATGCCCATCTCAACCCTTGAGACAACCATTTTGCACTCCAGACGGCCATATCATGCATGAGATGAACATTTGGCTATGCAGTCAGGCTGCCTATTTCCTGAATTAATTACCTAAATATTTTAGCAATTAAATTATTTGTACTTCAAGATCAAACTCCTCTTCTAGGTCGAGACCTATGTGTGTGACCCTATAGGTCCCATATTATGTTGGCAGTGAATGTCCATAACAACTTATGATATCACAAGCAATGAGCAATGCCTAGTCACACATCAATGCTACCCAAGTAAATTGAAAGTTGGAGAACAACTTCAACCTACAATCTATGTATGGTGTTGCAGCGTTTGTATAGTTCCTTTGTCAGTGATGTCCAAATTGAACTCGAGGCATGGAGCAGTCATCCTCTTCATCATTCAATCTTGTTTCTTGAACCAGAGTAGACTGTTTGAGATATATGTAAGCTCAATATCACATATTGACTCACATGTGCATGGCCATGCATTTCTTAGTCTTGCTAATCAAGAGGCCTAGAACATCAAACTCCTTTAGGAGGGACAAATATCATTTCTATCTTTCACAATTTATCCCCATTGTGTTTGAAGATGTCAAAGCATACTCAACAACATGTGATGAGTGTAGTGATTTCAAGTCTAAGAACCACAACCACCACCATCATTGTGAGAGCAGACTATGAATTCCATGATGATGGCTTCCATATGTCAGTCTCACAGTGGGTATGTCTGATACACTATTCTCTAACATGTATATGTGTCATTGGTTTGGCATTGTCATATATGACTAATGAGATTCTATCATCAACCAACTCAGACTCTAATCTTATGTGTTATTACTGTCTATCAACATTCAACAATAACAACCAGTCAGGGACATAATGAGAATATGTATATGTACTCTTAACATCTGTATGATCTCATTCTTCCAAGTCATGTACTTGAAGACATATGTCATTGAGTAATGTTATTCTCTAGACATTTATAATGTTACATCATTATCTCATAACTGAATAAAATAGAATAAATTGAAATCTTTCCTTTTATTAATAATCCAATCATTTTTTCAAGTTATGCCATTAAAATCATCATATGATTGGATCTTTGGGCATACATACCAACAAACTTCCACTTGCACTTAGAGACAAGCACCCACAAATCATATTCCATGTGATCTAACATGACCATCATGCTTGTGCTTTGAAAGTGCCTTTGTCAAGGGGTCACCAAAATTATTCTCAGTTGGTACTCTAGAAATTTTTACATCCCGTCACTATACGATCTCTCGTATGATATGGAATCGGCTTTGTATATGATTTGAGTGTGGTGCGATATGGGTTCCTTTGCTTGTACAGTAGCTCCTTTGTTGTCACAATACAGCTCGACTATGTCATTGATTCTTAGAACAACCCCAAGTTTTATAATGAACTTCTTAATCCATACAACCTCCTTTGTTGCATTTGATACAACAATATACTCGGCCTCTGTTGTAGAAATGGTAACAATCTCTTTCTTGGAACTCTTCTAGCTTATAGATCTGTTGTTTAGGCAAAATGTGAATCTTGATTGTGATTTGTAATCATCTTTATCAGTTTGGAAGCTTGCATCAGTGTAACCCTTTACCACCAACTCTTCCTCTCTGTCATAGACCAAGAATTGATCCTTAGTCCTTCTCAAGTACTTGAGGATGTTCTTCATGGTTATCCAGTGAGCATCACCTGGATCTGACTGATATCTTCTCATCATGCTCAAGGCATATGAGACGTATGGTGAGTACACAATATTGTGTACATGATCGATCCAATTGTTGAGGCATATGAAATCAAACTAATGCATTCCCTTTCTTCATAAGAATTGGGACATTGACTCTTAGAGATGGTCACTGCATGTAACGATGGCAAGTTTCCTCTCTTTGAGTTCTCCATGCTGAACCGCTTCAACACTTTGTGAATGTATGTGCTCTAACTTACTCCAAGAAGCCTTCTAGATCTATCTCTATAGATCTTTATCCCCAAGATGTAGGATTCTTCTCCCAATTATTTCATAGAGAATGTGTTTTGAAGCCATGCCTTTACCTTTTGTAAAGTAGGGATGGAATGCCCCATCAATAGTATGCCATCTGCATATAATATGAGGAATGTCACTATGCTCCCACTAACCTTCTTGTACACACGTGGTTCATCTTCATTTTGAATATAGCCAGACCCTTTAATTGTCTCATCAAAATGAAGATTCCAACTCTGAGATGCTTGCTTCAATCCACAAATTGACCTTTGTAGCTTATAGACTTTATTTGCAACTTTTGGATTTATAAAACCCTCATGTTGTGTCATTACACATACTCGAGAAGGTTCTCATTGAAGAATGTATTTTTAATATACATATGCCAAATCTCATAGTCATGATAAGATGCAATGTCAAGCATGATCCCGATGGACTAAACCATGGCCACTAGAGAAAAGGTTTCATCATAGTGAACACCTTGAACTTGTCTGAAACCCATTTCAATCAATCCACACTTATAGGTTTGAACTTTTCCATCCATGTCAGTCTTCTTCTTGAAGACCCACTAGCACCCTATGGGTTTTACCCCTTTAGGTGGATCCACCAAGGTCTATGGCTTGTTAGTATACATGGATTCCATCTCATATCTCATGGCCTCAAGCCATTTCTCATACTCTAGTCCCTCAATAGCATCTTTATAGGATATTGGCTCATCATCTATGACCAATTCACTACCTTCTTGAGTTACAAGATATCCAAATCTTTTAGGCTCAAGATGTGCCCTATTTGATCTACAAGGAACCTGTGTTACTTGAGGAGTTTGAGACTCTACAACATCTTGTGATTCTCTTTGTTCTTCTTGTTCATCTATCAGTTCAATGTTTGGTTGTTGGACTTCAACCTCTTCATGTTCCAATTTTTTCCCACTCATTCATTTGGAAATGAAATCCATCTCAAGGAATGCATCATCCCTAGCAACAAACACCTTGTTGTCAGATTGGGAATAAAAGTAATATCATCTTGTTTCTTTAGGATGTCCAAAAAAATATCATTTATCAGATTTAAACCAAGCTTTTTAGGACACATTTTCTTGACATAGTCTTCACATCCCCAAATCCTCATAAAATAAATATTCAGATGTTTCCCAATCCATATCTCATATGGTGTCTTTTGAACTTATTTAGATGATGCTCGATTTAGTGTAAATATGGCAATTTCTAGATCATAACTCCAGAAGGTAGTCGGAATCTTGGCTAAACTCATCATCAATTGCACATATCTAGTAATGTGTGATTCCTTCTTTCTAATACACTATTATGCTGAGGTGTTCCATGTGGAGTCCACTGGAATATAATCCCATGGGCCCTAAGAAGGTCCTCAAACTCTTGGTTTCAACATTCTCCATCTCTATTAGAATGAAGTTCCTTAAAAAAATTATTAAGTTGGTTTTGTTCTTCATTCATAAACTCCCTGAACTTGTCAAGAGTTTCTAACTTATGTTTCATTAAATAAACATAGCCATACCTAGTGAGGTCATCAGTGAAGGTAACGAAGTATTAATACCCAACTCTAGTGGTTGTTCTAAAACATCCACACATATCAGTATATATGATTCCAAATATATCACTAGCCCTATCATTGTTACTAGTGAAAGGGGTCTTAGGCATCTTGCCCAACAAACAAGATTCACATGTCTCCATTTATTCAAAATCAAAATAGTCCATATAACCATCTTTATGGAGTCTGGATATGCGATTCTCATTTATGTGCCCTAGACGACAATGCCAAAGGTATGCTTTGTTTGAGTTGTTGAGTTTTAGTCTTTTGGTATTAACATTATATACTTCTATCTTTCGATCTATAAAATAAATACCATAAGACATTGGGGCACTACCATAAAAGATTCCATCTTTTGAAATAGAATATCGACAATTTTTAATATGGAATTCAAATGCATCCTTGTCCATACAATATATAGAAATGTTTTTTCTATTTATAGAAGGTACATAATAGAAGTTCTTTAACTCTATTACAAGCCTTGTGTGTAGAGCTATACTATAGGTTCCAACTGCATTGGCAACAACTCTTGCACCATTAGCAACTCATAGGTCCACCTCATCTTTTCCCAAAGGCCTATTTCCTTTCAGATCCTGCATATGAGAACTTATGTGAGATCCACATTTGGTATCTAGTACCCATGGTGATGAAGTACATAGGTTTATCTCAATAACATATATACCTGAAGTGGATATCACCATCCCAATCTTCTTCTTCCTAAATGCCTTCAAGTATAAAGGATGAGATCCTTTTGTAGTTTTATTTCTCCTTATCTTGAGTATGGAAGATTTGGATTTAGGCACGAACACAGAAATCTTCTCAGTATTTCTTTTATCCTTGGACATGGCTCCACTGATAACCATCACGGGCTTGTCTTTCTTCATTTTTACTTCAACATGAATTAACATGGCAAGCAAATATGACATATGTCCAGCTGTATTATTCACATGATAACGTGCAACAAATCAGCTATATGATTTTGGCATTGTCTTTTGAATCATATCAACCCTGCAACACTTGGATCAAGTTAAATCCCAATTCTTCAAGATGATACACATGTACAATCATATTGAGCACACATTCCTCTGCTAAGGTTCCCTTTGTCAGCTTTGACTCAAGTAGCACCTTCAGGATATCGTCCCTTTCTTGCTTTGTAAGACCAAGTGTCACTTTCTTAAGATGTGCTACCATCTCAAGAACACTCATGTCTTTACATTGCTCATGCAACTCATAGTTCAGGCAGCCAAGAATAAGGTACTTTATCTCTAAGGCCTTATTTGAATGCTTCCAGTTTCATCCACTTGTTCCCTAGGTGCATCAGGAGCAGGTATTTTTGGCACTTTTTTGTCAAGGACGTAGCTTGCAATCTTCATTGAGAACCCTTCTCAAAGTTTAAAACCAGTCGTGGAAATTTCTTTAGTAAAGTTTTTTCTTCTTCACAACCAATCAAAATTCGTATTTGTTTGTAATTTGATTCTACAAGAGAAAATTTGCATTTCTCAAAACCCTTTTTTATTTGATTTGATTTGAAAATTTTGACGATATTAATTAGGTCTTTAATTATTATTGCTCCCACTATTATATTAAAATTGATAACCCTCAATATCAATTCAGAATATTGCAGTGTACAATATTTTAGTGGGATTGATCCAAGATAATTTGATTGTGGCCCGATCAACACTGCAAAACATAGTCAACCATCATGGTAGGAAACTCTTGTCAATTGCATCATATGCAATTTTGGATAGATGATATGTGCAACTCCTTGCCATAATCAGTTGCATGCTTCTGGGACCAGACGCTCTAAGAATCACCAGTCAAGCCTGATCCAAAACTGATATGTTAATAATGCACCCTTCTTAGGTGGAATCTACATTATTACCATCAAACTTCTAAGAGATACACGACACACCATGCTTGGGTGTAACCTATGCTTGTTCGATCAAGCTTTTCATGTGTGCCACTTTTAGAAAGCATCCAAGACTTGATATTTTAATTGAGGGAGTTTATTTTCATAAATACATATACTTTATTCAATCACCATATATATTATGTATTATATACAGGCTACATCAAACAACAAAAATCTGCAATAAATGAATGTGATGGTTGTGGCCAGCCAAATGTAATTCCTTGTTGATGAAGATTCGTGCTTTCCAATCCGAGTTGATCAGTTCAACCCTTGAACTGATGTGCTCGCCTCTTGGCTGGTTGTTTGGTTGTCCCACCAAACATTCAATTCCTTTAGTCCACCATTAGCTGACTCGTCTAGCTGATCGATTGGGTCCACCATTCAATCAACTTTGCTCATCCTCTTGGTCCTCCATGGTCCTTCAGTCGGTCTACTCATATTTGGGACGTCTTCTTCTTTGTCATAACCAGAAAGAAAACTATCCTACTTTCACATGATTATAAAAAAACCCTCGAGTTACATTTGAGGGGACTAGAGATAGGAAAAAATTAACTTTACAATGATAAGATAAGATAGAGGCTCAGTTCACAGACCGAGATAAATATATAAACCAACCACACAATCATGCACTATTAATAGGGTTTATTGGCCATAACAATGCTACACATCCACCATCAAAACCACTTTTAAGGCGACGCGTGTAAATTGCATATATATATATATCATATATATATATATTAGTTTGGGATTATTGTGGTATTTGATTTGACAAGATATTATTCGCATCACATGTAATAATCGAACAATAAAATCTAAATCCAATCATATTGATTATCCCATAATATAGTAAATTGATATTGGATCTGATATCACTGTAGGGAAATATGGCTACAAAGCAGGAAGTGGAAACAAAAAATTTATCTACCATATTCCCCATAATCAGCAGATCGGGTCAATGAATATAATATGGAAAGGATGATTTTATGGATATAAGTGGCCAATCCCCATCTTTCTAGGTGTGCAACTCTGACTCCTAGTTGCATTGGGACTCGTATGACTGCTCCTCCTGGAACAGTAGACCCGAACATCATATTCTATAGCAGTTCCTCTCGTCATAGGCTGCTGGTTGATGATTCCCTCCTAGCGGTAGACAATAGCCACCCACCTCTGGAGAAGTCCACTCAGATTTCCTAGAACTTCTGTCATCCTACTAGAATGGATAATAAGGAGTCATCCCTTCCATTCATGTATTAATCACCAACTTGCTCTCCCACAACAATGACATTAGTTGTTCTCTCCCTTGCTATCCCTCCCTAGTTAGGTAGGACTTTCTTGGGCTCTCTTAGTTACCACAATGCAAGAGGACAATAATTGTCAGAGCAACTAATTCTCAATTTTTCTGTGTTGTGTTATGGGAAGCCCTTCGTACCCCTCTATTTATAGGTGGGGTTTGGGCCAGGGTTCCCAGTCTATGCATGAATGATAGGACCCGGAAGATCTTGAATTTTCACAAACTACTACCACCGAAACAGTCATCTGGAATAGTAGACGGTCATTTTCCATGCGAGATGGTCATCTCGTACTGTGAGATGGTCATTTTGTAGATTCCCAATCGCATATGAAATTGGCAATTTGATTCCCATTAATATTACATATTAATTCTTTGCACCACAAGTAATGTGCAATAGAAACAAACTTGGAAATATATAGAACCTTCCCTTGGCCGAACTGGGCCATCTTGACCATGTGACATGGCCTTCTCGCTCACCCAGATGGTCGTCTGGTGAATTGAGCTTGGCCAGTCAGTTCAACATATAGAAACTTTTAACATGAATCAGTCTGACACTCCAAACACCATATCAACCCTTGAGACATCCGTTTAGCACTACAAACGACCATCTCATGCCATGAGATGGGTGTTTGGTAGTGCAGTTAGTCTTATTGTTGCATGAATCAATTACCTAAAAAATTTAGAAATTAATTCATATATCATTTAAGATCAAACTCCTCTTCTAGGTTGAGACCTATGTGTGTGACCCTATAGGTCACATATTACATTGGCAGTGAATGTCCATAACAAATGATGACATCATAAGAAATGAGCAATGCCTAGTCACACATCAATGCTATCCAAGTAAATGGGAAGTTGGAGAACAACTCTAACCTACAATCTGTGTATGTTGTTGCAGTGTTTGTATAGTTCCTTTCTCACTGATGTCTAGATTGAACTTGAGGCATGGAGCAGTCATCCTCTTCATCATTCACTCTTGTTTCTTGAACTAGAGCAAATTGTCTGAGATATATGTAAGCTCAATATCACATATTGACTCACATGTGGATGGCCATGCATTTCTCAGTCTAGCTAATCAATAGGCCTAGAACATCAAACTCCTATAGGAGGGAAAAATCTTGTTTCTACCATTCATAGTCTATCCCCATGTGTCATTCACCCAACCATCACCTTTATAACAACCCTTGTTTCAAGACTGTGTTTGATGATGTCAAAGCATACCCAGTGACATGAGATGAGTGTAATGATTTCAGATCACAGAACCACAACCACCACCATCACTCTGAGAGATGACTATGACTTCCATGATGATGGCTTCCATGTGTCAATCTCATGGTGGATTTGTCTGATACATTGTTCTCTAACATGTATCTATGTGATTGGTTCGAGATTGCCATATCATGACTAATGAGATTATGTCATCAACCAACTCACACTCTGATCTTGTATGTTATTGTTGTTTATCAACCTTCCACAATAACAATCGATCAGGGACATAATGAGAATATGTATATGTACTTTGAACATTCATATGATCTCATTCTTCCAAGTCACGTACTTGAAGACATTCGTCATTGAGTAATATTATTCTCAAGACATTTATAATGTTACATAATTATCTCATAACTAATTTATATAGAATAAATTCGAAGCTTTCCTTTTATTAATAATCAAATCATTTTTACAAGTTATTCCATTACAATCATCACATGTTTGGCTCTTTGGGCATACATACCAACAATTACATCATTTACATTGCTAAAGGCATACTTCACAAAATCTTGAGTCAATATACATGGTATACAAAGCTCCCCGCCAGGACCTAAGAGTGCAGGGATGACTCTAGGAGTTGTATTTACCACACCAACCATTAGAAACTACTGGTATTCAAACTGCACCTCCTCATCACTCTATGTCCATTACCTAAAATGATGTGGTGACCAACAAGGTGAGACCCATGTCCCAATGAGATATATAACTCCAAAAACATCTATTACTTACTAGGGTTATGTAATTATGTTAAACAATTCAAACAAATAGTATTACAGACTAGAAAAATTTATAAATTGCATAAATATTAGACATGGATAGAATCATAAGTACGGTTGATTTCTATTACCACATTATAAATCATGTACAAATTAAAAGAAACAAAGAAAGAATCATCATCCAATGTGATTCTTCAAGTAACACTAACTGATATGCTACATGACTGGACTATTTATTTTATTAAACCTTAGATAGTTTGAGGTGTACTACTCAAACTACTAGCTGACCAATGCTAAGTCAAAATCAGCCCCATATAAAATCTAGGATGTTTGAACCTAATATCTTTTCCCCTCGATTAGTATGAGTAACAACCATAGTGGCACATCAGCCCTACTACTAACATAGCCTAGTCCTCCCTAGGTACACATGGTGTGACACTAGAAACCAGGGTATATGACCCTTAAATATAAGTTATGTCCATAGTCTCTCTCAATCACTTCCACATATATGACATGGACTCGACCACTCTTGAAAACCTTAGGTTCAATGTGACATGGATATACTCTCCCTGCACCTACATACAATCAACAATATACAACTCTGAGTTCCTTTTGGATTACTTGTTTCACTATCTAGAAAGTGTTAACACTAGAATGGATCTAAATACATAAGCCACTACTTCTTTAGGATTACACTTGATTACTTAAGTCAATTATTTACATTTTCACTACATCAATCAAGTCATGTATAAACACCCAAAAGATTCTTACAAAGATCATTGGGATTTACAACATCAGAAAATATAAAACTTACTAAATGGTTTCATGCCACTCTAGACATAAGTGCTCATACACATAAAACATCCATAAATAAAGAATTTCTTTCATCATGAGGGTTTTCTCCCACCATCATTATAGTATCATAATAGTAATTTCAATTCCCATTATTGCATGAAATACTCATCAAACTATATGACATAGTATGTGGGCCATATTGCTTTACTTATTTGGTACCAAGACATCATATATATGGTAATTTGGGAGCTTGAGAACTTATAATTCAAGATCTCAGATCCTTCATACTCAAGGAAGGTTCACCATAACACAAGAAAATGTTCACCAAGACTAAGTGAGCTCAATGGCTTGTATCATCACTCTTTGTGATATAAAACAATACTAAAATGACTATCTTCTTAAAATTTTAGGAGCTATAAGTAAGTTTAATTACATGTATGCAGAAGGTAGGAAACAAATGTACTCAAAGTTATATAAGTTTCCTATTATACAGAGAAGAAATCTAAAATCTAAGGTAGTAACTCCCAAAATCAGCATTCAAGCATCATGCTTAACTCTGCAAAACTCCAAGACTGTCTCCTCTTAACATGAAAAGGGTGGAAGTGGAGCAAGAAAGAAGAAAAAGGGAGTGTTCAAGCCACATGTGTAGGGTTCTAGCAAAAAAACTCCAAGAAAAACCCATTGAACTCATCCGCAAGAGGAAGGAAGGTTACGATCTATAATAAAATTAGCAGAAGAGTAAGAATCTTACATGAATGAACTAAGGAATTTGATAAATGGATCGAGATCTTTCTAAGAAACCTTGATCCTAGAAAATGCATAAAAAAGAACCTCTGATCACTACCCCCCACCTCGACGGACCTTCATCGACCTTTGCTCTCCAGGAGTCTTGTTGGGCACCTACGATCTCTACCAAGAGTCTCTGCCAAACAAAATGAAAGGAGAGGGGAAAATGAGGTATTTATAGTGCTCAAGATGAACTCTCATCAGGAAGGAACCCTTCCACCCCAGAAACCCCATCGGGCGTCAAGAAGTCCATCGTTCAGAAAATAGTTGACAATTGAAATTTTGTCGACCATACTAATGCACACACATCAATCATGCCAGCCATCAGAACGTTGTCAATCAACCCATCATAGAATACATCATTCATCACATCATTAAATCCATCGATGGACACACAATAGCTTTTACTCTCAGGACTCCTGTTGGGCACCAAACAAACCATTGGGCACCAAGAACTCATCGATTGCCGAGAAAAAAGAACTGAACAAAATAGTCACTAAAGAAACCATCAACACTGAGAAACAACAAGGATCACAAGATTTCTTCGATGATGAAACACATCACTTTCATCTCACCTAGCTTATGTAAACTTCATCAAAGCAAGTTTCATAAGCATCTAAAGAAGAAGTAGAATTACAAAATTCTTGTATTTGTCATAAAGAAACTCAAGCAAGTGCCACTATTATGTTCATATATCTAGAAAAGGGGTTATTTTACATAAAGTTCCAAAGGTTACATGAAGATATAAAGGTTCAATTGTTAGATGAAGTTATATAACTTGAAAAAATAAGGTCTTGTTTGATTCAAAATTTAAACATAGCTTCATCATCACATGTGACATCATAATTCAAAGTTAAATTTCAAGAGTAAGCATCAAATTAATACAATTAAGCCAAAATAATTATGTTTAAAGATTTAGTAGGGTTAGGGGCCTTAAAAAAGTCAATAAATAGTACAAGGGAGAGGGAACATTCATGCCTAAGGATTATCCCACTTGTTCACGGTCCATGCCATTAACGATGTTCTAGTGTCTTCTGGGCTTGCCGTGTGAATGTTGTGCTTACTTGTCACCATATGAAGGAGATAATGTGAAGTGTGGCATGTTGAGTTTAAAAACCCAAAGTTCATTTCTTTGATAATAATGCGATATTAGGGTAAAGTCATAGAAGAGATAAGGAATGAAATAAAACATTTATATAATTTCCTTTGAATATTTTTTTAAGCAATATTTTCCTGTAACCAACCATCAAGATAATATTTAATCATCCAAGCATAGATGCACTGCAAAAAAAGCTCCTGCATAGAAAAATCAACAACCATATTACTTTTTGTTCATCAAATTGTATAGAGATGGGGCTTGTTTGGGGAGGGGTTCGTGAAAGAGTCTATAAATCAGTATTACTCAACCATTATCTTTTCTTTTTCTCTTTTACTTATTCTATTTTTTTTTAATTTGTTTGTTTTATAGACGTTAGAAAAAAAATTTCCAAGACCATGGGAAACAACAAAAAACAAAAAAGGATATAAGAATGCCTTGGTAGTTGTAGAAAAAGTGATTTGAAGCTATGAGATTGGGACAAATGAAGAAGATGTGTTACCTTTAAGATGAAATAAGATCAAGTAGGATACCATAGCCTCTAGGGATGTATATATAGAGATGTCTAATCATCTTGATTTATCATCCCCTCTCATAACTACCTAAAAACATGTCTAATAAGAATAAAATGTTGGATTGTATGGTACCTCTTAAATGTATAGAAGGCCAATGATTTTAGAGGGATATTCCACACAATCATCGAGTAATAGTTTTAATCATGATTTATGTCATTCTCCATATAGCTTGAGATTTAAATTCAAGAGAAATCCCCAAAAAAAACATCCTTTGAAATAAAAGTTGAAATCCCAAACCAAAGACCTTGTGGGCACATGAAATACCTTTTGGATGTGTGGATAGCCAATGATCTATGGCAGTTGGGCCATATGATCTCCAAGTAGTGATTCCAATCATGTGTTCAATTACCCTCTCCAAGGTCCTAACATCATACATAAAAATAGGAATTTAACAAAAAAACATTCCCACTTATTCATATTATATCAAAAAGGAATGATCTTACGGGGTATGTGAGCATCGTGCACGCTTAATAAGAATCTTGAGAAAAACAAAACAAGCCTTGTCAAGACCTCAGATAATTTTGATGTTGAAATCCACATCAGAGTTTTCGTAGTGGTTTTGTGTGTAAAGATATTAAATCGCTCTCATGAAACTAGTTGGTGAATATAAGGGGATGTATCAAAAAATGATAATGAGTTTTTGCCAAGTTAGTAAGATAAAATGAGGAAAAGAATGAAAAGCTTTAGATAGAATATGCAAAAGTCAAAAGTAGCAATAGAGATCAGGTAAGCATCAAGTTTTGTATAGGGAAGGTGTTAGTCACCCTAATACACCCTTTAGGTATTACAAATATTAACGAGCTCGTATATGTATTGTTTTTTTAAGGAAATTTCATGTATGTGCATGATAACAATTATAAGAAAACTACCTACAAAAACAAGGATTAGATATTAAATTTGTATGAGTGATCATCAAGCTCAGGTGCTCATATCCTCACACCTCTATAAGGTAATAAGGAAGGATGTGAGGGATGAAAAAATAACAAGGTAAGGACATGGAAAAGAGATATTAGACTGATCTACATAGTACCAAAGATCATAAAGGCCATATTCTTATATCATCACATTAATGGGGGTTAGAAGGGAGGGGGAAAGAGAGATCTACATGGTTATTAAGACCAAAATACCTTGCTTTGATATCAAAGGGGGTAGAGGTGGTCCTCTCATCTCTTTTCTATGTTGGGTTGAGAGGTAGGAAAGGATATACCTAGGTGTTTTGATATTAAAAGGGTGGCCTTTATCTAAAATGAGTTACCCTTTTATTGGAAACCTTTTGAAATATATACCTTAGGTTTTAGTCTTTTATTTATTTAGCAAAAACCCAACCTTCTCCTTCCATCCTATGTCCATCCACCAAACTAGATACTTTATCAGCAGTGGCCTAGGCACTATATGTTTAGTGGATGGGGGTCACATATGGTTAGGGCTCAAGAAGGGAGCCTTAAAGATGGGTAGGAGAAGGATGGAGCATGATTTAAAGGGGAGCCCTTCATCTATACTCTTTCATACATGTTTAGAATGTGGTCCATGTGACTTAGTCATCACAAGGAGCACGCGACACATTTTGATCATCCCCTCCCCTTAAGGAGTCATTAGAATATATTCCGAATATGGTAGGATTTAATTGGTCAAAGTAGGAACTGTGGGGCATGTAGACTATTGAGCATCCCTCCTTTTGGGGGCTTTTTAGCATGAAAATGGGGTGTTTGGTGGACCCAAAATGGAAAAGGCAGGGCATGTATGAGGTGTGTCCTACCTTCCCTTAGACATTGTGGGCACATTGGCCGAGAGGTGTTGCATGAACTGGAACTGCCTTAGTTGGGGCCTCAGAGATGATATCCATTCAATGTATTCAGTAGCATAATGTACACAATTTGCACACCAGTTCAATTCAGTTGCCTTCACAATTGTTAGAATTGTATGCATCAATTTTACAAAAATGATCCCTCAAATCAAGAGAGACATAGAGCCATCTTTCACTAACATATTTAGTGATTATAAATGATGTGGATATTCAAATCATATATTAATATTGATATTTGATTGTGGATCTAGTCAAAATTCTCATGGTTGATTAGATACATTGAGTATTAAACTGAATCATATTTTTCATAACTTGACTTCCATTGGGACGTTACTCATGGATCCAAGATGTTTGTCCTATTATCTCTCACTCCAGGAAGACCTTTATCACCTTACAACCATATTTGTTTACTATAGTTAGGATTTAGTGTTTTTTTGCATATCTACATATAATTAGTCAATAGTTTGGATTGAAACTTGTCATAATTTCATTTTTTTCAGTGACTGAGTCGGATGGAATCAAATTGGATTTCAAACACCTCACCAAAAAATACACTTAGGGGAATTTGTAATTTTTCCCATTCCCAAAGAAAATACCACAATAATAGGACTAATTTTTCTTTGTTCTAGACTAGATGGTTGCTCTATTTGTGATGAATGTAACAATGAACAAAAGTGAGTAGTTGAACCTCGATAAATTGAGAGGTGCACATGTAGTTTGACTACCACTCTCATGATATGGAGATAAGAAGCACTACAATCAACCCCTTTGTACATTTTTCTAACTATGATTACATCATCCTCTATTTAAGGGAAAATTCTGAACATTTTTAAATTTTATTTTTTTAAGAAAACATATGTTTTATTACTACTTGTAACCTAGTATTGATGATTTTGACTAATGTAGGGGTATGTTTCAAAATTTTGATCCAACCCCTTGGGTATTTTATTAGTCACCCAAAGTTATCTCTTATTGTCTTCAAGTAATCTATCAATGTAATACTTGGATATGAGGAAAGGGATAGGATATACCTTATTATTTTGACATATGAATGATCATGATTTTACAGTAACATCTACTCATGGTATTTGTAGATTATTATTGTGATGAATTATCCATTAATCTAAACCCAACTGATCACTAGGAAAAATCCTCAAAAAAAACCCTACTTAAAACAAGAAACCATCAAACCCAAAAAAAAGTTTGAATAAGCAAACTCCATATGTCACAATACAAAAAAACATCACAGAACCTCACATGATGTTATAGAAACATGTATTACTTGTAATCAACATCATACATGAAGAAGCTTGGATACATAAATAAACCATAATCTCTTTATCAATCTCACCATATAGAATCACCAAAAGATCCATATCCAGGAAGATACACCATGATGTGAAATACAAACAAACTTCAACATATAAATATATAGAAATGCTAAGGAAAATTGATTATCAAAAACATAAATAACTACCACTCAACCCTCAAGAAAGTCATAGTATAGGTTCACACTAGATATAACTGTATTATTTCTTATTAAACCATGATAACCATGTTCTTTCCACTATGCCAACATACTTAAAATGTTGTGGAAGATCCATGTGAGACTCATGAGCATTCCCAACAAGAGCATTACTCTCACCATTGTACAATCATCATATAAAGATGAGTTATAGATTATAAAGAATTTACTACTAGTTAATTTTCCAATCATCCTCTTAGTCTCATGTTTCAGAAAAAAGATATCTTTGAACAAGGTATAAAGATTCCATATTACTATAAAGTATTCACATATGCCAACCATTGTGAGTAGAAGATAATACATCACTTATTGTACTTTTGATGATCAATATGAACATTATGCAAATTCAATGATTGGAATTATCACTTACAACCTACTCGAATATGAATTATATAAGTCTCTTTCCTAGTTCAGTTTGGAGTGTACCATCCATAGTACATGCTTATGATTTTGAAGTACCTAATCTATCATGTGAGGTCTATGGATTAGTTGTAACCACAAGACCTCACCGTGCCTCCACTAGAGTGAGTATAAAGTAGTAATGGGCACATTGTCAAAACTTACTCATGGAGTGATCAAAGGAAGGTCCCCACAATTAGGTTCATATTAGGTACTTAGGCCTTGGCACCTATCATGAAAGTAAATAACCCATATCATTATATCACAAATAAATCACATGAGTAACAACCTCGATTGCACTCATACAATTGTCATATAAGGACTCTAGTGAAATAAAACATCTCCTCCCTTTATACTCAAATGTACATGACTCCAAGTGACTTTTCACAGCCCTCATGTTGTTCGAAGGATACTTATTTTCTATTTACCCTTGCAAACATTAGAATACCTCCTAAATGTAAGGGAATACACTACATGGTTAAAAGTTTGCTTAATTACTTAGTCCAATTACCCATCTTTCAAATCATTTAAAAAAGAAATATATCTTGCTTAGTCTTTATTGATTGGATGTTTTTGGATTATCATTAATATTTAAGAACAAAACTAGAAATAGACAAGATTAAGCAGTACGAAATGTGAATGTTAAATGGAACAAACTATGGTATTTGTACAAAAGATTATAATATATCCCTTCATATTCCCTTACACTATGTTTAGGACGCATGCCTTAAATCATCAATATGAGAAATAATATGTAATCATTAGGATAAAAAATGCTTCAACTTGATATATTTCTCTTTCCACAATTCATATCCATCATGCATATAAAAATCACACAAGATATGTAATTATTTCATGTCAGGTGATTCTCATAATTACTATTTTCGAATAAGGCATAATCATGTAACAAGATTAGCCATCACTAGTCTAGGTAAGGGTTACCATGCAATACCATCACATTACTTTTAAGGAACGTTAAATTCAAGGATAGTTCATCTTATCACTTTTCTTTTCTTTTATTCTTGTTAATTATTTTGAAGGGTATGATATCATTATAAAGGAGATGTGTCAAACTCATTAGACAACATATTTTTAACCTTAAGTGTTTCTCAACTTCTTCCATCATCTTTTATTTATCCAGTTTGTTTAACAAATTAGCTCCTTAGTCAATGTCACAATGTATCATCCTAATGATAACACCCACATCATTGTCTTCAAGGAATCAACCTCAAGGAATCAATCATTCATGTGTGCACCATTATTAATATGTATCTTATAGTGTCAAATACCATGAAATTATAGCTCACTTATCCCAGTCCATTAGTAGTTTAGGAGAATTACTAGGAGAAGGAATCATTCATTATATTTCCATTTGAGGAGAAGGAATAGTTCATCATGTTTCCCCTTTCATATAAGGTCATTATCCTTTGTCCAAGTCTCACATTTATTAGGATTTTTCCTAGTTCTAAAACTTATACTCATAGTCTAGTTTAACATGACTTATTATGTGACTGTATATTTATTTCTAGATTCATCATGTATCCTAGTTTGATTTTAAGTAACTCTGGAAAATATAAAATGTTTCATCACTTGTATTAGAAGTACCCATTTAGGGCACTATTACTCAATTCAAACCATAACAAGACCAACATCATATAAAGATTCCATATTAAAATACAATGATGTCAATCTCATCACATGGCATTAGCTAAAGATCATTTCAAAATTCATAATTAGATTTCTGCATATGATAGGTTACACTTAGGGAAAGATTATGCATAAAAATTATATCCTTTAGGGAAAGATTATGCATAAAAATGATATCCTTAACCATAAAAATGATACTTTAAGTGTGAAATATAATTTCTAGGAAAATTCATTATTATAATAGTTAGGTGAACACCTCAACTGCATTATATGAACATCCAATGGTAATAAAGCTTAATAATTCCATTTCCAGCAATATAGTAGAAAAAGACCATAAAAGGTCAGTAATAGGTATGTATGAACCACCTATAGGTATTGAACACAGGTTCCACAACATTTCAATGAAATAATAGTTAGGATAAAATCTAAATTTCATATATAATATTATACAAAAAATAAGAGTGATTATGGAATTTTTATCTTACCATCATGGTATCAAAAAGTCATTAAAGAGTCATGTATAGGGAAAAAACATACATATCTCAAAACTTCCATCCTTACGGCCTCAAGAGGCATATCATTACCATATTGGAACATTGTTAGGAGGTATGTAAGAAAGGAAAATTTCATGTTTGTATCATGCACTACCAAAACATCCCATAAAAATCTTGGTTTTAGTTAATCAAGTAAGATATACATATCCTATATTTTTCCATGAATGTGTATTTATTCAAGGAAGGCCTAAGCAACCTGTCTAGAAAATGTGTCGAAGCAATAGTTCTTCTGAGTCACTCGCATCAACCTTAAAATATCACCAGAGATCTTCTAATAGCTCCATCTAGGATCCATTTAGCAAGATCTCATCTCACCTACGAAAAACATGGAGCTAGACCTATGAAGAAGAATCAGAAGAAAAAGAACAGAACATAAAGAATATATAGAAAGTATGGGAGACTTACATGGCAAGGGGTTATAAAAAGAATCTTTCGAGATTTGGAATAAAGTTTGAAAGTTTGATCTTCAACCTACATGGATATGTAAGCACAAAGTCATGACCATCAAGGCTCCAAGGGAAGATATCAGTTCCATGGCTTCTCCTATAAATTGAGTAACGTTCCTAGGTTGTCAAATGAGGCTATATTTGATGAATGGGGATATATATAGGTGAGGGTGGTCAAATTTCTAAAACATTCCCTTATAAGTGGATCTACTGAAGGGAAAGAAGAGGGGAGCTATCAAGGCTCCTGGACTCCCACCTATAAATAATGACCTATCAGGGGTCACTCTCTTGAGGACTATTGAGGCTCATCTCAAGACCTAATGAGGCTCAAAGAGTTTCCTATAGACTTTCATAACTCAAGCTATTAAGGTACTCCACATCTACCTACCGAAGTGCCTCCCCACTACACATATCGAGGATCCATATAAGGTGACCCATCAAGGCTCGCCTAGTAACCTAGTTTGAAAGACACCTTCTAATCCATATTATTAAGGTTGGACAAGGTCCATGCCATTGAGGTCAAGGTTTAAGCTATCAAGCCTCAACCATCTAACCACTAGACCCTATGGTTATGATTAGGGTTTGAAGCTAAGGAAGAATGATAATTTGACCATGGTTTAAAAGCATACAAACCAGATGAAACCAACAAAGAAAATGAAAGAAAACATATAATTAGATAATTTCCACATATTTATAAATTAGGTCCTCATGTTATTTTGAAATTATAATTAAGACATAAAACTAGTAAGAAAATATGCTAGGCAAAAAAGTGCAATTGATAAGGTTTCCTCATGATCATTGATTTAAAAACTTAATCAAGCATTTAGTTATGATTAAAATTTATAATTAGATCTAATAGAGTTAATCTAAGTTAGGGGAATTATAATTGCGTGATCACATGAGTCCATGAAATCAACATTAAGAAGTTGGAGGATCCAAACCTCATCATTGTTCTTTTTGCACTCATCTAAGGACTATGTATGTTTGATATTGCATATCACTTGATTAGGAAAAATCTCTCTCTTCTCTCACAAGACCCACCCCCTGAAAACAAAAGAATAGTAACTCATGCGCAAACCCTAAAAATACTCTAGAATTACCAAAATCCCAAAGAGAGAGAGAATCAAATCTAGAGTGCAAATAAAAGAATGAGGTTGTGCCTCAAGCTATAGATCTAAGGGTATTACTCTACATGTTTATTTATGTTTTGATAAATTTAGATACGTCATTACCTGTATTATTACCTAGAAGATCATACAAAATAAATCCTTGGCCTTCAGTGATGTTCAGTAAGGCAAGGGAAAATTTGGGTAAATAGTATGAACGATGTGAATCTCTGCTCTAAAGCGAATTGGATTGGATTACAAGGACTGCTTATTCATTAAAGTGTCCTTGATTGAGTTACAAGAAGTAGTACAAGTTATACACTTATCATGAAACCTACCTATCACCACACAATTAATACAAATATAAGATATGAAAGTTAATGATACCTCTAGGATTGGTCCAATCAAAGATAGGAAAAGAATAGTAGATTTTACATCACAACAAGTTCTGAAATTGTTGAAATGGGAAGCATAACACGTGAACATCAAGGCACACTAAACTCCATTGGGTGTACAAGGGGCTAGTCAATTGGCAATAAAATATAACCCAACTCTATAGGAACCTCGAAAAGGAGCCAGTGGGGAAGCATGACTATTCCTACTCATAAACTACCATGTAAAAATCTCTAATATTTCTTCTCCATGATTAGATTTTAAAAATTATATTGAGGACAATCAATATTAAATGTTTAAGGAGATTGGTAACATCAAATTTTGTGGATCTTTTCCCAATTTTCTCTTATTTTTCTCATAAATTTCACTTGTAAATTTATTTCCTTATCATTGTTACTTTTCCATTAAATTGTTTCTAATGAGAAAATCCCTATTTGTCCATGGCTTCGCACACCTTTTGGCACTTGTTGGACTTTGAGCAAAAGAAATTGTCTAATGGCCAAGATAGAATACATGTGTTCATTATTATATTTTGAGACATTGAGAAGGGTTGCATTTATTATAATACTAGTGAAGACACACATGCCATGCACGTGAAAAACCAACATAAAAATATTTTCATTTAATAAGTTTATTTACTAAAACAAAAGCTCAATATGAACTTTCAAAACTAAATTTTACAAATTGTTATCCTAAGAAAAAATTTATTTGCAAATATTTAATAGATGAGTAATATCTTTTATTTGAATTAAGTAAAACCACACAACATATAAATAGTTAAAGATAATTTTTCCTATATAACAAATGAAACTGATGACTATTTTTTTTGGAGTTTAGATAAAAGAGTATCCACTATAATTATATGTTATTTATGTGAATGGAACTATACATATTATGGATATTATATATAATCATGATTCTATCTCCATGTCCCATGCCCATGTAACAAATTATGTTTTAAAATATTTTTTTCATTCATATTCCTTTCCTCACAACTCATGGAAACACAGACAAAAAAAAATTAACAAATTCTCTCTTCCCCTTGCCCTCTACCCCTCACCCCACATCATATTTTGGATGGTACATATATTACAACCACACAACGTAGAAATAGGTAAAGATAGATGTTTATATACTTCAAATCAAAGGTAAGAGTATGTTGTTAGTGTTTATGCAAAATAGAGTATCCATTAAATATATACATATATATTATTTGTATAAATGTAATTATATGTATTATGGATATTTTGTATAAAGCAATTCTATCTCAATGTCCCACACTCATGTAACAAAGAATGTTTAACATTTTAATTCATATTCATTTCTCATGATCCATGCAAACATAGCTAAAGAATAACTTTTAATAAATTCTCTCTTCCCCTTCCCCTCCCTTCCTCATCCCCATCATATTTTGGGTTCATATAAAATACAACCACACAACATTAAAATAGGTAAAGATAAATATTTCTTATATATAAAAGGAAAGGGATAAAATTATTTGTCGGTGTTTATGTAAAAAAGAGTATCCATTGAATACCTATGTTATTTATATAAATGGCATTATATGCACTATTGATTTTTTTTAAAAAAACCACTATTATATGTCAATGTCTCATATACATGTAACAAACAATATCTCTACATATATTTTCATTCATATTCCTACCCTCGTGGCTTATGCAAACTTAGCCAATGAATAAGTTTTAATACGTTCTCTCTTCTCCATCCCCTCGCTTCCTCACTCCCTATCATATTTTGCATTTATATAAAGTACAACCACACAACATAGAAACATGTAAAGATCATTGTTTCTTATATATAACAAGAAAGGGGTTATAGTATTTTGGAGTAAAAAGTTGTATCCATTGAATATATATGTTATATATTTAAATGGAATTATATGTATTATAGATATTTTTTATAATCAACTATCACATACCCATGTAATAAAGAACATTTTTAAATATATTTTCATTCACATTCTTTTCCTCGTGGCTCATGAAAATTTAGCCACAGAACAACTTTTAATAAATTGTATCTAACCGTTCCTCTCCCTTCCTCACTTCCCATCATATTTTGAATTTATATAAAGTACAACCACACAACGTAGAAATGAGTAACTAGAAATGTTTCTTATATATTGCATGAAACAGATGAGAGTATATTGTCAGTGTTAAGTAAAGAAAACCATTGGATATATATATCTTTTATATATATAAATGGAATTATATGTATTATATATTTTCTATAATAGCCATTTTATCTTCATGTCTCATATACATGTAACAAAATTGTTTCTAAATATATTTTCATTCATATTCCTTTCCTCATGGCTCATGCAAGCTTACTCGAAGAGCATTTTTTCATTAAATTCTATCTTCCCCTTCCTCACTCCCTATTATATTTTAGATTTATATAAGTACAACCACACAAAAAGGAAATAGGTAAAGATAAATATTTATTATATATAAAATGAAGTGATGAGAGTATGTTGTTGGTGTTTATGTAAAAAAGAATACCCATTGAATATATCTCATATTTATATAATCTGAATTATATGTATTACTGATATTTTTTATGATCATAATTGTAGCTCCATGTCTGATACTCATGTAACAAAGAACCTTTTAAATATATTTTCAGTCATTTTCCTTCCTCGTGGCTCATGTAAATTTAGCCAAAAAAGCCAACTTTTACTAAATTCTCTCTTCCCATTCCCCTCCCTTCCTCACTCCCCATTATATTTTTAATTCATATAAAGTACAATCACACAACATAGAAAAAATTAAGATAAATGTTTTTTATATGTAAAATGAAAGTGTTGAGAGTATGTTGTCGATGTTAATGTAAAAAAGACTATTCGATTTAGTATATCTCTGGTTTATGTTGTTTGTATTCAATGAAAAGCGAGGAAACATTATTGGGTAAAAACCAATAATAAACGAAGCGTACAAACCAATATGTACGGATATTTAATATAAAAATAATAAAGTAAGCGTAAAAACCAATATGTACGGAAAGAATTATTGGGTATGTTAGTTTTTTGAAATTAAAAACAAAGAAGAAATAAAAATGTTAAAAGAGATAATCGATTGAATGCGGAAATACGATTGCTCATGATTTTGCTTTTATTCAAAAAATAACGACTTGCTTACAAGGCCTATTTTTTAATCTTGTTTTGTAAATATGGAAATTGGAGTTGTGGTGAGTAAATGAATAGAAGAATTCAATAAAAAGAACAAAGATTCAATGAGAAGTTATGACAAGATAAAGAAGTAAGGAGAGTGTACCATAGTAAACACTCTCACCTTTTGAAAAATCATGGAATTTTTTATTTTTCAAGAAAAATGAAGATAGTGTTACCATATTTCATATAACACAATATATTTTGTAATTTAATTACAAAAATACTAATCGTTAATATATTTTTCTCACATTTTCAGAGTATGTGATTATTTTCTTATTTCTGTCCACTATGTTCAACGTGGGTTTTGTATTAACATGAATCTAAATAAAGTTCAAAAAATTTAAATTTAAGAAAATCTTATTAAATTTGACATAAATATCCATCTTGTATGTTTCTACCTCCATGACATGACAACATTTTTGCGTAAGTCATCAGAATACATACGGGTACATGATGAATAGATATCTGACAGTGTCATGGGAGTTACCTTGATATTGCCATCCCTTCGTAAAATCCTGCATTAATAGCACACAATTATTTACATGGCAATGGTAATAAGGAAATAAAGTATGTATTTTGTTGGTAGTTTATGACAACAATTAATAGCCAATTTTGTTCCGCAAAGGTACATATATTTCAGCTGTTAGTCACATGGGATTAGCCACCAAGCACATATAAGCCACTGAATTTTCTCTCAAAATATAGATTGCAAGTAAAACATTGTCTTTATCTGGGCAATATAACAATAATAGTATAGGTCTACCTATACAAGAATTTTAATAAGTGGTTCAAAAAAGCAAATGTGTTAGCATATGAGAGAACCACACCATAAGTAAAATACTTTCGTACTGATGCGAATGAGAGGGAGTATGTCACGTTCCTCTGTAAGAGTTTCTTTAAAAAAATATTAGAAGACGATTTAGAAAGAAGTTCATAATGCTTGACATGTTCTCATATTATAATAATATACCCCACATATGGTATATCAAAATGGATTTAATTCAAGCAATGACTTTTTTTCATCAAGCTGTTTGATCTTAATTCACTAAGACATGAATTCTCTATATATGTCACGAAAATTATAAAAGGAATCATAAATAAAATATTTAGATTTATTAAGTATGTTGAAAATTAATTAGAAAAATCAAATCTAAAAGGCATTGCGAGAGCAATCATATATATTATCACCAAGGAATATACTTAAATTATGTACGTATGTTCAAAAAAACATACACAATATACGTAAATAGAGCATATAAGACTAAAATATAGTGACATCCTTGCTTTTTGGCCCAAGAGTACTTTAACTCGAAAAAATAAGAGGAATTCCCAATACAAACTAGATGAATATCTCAATAAATTTATATTATTCTCTTAACACTACTATTCTCTTTACACTAATGCTAGAGAGTGCCATGGATCGTCAAAAATGTTGCTACCTTTTGTATCAGCTAGCTGGAGGAGAAGTGAAATGGATTGAATAGAAAGCGGTGTGTAAGAAATAATTGACGATATTTATCACATGTTCTTTGGGTTGGATCATCATAATTAATAAAAAAATTGAATTTAAAATACATACCTTCCTGTAGTTTTCATAAATGACATGGTTGTTGTCTTTATTGTTGTGTGCTACTCACTCTACCAAAGTAATGAGATCCTCCTCCCTGGAATATTTCCACAAATTGAGATAGAATGCTCCTCATTTACTTGTGACCGCCTCAAACCATCAAACATGATGCAATCATCAAGGAATATACTTATATTATGTATGTTCAAAAAAAACATACACAATATACGCAAATAGAGCATATAAGACTAAAATATAGTGACATCCTTGCTTTTTGGCCCAAGAGTACTTTAACTCAAAGAAATAAGAGGAATTCCCAATATAAACTCGATGACTATATCAATAACTTTATATTATTCTCTTAACACTACTATTCTCTTAACACTAATGCTAGAGAGTGCCATGGAATGTCAAAAATGTTATTACCTTTTGTATCTGCTAGCTAGAGGAGAAGGGAAATGGATTGAATTGAAAGCGGTGTGTAAGAAATAATTGACAATATTTATCACATGTTCTTTGGGTTGGATCATCATAATTAACAAAAAAAATTAAATTTAAAATACGTACCTTCCTGTAGTTTACATAAATGGCATGGTTGTTGTCTTTATTGTTGTGCGCTACTCACTCCACCAAAATAATGAGATCCTCCTCCCTCGAATATTTCCACAAATTGAGATAGAATAATCATGATTTACTTGTGACCGCCTCAAACCATCAAACATGATGCAAGGAAAACTTCTATACATTTATATCAAAATTGATGGTCAGTATAGCAGAGCATAAAAAAGTAAAAATAAGAAAATCTAGCAGCAGATTTTGACAGATTAGGTACTGAAACTTTGTTGCTAAGATAATAACGTCAAATAAAGGTAGAGATAGAAAACCTACCCTGTGGAGGAAAAGGAAAAAAAACCTAAGAACATCGATGTTTACCTGACCATAAATTTCTTAATCATTGTTTGTTTCATGATCTTTTGCGTATTTCATTGGCTACTGAAAGGAAATAATGGTTCACAACCATTTAGATTCACCGACACATTAATGCTTGTTTTAAATTTGTAAGTGTAACAGCCGGCGGTGTATATCAAAATGGATTTAACTCAAGCAACGTAGATAATAAGTTTCCTCATTTTTTTCATCAAGCCTTTTTATCTTAATTCATTAAGTCTTGAATTCTCTATATTTGTCATGAAAATTATAAAAGGAATCATAAATAAAATATTTAGATTTATTAAATATGTTGAAAATTCAAATAGAAAAACCAAACCTAAAAGGCATTGCGAGAGCAATCATATATATTATCATCAAGGAATATACTTATATGATGTATGTTCAAAGAACATACAAAATATACACAAATAGAGCATATAAGACTAACAATATAGTGACATCCTTGCTTTTTGGCCCAAGAGTACTTTAACTTGAAGAAATAAGAGGAATTCTCGATATAAACTTGATGACTATCTCAATAACTTTATACAATTCTCTTGACACTACTATTCTCTTAACACTAATGCAAAAGAGTTTCAAGGATCGTCAAAAATGTTGTTACCTTTTGTATCTGCTAGCTGAAGGAGAAGGGAAATGGACTGAATTGAAAGAGGTGTGTAAGAAATAATTGATGATATTTATTACATGTTCTTTGGGTTGGATCATCATAATTAACAAAAACAATTTAATTTAAAATTCATACCTTCCCGAGTTTACTTAAATGACACAGTTGTTGTCTTTGTTGTTGTGTGCTACTCACTCCATCAAAATAATGAGATCCTCCTCCCTCAAATATTTCCACAAATTGAGATAGAATATTCCTGATTTACTTGTGACCGCCTCAAACCATCAAATGTGATGCAAGGAAAAACTTTTGTGCATTTATATCAAAATTGATGGTCAACATAGAAGAGCATAAAGAAAAAGTGAAAAAAAACCTAGCAGTGGGTTTTGGCAAATTAGAAACTGAAACTTTGTTGCAAAGATAATAACGTCAAAGAAAGGTAGAGATAGAAAACCCAGCCAGTGGAGGAAAAGGAAAAAAAACATACATATAAGAACATCAATGTTTACCTTATCATAAATTTCTTAATCATTGTTTGTTTCATGATCTTTTGCGTATTTCATTGGCTACTGAGGAAACAATGGTTCAAAACGGTTTAGATTCACCGACACATTAATGCTTGTTTTAAATTTGTAAGTACAACGGCCGACGGTGTATATCAAAATGGATTTAACTCAAGCAATGTAGATAATAAGTTTCCTCATTTTTTTTCATCAAGCCTTTTTATCTTAATTCATTAAGTCTTGAATTATCTATATTTGTCACGAAAATTATAAAAGGAACATAAATAAAATATTTAGATTTATTAAATATGTTGAAATTCAAATAGAAAAATCAAATATAAAAGGCATTGCGAGAGCAATCATATATATTATCATCAAGGAATATACTTATATGATGTGTGTTCAAGGAACATACAAAATATACGCAAATAGAGCATATACGACTAACAATATAGTGGCATCCTTGCTTTTTGGCCCAAGAGTACTTTAACTCAAAGAAATAAGAGGAATTCCCGATATAAACTCAATGACCATCTCAATAACTTTATACAATTCTCTTCACACTACTATTCTCTTAACGCTAAAGCTAGAGAGTTTCAAGGATCATAAAAAATGTTGTTACCTTTTGTATCGGCTAGCTGAAGGAGAAGGGAAATGGACTAAATTGAAAGAGGTGAGTAACAAATAATTGACAATGTTTATTACATGTTCTTTGGGTTGGATCATCATAATTAACAAACAAAATTGAATTTAAAATACATACCTTCCCGAGTTTACATAAATGGCATAGTTGGTGTCTTTGTTGTTGTGTGCTACTCACTCTACCAAAATAATGAGATCCTCCTACCTCAAATATTTCCACAAATTGGGATAGAATATCCCCAATTTACTTGTGACCACCTCAAACCATCAAACATGATGCAAGGAAAACTTGTGTGCATTTATATCAAAATTGATGGTCAGCATAACTGAGCATAAAGAAAAAGTGAAAAAAAGACAACCTAGCAGTGGGTTTGGTAAATTAGAAACTGAAACTTTGTTGCTAACGTTAAATAAAGGTAGAGATAGAAAACCTAGCAAGTGGAGGAAAAGGAAAAAAAATCATACATATAAGAACATCGATGTTTACCTGACCATAAATTTCTTAATCATTGTTTGTTTCATGATCATTTGCATATTTCATTGGCTACTGAAAGGAAACAATGTTTCACAACTATTTAGATTCACTAACGCATCAATGCTTATTTTAAATTTGTAAGCACAGAGGTTGGCGGGCAGGGAAGATAGAAATAGATTGGCAAGATTTTATCAATAGAGATAAGAAAGAGAAAGACTACAATAAAGAAGAGAAGTAAGAACGATCAATGCAGGAGGAAAATGTAGTGGTCAGGGAAGGTGATAAGAGAGAGTCAGGCAGCAGTTTTCTAAGATAACTCTAAATAGTAGTGGGAGGAGTAGATTAAAAAGAGTAGCGGGGAGGTTGGTCGGGAGTGCTGTTGAGGTTTTTTTGGATTCCAATTAGATTAAGTCATCCCACACTAGACACGTTTTGTTGGTTACCTGAGAGAGTCTGAAGATTGGAAGAACCGTTATTTTAGAATGAGGTGTGTGTGGGTGAATGAGATAGAGAGAGAAAGAAAGTAGAAGATAATAGGAGGGAGTATGGGAGATATGGGCAGAGAGGGAGTTGTTGCGATGGAGATGGAGTAGGAATCAGTGGTTTTTGTGACGTGGACGGATGTAGAGTGGAGATCAGGGAAAAGTGGGAGAAAAAGGACATTTAAAATAGGAGCAAATATGAGAAAATTTCTGAGAAGAGAGTGAGTGAAGGAGAGAGCAACATTTCAAAATACTGATTTATGATTGGCCAAAGAGTAGAAAATGGCATATTTTGTAATTATTTGAAAAAACTCCCTCTTTTTATAGTAGTATAGATTACATGTCTGACATAGACCCTCTATTCTTATCAAGCCATCGATCAAGATGATCTCACATTGGCCAAGATCACCATAGACATATGCATTGCTCAATAAGTCATGTCAAGGATTCAAGAAGAGTGATGGACATAGCTTTGAATAATTTGACACACATGTCCACCATATGTCACATTGACCGAGACACCCTAACACGAACCATAACTCAATCCATAAGCCTCATAGAGTAGTGAGACAAGGAAACACATTGATTTATGTGAGTCCTAGACTGATGTGAGATCTAGAACAATGGGAGAAAATGACCAAGCTAGACCATGACACATCAAAGATGATCTATATGTCACCTTCCATGTCAGCTAGACCATGTTGATTGCACACATCGACCAACACCAAAAATCATCACATCAACCTAATAAGATATGGTCAATGCGCTCAGTGATAAGACCGGAAGCAGTGGTCAGATGTTTTCCCAACGTTGTACCTTGGTTTGGAGAATGTGATACTTTTGGTTGAAAAAAAACCCCATAGTAGAGAGAACATGATGATTCTTGGATCCCTCAAATATTACTATAAATCAATGACATAGGACTCATTTAGGACACATCTCTTTTTTTATGCAACATTGAAGTGCATCTCCTTAAACACTTGAGAATGAGAAGAAGATGATTTTCAATAAATAAGTTGCATGAACCACCATAGGCAAGCCTTGTGAAGGTGTTATTACACCTCAATTGACTGTGTTAATCCTCAATTGAAAAAAAAAAGATCTTGTTTATGGCTCCTTGTTCCTCCTAACATATCTATCAATGATTAAGTCAGGGTTTACCAAGGCTCATATAGAGTCAAAGAAGGAAGTCCCAATCACTATTGTGGTTGATCCAAGATTGGTTTACCATCACTTATGATCCATCTCCCTTCTTCTTCTCTATTCATACATGTTTTACTCTATTCCACTCCTTCTCTTGGCCATGTCCTTCCATACTATGAATATATGAAGCCCTTAGTTGGGTCTTCATCTATGTCATCTTGTGCATTATTCACATCTAGATGTTTCACTATGAATGTTTTTCCACTATAATGGTATTGTAGTCCAATGTACTTATTATTTTTTTGCATGATTTTTGGGTATGATTTCTATAATTTTGATTTAAGGGGAGAAATATGAGGAACCTAGGGTTCCATCACCCTTAGAGGATCCCAAAGTTAGCCCTAGATCTACCCTAGCCTATGTTAAGTAGTCAAAGGTCAAGACAAGGTAAACAACGCCATGGAGGATCAAATTGAAGACAAGTGCAAGAAAAGACCCACAACATTGTTGTGTTACAACAAAATGGTCGTGCCACCAATAGAAAATTTGTAGAGAAAATAATCAATGGAAGAAACTCCTAGAAGCTCAAGAATCATAGTCATTCTAGTTTAAGCAGTCATGCCAAAAAGATCTCAACATGATTGTTCCAGCCAGAATGGTCATACCCAACAGCCCCAAGATGTGTGTTTGTGTCAAGAAAATGACCTCACTCCAAACTCTAAAAATTGGTCATTCTATCAAGCATATTCATTCCAGATGCCATCCACCACGACCATGCTTCCCAAAACAGCCATGCTAACTGGCCCCTAAAACCTAACATTAACCTAACCATTCCACCCTTCCACCACGATCATTCCATCCACCATTACCATTTTCACTCACCCCCACCATGGTTGTTCTGCTCAGAATGATTGTGCTACCTACCAAACACAACTACTTCCCAAGTATCATTTTTCCTCATTGTGCCCACTAAACCATATGCTTCCCAAGCCCCTAAATAAGCATTGGTAGTGGCTAGTAACATAAGGTTACTTCTCTCAAGCATTCATTATGCCAAGTACCCCCTCCCGTCTACTTTTCAATTTCATTCCACTTCACCTACCTCAAAACCATACTTTTCTAGGGTTTTGAGCATTCCACCTTTAATTTTCATGCCATTTCATCCCTGTAGAGAAGGATTCCAATCTTGGAGCATCTAAAGGTAAAGATTGGATCTCCCTGATCAACATAGATGGAGTTTCTTCTTTCTTCACCCCTTTCTATTTCACTTTCTTTAAGCATGTCATCCTAAGCCCCCCTTGTGGGTTGTTTGGTGTGGGAAAATGTGGATTTCATACCATGTTGGATGACATACTTTCTAAACTTTATGATTTTTTTAATGAATGGCTATATTTTACTTTTATCTTTTTTTCATCTTATTTTATGTTCATGGTGGTTTGTAACACCCGGGTAGTAGGGAAAATGGGTGATATGTGTCTAATTTTGTATTTTGACCTAGGTCCAAATTGTGGATCCCTTGATAGATATCCTTCCTCCCACATTCCTCTCCACTCTCCTACCCCGATGTGAGAGATGTAACTAGATCATTCATAGAATCATAGTGCAATTATCTTGGAGATATTTAAAGGCTAGAGATGGAAGATGACATGAGGTGTTAAACCTTCTTTTTCACCCTCCATTACTACCTTTGGCCCCCAATGTCTAAGAAGTTCCTTCCAGTAAATCTAGGCTTGTTAGATCATCATTGAATTTCAACTAAACCTAGTCAATTGAGCCTTACATGATTGGATAGGGGGTGATAGGGACTAGTTCCCCAATACAAACCTAACTCCATAAATGGCCACCTAGTAATTTAGGGCAATTCATCGTGTCTTAACTTGATTGTTTGGATTGATAACCTGAACGAATGAAGAATGTTCGCATGTTACGAACCGCAACCTAGTTGATTCTCAAATTTACTCCAAAAACCAAAATTCCCCATTACCTTCTTGAATCCTAATTTAGTTCCTTTCTTAGCTAGTGTTAACTAAGTTGGCATATATGTTTGTTTACTTAGTCCCACAGGTTGCATATAGTGGCTAGTCCTTTCTAGGGTAGTTAGTGCTTACTCTTAGTTACTTGTATTAGTATTTGTAAGTCAATTTCTAATTATCTATCTAATTGCCCCTTTTGAATGTTTGCTAGCCTAGTGATTCATTTTTCCTTTTTTAGTTAGTATATCTCTAGATTGCTCTCATTAGTGTAGTGCTTAGTGTTTGAATTTCCTTGATTGCTTTAATTTATTTGCTTCCTTTGCATAGCTAATTAGTCTAAACTTATTACTATTACATAGGTTTTATTCTTGTTCTTATTCATTGCTTTATTCACCTGAGGTTAACTAAAAATGCAACATTAAACCCTAAAAACCCTAGTTTTTGTATTAAGAACCTAGCTGAAATGAACATAACTCTAGTGCCCATGCTCTCCATTTGGTTGGACGCTGACTTGTCATTCCTATATTGCTCCTAAGCTCATGCTCTTATGAATTTATATAAGAGTGTGTCCAAATTATATTATAAATAGTAAAATACCAAGGTGTTCCTAAGGCATGTCTAGCCTATGTAAAATTGCTAGGAGTCATGGGACGCATCAAGATTTTTGTAGCATTTCTAAGGAGAGTGGTGATCTACCTAGCTAGTTTGTTTTTCTTTGACTTTACCTTGTCCCCTCACCATTGATAATTTTTGTTCTTTGAATTATTTTTGTGTCCTAGTTTGCTCACTTTTATTCTATTGGTTGTTTATTTGTTCCTTGTGTGGGTGATATTGCATGTTTAGATGAAAATCCCTATCTATTGATTCCTTCTTTGAGCACCCAAGAATTGGATGAAAAAGGTGAAGAAATTGGAGCACTCAACCTTCAGAAGATGAAATGGCAAACTAAGATCCTCACTAAAATGCAAACCAAGATGTGGCAGTACTGGAGCCACTACCTCCTCCACCTCAATACAAGCCACTTCACTATTATATCTGGAAACTACAACTCACAAATTGTAGCAAGGGTAGATCGGATACTAGGGTAGCAACTCTTTGTTTTGTCCGGTCTTCTTGAACTTCTTCCTTCTTTTATGGGCTAGAAAACTAAAATCCCTACTAGAATCTGGATGCCTTCCTTGAGACTTCCTCTACTTTCAAAATTCTAGAAGCTATAGAGGACTCCATCTGTCTCACATTATTCCCTTTTTCTCTATAAGACAATCCTAAAGAATGGCATGTAATCTAAAAATCAGATTATAACTTAGGAGGAAATGAAGAACAAACCCTCGAATAAGTTCTATCTTGTTACCAAGTTTACCTAGATGTTACAGTGCATCACTTTCTTCAGATAAAAGGAGAATGAGAAATTCCATGAAACATGGGATGGGTTCTAGAAATGTTGAGGGATTGTACACATCATGAAGTGCCCATTTGGTAGCTGTTTCAATCTTTTTATTTTGGGTTATCTGAGATGGGCCAAACTTTGCTAGACTCATCATGTGTAGATGCTTTTATGGCCAAAACCCCTAAAGAATCATGGCCTTTGTTTGATTATCTAGATGAGAACTCAAGGATTGAGCATCTAATGTAGAAATCCAATTGGATAGAAGTATGAGAGTTGTAAATTATAGCACCATGAACATTTTTCAAGAAAATGGTATGTGGTGTACGGGCAGAGGGGGTACTACATTGAGTATATGCAGTATGCAGAGTATATGCAGTTCTGGATTTTTTTCCTTTTAACAAAATAGTTATATATAAAATGATATATCAAGATCACAAATAAAAGTATAAATATATAGATTAGGCACTAATGTATATTTACATATAAACATACAGATATATATGTATGATATGCGTATATATGTATATATGTCTATATATTGAATGTGTTTGTAATATATGTACAACTATTAAAATATATGTATATCAATATATGAATGTTTGTAAATTTGAATAAATCAAAATGTATACATACATGTGCAAATGTGTATTTGTATATGTAGGTATAGCATATATGTATGTATACATATGAAAATGTTGAAATGTATTCATATAAATGTACAAATGTGTGAGGAAACAGTTGCATGTATACAATGTATACATATAAATAAATGACAATATATTTAAATTTTAATATGTAACTATATGTATATATATGTACATATATGCGTACGCATGTATGTATAAATTGTGTGGACATAATTTGTGGGATTTTCAAAAAGAGGAGTTTAATCGGACGATTAATGGGCCAAGTGGGAGTATATGTGTCCTATGACCTCTTAATGGACCAATTAGCAATATGCGGTGCAGTAGCGTGACCAAATGGGCATAAGTAGGATTATATGTGGCCGAGAAAATCAATTTCTCAAACAGTGACCAAGAATGATTATAACCCTCAAATGTTGAAGCTCTAAGCTTATAAGATGAGCCTAATGAGACATGTGTGGGGGTCCTCTATGAAATCTTACCATTCTATTGGGTATATTGATGAAGAACTAAAAACACCCCAGTGCTACAACAATCGCAACAACCAATACCCTTTGTCACAATCATATAGTCTGGAATGAAGAAACCATCAACTTCTCTTAGAAGAAGCAAAGAGAAGAGGGGTAAAGGTATCCAAGGTAAAATCAAGAACAAAAGTATATCTCCAAATTTGAAGATGAGGTTCTTGGAATGCAAAGAAGCCTTGATGCGGTAAAGAAAGATTTTTCCTCTAACGAAAAAAATATTAGTCAACTTTAGCAAAGGATTGATCAAATTTCCTTGTCACTTGCATGTTGTAAGGAGGTGTGATTTCCTTACCAAATGACAACTAATACAGATAATTCTAGCAGATCAAAGAATGTACCTCAAGGAATCTATAATCCACCAAAAGGACAAGTGCAATCCTTGCAACAAGGTCCTCTAAATCCCTCTGCTTCTCCACCACAAAAAATACCTTACAACGTCCAATGTTCTCCGTAATAATCACCTCAATATCAACTAACCCAACAAAAATTGTCACTACAACCACCACCACAACAACAATGCATCTTCCACCAATAGTAGTCTCCACAGCAATACATCCACCAAAATCCGAAGCCATCATAGAACAGGTCACCGCAAGGACCTCAATAGCCACCATATGCTCTATCTTCTTTTTATGAGATTGTGAAGGACGTGACCTTGTTGAGGAGTGGAAGAACTCTAGAGGAGTCAAGGAACCAAGTGGTTCATGATTCAATGAATGATGCTAGAGATGACACTATGATGCATGACCATGATATTGTGATGGACAACTAGGGAGATACTATGTACTGGGTGATAATATTGTGGTCCATGTGATATCAGTTGATGATTCTATTAAGTTTAAAAATACAAGGATGTAGATACCACCTTTTCTTGATGCACTTGATGAACCTTCTGCTCCTAAGAGGAAGAAAATGCACATTGAGTATATTTTGCATACTTTCAAGCAAGTGAGGATCAACATTTGGTTATTGGATGAAGTCAAACACATTTGGTTATTGGACATGTGTACTTTCAAGAGAAAGTAAACAAGGAAGATACCACAAAGGATCAAGCCTATTAGGAAAGTGAGCTCCATTCTATATCACACCACTCCCAAGAAGAGAAAGGACCCTAGGGCCACCATAATTCCTTGATACATAGGTACACATCACATTGATCAAGCTCTTCTTGACTTGCGTTCTAGTGTGAACTTGATGTTGTATTCTATGTACATCGATTGGGTTTGGGAACTAAGAGATAGCCAATTGTACCTTGGATCATTCCAACCATTCTATAAGACACTCCATGGGAGGATAACCTATATGCTATAGGCTTGATGATGACATGTCAGCTTTCTTTTGAGCTGACTTTATTATTCTAGACATGGAAAAGGACATAAGAATGGTACCTATGATTTTAGAAGATTGTTCTTAGAAACCATTGATGTTGTGATACATGTGAGAACCGACACAATGTATGTGACTTTCATGGATATGAAGATATAGTTGAAAGTTTCCAAAGCAGCTATCAAAGCCAAGGTCTTAGGTGATACTGAGGAAGATTGTTATCTTGTTGACTACCTTGAAGTGATTATGGAGGAATGCCTACCCTCATGGATAAAATAGACACCAATGGTAGATGACTTGAATATATGCTTGAACTATTATAAGAAGTATAAGAAGAAATGATAAGTCATGAAGTACAAGTGAAGATTTTCCATCCATTTACAAAAATAAAATGAAGAGTTATATTGAAGATACTCCCATCTTAGAGAGAAAATCCCTTTCTAAATGCTTGAAGTACGCATTACTTGTCCAAATGACACATTCATTGTCATCATTTCCTCCTTGCATTCCCAGACAAATTGGATTTCCTTATGTTTGACTTAAAGAAACATATTGAGGAGGCCATTTGAAGGTCTATTGCTGACCTGGGGGTGTGGTCCCCCCATATCTGTTCCTAGAATTTATCTTGAAGATGATGCAAGGTCAAGAATAGAAATGAAATGAAGGATCAATGTCTAAATATAAGAAGTAGTGACACTAGAAGTTGTGAATCTCCTTGATGATGGGATCATCTATCCAATTTCTCACATTCCATGGGGGAGTTCTAGTAAGATTGTGCCAATAAAGGGTGGCAATCTCCATGGCCCCAATGAAAATAGGGAGTGAGAGATTAGTTCAAATACAAGATGTATGTGGATATAGAAAAATCAATGTCAAAACATAAAAATACCACTTCCCTCTTCCCTTTATTGTTTAAATTTTGGAAAGATCTATATGACAAAACTTCAATTGCATTCTTAATGTACATCAAAGATACTTCCAAGGATAAGTGCATCCTATCGATAAAGAGAAAACTACTTTCACGTGCACAACCAATACATTTGTGTGACGGCCCTAAATTCTAGATTTTTGATACCTAATATAGAATATGAGTTCTATAACTATTACAAGTTGGTTAAACACAGGTCGAGGTAACTTCTATTAACCTTGGATTCTTTTTACCCATACATATGACTGTAATGGCATTAGAGGATCTCTAATAGTTTTATAAGGCCATTTATGTGTGAAGATGATTCATGCTAGTTATTAGTCAATTTTGAGGACATATGAAGTTAAGTATCCTAATGAAGTATCGTGTGAATTAGTACGATGGAATAATGAATCTTGGGACGCACCTTGGACATACTAAGTAAGTTCAAGGTGTGATGTTGATGTTTGAGGTACTTTGATATATAATATAGGTTTAGTATACTTATATGGGTAACCCTTTAGAATATCTTGATTGAATAGTCAAACAATCGATTTTGGACATCAAAAGTATATCTAAAGTGGAATACATTATGATGAAATCAGGTCCTGGGTCAAAGCCCATTTTTAGTGGTAGTTATTGAGGTCTGAAACTAAAGGAATTTATTTTGGAACTTAGGTAGTAATAATTCTCTCTTTTGTGTTGGGTGTTTTGTCTCGTGGCCATTGTTATGAGTTTTTTGTGTGACCTTTCCCACCCACCGTAGTGCAACACATCCTTTTAGTTGGAGAGAGAGAGAGGCTATGTGGATCCTTGATAGCCGTAGATCAACTTGCCACAATACACGTATCATATATGACCCCCGAACTTAGGGGGGAGGATGACAAAGTCAAGAATGATAGCCTCCCTCACAGTATAAGGAGTGTTGATCAGATTGGTTTCGGTTGTGGGTAGGGAGATCGCAGAGTGAATGAGACCTGAAATACCCCTGGTATTAGCTCTGGGCAACATACAATAGGAGAACGAACTTGTATCTCCCTACCCCTCTCCATTCATCTCACACAGGTGGGTCGAGGGAGGAGGAGTAGAGAGGATAGACCTCGGGGAAAGCCTATTCATGGAGGAGCAGACCTCACACATCGATGTTGCCTCATGTGATCTCAGATTCGAGGAGGGGAGCCCCACCATGGTTAGCAAAAAGGTGGCTTGCAGGAATGAATGAAGATCCCAGGGTAGCTGTTGATGCATCCGTACTCAGCTAAGGAACTCAAGGAGCAGGTGGCGGTGGCTGGTGGAGCTTCTTGTGCCTAGAAGATCATCTGTCGCACTCCTCCCTCTTAACATCACCCTACATGGCGAGGTGGCTGGCGTGCTCTCCAGTCATGAGACCCAGACCTGAAGAAGGGCTTCCAAGGATTCATCGGAGTAACAAGATACGACACCTGGTGCCACTCCCACACCCGACGGTGGTGCCAGGGACCATCACCGCACTGTCGGCTCACGCACGGCAGACCAGAGTGGACTCTGCTTGAAGCGAACGTGAGGACATGAGAGGATGTCTGCGGCAATGTAGAGCCCCGTGGAAGCGGTGTTAGGAGTTCTCACCGGCATTGATCTGTGTGGCAGCGGCATGGGACCAGAGGAGCGCAGCAACACTCGTGTCGGCGGCGCACGGTCGACGGGCTCCTTGCATCGGGCGTTCACGCGAGACTGAGAAAGAAGACCCAGCCGGGTTATCAGATCCCTGATCCACGGACCTGATTGCAAATCTGGATCGGGGAGAATAAGCAAAGAGGGGCGCCCAGGACATGTGGCACATTCTGATTAGTCGAAAAAGGTCAGTTAATTCAAATAATATGAAAATCTTCCAAAATTTGTAGAAAATAGCTCGTTTATCCAAAAAATACAAACAAGGTATCAAAACATTCATAAAAATGCGTAGAACATAGTAGAATGATAATATCAGGCTTTTAAAGCATTAATCATAGTGATATCATGTAATATGCGTAATGCTTAGTTCTTGAGTAATAAATATTAAATGATGACATAAACATTATGATAACATGTCAGTAAGTGTATATTCATGTTTATAATGCATATAATGCCAATTATGGTCATGTTGATGTATGAAATCATGTAGTTTTCTCCATATGGCTAATTAGGGCTAATAACCCTAAAGAAAATGTAATAAATACATGCATACTCAATAAATGATGAAATTTACAGAGTAAGCTCATATCTGTATTAGGAAACTCAAATTTAATTATGAGATCATGATGATGCATAGAATGCATGTTATATGAAGAGAACCCTTAATACATGTGATGTAACCCTAATATGGTTAATGAAAGTGACATAATGTTAAATATGTCCACATAATAATGTGACACATGAGTATATCCAGTTGATGAACTATAATCTGGAAAATGACATCAGTAAGATAAATATAAGGGAAGAATACATGTAATAATGAGAATAACATAATGATCTAATTAAACCCTAAAATGAACACGACTAGGGTTAAGATGATCGAAATCTGATGCTAGTATATGATTTTGTTATTAACCAAGTGATGACCAGATATCTAGATGAGCAAGAATGATTAGAAATCTCTGAACTCAGGTACATGGGCTTTATCTAAGTATATGACTAGTTTTCTTGTGTGCAATAGCTATGAAGTATTGCTTGTCTTTATTTGAGAATATTGCTTGGATGTACTATGATTGTAGTATCTTCGCCATGCCAATAAGAACAACAAAGAGTATAGATGGTTTGTAGCTACTAAGTGGATATATGCTCTCTCTCTCCCTCAATCCTCTCTCTCTTCCTCTAAATATAAGGTCGGCACTCGGTCTCCATAGCCCAAGGGGTGGGGAAAAATGAAGTGTGACATCTCTCTCTCCCCTTTAAATATAAGGTCGGCATTCGGTCCCCATAGCCCAAGGGGCGGGGAAAAATGAAGTGCGACAACACTTAGTAGTACAAACACATCAAAAGACATCTAAAAATATGTGTTTACCTGATTATCACTTTAAACAATGTTTTCTTTTACTCTTTCTTTCTCAAGTTATTTCAACTATGAAAGCATATTAGTATGTATCTTTCTACCCACGTGCACAACACCTTGTGTGTTGATTCATTGTTTCATGTATGTTTTAGGTTCAGAGCTAGCTTGGGATAAAAGAAAGGAAGTGAGTAGTTGTCCAGGTTGTACCTATTGTGTAGATCCTGAATTAGCATACATGTTCATAGACTTGTAAATCTTCTTTTAATATGTAAATGTCATTCACTTTGTAATATACATGTTGAATGCTAAGAAATGTTATGGTGTATGTTATAGTTGTATGTTCATATATGCACATATTGCTTTTGCATCGCTCTCTGATATTATTGGATGATGTTTTTGGATTCTGACCTCTCATTCCAAATAGGGTTTGGAGAAACCAAAATCCGGGGACGTCACAGTTGGTATCAGAGCATGAACAATAGCTACATCTAACAATTTCTCACCATGAAACATAAAACATAATTTCACCCTTCACTTTAAACCCTAGAAACCTAGTAAGTTGTTCTATAGGAATAAGGTATGATTTAGCCTCTAGGTTAGAACCTAGATGTTCGAGAACTAAGTTTAGACAAGTGTGTGAGACCCTTTCCCTATAGAGCTCATATGTATGGGGTAGCTACACTAGTCTACACCATGTTCTCACCATTTCATTAGATTACATGGCGCCAGACTATCTACTATGTGTTGGACACTCGAGTTTGCTGGTTTGGTTTTTTTTCCCAATCGGCTCGCACCTTGACAGTTTTCTCTGATGCCTTCTTTCTCGGAGAAAAACTATATAATATTTTATTAGATATATGTAAATATAAAACTGTGTCCCTCACACAGGAGAGTAGTGGGTGTTCATGCAATCAAAGTGAAAGGGAGTGACATCACTCTAGAAGAGAGAATAGATCTAGATTAGAAGTCTAGAGCCTCATAAGGTTATGTGATAGATAGATAGATAGACCAAAGAAAGATGAAGGAAATAAGTATATAGAATCTTACCTAAGTTGGTCTATGATGGTATAAGTTTCCTTATTAAGATTTGAGTTATATATGAACCAAATCCACACTTGTAGAATCTATGATAAGTTGTGATGATGAAAGTACATTCCCTTTTCCTACTCAAGATAAGCTAAGTTAAGATAGAGATGAGTGTGCATGAGACTCAAGCTCTTATACAAGGAGGATGTCTAGTGGTAGGATGAGATATGTGGTGAACTCTAGAGAGAGTAAGGCCCACAAGGAGAAGGTCATAGGACCTAGACTCCAATATATGAGATATGTGTTGAAAAAAAATGTGTCCTACACTAGATTACTCTTGAGTGTTGAGTTGAGTCCTTATGCATGATTCAAATATATATGTGAGAATCGGGTAAAAGAAAAAAATGGGTAAATGACCCATGTGATTAAGACAATCCTTTGGCTAAGTTAGGTCCTAGCTTGAGTGACATATTTTTTGGATCTCATCATTAGTTGCAAGTGAGGTAATATATGAACTCTAGTTATGAGAGTATGATGCTTTGTACAAAAGATACTCAAAATACATGTTCTCCCTTCTTCTTATCTTTCTTAATATATGATGATAGAAACCTCAATTGAGCTATATAGATGATTTATATATGAGGAGTCACTTGTATAAGCTTGACCTATTCTATTTTGTTTTCCCATATATAATACATATAGTACACAAGATTGAAATCATGATAAGTTTGACTTAGTATATTCTCTTTCTCTCTATATCATGCATGAATGATATAAGTTTGAAATCATGAGCAAAAAAAAAGGATATATTTGGCTCATAGATTAATAATCACAAAATATAGTGCCTAGAATCAATCCTTATAAATCTAAGCTTCTTCTTGAGGATAACTCATTGAATAGGGTGAGACCCTAATATTTAAGTATGATAAGCAAGCATTTCTCTAATGATGAAATCATAGTATGATATTGATCATAAACCACAATTAATGATGTAAACATGATAATTCTAGTGATTGAAGATGTGACATCTTAACATCATCTTACATACACAAGCGGGATGAAAGATGAAAACTTTAGTAATACCTCCTTAACTTCTTACAAGCAAATAAAACCCTTATCCTTAAGGGTCTATGAGGATGTAAATCTTATAATGCAAGAATGCCATGACTAAGATGTGAAATGGTACTTCACTCACTATAAGATGGGGTGGGTACATACTAGGTTTTGTAAAATCCTAAGACACCTACAAGTGGTGGAATAGAATTAGTATATACTCTTCGATATCTTCTTCAACATGAGATTAGTTGAATTTTGAGGACAAAATTCAATATAAGGTGGGGTGAATGTGACGGCCCTAAATTCTAGATTTTTGATACCTAATATAGAATTTGAGTTCTATAACTATTACAAGTTGGTTAAACACAGGTCATGGTAACTTCTATTAACCTTGGATTCTTTTTACCCATACATATGACTGTAATGGCATTAGAGGATCTCTAATAGTTTTACAAGGCCATTTATGTGTGAAGATGATTCATGCTAGTTATTAGTCAATTTTGAGGACATATGAAGTTAAGTATCCTAATGAAGTATTGTGTGAATTTGTACGATGGAATAATGAATCTTGGGACGCACCTTGGACATAATAAGTAAGTTCAAGGTGTGTTGTTGATGTTTGAGGTACTTTGATATATAGTATAGGTTTAGTATCCTTATATGGGTAACCCTTTAGAATATCTTGATTGAATAGTCAAACAATCGATTTTGGACATCAAAAGTATATCTAAACTGGAATACATTATGATGAAATTAGGTCCTGGGTCAAAGCCCATTCGTAGTGGTAGTTATTGAGGTCTGAAACTAAAGGAATTTATTTTGGAACTTAGGTAGTAATAATTCTCTCTTTTGTGTTGGGTGTTTTGTCTCGTGACCATTGTTATGAGTTTGTTGTGTGACCTTTCCCACCCATCGTAGTGCAACATATCCTTTCAGTTGGAGAGAGAGAGAGGCTATGTGGATCCTTGATAGCCGTAGATCAACTTGCCACAATACACGTATCATATATGACCCCCGAACTTGGGGGGGAGGATAACGAAGTCAAGAATGATAGCCTCCCTCACAATATAAGGAGTGTTGATCAGATTGGTTTTGGTTGTGGGTAGGGAGATCGCAGAGTGAATGAGACCTGAAATACCCCTGGTATTAGCTATGGGCAACATACAATAGGAGAACAAACTCGTATCTTCCTACCCCTGTCCATTCATCTCACACAAGTGGGTCGAGGGAGGAGGAGTAGAGAGGATAGACCTTGGGGAAAGCTTATTCATGGAGGAGCAGACCTCACACATCGATGTTGCCTCATGTGATCTCAGATTCGAGGAGGGGAGCCCCACCATGGTTAGCAAAAAGGTGGCTTGCAGGAATGAATGAAGATCCCATGGTAGTTGCTGATGCATCTGTACTGAGCTAAGGAACTCAAGGAGCAGGTGGCGGTGGCTGGTGGAGCTTCTCATGCCTAGAAGATCATCTGCCGCACTCCTCCCTCTTAACATCACCCTACATGGCGAGGTGGCTGGCGTGCTCTCCAGTCATGAGACCCAGACCAGAAGAAGGGCTTCCAGGGATGCATCGGAGTAGCAGGAGACGACACCTGGTGCCGCTCCCACACCCGACAACGGCGCCAGGGACCATCACCGCACTCTCGGCTCGCGCACGACAGACCAAAGTGGACTCTACTTGAAGAGAACGTGAGGACATGAGAGGATGTCTGCGGCAACGTAGAGCCCCGTGGCAGCGGTGTTAGGAGTTCTCGCCGGCATTGATCTGTGTGGCGGCGGCATGGGACCAGAGGAGCGCAACAACACTCCTGTCGGCGGCGCACGGGCGATGGGCTCCTTGCATTGGGAGTTCACGCGAGACTGAGAAAGAAGACCCAGATGGGTTATCAGATCCCTGAGACATGGACCTGACCGCAAATCTGGATCGGGGAGAACAAGAAAAGAGGGGTGCCCAGGACATGTAGCACATTCTGATTGGTCGAAAAAGGTCAGCTAATTCAAATAATATGCAGATCTTCCAAAATTTGTAGAAAATAGCTCGTTTATCCAAAAAATACAAACAAGGTATCAAAACGTTCAGAACAATGCGTAGAACATAGTAGAATGATAATATCAGGCTTTTAAAGCATTAATCTTAGTGATATCATGTAAGATGTGTAATGCTTAGTTCTTGAGTAATAAATATTAAATGATGACATAAACATTATGATAACATGTCAATAAGTGTATATTCATGTTTATAATGCATATGATGCCAATTATGGTCATGTTGATGTACGAAATCATGTAGTTTGCTCCATATGGCTAATTAGGGCTAATAACCCTAAAGAAAATGTAATAAATACATGCATGCTCAATAAATGATGAAATTTACAGAGTAAGCTCATATCTGTATTAGGAAACTAAAATTTAATTATGAGATCATGATGATGCATAGAATGCATGTTATATGAAGAGCACCCTTAATACATGTGATGTAACCCTAATATGGTTAATGAAAGTGACATAATGTTAAATATGTCCACATAATAATGTGACACATGAGTATATCCAGTTGATGAACTATAATCTGGAAAATGACATCAGTAAGATAAATATAAGGTAAGAATACAAGTAATCATGAGAATAACATAATGATCTAATTAAACCCTAAAATGAACATGACTAGGGTTAAGATGATCAGAATCTGATGCTAGTATATGATTTTGTTATTAACCAAGTGATGACCAGATATCTAGATGAGCAAGAATGATTAGAAATCTCTGAACTCAGGTACGTGGGCTTTATCTAAGTATATGACTAGTTTTCTTGTGTGCAATAGCTATGAAGTATTGCTTGTCTTTATTTGAGAATATTGCTTGGATGTACTATGATTGTAGTATCTTTTCCATGCCAATAAGAACAACAAAGAGTATAGATGGTTTGTAGCTACTAAGTGGATATATGCTCTCTCTCTCCCTCAATCCTCTCTCTTCCTCTAAATATAAGGTCGGCACTGATCCAACCCTATTCTAGGGCTGTATCTCGTGTCATTTTGTACTTTTATCACATTCAAATGCATTAGAATTACAGGTTATTCTCCCCAATATGAGTATCATTGCAAATACGCTTATGGATGTTCTTTGCACTGTTTTTCAGGTACTTGGACCATGCTTAGATGGACGAGAGAGAGGGAGGAACCCAAAGAAGGCCCCAAACTCTCCCTCAACCTACCTCCAGTGGCCAAGAATCATCCCCGAGCAAAGACATCCGAAATTGACAAAGTAAGAAGCAAAATCAAGAAGTCAAGCCTCACCACGGCCGTGGCCCCAATGCCACAGTCGTGGCTTTATTGCTAAATTCCAACAGGCTGCAACAGGGAAATCCACAGAATCCCACGGCCGTGGCCACCTACCACGATTGTGGCCCTTGAAGACACCACGGTTGTGGCCATCAGAACGGTCGTGGTCAGTAGAAGAGAACACGGCCGTGGCACCCTGCCACGGTCGTGGGAATTAAATTGCGAAAAATTAGTTTCCAACAGGGAAGTTGCCCAGAAAGCCACGACCGTGGCCAAGTCACCACGACCGTGGCCGATGCTGATCAAGATGCCCGTGGCCCCGCCCCACGGTCAGCTCCAACTCCTCCAAAACGGCCGTGTTACCCAACACGGCCGTGGTGCATGCTACACACCACGACCGTGGCACTCCGCCACGGTCGTGGCCACCACCCTACTTTGATTTTTCACCACTTCCTTCACCCCACGACTGTGTCCACCACCCCACGGTCGTCCCCCACTACCCTACCACGATCGTGGCACACCCACCACGACCGTGGTGATCGCATACCCTACATAACTTTCCACTGTTATTCCTATTCTACCCCCACTTAACCCTAGCTCCTATATAAGCACTAGTTGCTTCTAGGGCTCGGGGTTAAGCACCCCTAGCCGATCCTAGCTGCTTCCTTGCCTCCATTACTCCAATCCACCTACTCCCTTGCATCTTACCCCATTTCCACCCACTTTCCACTCTTTTCCACCATAGAAACCTAGTTTCACTAGGTTTCTATCCATCCATTCCACCATTTTCATGCACCCCTACACCTTTGGAGGAGGGAGGTCGTCTGCAGCTACTTGGAGGTGAAGAAGGAGGCCACTACATCGAGCTTCATGGCGTTTTCCCTTCTTCTATCCCCTTCTTTTCCTAGTTTGATCATGTATAGCTAAGCCCCCTTGGGTGGGCTGTTTGGGGCAAAAATGTGACTTTGATACCATGTTGGGGGAATATAATTTGTAATGAACATATTTCATTTCTATGATGATTGCCTTTGCTTATATCTCATTTCCCATTACTTGTGCATGTGGTTGTTGTTTAATTACATTAATTGCTTGCCTTGTGGTGTTTGAAGACATTTGTCTCTAGGGTGTTTTGGTTTCTATGTAGCTATCATAGGATTGGCTCCTAGGTCCTTAATTTGGATCCCTAGCTAGCCCCCTATCTTCCTACATAATTACCTTCTTCCTACATGCAAATGTGAGTTCTAAGTGACTAGTATAAGTGTGATTAGTGCAATTGCCTAGGATTTGCTAAAGGCTGAGGTGGCTAGTGGCATGAGGTCAAATACCCTCATCTCTACTCCCATCCTTACCCTTGGTCCTCAATTGACTAATACCACTTATCCTAGAGACCTAGACTTGGTACGTCCTATGAGAATTACACCTAGCCCTAGTTCTCCAATTAGTAGCTTAGGGTAAATTCTCATAGCAACCACCTTGTTGTTTGGTTTGGTAATCTAGAATGAGATATGTTAATTGCTTATTATGGTGACATCCCCCAACTAATGTCAAGGTCACATTCCCAAACGGCCCACCTCCTTCATCTAATTGCTTAAAACCCTAATTGCCTAGTTTGCTTGTTAATGCTAGTGTAGTTCATTTGCTTTAGTTAACTTATTTAATTGCCTAGTTTTGTTAGCTAAGTGGTAATTTAGGTTTTTGATCTTGATTAGTGGTTAACTTAGGTTCTCAATTGCTAGTTGCTTGCTTAGTCTAGTATAGTCTGTTCTTGCTCTTGTTTAGATAGCTTGTTAACTCAGATTGCTAATTTAGTCTTTTGATAACTTAGTTTCACATTGCTTTTCATACTTGCTCTCTTAGCGTAATTAACAACCAATCAACCTTAAAACCCTAAAAACCCTACTCTCTGCACGAGGAACGTAGCTCACGCCATCTAACTCTAGTGCCCCCTTTATCCTCGTGGATCGACCCCGTACTTGCCACCTCACCTATACTACGACACGACCCCATGCGCTTGCGGGTGTAATGTCTTAGTAGAAGTAGGTAGTTAGTGTGGGACCATACAAATCTCGAAAGCAAAGATCCCATCTCATCCCGTGCCTCCCGACCTCGTGGATTGCACTTGTTGCAAGCCTCTAGCGGGAGCGTACCAAGCTTTCTGGCGCCGTTGCCGGGGATTGAGGCGCTCGGCCTAGTTAGATAGTGTAGCTTAGCCTTTCCTTTTTCCCTCATCATTGCTATTCTTTATTCTTTGTGTTACTCTTACATATTGGTTCGCTAACTTGGCTCCTTGTTGTTTGTTTGTGACGTGCGCAGGTGACAGCTGCGCATGCGTAGTACACGTTCGACTTGCACCGACTTGGTGGTTTACGACCCCGAGATTGGGAGGAGAAGACGTCAAGCTCGCCGCAACCTACACCGAGAGGCCGAGATGGCCGAGAACAACCCACCAACGGATGTTCCACCTCCACCACTGCACCGCCCGCTTCATGAGTATTTCACGCCGTGGAACTACAATTCCCCCATAGCCACGCTGGTGGATCAGATGCTCGGTCAGTAGTTCTCCATTCCGCCAGCACTCTTGGGACTTCTGCCCACATACTACAGAATGGAGAACGAAAATCCTTATCACCATATAGACGCGTTCTTAGAAATGTGTTCGACCTTCCACACACCTGCTGCCACCGACGACTCGATCCGAAGAACGCTCTTTCCTTTATCCCTCAAGGAGAAAGCCAAGGAGTGGTATGTCTCGAGTCCAGAGAGCTCGTCACATGGAATGAAGTAAAGAATGAGTTTCTGAAAGAGTTCTTTCTGATAGCCAAGTTATCCTACATGAGAAGGTGCATCACATCCTTCGCCAAAAAAGAGAACGAACCTTTCCATGGGGCATGGGAGAGGTTCCAGAAGTTGCTTTGTGACTGCCCTCACCATGAGGTCCCGCTTTGGCAGCTGGTTCAAGTCTTCTACACCGGGCTTGAGGAGCAGAGCCAAAACAATGTAGATTCTTCTTGCGGGGGCATGTTCATGGCCAAGCCGCCCGAGGACTCATGGCCACTGTTTGAACATCTCGCCGAGAATTCTCACCACCGAGCTTCCACTAAGGGGGGGCATTGCGATCGGAACTACATTCCCCCACCGTCCTCCGTGGCTCCGCCCGATCTAATGAAAATGATGGCAGATATGATGCAAATGATGAAGAATCAAGTGGGTGGCTCTTCTAGCCAACCCGCAATGGCTGTGGATGTTGTAGATGAGGAAGTTAACGCTTTACATTCCTTTGGTGGACACAACAACCAGGGCCCAATGTCCCAATCCTACACTCCCAAGTGGAGGAACCATCCAAATTTCTCGTGGAAACAACCAAATGAGGATGGACAAGGACAGGGGCAGCACAAGCCACGCTACAACTTTAAGTTTGAGGACGAGGTTCTTGGAAGGCTAAGAAGCCTAGATGAAGTCAAAAAGGATGTCAACGCACATGGCCAGTCTATAAGCCGACTTGAGCAGAGGTTAGATTAGATTTCTCTCTCTTTGGCTAGAAGAGAAGAAGGAAGACTCCCCTCTCAACCTATGCCGAATCCAAACAATGATGGGACTTTTCAATATGCACCTCCGCCTCCTCAAGCGCCGCTCAATTATCAATATGCTCCACCCCCACCTCATACTTACCAACAACCACCTCCACAATATCACCCCCACCTCAACAACAACCGCAACCCCAATTCATCCTTCAAAATCCCAATTCCCCTCACCAAAGGCCTCCACCACCCCAACAGCCACAACTACCTCCACAAGCTCCCCCTTCTACCACCCATGAGCATGTGAAGGCTATGAATACTTTGAGGAGTGGTAGGACTTTGGAGATCCCCCATGGTGTTGTTGTTGGCAGAGATGACACTGAGGCAGAGAAGGTTGATATTGAGATGCAGAATGATGATACTGTGATAAGAGGCAATGCTGATACTGTGACTCCGAGCAGTGATACTGTGATTCCAGTGATATCAGTAGATGATACTATTGATTTGGACTGATTGGGGTCCCAACTCCCACCATATCCTGATGCACTTGAGGAGCCTTCTGCTGCGAAGAAAAAGAATAAGCATGCGGATGATATTTTGGAGATCTTCAAGCAAGTGAAAATCAATGTACCTCTTATACACGCAGTCAAGAAAATTCCGTCCTATGCGAAGTTCCTTAAAGAATTGTGCACCTTCAAAAGAAAGACAATAGGGAGAACGCCTAAGAAGATCAAGCTCACTGAGCAAGTGAGCTCCATTCTCCAACACACCATCCCCCGGAAAAGAAAAGACCCCGGTGCCCCCATCATCTCATGCTACATCGGGGCACATCGCATAGACCAGGCTGTTCTTGACTTGGGGTCTAGCATAAACTTGATGCCTTATGATCTGTTTGCTGAGCTCCAAATGGGAGAGTTGAGGCTGGCCCATTGCACTCTACAGTTGGCCGATCGTTCTGTGAAGACACCTAGAGGGCATGTGGATGATGTGCTGGTCCTTCTTGATGAGGATACGTCTGCCGTCTTCCCAGCCAATTTTATCATTCTTGATATGGAAAAGGAAGCTAGAAAGGTGCCAATCATCTTGGGGAGACCTTTCTTAGCCACAGCTGATGTCGTGATCCATGTGAGGACAGGGACCATGTATGTTACATTCATGCACATGAAGATCCGGTTGAACATCTTTAAGTCTTCTACTACAGCTGAGGTGATAGGGGCCACCGAAGAAGATTGTTATTTGGTGGAATGCCTAGATGAGATTGTTGAAGAGTTCCTACCCGCTTGGATTGAGACTGCTACTCAAGGTAGAGGTCTTGAGCCAATTGTTGAGTTCCCTGACGACGATGATGAGGATGATGAAGAGTGTGAGCTAGCCTTAGTGGCTGCAAGTCAGGACCTCCCTCCTATTTCTGCACCTTTGAAGAACTCCCTTGAAGCACCCCCCGTTCTTGAGTTGAAAAAACTTCCTGAAGGATTGAAGTATTCTTTCCTTGGCTCAAATGACACCCTCCCGGTGATCATTTCCTCCACTCTCTCTCCTGAGCAAGAAGATGCCTTGATGGAAGTCTTGAGAAAGAACGTCCAAGCCATTGGATGGTCTGTTGCTGACTTGAGAGGGATTGATCCCTCTATCTGTGTGCATCGGATATACTTAGAAGAAGATGCGAAACCGACCCGTCAAATGCAAAGAAGACTAAATACAAAATTCAAGGACGTTGTAACTCAAGAGGTTGTTAAGTTTCTTGATGCAGGGATCATCTACCCCATTTCTGACAGTACGTGGGTGAGTCCCATCCAGGTTGTGCCCAAGAAGGGTCGGATTACAGTTGCAGAAAATGCCGATGGTGAGCTTATTCCGGTGAGAGAGCAATCCAAGTGGAGAATGTGTGTGGATTACCAGAAGCTCAACGAAAAGACAAAGAAGGACCACTACCCACTTCCGTTTCTTGATCAGATTCTAGAGAGATTGGCTGGGCAGAGCTTCTACTATTTTCTTGATGGGTACTCAGGATATTTTCAGATTCTTGTGCATCCGGCGGACCAGGAAAAGACGACATTCACTTGTCCAAGTGGTACATTTGCCTACTGGAGAATGCCATTTGGATTGTGCAATGCCCCTTCCACTTTCCAAAGATGTGTAACCTCGATCTTTGCTGACATGCTTGACTCGTCACTCGAGGTCTTCATGGATGATTTTTCAGTTTTCGGGAAGACCTTTGACGAGTGCTTGCTACATCTAGCTGCGGTTCTGGAAAGATGTGTGAAAGTTCGCTTAGTTCTATCTTGGGAAAAAAAGTCATTTAATGGTACCTGAGGGTATAGTTCTGGGACACTGAGTTTCAAAAGATGGGATTGAAGTTGACAAGGCCAAGGTGGGCCTTATTTCTACACTCTACTTTCCTTCGACCGTAAGACATGTTTGATCTTTCTTGGGACATGCATGATTCTACCGGCGTTTTATCAAGGAATTTAGCAAAATCTCAAGACCACTCTGTCGATTACTTGAGAAAGATGTTGAATTTTAGTTTGATGACAAATGTGTGGAAGCCTTCAATCATCTAAAAGAGAGGCTTATTTCTGCTCCTATCATGCAGCCCCCGGATTTCTCTTTGCCGTTCGAGATCATGATGGATGCATCCGATATGGCGGTGGGGGCTGTGCTGGGTCAACGCATTGGCTGAATTCCTCATGCTATCTATTATGCAAGTAAAATGTTAGACGATGCTCAAAGAAACTATACGACTACCGAGAAGGAGTTGCTTGCGGTGGTCTTCGCTCTTGACAAGTTTCGGCCGTATCTCTTGCAAAACAAAGTGACAATCTACACGGACCATGTTATACTGAAGTATCTCATGTCCAAGAAAGACTCAAAGCCAAGGTTGATCTGATGGATTTTGCTGCTCCAAGAATTTAACATAGAAATTGTGGATAAGAAAGGAATAGAAAATGGTGTTGCAGATCATCTCTCCCGTCTTGATGGACCTTTTGATGTGACAAGTCCAATCAAAGAGACAATGCCACATGAACAACTCCTCTTAGTCTCATCTGTCCAAAAGCCATGGTACAAGCACATAGCGAATTTCCTAGCTAGTGGGAGGATACTGAGCATGTGGACAAGAGAGGAAAGCAAGAGATTGTTTTCTATGGTAAAGAACTACATTTGGGATGACCCTCACCTCTTTAAATATTTCCCGGACCAACTCATTAGGAGGTGCATTCCGGAGATGGAGCAGCAAGAAGTCTTATCTATGTGCCATTCCGGAATGTGTGGAGGCCATTTTGGAGGGAAACGCATGGCCGCCAAAGTTCTTCAATGTGGATTCTACTGGCCGACGTTGTTCAAAGATGCTCATGACTTTTGTAAGAGTTGCATCAAGTGCCAAAAAGTGGGCACTATCTCAAAGAGGGACATGATGCCTTTGTCACCTATCTTGGTGGTAGAAGTGTTTGACGTTTGGGGGATTGACTTTATGGGTCCTTTCCCCCCTTCTTTCGGGTATGCCTACATCTTGGTCGCCGTAGACTATGTATCAAAATGGATTGAGGCTGTGGCAACAAGGACAAATGATCATAAAGTGGTGTGTGATTTCGTGAGATCCAACATCTTTATCCGTTTTGGTGTTCCAAGGGCTATGATTAGTGATGGCGGGAGTCATTTCATTCACCGCACATTTGAAGGACTGCTGAAGAGACATGGGGTGAAACATCATGTAGCTACTCCTTATCACCCTCAAATGATTGGTCAAGTTGAGTTGGCAAATCGGGAGATAAAGCTCATTTTGGAGAAGACGGTGCGACCGAACCGCAAGGATTGGTCACTTCGCCTCAATGAAGCTTTATGGGCATATAGGACTGCATACAAAGCCCCGATTGGCACTACACCGTTCAAGCTTGTCTATGGTAAGAGTTTCCATTTGCCGGTTGAGATGCAACACAAGGCACTATGGGCCTTGAAGAGGATGAACTTTGATGAAGAGAGTGCCGGAATGAGAAGAAAGTTTCAATTGCATGAGCTAGAAGAGAGGCGACATGAAGCCTATGAAATGTCAAAGAACTACAAGGAAAGAACCAAGTTTCTACATGACAAGATCATAAAGAAGAAAGAGTTTAAGCCCGACAAATGGGTATGGCTGTACAATTCAAGGATGAAGTTCTTCCCCGGAAAGCTTCGTTCTAGATGGGAAGGTCCTTACCTTGTCAAGAAGGTGTACCCATCCGGGGCAGTGATCATTTGTGCAAAAGAGGGAACTAAGGAATTTGTCGTCAATGGGCAAAGGTTGAAACCTGTCGTTGAGGTCGGCCCGGACAAGGACAACCATGATTTTGATATTGTCATGATGGTAGAAGACGAATTTGATGAAGATGAATGCTTAGATGAGGATGAGAAAGGGATTTACTACAAGGATCTCTTGAAAGTCCCAAAGAAGTGAAAAGTCCAACAATCAATAAGCCTGGCTGAAGGCGGTAAATTTAGCACTAGTAGGAGGCAACCCACATCGTTTGAGACTCTCAACCCTTCTTTTGATACGTTAGTTTTGTTTTACACAAATACACACACGCACACTTGTGCTTTATAGTTTTTGTTTGAGTTTTGATGATGGCAGGTGATAGACATCAGAGAGAGAGGATCTAGAAGTTAATCGTGGTCATTAAAACCAAAAGATCATGTTTTGAAGTTTAAAAATTGAAAAGACAAATCCACCATGGTCGTGGGGCTGGACCACGACCGTGGCACAGGCGGCCAAACACGACCGTGGCTCTATGCCATGGCCGTGGGAATTAAAGCACCAAATTGGCCAAAGTTACAGGTTGTTTTGAAGATCGGCCATGACCGTGGCGAGCTGCCACGACCGTGGCGAAGGAGAGTGCCAACGACCGTGGTCCTTACCACGACCGTGTTAAAGAAGGCTGGCCACGACCGTTGGCAACTGCCACGGCCGTGGGAGTTATTGCTGCATTTTGGCCGAAGTTACAGGTTGTTTCGAAGATCAGCCACGACCGTGGCAAGTCAACCACGTCCGTGGCGTGAGGACAGAGCCACGACCATGGCGGGACACCACGACCATGGCGAGGTCAGACCGGGGAGTTCTTCATCGACAACACGACCGTGGCACCTGCCACGGCCGTGCTACCTAACCCTGGCCACGACCGTGGCCCTCCGCCACGACCGTGGCCGGACCCGGTTCAGAAAAAAAATATACTTTTAAGTGTCCAAAAACGACCCTCCCCCTCATTCCTTCGTCTTCCACCTCCAGAAAACGTCCGTGGCGGTAGAAAACGACCTTGGGCTCCCCGTTGGTCACCCCTAACCCCCAAATCCACCTCCTTTTGATCACCAATCCATCCCAAATCGATCCCCAGCCTTCCCTCTCCCATTCCCACCGTCCAATCTCTCCCAATCGCACCTCCATCTCCATTCCGCCCAGCACCCCCCCACACACAAAACCTCCACAAAAACCCCTCCATTCTCGCCCAAATCCACCACTAATCATATAACCATCATCCGTACATCACTATTCTTCCATTCCACCCATAAAACCACACCCACACCACCTTCTCCACCAAATCCGAAAATTCCCCTCCTAACACCACTTCCACCTCCATCCTCACCATGAAGAAGTTTGGGAAAGCCTTAGCCAAGGGGACAAACATCATCATCGGAGGGAAGCGACATTCTAAAAACACCTCCTCCGAGGTGTCCATTCCATCCCACACCCCATCACCCACCGCTTCCGCCCATCACTCCATCCACCGATCGCAATCGGTGAGCGGATCCCACACCCGCTCATCCGATAGCCACGATATCACAAACGCTACCTACGAGGGGGAGGACGAAGAAGAGGAGGAGTCCATGGAGGTCGACTTGGACAACTTCATTGATGAACTCGAGCCGGTGGCCGCGAAGAGAAACCCAAAATCAAAAGTGGCACCGTCCTCATCCAGGCTGCCTCCAAAGCCCACACCACCCCGCCACTCGACGTCTCAGGTGACGGTGAGGCGTGGTGTGCAGCCGCAACCCTCGTGGCAATTGCAGCACGACGAGGAGCAGTCGGCCCACTGGTACAATTTTGATACCATCTCGGGGTCGCAATCATATGTGATGGAGGAAGAACAAGATAGCGAGGAGGAAGAGATGGAGCTGGAACTGGAAGGAAAAGATGTTGTGACATTTTTGGAGGCAGACAGAGAAAGAACCCTGGGCAAAGCACAGGCGGGAGTGTCCTATGGAAGAGGACACATGAAAAAGAAGGCTCATCTCATTTACCCCGAGTGCATGACAAGGCGAGTCGTCGCCTCCAGGTACGGTTGCGAGAAGACCATCGAGGATCTTGGAATCAAGGAGATAGTGGAAATGGGTTTGAAGACAATTGGGTTGTGGGGCATTCTTTTCACACCCCAACCTACATATCCCACATTGACCCAAGAATTCTTTGCCACTCTGGAGAAGACAAAAGTAAGGCGTTGTGATGCACTCAGATTCGCCATGATGGGCAACATGCACACCCTCACTTCCACTGAGCTGAATGCTATCTTCACCTCTAGTCCTGAAGAAGCCATGAAATTAGATGACAGCTTGGTAGAGAGAGACGGCACTCTGGACTATGCATATTACTGGAAGAAATTCACGGGCAAAGAGGACTACTACGCGGGTAGATCAAAAACTGCTGCTATATGTAACCCGCTAATGCGCTATGTGCAGAAGGTCATGGCAAACACTATTGTAGGGAGGTACGATAATCAAGGCTCCATCTCCCAAAAGGATATGATTGTCTTGATCGGTATGCACCACAAGAAGTACATTGACCTTGGAGTTCTTTTGATTGAACATATGAAGTCCATACCCTACAAGAGAACAAAACCCTTTGTCATGGGTGGGTTTGTGACTTCTATTGCATTAGCATTGGGATATGATCTCTCGGGGGCACAAGACGCGATTGAGGCAGAACGTGTTGAACTCAACTATCTGACGCGTTCGCACACCATAAAAACAAAAGATGAAAGAATGTTTTATTTGACTACAAGTGTGCAGGATTTTGAGCTTGAGCTGCCTTATCACGCAGAACCCCTTATATCCGTATTGGGACCTGGCGACAGGTTGAGGGAAAAATTGATGGTATGGCAGCTAGACCACCTGAGAGAGTCGTATACTAGGGGAGCCGCTGCCGTACAGGAAGACATTGCTGAATCAAATGTACAAGGGCAGGAGCATGAAGCAGAAGAAGCAAGGCAGCCCCGAAGAACTAAAAGGAGGGATGAGGGGACATCCCAGCTGCAGCCACCCTCAGGGAACGCCTATGACATGGCTATCATCCAGGCGCACCTTGAGAGTATTCAGAAGACTCAAGGTGACATGCAGCTTGTCCAGTAGTACATGTGGCAAGATCAACTGCAAATGCATTACCAGATCAACCACTTGTACCAATACCAACATGCCCAAGCAGCACGAAACCCCGAATGGGGTGCAGACTTTTGGGGTGGTATAGCTGGACATCCACAGGTGTATCCTCCACCCCAAGATGACTACTGGGGGCACTACTATCAGCACCCTCCATCCAACTCGGCTCCAGACTCAGCTCCTCCTCCGGATCCTCCTCAGATGCCAGAACAGCCACCACAGCCTTGATTATTCCCCTATCTTCCCTAAGCTATAGTTTCATGATGAGGACAGCATGATTCTAAAGTTTGGGGTGGGTAGGGCGGTATGCATCACTCCTTTTCTCTTTTTGTCATTTTGATATCACCTCTGCCATCTAGTTTAGTTTTTCTGATTTTGTTGCATAGCATGTAGTTCATTTCTGCATTTTTGAGTATTTTAAAAAAAAATTGCTTCTTCAGCCATGCATTGCATCTCATGTAGGTTTTTGCTAATTTTTGCATGTTTTAGCTAGGATTTACTTGATTTTTACCTAAAATTGTGTTTGAATGTGATTTAGTACAATGTGACACATTTTTAGGCCAATTTTGCCTAGATTTGATGTTTCTTGTCCAAAAAGCGTGTTTTGACTCAATCTTTACCATATTGAATGAAATTTCTCATCTTTGACAAATACAAGATGATATGCTATGATAAAGTGCTATGTGGTATCAACGAGTGACTTCTTACATGCTCGTCACCTCCCTTGGGAATGTGTTGGATTGACTGAATTATGATCTGAGCAAGCATAGAACGTTTAATGTTTGTGGAGTTACTTGATTGATATATGGATTTCATTTGGTTCATTCATGTGATGTGATATCTATGGTGAAGTGTCGGACTAGTTTTCATGCAGGAGACCTTATGTGGAAGATTATGCCAAGTGACCCCTCTTTGACCCGACCACTCTTTCATCATCTTCATACCTCTCCGCCTCATTAAAAGATGCCAAAGTGCACATATTAGCCGTGGCCACCTCCAAAAGTTTGGGGTGGCCACATCTTTATCTCCCCGCTTCACTCTATCTACCATATGCCCTATCTACACCAAGGGCAAGAAAAAGGAAAGAAAAAGAAAAACAAAATGAAATAAAAGGATGCTCCTGTTTAAGAGCATTCAAATAAAGAAAAGATGAGTGTGTAAAAGCACTCCAAATCTTACCGCAACCCTTTCTTCTCTTTTCATACCCATGGAGCTTGGAAACATTAAACCTAGCTCACTTTATCCCTTTTCCGCAGCCATGTGGGTCATTTGGCATAACTTGAAGCATAAGGTTGAAGGCATGAAGGTGAAACGACACTCCTAGTCATCGGCGATTAACATCATCATGAAACGGTCTACCCGGAACCTTATGGATGAGATATTGATAACTTGTGCAATCCATGCATTATATGCGAAGTTCTTGTGCTCTGTGCTCCCTTCATGGTTGGTTTGTGAAAGTAGAAGAGGAGGGAAGTGATTTGCATGTACCTAGTCACCATTGATCCCATTTAGCATTTGTCGCCCATCATATTGTATTTGTCATATCTTTTGATTATGGAAAATGGAAAAGAGATTGAGTTGGAGCATACTTGAGGAGAATTATGTTTCAAGTTTGGGGTGGTGATCCAACCCTATTCTAGGGCTGTATCTCGTGTCATTTTGTACTTTTATCACATTCAAATGCATTAGAATTACAGGTTATTCTCCCCAATATGAGTATCATTGCAAATACACTTATGGATGTTCTTTGTACTGTTTTTCAGGTACTTGGACCATGCTTAGATGGATGAGAGAGAGGGAGGAACCCAAAGAAGGCCCCAAATTCTCCCTCAACCTACCTCCAGTAGCCAAGAATCATCCCCGAGCAAAGACATCCGAAATTGACAAAGTAAGAAGCAAAATCAAGAAGTCAAGCCTCACCACGGCCGTGGCCCCAATGCCACGGTCGTGGCTTTATTGCCAAATTCCAACAGGCTGCAACAGGGAAATCCACAGAATCCCACGGTCGTGGCCACCTGCCACGACCGTGGCCCTTGAAGACACCACGGCCGTGGCCATCAAAACGGTCGTGGTCAGTAGAAGAGAACACGACCGTGGCACCCTGCCATGGTCGTGGGAATTAAATTGCGAAAAATCAGTTTCCAACAGGGAAGTTGCCCAGAAAGCCACGACCGTGGCCAAGTCGCCACGACCGTGGCCGATGCTGATCAAGACGCCCATGGCCCCGCCCCACGGTCAGCTCCAACTCCTCCAAAACGGTCGTGTTACCCAACACGGCCGTGGTGCATGCTACACACCACGACCGTGGCACTCCGCCATGGCCGTGGCCACCACCCTACTTTGCTTTTTCACCACTGCCTTCACCCCACGACCGTGTCCACCACCCCACGGTCATCCCCAACTACCCTCACCACGGCCGTGGCACACCCACCACGACCGTGGTGATCACATACCCTACATAACTTTCCACTGTTATTCCTATTCTACCCCCACTTAACCCTAGCTCCTATATAAGCACTAGTTGCTTCTAGGGCTCGGGGTTAAGCACCCCTAGCCGACCCTAGCTGCTTCCTTGCCTCCATTACTCCAATCCACCTACTCCCTTGCATCTAACCCCATTTCCACCCACTTTCCACTCTTTTCCACCATAGAAACCTAGTTTCTCTAGGTTTCTATCCATCCATTCCACCATTTTCATGCACCCCTGCACCTTTGGAGGAGGGAGGTCGTCTGCAGCTGCTTGGAGGTGAAGAAGGAGGCCACTACATCGAGCTTCATGGCATTTCCCCTTCTTGTATCCCCTTCTTTTCCTAGTTTGATCATGTATAACTAAGCCCCTTGGGTGGGCTGTTTGGGGTAAAAATGTGACTTTGATACCATGTTGGGGGAATATAATTTGTAATGAACATATTTCATTTCTATGATGATTGCCTTTGCTTATATCTCATTTCCCATTACTTGTGCATGTGGTTGTTGTTTAATTACATTAATTGCTTGCCTTGTGGTGTTTGAAGACATTTGTCTCTAGGGTGTTTTGGTTTCTATGTAGCTATCATAGGATTGGCTCCTAGGTCCTTAATTCGGATCCCTAGCTAGCCCCCTATCTTCCTACATAATCACCTTCTTCCTACATGCAAATGTGAGTTCTAAGTGACTAGTATAAGTGTGATTAGTGCAATTGCCTAGGATTTGCTAAAGGGTGAGGTGGCTAGTGGCATGAGGTCAAATACCCTCATCTCTACTCCCATCCTTACCCTTGGTCCTCAATTGACTAATACCACTTATCCTAGAGACCTAGACTTGGTACGTCCTATGAGAATTACACCTAGCCCTAGTTCTCCAATTAGTAGCTTAGGGTAAATTCTCATAGGAACCACTTGTTGTTTGGTTTGGTAAGCTAGAATGAGATATGTTAATTGCTTATTATGGTGACATCCCCCAACTAATGTCAAGGTCACATTCCCAAACGGCCCACCTCCTTCATCTAATTGTTTAAAACCCTAATTGCCTAGTTTGCTTGTTAATGCTAGTATAGTTCATTTGCTTTAGTTAACTTAGTTAATTGCCTAGTTTTGTTAGCTAAGTGGTAATTTAGGTTTTTGATCTTGATTAGTGGTTAACTTAGGTTCTCAATTGCTAGTTGCTTGCTTAGTCTAGTATAGTCTGTTCTTGCTCTTGTTTAGATAGTTTGTTAACTCATATTGCTAATTTAGTCTTTTGATAACTTAGTTTCACATTGGTTTTCATACTTGCTCTCTTAGCGTAATTAACAACCAATCAACCTTAAAACCCTAAAAACCCTACTCTCCACACGAGGAACGTAGCTCATGCCATCTAACTCTAGTGTCCCCTTTATCCTCGCGGATCGACCCCATACTTGCCACCTCACCTATACTACGACACGACCCCATGCGCTTGCGGGTGTAATGTCTTAGTAGAAGTAGGTAGTTAGTGTGGGACCATACAAATCTCGAAAGCAAAGATCCCATCTCATCCCGTGCCTCCCGACCTCGTGGATTGCACTTGTTGCAAGACTCTAGCGGGAACGCACCAGGCACTCGGTCCCCATAGCCCAAGGGGCGGGGAAAAATGAAGTGCAACATATCTCTCTCTCCCCCTTAAATATAAGGTCGGCATTCGGTCCCCATAGCCCAAGGGGCGGGGAAAAATGAAGTGCGACAACACTTAGTAGTACAAATGCATCAAAAGACATCTAAAAATATGTGTTTCCTGATGATCGCTTTAAACAATGTTTTCTTTTACTCTTTCTTTCTCAAGTTATTTCAATTATTCAAGCATATTAGTTTGTATCTTTCTACCCACGTGCACAACACCTTGTGTGTTGATTCATTGTTTCATGTATGTTTTAGGTTCATAGCTAGCTTGGGATAAAAGAAAGGAAGTGAGTAGTTGTCCAGGTTGTACCTATTGTGTAGATCCTGAATTAGCATACATGTTCATAGACTTGTAAATCTTCTTTTAATATGTAAATGTAATTCACTTTGTAATATACATGTTGAATGCTGAGAAATGTTATGCTGTATGTTATAGTTGTATGTTCATGTCACTGTTCGGGAAATCGGTCTGCATGACCGCATATACTCCCGCATATACCTATTCAGTCACCCTACCACACTGCATATTACTAATCAGTCCATTAAGCGGTCATGGGCCGCATATACTCCCGCTTGGCCGATTAAGCGGCCGATTAAACTCCGCTTTTCTAAAAGCCCACAACTTATGTTCATGCATTTCGTACATACATGCATACATATACACACATTTCATTATATATTTAAATTGAGATATATAATCATTAAATTATATGTATACATTGTATTACATATAAAAATTTTCCACATGCATTTGTACATTTTTTCGAATACCTTTTGATATATTAACATGTATAGATACATATGCAATATACCTAAATATACAATCACATATTTGTGCATCTATATATACATTTTGATTTATTCACATTTATACACACTCTACACATATTTTTACATTGATTTACCTACATTTTAGTATTTTTACATATATTACAAACACATTCCATATATAGACATATATACATATATAAGCATATCATACATCATACATGCATAATAATATGTTTATAAGTAAATAGATGTACATTCCTACTCTATATATTTTAATTTATGATCTCGATATATTAATTTATATATAATTAGTTTATTGAAATAAAAAATTAAAAACCGCATATACTCCCGTATATACTCCCGCATACCGCATATACTCTATGCAGTACCCTCTCCGCCCGTACGCCGCATACCGCTTTCCTGAACAATGGTTCATGTATGCACATATTGCTTTTGCATCGCTCTCTGATATGATTGGATGATGTTTTCGGATTCTGACCTCTCATTCCCAATAGGGTTTGGAGAAACCAAAATCTGAGACGTCACAATTTGCCTATAGGAGGATGTCACTTGGACTTTGCAATGCCCCATCCACCATTTAGTGATGTGCGACATCCATTTTTGTCGATATGATTGATTCCTCTCTCAAGGTGTTTATAGATGCTTTTTTCATTCTTTGGAAAGTCATTTGATGACTTCTTGTTTCACCTTACTACTATTCTAGAAAATGTGATAAATTCTTATCAATCCTATCATGGGAAAAGTGACATTTCATGGTCCCTGGGGGCATTGTTCTGGGACACCGAGTCTCCAAGGTTGGGATTGAGGAGGATAAGGAAAAAGTGGGACTCATATCCACTTTTTCCATTCTGTCCATGGTTTTTGGAATGTGAGATCTATTTCAAGATGTGTAGGATTATACTGCTAATTCCTAAAGGATTTCAAACATAACTCCAAGCCTCTATGTAACCTTCCTGAGAAATATGTAGAATTTAAGTTCGACGGTAATTGTGGGAAATCATTTAATGAGTTTAAATAAAGGTTGATTTCTTCTTCCATTATGTACCCCCACTGACTTCTCTATTCCATTTTTGATTACAAAAGATGCTTCTGACATGGAGGTGGGGGTTGTGATGGGTAAAAGGTATGGCCAAATTCCACATTCAATATACTACATAAACAAAACCATAGAAAGCTCAAAGGAATTAGACATCAATCAAACTGTAGTTTGGTGTTATATTATATAATCTTTATAAGTTTCATTCTTATGTTATCCAAAACAAAGTGATCATATATACATTTGATGTTTCTCTCAAATACAAAATATCAATGGACTCCAACCCAAGGTTGATTAGTGCATCATTCTTCTTCAAGAATTTGATATTGAAATTGTTGACAAGATGGGGTGTGAAAATTTTGTAGCCAAATATCTACCATGCATAGAGGGACCATATGAGGAATTGCACAAGATCAAGGATATTATTCCATAAAAATATTTGATATTGCTTGATTCTACTCATAGACCATTATATAAGATCTTCATAAATTTCTTGTCCAGTGGGAGAGTGCTTGAGACTTGGGCAAGTGAAGAGAGAAAAATGTTGTATGCAAGCACAAAGATGTATGTTTGGGATGACCCCAATCATTTCAAATATTGATGTAATCAACTTGTTAGAAGATGTATTCTGGAAGATGAACAACAAGGCATACTCTCTATCTGCTAGTTTGACATGAATGAAAGACATTTCAAAATATGCACATGAATTTTGCAAACTTGGGTACAATGCTAAGAGTTGGGAAAACATTTAAAAGAGATATGATGCTTTTATCTCTAATCTTGGTGGTAAAATTGTTTTATATTTGGGGAATTTATTTCATGTGCCATTTTCCCCTTCCTTTGAATTTATATACATCCAAGTGACTATAGAGTATGTCTCTAAATGGGTGGAAGCTATTTCTACAAGAAATCATGATCACAAAGTGGTTTTCTAATTAATTATATCAAACATTTTTAGTAGGTTTGTACCAAGGACCATCATAAGTGGTGGAGGTATCCATTTCATTCATAGAACTTTTGAGAGTCTAGAAGGAGGCACAAGGTGAACCATTGTGTAGATACCTCTTATCAATACCAAAGAAGTGGCTAAGTAGGGCTGGCAAACTGGGGATTGAAATTATTTTGGAGAAGATGGTGAGATCAGGTCATAAATATTTGTTAATTTGACTCAATGAAGATCTATGGGCTTATAGAAAAGCCTTTAAATCCCCAATAGATACAAATCAATTCAATTAAACTATGGGAGGAATTTCCATTTTTCCAATAGAGTTGTAACACAAAGATATGTGGGCGTTGAGAGAAATGGATATGGATTTGGATACATACATGATAAGAAGGAAACTTCACTTTAATGAGCTTGAGGAAATGAGGCATGGGGCCTATAAACTACCAAATAGCTACAAGGATAAGACGAAATTCTTGCATGAAAAATTATTAGAAAGAAGACTTTTGAGCCTGGTCAATAGGTGTGGTTGTGCAACTCCCACATGAAACTATTCCTTGGGAATTTTAGATCAAGGTGGTAAGGTCCATACCAAGTCAAGCATGTGTATCCCTTAGGAGTCATTGTGATCCATAAAAAAGAAGGAGTCAAGGAATTCATTGTGAATAGTTAAAGGTTGAAGATTTTTGTTGACTTTAGGACCAACAAATCCAATCAATGTTTTGACATAGTGATACTAGTTGAACAAGTTCTACAAGATGAAGAAATATGTTTCAATGCACACAAAAAAGGCATATACTATGGAAATGATGTTTGAAGATGTACAAGAGGATGATGAATCAAGGAAGACCAAGCCAGACTGAAGGCATTAAACTTATCTCTAGTGGGAGGCAACCAACCCAGGTTTGGGATCTTATTCACCCAAAATTCATTTTTTGATACCTTTTGGTTGTTTTTACACACTTTACAAGAAAAACATAGACACTTGTGTTTAAAATTTTTGGTTAGTTTTGAGATGTGCATCAAGAATAGAGATAACAACTGAGAGAAAGTGGAAACAATGAATAAACATTGGATTTGTATACATTTTTTAATGTGATATGAATTTTGATGTGAAATTTGCACTTTTCCAAAAAGGTGCACCAAAATTGGCAAAAATGTCCATGCTACCACAAAAAAGTTGTGATGCCAAGGTTAAAATCACAAAGAACTCTAAAATTTTTTAGTCATCTACCACATTTGTTTTGGATAAAATGATTATGTTGGAATCTTGTCAACATGATCGTGCTTTCTAGATTGGTCATGTTGGATTGGTCCCACGAAACCTACGTAATAAAAATTGGCAGAATCACCATAGCCTTCCACATATCTGATCTGCGAGCAAGCTCGTTAGGTGAAGATGGTGACCCATGAAACTCTGCTAGATCACCCAACCTCATACATCCCCATCTTCAAAATCTAATGAAGTTCCCTTGACCTTCAGAGAGAATTCCCATACTTCCATTTGTTCATGTCATCCCATTTCTACCTTCATTTTTCAACCTACAGCAAAAATCTGCCCAGCCCTTGAAATTTTGTCCATCCTCTCAATTCTACTTGAATCCTATATAGAATGAAGGTATTTTTTTTATATGTATTGAATAAAAGTATTAACAAGAAGTTGAAGAATGGAGTCCAAGTGAACATCCAAACCATCATTGTAGCCAAAGACCACACCAAGAGAGCCTCCATGTCACTCCACCATCTTACATCCCCACTCCATCACTATCAACTTCCACTTCTAGCTCTCTTTCTAGTTCCTCATTCATGACCAGACTTCCGTCTCTGGTATTCCTCCAGGATCCACACATTTAATCCCAATTATAGCCACCATTAGGAGGAAGAAGAAGCATAATAGAATAATTTGGATAATTTTGTTGACTCAATTGACGTGGACACCCTAGATAGGGTTAGGAGAGGCAAGAAATCTCCAATTGCATCATCCTCTCTTTCACCTCCAGAACCTATGCTAGAAAGACATTCTACCTCCTAAGTGCATATTTGTACCACACAACCACCAACAAGAAGAAGGTCATTGAGCATTGTCCAAATCATGGGGAAGAGGGCCATCAGGGAATAGATTCATGGCTGGATGCTGAAGAATTGGCGGCCAAAGGGATACCTTCAACTCTCAGCTATTACAGGGGGGGCTCTTCCTTGCTTGCTTTGTGATGGAGGGTGATATGGTGATGCCGCTGGAATAGGGCCCCTAGTTCTTCGACAACCAGCTGGTGCTTTCTAGACGTTGGACCCCAGATGCGGATCTTAGGCGTGCTGCCCTGACGTCTGTGTCGGTCTGGGTAACCCTACCGGAGGTTGGTCCTCACTGGACCAAGATAGCCATCTCTATAATAGCCTACGGTATTGAGGAACTCAAAGTCATAGATTTATGGACAAGAGGGGAGATGGAAGAAGCCACCCAAATCTGTGTGGACCTCAATGTGGAAAGGAATCCCCCATCTTCAGTTATGGTGTCTATGCCGGATGAAAAATCTCTAGAGGTGAAGGTGTTGTATGATGCGCTTCTGAAGAGATGTGCTAGTTGTAGGGTGTTCAGACACTCCACTGGTCAATTCCCGGGCATCTGTGAGGTTCATACAGAACCTCCTTTGATCCGGGGAAGAGATCCTATGAAGAATCATCGTGTGAATAGAAGAGGGGTTAGAAGAGCAGGCTTTAGCTGAAGCAGACATCCTCCATAGGTCAGAGAGGCTAATAGAGGGAAATCTAGAGAAATGACATAGAAAGAAATAGTTACTAGCAATAACCTTGACAAAGGGATAGTGACTACAGAGGTTGATAGCATACTAGAAGTCATAGTTATTGAAGAAGGGGAGGTGGTTGTGGGTATGCCTGACCCACCCGATATTAACAGCACTTGTCATAAAGAGAAGGAAGCCAGTGAAGACGTCTACAATGAAGACAACCCTTTTATAGCACTTGGGAATATCGACAACCAAGATATTCCAACAACAAGCAACAGAAGTATGAGCCCAATGCGGACAAGGAGTACAACAACAAAAGGAAAGAATAAGGGAACCCCCGACTCTGGTGGAGGAGGGGGGGAATAAGGAAACTCGATGACAATGCTCGCATGGAATGTGCGAGGCACATCCCTGCCCAAGACACATGGTAAGTTGAAGAAGATCATCAGTGGTATGGATGCAGAAATAATATTCTATTTTGAAACAAAAATCAAGAGGAGAACGAAGTTTAGAATAAACACCATTTTTCTGGAAGGATGGGGTTGTTTATCCAATCTGATGGAATGTGAAGGGGAAAGAATTGTGATGGGGTGGAACCATGCTTGCTGGCAAGTCGAGTTGTTACCAAAGACAAACCATATTATAACGATCAGCTGCTTTAATAGGGGTGGTTTCTCTTGCATTATCTCAGGAGTGTATGGTGAAAACCTTGATAAAGATAGATAAAGATTATGAAGGACCACAGAAGAAAACGCCCAAGATGAGATTCCTTGGTTGGTGTTGGGGGACTTCAACAACACTAGAAAAGCCAGAGAAAAACATGCTGGATTGAGAGTTCTGGACAGAATCTTGGAAAGCTTCAATAATGCCATTGAAGATACAAACCTCCTTGAGCTTAATAGATATGGAGACATAGTCTCTTAGTCTAACATACATAATCATAAAAGAAGAATTTGAAGCCTGCTTGATAGGGGACTTGTTAATGAAGCCTGGTTGGATGTCTTCCCCTACACTGTTGTTAACATGGATGGACGCCCATTTAGCGATCACGCCTGGATGAGGGTGTTCCTCACAAACACAAAGCAATAGTGTAGGCCTTTCATATTCCTCAACCTGTGGTGCTGGTGGACTAGATTCAAGGAAGAGGTGGAGAAAAGTTGGAATACTATGATCTATGGGAACCCTTTGTTTGTGGTGCTTAAGAAATTACAACTCACAAAAAACAACCTTAAAGAGTGGGCAAAGTAGAAAGTGAATATCCCAAACCTTCTTAGAAAAGCTAAAGAGGAGTACTGTGAGGCCCCAGTGTGGTTGAGGATTAACCCAGTGTCACAGGAAGCTATTGAAAATGAAAGACAAAAAGAAAAAAGGTTGAATGAAATAGAGAAAGCTTAGGAGTCTTTCCTTTGGCAAAGAAGCAGGATTAGATGGAAACAAGATGAGGACAGAAACACCCGTGCTTATTACACAACCATTAAAAAGGTGGAGATGAGAGACACAATCTGGGAGCTCATCAACGAACATGGTCAGAAGGCCAGAAGCACAGGGGAGATATCTGAACAAGCTATTGATTACTTCTATAAGATTTATAATAAGACCACAATCGAGAGACAGACAGGAGACATCATTATTCAAAGAAAAATTACTAAGCAAATGAAATACAACCTTGACAAGGACCCTACTTATAAAGAGATCCATGATGCCTTGATGACTATAAATCCTAATAAAGCACCCGGTCCAGACGATTTTAATAGCAAATTCTTCCAACATATGTGACCTCTTATAAATAAGGACATATATGAAGCTGTGAGATGGTTCTTGAAGGGTGGTAATATGGTTAGGGCAGTTAACCATTGCTTTATCAAGCTAATACCCAAGAAGAAAGAGGCTATGTAGATGGGTGATTACATACTGATAGCTTGCTGCTCTGTGTTATATAAAATTATATCCAAGTTTTTGGCCAGACGACTGAAAGAGGTGATGTCACACATCATATTCTGAGGAACAAAATGCTTTTGTACAGGGAAGGATAATAGTTGATTTCTCTCTATTGGCGACTGAATTCCTAAATGACTTTAATATCAAAAGATCTAATGCTAAGGCTTTCATGAAGATAGACATAAGCAAAGCCTATGATCATGTTGATTGGGAGTTCTTTTGGAAGATGATGAGTATGCTGGGGTTCTCAACCAAATGGCTGAATACCATGCGTTAATGTGTGGAAATGACTTCCTTCTCCATACCCATGAATGGTTCACTTGCTGGTATGTTGATAGCTTCAAATGGCCTATGCCAAGGAGACCCCTTATCCCCTCTACTTTTCACCATCGTCATGGAAGGACTCACGACACTCATCAAAGATGCCAAAGATAAAGTACTTATTAAAATGTTTAAAGTCAAATGCACAAAAGTTATGTCTCATCTTATTTTTGCTAATGATGTGATACTCTTCTCTGTTGGCCATGCGAGGAGATTGAAACAATTCTACAAAGTCCTTATTATGTTTGGGAAAAGCAGTGGGTTGTATATTAGTGCTATCAAATCTCGTGTGTTCTTCTCCAAGTCTTGTGACACGAGGAGAGGTATAATAAAGAATGCAGTTGGAATGAATAGAGCCAAGCTCCCTACCACGTACCTGGTTATACCCATTGCGGGGGGAAGGGGCACTACTATTGATTTCAAAATTTGCAAGGATGAGATAAGGGATAAAATTGAAAAATGGAGCGGCCTTAAGATATCCATGGTGGGCATACATGTTTTGGTTAGATCTGTGCTTCAAAGTAAAGTCAGGTTCTGGGCGTATATGTGCCATATAACCAAACTGACAATGGATTCCATTAAGTCCTTATTTGCTCATTTTGTTTGGGGGGCAAAGCCCATGGCATAGCTTGGGAGAAAATTGCAAAACCATTCCAGGAGGGGGGTTTACAGCTCACTGACCCTACTAATATCATGAGGATCAATACTATAAAGTGAATCGATAGGTTCTTTCTAACACCTAACACCGCCTAGGCTAAATGGATCACAAGAAGATATGGGAGAAACCTTCTGATGAATGAACAAAGCAAACCATCCCCTGTGTGGAGGAATATGTGCAAGACCTACTCAGAAATCCATCACATGTACTCTGTTGATGGAAATGGTGTTTGGGCGTGTGTCACCCACTCACCATGGATAAACAGAGGTTCTACGGTTGGGTTTGAATGGACTAAAGTTGTGTGAGTTAAGAACTACTAGCCCAAAAGGAGTACGCTGATGTATAGAGCTATTATAAAAAGATTACCCACATGTGACAGATTGAGCAGTTGGGGCTTGATAGTGGATATGGTTTGTCCTCTATGCCATAGTGATGAAGAGTCAATACAACACACTTTCTTAAACTGTAGGTATGTTGCAAATGTATGGTCTATTGTCAGTTTGAAAAACAGATAGGGATCAGTCCTGGACTGGACCTTGGGGATCATCATCCACCAGCTGCTAAGCAAAAACTTGCGCAACAAAGTTGAGTTTGAGTTTAACTGTGTTTGCCTGGCTACTACTTGCTTTTTCGTGTGGTAGGAGAGAAACTATAGAGTACACAATGGGACTGAACGTGTTGTTGCCACCTTGGTGGATGAGATATCTAAACATATTAGGTGGAAGTGTAGAGCCAACCAAGGTTGGTTGTGCAATCCGAATATACAAAGTAGAATGTACTGGGATCTTGGTATATAACCCGGTGGTGTGTGTTATTATGGGGTCTCTTTATAGATGCCCTGCAATGTTTTGTATAGTATAGCTTAGCTATACCCTTTTGGCAATACATTTTACCTATTTCCAAAAAATAAAGGTCATTGATAGAAGAGGAGGAAGAAGACAAACATATAGAGATTGTTCCTCTTAACCTAGACACAAGTTTGGGTTCACATAATTATTAATAAGAGAAGGAAGGCACCAAGAGTGTGGAATGTGAATGATGAATCAATGACATGCTATCTAATATGTAGGCATACATTGAAACAATTGGAAAAGAAACCAGACATAGTCACATTTAAAAAGGGGTCAAATAGGAAGATCGTTGTAAAGCCCCTTCACCCTGGGTGCATGACAAGGAGAGGTTTCCCTGCTATGTATGCTTGTATACCCACCATGAAATCCCGTATAGATCAATTACCAATTCAAATGATTCATGAATTCATGTGGCTTGTACAAACTATTGACCGAGGTCCATGAGACCTATATAGACTGCACATGAGTTCTTTGGTTCCTTGGATAAGGTTAAAATCCAAGGTGAGGAAGTTATCAGATTCAAACTTAGGGACTCTGCACATGTTGTAAAGGCTTCCCACCTCAACAAGATTTTTACTCAAACTTCTGAAACTGTAAAGAAATTTGATGATAGACATTTGAATAGGGATGGAAATTGCAACTATTTATGTTCTTCGTAGGGGTTAACCGGCCAAGACAGATTTGAAAGCGGGGAATTCAAAGACAAGTGGATTGCATAACCCTGCAACAAGGTATAATAAAAAAGTATTACCTAATAATATTTTGGCCAATATAATAATCAATGTTGTTGTTCTCAGAAAGAGCTATTTGTGATGGCCATGATGGAAAGATGTGACTATGTCAACCTAGGGGAAATGATAATCAATCATTTAAATATACTTTAGAAAGCAAGAACCCATTCATAATGCAACATATAGTTACTACCATTGCCTTAGCCCTGGATTATACTCTAGAGGGCCTCACAAAGTCTAAAGGGACCAAATATGTAGAATTGAACTATATTGCCTGTTACAAAATGATCTACCTTGAGAATGACAAAATTATATACAACAATCAACCTCGGGTACCCTACCATAACCCCAGAGTTTCCCTATCATATCAACATTTTTCTTAATGATATATGAAAAAATAAAATATTTTATGGGACAACTTGCCAATTGGTAAAACATACACCACCAAGAGGGCTTATCGAGAACAACTAATGGATTTACTTGGGGGAGAAGGGGAGACCAATGTGCAAGAGAAGAAACATACATGACAATATCCTTGCCTCATAAGAGCAAGAGTGGATGATGATGATGATGTGCAATCACCTTTAACAAATGCGTATGACATGTATAAAATCTAGGAACAATTAAAGGGCATTTAATAGACTAAGTAGTATATGTGGTTATACTAAGGAACCACCATGGAGAGTGGACTTATGGGAGCAAAGCAATAGTACATATTGACATAGCCATCGCTACATGCTGAATACTAGGATAACTACTATTAGTACCCTCCACACCAAGTAGGATCATAGGTTCCAAAACCACCACCATAGTGACAACACCATATCACTCCTAAGGTTTTATTTCATGTTGAGAGTAGAATGATTCATAAGCTTGGGGTGGTAGTTTATTTTCTTGCATTTTTAATTTTTTTCTAATTTCTTTTTCTTACCATGCCATTTATTGCACATGTGTTGCATGGATATTATAGTAATGTCTTGTGTGTTTCTAGTTAGAATTTACTCTGTAGTTGTTTTTTGTTTAGAAGTGTAAGATCAATATGTGAAGTGGGACATTTGGCACCATTTCAACCAATTTTTCCTAAACTTCATCATTTTTTCCCAAAAAACATGTAACTTGATCTCCACGTATCGAACAGAATTGAACTATTTGACCTCTTATGAATCAGACTCACCCCATTTTGTATGGTAGTTTTATTAATGCACTCGGATGCTTGACTTCATACTTTTGTGTCACCTCTCCTCAATTGAAGTGAACTATGAGAAGTAATCATAGAAAGCATTTGATGCTTAGGGTTTGCCATGATTTATAAACAATAATATGGTCGATCCATATGCTCATTTCATTATGGTTTATCCATGTTCGTGAAGTTTGTGTGACTAATATGCATGCATGAACCATTTTTGTGAAAACTCACTAGAAATGGCCGCTATTTGACTCATTATTTCTTCCATCACTTATGACCTCATCGCCTAATGAAAAAAATGCCAAAGAGCACACACAAAGCATTGCAAACCTCCCCAAAGTAGAAATGACCATATATCCACCTCCTCACATCTTCCAACCACCATGTTCCCTCCGTAAATTTAGGGAAAACAAAAGAAAAAGAAATAAGAGATTGCTCTATGTAATAGAATGTCACGAGAAGAGGAGAAAAGATGGATAGCACCCCAACTCCTTTCCATAATATTTTCTTCCCTTTCAATCCATATTATGGGTAAGGAAAACCAACCCTAGACCACCTACCCAACACAAGCCAAGTGGGTCATCAACTGCAGATTGAAGTTAAGAGAATAATGCATGGATATAAAATTCATTCACCTATCAAATTTACACCAAGTATTACAAAATGAAGGTTTACCGATATCCTTGTAGAATTCCATGTCACTTACATAAATTGTGATTCTCTTATTTTAAGCATATATCCTTTGCAATTTGTTTTTATTCAATCCATGAGTGGATAAACGAGAGAAATCAAATACATGTATATAGTCAAGGGTGAAGTATATCTATTCAAATTATCATGTTACACGATTGGTGAGTTCATTCATCATTTAATAATTTCCAAGTAATTTTACCACACTATGATGGAAGTGACAATAGGATCATGATTCTAGGGTCACTTCATCCTTGTAGAAGCCCAAAGTGAACTCATAATTTGCCCCAATATGACCCATGTGGCGATTACGACAAGGAAAAGAACACCATGGAGAATAAAATTGAGGACCAAAGTGCAACAAAAACCCTTATCATAGTTGTGGTACAATAAAGTGACCACTCCACTAATAAGAAATTCTTAGATACAATCAACAACGGTAGAAACTCCACCAAGTTCAAGAAGCACAATCATTCATCCTAAAAGTTCATGCCAAGAAGATCTCAGCACAATCCTACTAGCCAGAAGGGTCATACCCAGCATCCCCAAAATGGTCATTCTTTCTAGCACGATCGTTCCACATTCTAGATACCATGGTTGTGCTACCCAACATGGTTGTGCTACCTGACCCCAAAACCCAATATTAACTTGATCATTCCATTCTTCCACCACACTCGTACCCATCCACCATGACCATTCCTACTCACCCCTACCATGTCCGTTCTACCCAGAATGTATGTGCTACCTACAAAACCCTACTGCTTCCATAGTATCATTTTATATAATTGTTCGGAATAACCCTATGCTTCCTAAGCCCCTACATAAGCATTGGAGAAAAATGGGAGCACAAGTTTCCACTTTCATTCCACTTATCCAGCATAAAAATTGTAATTATTTAGGGTTTTGACCATTCCACTTTCCCTTTTCATGTCATTTCTTACCCTTGGATAAGGAGGAAAATATTTAAGCAACTAGAAGTGTCGATTGGATATCCCTCATCGACATCCATGAAGTTTCTTATTTCTTATACCCTTTCTGTTGTATTTTCTTTTAGAATGTCTAGATAAGCCCCCTTTGTGGGTTGTTTGAGGTGGAAAAATGTGCCTTTGATAGTATATTGGTGAAAAATAACTTTCTAAACATTATGATTTCGATTTTGAATGGTAATCGTCTACTTTTATCTTGTTTATTATATCCTCTTTTGTAAATGGTGCTTGGGAACACCTAGGTATTAAGGTAAATGAGTGATCTGTGGATAATTTTGCATTTTTCTTAGGTCCAACTAGTGGATCCCTAGCTATATATCCCTCTTCCTAGATACCTATCCACTCTCACCTAGGTTATTGATATAATTAGCTAGTTTAAAGACTCCCAGTGCAATTGTTTTAGAGCTATTTAAAATATAGATCAAAGATGGCATGAGGTGTTAAACCTTTATCTTAACCATTCATTACTACTATTAGTCCTCAATTTCCCTAAGAGATTCCTTCCTACAAACTTAGAAATGTTAGGACATGGTTGAACTCCACCTAAACCCTAGTCAATTTAGCCTCATCAGGTTGGATACAGAATCTTAGGCACTAGTTCCTTTATGCACAAGCCATTACATCCACGACCAACTAGTAGTTTAGGGTGATTCATTGTCACTTAACTTGATAGTTTGGTTTGATAACTTTAATGAAATAATGATTACTGTGTGTCATGAATCACAACCTAGTTGATTCTCAAACTTACCCCAAGCTTCCCACATTCCCTACTAATTGCTTAAAACTAAAGTTGCTTCCTTTTCTTGGCTGGTATTAACATAGTTAGCTTCTCTATTTGTTTACTTAGTCTGTACTTGTGTCTAGTTCTCTCTTGGGTAGTTAGTTCTTTCCCTAAATTACTTGTGTTAGTTTTGTTACTCAGTTTCTAGTGTAGCTCTCCAATTTCTATTTTTACATAATTTCTAGACTAGTGCTTCCTTTTTCCTTATTTAATTAGTATCCCTTTAGATTGATAATTAGGACTGCTCTCATTTGTGTACTCATTAGTGTTTGAATTTTCTTTCTTGAATTAGCGTCATTGATTCCTTTTCTTACCTAATTAGTCTTAGCTTCCTACGGTTACAAATGTTTGATTTTTTTTCTTTGAAATTGCTTGAGTCACATTAGATTACCTCAAAATCCAAAATAAACATGGAAAGCCCCTAGTCTCTGCATTAGGAAGCTAGCTTAAATGAACATATATCTCGTGTCCTTGTTGTACCTTGGGTTCAAACTAGACTTGCCATTCCTCTATTTCTTTCAATCTCGATCTCATGGTGCATTTCTATAAAAGTGTTTCCAAACTGGAATACAAATATACAAAGACCCAGGTGTGCCTAAGGTGCGTCTAGACACATCAAGTTGTCTAGGGGTCTTGGGATGCATCATGAATCCATGCTTTTATCTTTAATATGAGTATATTGTCCATTAAAATTGGATTTTCAGTGGACACAAAACCCTAACAACGCTATAAATATCCTAACTCCATTTTACATGCATATTCTTGGTATTATTGTCTACTTACTCTTGTTTATAATTCATTTTGTGCATGGTTAAATACCTCTTGTGATGTTTGGTTTTAGAAAGTCTTGAGAGGGTCTTTTTTGGTCCACACATGAGTGATGGATTGAACAGTGCTAGTCATATGCTTGTGCTTGCTTGTTTGGTTATTTGATTGTTTGGTTGTCATCTCAAGAGAAAAGTATGCTTCTCATCTTAGGTATAGCACAATATTGTGAGAGGGAGGGAATAGAAACTAGTACCGACAACTTCCAAAATATTATAAGGGGTTTAAATGACTTTATGAGTGTTTTCATGTTTGGTGACCTACTTATACAGGATAAGACTTATGTTCTTGTCAAACTACCAACCCTATCCTTCCATTTGACTTTTTTTTTCTACTCATACCCTATTTTGGTTGGGGTGTCTCAAGGGGTCTAGTTATTTATACAAAGTCTATGCCACAATATTTGTTTTATTATATTTATACTCTGGACCCACATTCAAGGATAATCATTTTCTAGGCATTCTTTTTAGGGTTACCCAACTCGAGTTGAGTTGCCTTCAGACTGACTCTTTGAATATGTTTGAGGTTTTTGTTGTTTGATTAATCTATAAGATCATTATTAATTTTTTGTGTTATATGACTAGTTGTACATGAAAGTCAAGAGTAATCAATCAAATGAAACCTAACTCAGGTAGTGCCATGAGACTGTACCACCCCAGTGTTCAGAAGTTGGGGTAGTTAATTAGGTAAACTTGTAGCAATCTTTGATTGTGAGAAAGTACTCAGACTCGTATACTATTAAGTATGAATGGGTTGAATGAGTGTCCATATTATTTATTGTTCCTTAGGTAGCATAATTTTGGATATGGATATGATTGTGTTTGATGTTGTATCCACAATTATATATGACAATGTAATTGACAACCATGTCAATATGAAAATATATATATTAGTCTTTATGCCCATGAGATAAGTCTTCTGGCTTGAGTACTCATGACAAACTTGAGATTTTTATGTAGGTTTCTAGATGATGAACCCCTACTTTTTATACTGACACAAACTAAGGCATTGTGTTATACTATGGATATCATTCACTCAAGATTCTCTGTGGTTATCTAGGGGATTTGAAAGTCACTGTCTAGTACTTGGAGTGGTGAACCTATAACTATATTGGGATTTAGTAAAATTACATTTAATAAAGCCTTGTACTCTTATTCATATGGTACTCTTCCCATTCACATTTTGATTCCTTTGTTGAATTATGCCTGTCATCTTTTATAAACTTCATCTTTATTGTGTCTACTAATGGTCTACTATGTGGAAATTGTTATTAATTTTTTAACATGTATCTTTTAGATTTAAATGAATATTTTTTGCTAAGAATTTGGAATATGTTATATGTTTAATGAAACAAAATTCCACTCTTGTAGATCTCCATATATTCTTAGGTAGTTATCCTTGTAACTAGGGTTTCAGCATTGAGGAGCCTCTCAATCACTTAGAAGTAGAAGAATCTTGTTGTTTAGCTTTTTCAAGATGTCTAGTGTGAGATCATGAACCTGCTTAACCTTAATTTGTATCTAATATTTATTTATTATTATCATTTTCACTTTATTAAGTTTAAGAACAAGTGATCAAGATAATACCTTATTTGGTTCCAATGACACTCTATTTTTCCTAGTTTTGTGTTTCCTTGCAAGTTATGGACTTAATTGTAAACTCAATATAGTATAGGAAACTAACTGGAAATTGTGTGAAAATATATAAACATGTGTTTCCATTCATACTCATAATCGTTTGAGACTTGAAATAAATTGGTTAAGATATGACTCTAATTTGATTATGGTAGGATGTTCTTTGCCTTGATCTTGTGATTCCAAGTAAACTTGTGAACTGATGTGAATTTCACCTAAATAGAGGAATTTATTGCAATTGTATATCAATTCATTAATTCCATGTTTTCCAACACATGTTTTTTGAATTTGACACGTAAGAATGTTTTTAGTCCTAGTTGAGTAAGGTTAAGTTTTCCCTCCTTTGCTTGGGTATGGATATCTTACTTAAGTCGTGGGTTGTTTTAGTTTATTAATATATTAACTTATGTCTACCCAACCCCCTCAAACCACTCTTCCATTTTCAAGCCAAAGGATCTTATAGGACAAGGAGGATAAGCTTTGTAACCTGCAATAAGATCCATGAACCTCGATGGCCATAGATTTGTGCTTTCATGTTTGTACATGTGGAGATGCAACTTCCTTGATGGATCTTTGGCCTTAAAAATTCGTTTTTACCCCCATTCATGTAAGATATCCTATGCTATATCTTTTATCTAATGTCTTCCATCTCTTCTTATTACTTATGAAACCCTCCATGCATTTCCATGGTGTTTCTTCTTCCAAACAACTAAAGCAACCAGTTTTTTCCTCTTTTACCCAAGCTTTACCCAAGATCTTGCTTAAAGGAGCTTCTTGAGAGCCTTTAGAAGTCCACTCATGGGGTGTGGAGTTGATTTGGTGGTTTTTCGGTATGGAGAACAAGTTCATATTCCATGTTGACTCATCTTTTTTAGGAAGGAGCTTGCATGTGCTTGCATGCATATGCATGTTTATGATCAAGCTTCCATAGGATATCCCAACATTTGAGATCTTTGTTTCTAGATTTAAATAAGTAAGATCATCCCTTCCTTTAATCTTTTTCTTACTGACATTTGTTTCTTATTTCTCATTTGGTAAGCTCCATCATCACCCATGGTGTTTTAGCTTTCTAGAGCTAAACATTCCACCTTTCTCACTCTTTGACCTAGCAGAAACTAAATATAGCTAGATGGAGACTAGATGGACCTTTGGAAGGTTGATGGATATGTTTAAAGCCTAATCCACATGGAATTGGATGAGGGGGACCCTTCCCAAAAAAATTTCAAGATTACTTACTTCGTTCTTATTTTAATCATGCAATTATAGACTAAAGAAGAAACAAATGTTTAGATCTCACTTTACATACCAAGATTGTAACGTCCCAGGATTTCAAGCCTCGGATAACATGATCTTAAAAGGAAAGATTGGACTACCCATATCACCAAGGTGCATCTCCTTTTCCGAGACCCATCACTAAAGAACTCCATAGTTAAGAGTGCTCAACTTGGAGTAGTACTAGGATGGGTGACCAGTCTAGAAGTTGATCCTAGCTTGCACGTGAGTGATATTAAAGTGCGTAGTTAAGGCTAGTTGTGGTCTGTGGGGCCAGTCGTCATTCCTGAAACTCTACTAGAGCCTTGGGCAGTGGGATCGGGTGTTACAAATGGTATCAGATCCATGACCCCTCCAGTAGGTGGGGCCCACATGGGCATGTGGCATGCCAGTCTTGAGTCGTGCGGTCTAGGCATGTTGGAAAGGGTTGTCCATGGTTGACCTAGCCACCCTTGCACTGGTATTCCATGATCAGGAGCTGGGTGTCCATGGGCCATTCTGGGTCTGCACTGAAATGGGGTGATATTATAAGGCCATGTAGTTGAGCCTTGACGAGGACGTCAAAAGTCTAAGTGGGGGAGATTGTAACATCCTAGGATTTGAGGCCTCAGATGTTACAATCTTATAAGGAATGATTGGACTACCCATATCACTAAGTTGCACCTCATTTTACGGGAGCCCATCACTAAAGAACTCCATAGTTAAGCATGCTCAGCTTGGAGTAGTACTAGGATGGGTGACCAGTCAGGAAGTTGACCTCGACTTGTGTGTGAGTGAGGAAGAAGCATGCAGTTAAGGCTAGTGGTGGTCTGTGGGGCTAGTCATCATTCCTGAAACTCTACTACAGCCTAGGGAAGTGGGCCCGGGCAGTACAAATGGCATTAGATCTAGGTTTGGGACTCAAACTCGAAAGTATGAGGTACTTTTCTTCATATGCAAGTTATCACTTATTAAGGCATATTTTATGCATATTTTCTCTCTCCTATTCTTTAATATCATTTATTTAGATTCCTTTTACCATTGGAAACCATGTGGACTTTAATTCTCAACTTGAAGGTGTTTCCTTAATTGGGGGACACAGAAAGTGTGGTCGTTTGTGACCTTTGTTGCTATCAAGAGATGGTTTTCTCCTATCTTGGGAAGGAACCATTTACGTAGGGTGAGAACCAACTCTTAGTTAGGTTTGAGATAACCTTAAGAGGTCACTTATAAGAGCTTGATGAGCTAAGTAGTATGAACATGAATCTATAGACCCATGTGTGACCATCTCTAAGGGGCATGAGGATATGTTGTCATGGAGGTAACTTGTATGAGGCCACATAGTTGAGCCTTGACGAGGACGTCAAGAGTCCAAGTGGGGGAGATTGTAATGTCCCAGGATTTTAGGCCACAGATAACATGATCTTAAAAGGAATGATTGGACTACCCATATCACCAAGGTGCACCTCCTTTACTAGGAGCCCAACACTAAAGAACTCCATAGTTAAGCGTGCTCAACTTGGAGTAGTACTAGGATGGGTGACCAATTAGGAATTTTATCCTAGCTTGTACGTGAGTGAGATTAAAGTACGTAATTAAGGCTAGTGGTGGTCTGTGGGGCCATTCGTCATTCCTGAAACTCTACTAGAGCCTTGGGCAGTGGGCTCGGGCATTACAAAGATCTTACTCTATATGTTTAAATGTGTGACTATCATAGGCATAATTGGATGCTCACCGGATGATCTCAAATTTATTACTTCCCTCTATTTTCTAATACTGATTCATAGTGTTAATAAGATGCCTTCTTGTGGCCTTCAGGTTGAAAATTCGAAATATTTGTTGTTTTTTTCCTAAAAATGGCTCCTTTACGGCTATTAGAATACCATATTGACGAAAACAAATTATGTGATCTTTCTTGTTGTCTTATGACCATCTAGAGTATATATAACATTTTTTCCAACTTTTATTCTATTAGAAATCTATCAAATGTAGGTCACATACCTAAAAGTAAATCATATACACTTAGAAATGGCATCTATGTGGTTAATCTAGTTTTAGCCATAACTTGCTCATAGTTTGGAGTTTGAAGATAATTGTAACTTTTATAATAAAGATCGAGGCTTCCAAAATTTGAAACCATTATATGGCCAAAATAGAAAATAACTTACTCTTCTAGCTAACGTGAAGCTTGTGCTTAACACATTTACAAATTTTTATAGTTATACTATTTGAAATAGAGGGTGTACCACTATGTATTCTAGAATTCATCTCCTCCCAAATGTGATAGCATAGAGAAGCAAACAAGATCATATTCTTGTCCTCTTTTCCACATATTTTCAGTGAGGTTCTTGATTCCTCTTCTAGCTTTAGTTGCAATATGAATTCTTTAGAAATAAGTTTCAGATTTGTTAGTAAATTTGTAGCAGCCTACTAGATGACTATGGGATTCATCATCCTCCATACATATAGCAAAAATATCATGATTCCATCTATGTATCTTATCAAGGGTAGAAAGTGCACCTTGCATAATTTTATAGACACACATACTTTGGTATACGTATATTGGCCCATATCTTCTTCATATGTATGTCTTTTGCAGCTCTTGATCTTGTCACTTCCCAAGGGTTGATCTTTGTGTCTTTGAGTCTACATCCTCTAAAATCATAAGGATTACTTGCTGCCACAAATCTATCATGACGTTGATGGCACATGAGTATCCCTCTCTTGTATTTGGCTTAAAATTCAGCCCTCTTGAATATCTCTCCCTCATCCATTTTCTCCAAGTAGAAGATCCTTCATGATAAATAAGTATTCTTCTCAGTGTCCCCCACTTTGATATGTCTCTTGGTGTTTTCAAATCTAGTCCACCTTCCTCTTTTGGGAGAGCCATTCTAGCATATCTCGTCGGGTGATATTCACTAGCCCATAGGAAGTTTTCCATCTTCAACTCCATCCTATCAAGCACTGGTCTAGGAATCTCTTCTTTTTGTACCCAGAAGATAAGAAGCCCCTCAATAGAAGCCCTTATAAGAGTATTTCTTCCCGCCATATAAGTTTTTTTTGTTTTCCATCTATTGATCATTTCTTCTAATCTATCAATGCAATCAATAAAATGTTTATCTTGTAGATTACCTCCTGCTAGCGGAAAGCCAAGATATTTTGTAGGAAACTTTTCCATCTCTACTCCCATTGCATCCTTTAGACTATCCTCGAATTGGTAAATGTTTTTACATAGGAAAATATGTGTCTTGCATGCATTCATACACAACCCTATCTATTCACCAAATTCCCTAACAAGAAGTTGCAACATCTCTAGTGTATTTTGTTTAGCTTCAACAAAGACAAGCACATCATATACAAAGATCAAGTGGGTCATCACCTTTATAGTGTCGAATGTGTAGGGCTCAATCACCTTTTTCTTCTCTACTTCTTACATCTTTTTTTGAAGTACTCCATGACAATCACAAAGAGGAGAGGAGAAATGAGTAACCCTGATGCAACCCATTTCCACATTTGAACATTCTTGCTTATGTGCCATTCATTAAAATATAGTAGCTTATAGTACCCACACAAAGTATCATATAGCCAATCCAGTGGTCATTAAATCCCATATGCTTCGTGATCCACCAAAGCTACTCCCATCTTACACTATCATACACTTTAGATACATCTAGCTTTAGGCATGCTTTTCTACTCCCCCTCATAGCATTGTAATCCAGCAGAAATTATCCTGCTAAAAAGGAACAATCACTAATACTCCTCCCAGAAACAAAAGCTCCTTGATTTGTATAAATAAGGTATGGGAGTACTATTTTCAATCTAGCAGCCAAAATCTTAGCAATGATTTTATATTACATAAAATAGCATGCAGTAGGTCTGAAATCAGTAAGAGAGGATGTCACTTTCTTCTTACAAATGAGAAACAAAAAGGAATGGTTGACCTATCTAACCATGTTGTCTCCCTCTAGGAACCAACTAACATGAGAAATCAAATCCTCCTTAATAGTATCCCAATACATCTTATAAAAGAATGCATTGAACCCATCTTAACCTGCTGACTTGTTGTTTCCAATACTACAAACTTCTTTTTTAACTTCTTGATCATTTGTTGTGATAAAGTGAGTTTTTACATTATTTATTTCCTCTATCTTATTATATGGATAATCACTCAATTTTAATTCACCAAGCACCCTCTATCACTTCCCTCTACTATTTTGACCATATGGGTATACAAAATTTAAAATAATGCAAATCCTAAATGAACATTAGGATAAATTGTGTGTATTATTGTACTTAGTCAAATTATAATACTCAGCATGTGAATTTGATTCTCAAATTTATACCACAACTTGGTAACTTCATAATAGGGCTTCACCAAAAATTTCATTCTGATTGGATGGACCAATTAGGAGTTATGAGCATTTGAACATTTTGTACATTATTCAATCATTTTAACCCTATGACCTATTTTCTGGGTTTAATTGTTCAAATATGTGACATTCAAATGTCACGAAGCTGAAATAATAGCTTGGGTGCAGACTTTGTTTCATCCTCTAATCTCGTCCACCCAATCAAGTCACGCACGGAACACCAAGCATCAAAGGTGGAGATTTTGTCTCCCACCTCCTGCAAGAAGTGGTCTCCGATCTAAAAGATCCATCACTCGATCATGACTTCTCCCTCCCGATCTAGCCACCTTCTCGCCAAACCAAAGGGATATTTCTCCCTCCCTCTCCAATGCAATATCAACAACCCCTCGCATGTCACCCCTTACCCTCAAAATAGGGAGAACTAACTCCCGTATCTCCATGCCTCTCCCTAGTGGTTGTGCCCACTTTAGGGCTTCCTCCCCTATGCCATACCAAGGCTATTTAAGGCCACCCACACCAGTGATGATGCCCCTTTCTTCATCCCCTACCCTCAATTGCATTGAATGCCACTCCAAATACCTAACCTGAACCTCCTTCACCTTCACCTGAACTGGAGCTCCACTCACCCTGGGTGTCAGCACCACCCAATTCCAGGTGCCCACACCACCACAAGACTTTGAGGATGAGGTCTTAGCTTTCACCTGGGCTTGCAAAGCCACAGGGAGTTTGGTCAACAAGCACATGTGACCTAGATGTAGAGCATCACTACCAGGGGAGCTTGGACACCCTCACACATTAGTAAGGCTTGGGGAGCATCACTGGACCTCACACAAAGCTTCTCGATCCCTCAATCCAACCAGAGGGGAGGAAAAACTCTCAATTCCATTTTACATCCTCTTCGCCTATTTTGATCAAAACATGGTTCCCATTCAACCTTCAACAACCTTCTTAGGCTTGTTAACCTTGGCACTATCACATGAGGGAAACCCAACCCTCAACCCCAACAACTTCCTCCCTAACTCGAGGCATCTCTCCCACTCGTTGTTCCATGTTGTTGCCTAGGTACGAGTAGAAGGACAATCAAGTCGATAAAACCCCTTCACTGACCATGCATGTCATGATTAATAATCTCATTCCCAGAAGCTTTTTGGTCCTTTTGAACCCCTATTGGACCTTTTAGCCAAAGGCTGGCTCACGAGTCAGGATGAGAATCCTCAGATCCAAATTTCTCCTATAATCCATGAGGCCCAATCAAAAATCCTTTTTTATTTTTATTTTTGGTCTCTAGCCTTTTTCAGATTGGTGGATTTTGCAAAGTCAATAGTAAATATCTCTAGTAGCCAAAAATTAACCATAAAATACCCACATTCTAAAAAAAAATGAGTAGAACCTATATAAATTATCATATATACCTAAATCTAATCCTAGAATCAATACACTCTTATATGACTTTCATTAATATCCTTTCTATGAATTAACTAATAGAAAATGAGTATGATAATAAATATGAGTATCCTTGAAACCCTGAGGCATAAAGTATAACTCTGAGTCCTTAGACTAGAAATCCTAAGTGGTTGTATCATAACAGACTCAAACCCCCTAAATACCACATCAATGACCCATATCTCTCTCCTATTTCAATGATGGTGATTAAGGTAGACCAATCATCCAAAATATCTAAGCTACTCTCAAAACTCTAAAATAAGAATTCTCCCTCTAATACCTTGATCTAAGACAAAGTCACTAGATGATAACCGTAAGTGGGTAAAAACCTAATATGAAGTCTTATGGATACACAATGACACTAGGTCTTTATTTTTCCTTTCAGGGTGATATGTTTATTTTATTCTCTAGACTCTTTGGAAATCAAGATCTGATACTTCAAATATGTGGTATTATAAGTATATGACTAGTTTTCCTATGTGCATAAAGTAAGAAATATTGGATGTTTTATTTGTATATAGTTCTTAGATGCATATAAGTTGTATTATGCATCTCCATAACATTATGAACATATATCAAGATATGGGTTTTATCTATTGAGTGAGATATGTATTTTCTCCCTCTTCTAAAACTAAGGTCAGCTCATCGCCATATCTCCAGGGGTGGGGATCCCCATAGCCCTAGGGGCAGGGAGGGCCCAACATATAAGTATTATAGGTGTTGACACACTTAGTAGTACAATCACATGAAAGTCATGCATAAAATAAACAGTTTACCTGATTCTCACTCTAAATAACATTTTCTAGTATTTCCTTATTTCTTGAAATATTTCAAATATGTAAGGTATTGTGTATGTATCTTTCACTGGCGTACACATCATAATGTTGATTTGACTATTTCACATATTTTCTAGGTGTAAAGAACAAATAATGCACTCAATGTACCAGAAGGCATTTAATAAAGCTCCTTGAAGTATTTTTGCATAGATGTATGTTCTTTTCCCATTTCTTATTGCTAGTTGCTTTTCTTTTCCTTTTGTTGATGTATAGGATGTCTTACGTCCTTTGTACTTTCTATTTCTTAGATCTAGTCATTCTTCCATGCAAATAATGTAACCATGACTATTTATCTCTTTATTGATAATGTTTTCATGTGTCAAATAACATGATGCTTGTGAACATGATCTAGATTATGTATATGTTAGATGATAACCACAATCCTTTGTATTTTCCCTCTTGACATCTTATTGATATGAGTGCAAGCATATCAAGGGAATGTCGACATGGAAAGTGTATAGGAATTAGAGTTGTCACAGTTGGTATCATATCCAGAGTTCACACATCATACTTGCATGAAACCTCATTCACCCTATTGTGAGTCTAGAGTATTCCTTGAGTTAGGGTTATAAGGGGTGGAGGTGTCTAGGATAGAATCTTCCATGGTTCTAGCTAAAGTCTCAGAGCTACTTTCCTTAGCACATGAGGCTACCTTTATGGTAGTATAAGTCTACCTAGAAAAAATCCTAAGTGTCCCCTACATCTTGGGAATACCTTACTTAAGGACCCTTTCCATCTATAGTTACTCCATCCCATCTCTCTCTATAGACATTCCCTCTCATATTTTTCTATTTTATAAAGGATAGGATTCAGTTACTCTATTTAGAGTCTTAAGGATTGACTGATTCTTGACTAAGGATTATTATGGTATCCTCCACAAATCATAAAACCAAGATCATGAAGAATCAATATAGAAATTATGAAATATATTTTAAAAAAGAGAACAAAATGTCTAATCTACTTCACCTAATTTTCATGATGCCTCCAAAAACACGTGGTTCTAAGGCCTCTGAAGAGTCATCTTCCAAAAAGAGAAAAGAACCTAAAACTCCTGATGAACCTGATCCTGAGACTACGACCAAGGATAGATGGGAAGAATAGAAGAAAGTCCTTTAAAATTCATGGAGAATGTTCCCTAAAAGGAACCACTGAACCTAGGTCTTCTAAGTAGGAGGTGACAGTACTTGACGTTGTCAAATTAAATCTTGACACCTATTGGGGGGGACCAACCTAAAGTGATGAACAAAGATGAAGCATGGACTCTATCAGTAGAAAATGCCTTTCGTACCCTAGAAGTAACCAAGGAAAAGAAGGTCAAGTTTTCCACACACCTACTTAAGGGAAGAGCAGAAGTCTGGTGGGAAATTATAGTGGGAGTAAAGAAGAAGAGGTTGGTACCATGAAGTGGGAAGCCTTCAAAATCCTTTTCACTGACCATTTTATTCTTGTAGCTGAAAGGAAGAGGAAGGAGAGGATGTACAATGAGTTTAAGAAGGGAAATATCTCTGTGGTTGACTACACTTGTAAGTTTAGACCTTCAGAGCGTTATGCACCCATTATAACCAAAGATCGCCTCATGCAGCACTATATTGACTTCCTAACTACCAACCTAAAAAACTTAGTCATCACCTCCCATCCCAAGAACTTTGATGAAGCCATAGATATGGCTCTTAAGATGAAAATGGAGCAAGTTATGCAGAAACCTCTGAGCATGGGATACCTAGGGTTAACCACCACTGATGAAGATAAGTTTAGGAAGTTCCACCTTGTCCATAACAAGGGTTCATGGAAAGGAGGTTCAAGTAAAGCAGGACAGAGAAACAAACACAATCAACTGAAGTCTTACTGAAGAAAATGTAAGACTTGTAGATGAGGACATGATGAACCTTGTCACTAAGCCAAACTTGTTTGCTACAATTGCAAGAATGAGGGCCTTTTCATTGCCAAGTACCCTACTATGTCTATATTTCACAACCCTCCAATGGGTGCTCCACCTCCTCATAGTCACCACAATGCCAGATTGTTTGCAGTGACTATAGAACAGGCTAAGGCAAATGAAAATCCATTGGTTGAAGGTAACCCTAATGCCTTTCACTCATCTAATATCCTATTCAATGCCTTCAAATATTTATGACAAATATTATTCTGTGTAGGCATTGTATTTCTTAATGATCATCCTGTTAAAGATTTGTTTGATTTCAGATCTACAAATACATTCATATCTCAAAATGTGGCATCTATGCTACATTTACACATATGAGATCTAGGATATATTCTTGATGTGTCAACTCCTAGTTGCAAAATACTCACTACATTCCAAAAATTTGATATTCTTCCTATAAAATTAGAAAATCATGATATTCCCTTCGAATTCGTCCTCTTGACTATGGAAGACTTTGGTATTATACTTGGTATGAATTCTCTATACAAGTATCATGCACAAATTGACTATAGAAAGAAAATGGTAGTCCTCTGTCAACCTTATTCTAATCATGTGGTGATCCCTAGGGGAAACAAATCTTGTAATAATATTATAATATCCTATCTTAAAGCTAAAAAGCTCATGTCTAAAGGTTGTAAAGTCTTCCTCACATTAGTCATAGAGACCAGTCCTAGTATCGGACCCTAGAAAGACTAGAAGTGGTACATGATTTTCTTGACATATTTTTGGAGGAGCTTGTTGGGCTGCCTTCAGATTGAGACATTGAGTTCTCTATAGATCTTCTTCCGAGAACCACTCCAGTTTCTAGGGGACCATATAGGATGTCTCATGTTGAGCTTTTGGAGCTAATGAAATAGTTACAAGAACTTCTTGATAAATTCTTCATCCATCCTAGTGTTTCCCCTTGGGGTGCACTTGTTCTCTTCGTAAAGAATAAAAATAGTTCTATCTGCATGTGTATTGAATACCGCATGTTGAACCAAGCCACTATTAAAAATAAGTACCCTCTTCCCCACATTGACAACCTCTTTGTTCAGCTTCTCACTACTAAAGTTTTCTCAAAAATTGACCTTCATTTTAGTTATCATCAACTTAAAGTCAAAGATTATGATATTTCTAAGACTACTTTCTGAACTCGTTATGGGCATTATGAATTTCTAGTGATGCCATTAACCAACACACCTGGCATATTCATGAACTTGATGAACAAGGTCTTTCAACCCTATCTAGATGACTTTGTGGTTGTCTTCATCAATGATATTCTGATCTATTTTGTTTCTATAGAGAAGCATTATGAGCATGTGAAGGAAGTCCTTGAAGTCCTTTGAGCTCATATGTTCTCTAACAAACTTTCTAAATGTGAATTTTGGATTGATAATGTCATGTTACTTGGTCATATCATTCTGGGGGTAATATATCTTTTGATCCTACAAAAGTGTCTGCTATTCTCAATTGGCAACTTCCTTAGAATCCTTCTAAATCCAGAGTTTCTTGGGTCTAGACGGATATTGTCATCGTTCATCCCAAATTTCTCTTATGTTGCAATTTTTCTTATTAAGCTTACTCTGAAGGATGGACATTTCATATAGTTAGCTTCTTATGAGACCAATTTTCAGGAGCTAAAGAAGAAATTGACATCAACACCTATTCTGGTTTTACCTTCTGGCAATGAAGGGTTTGTGATCTTCACTGACACTTTGAGGAATGGTTTAGGTTGGGTCCTACAACAAAATAGGAAGGTAGTGGCTTTTGCATCCAGAGAGCTAAAACCCAATGAACATAATTATCCCACACATGATTTGGAGTTGGTTACAATAATTCATGCTCTCAAAATCTAGAGGCACTACCTATATGGGGAAACTTTTGACATCTTCACTAATCACAAAACTCTAAAGTATATCCTGATCTAGAAATACATGAACCTGTGTCAACATCGATGGATCGAGTATCTAAAGGACTATGATTTCACCATTGCCTACCATCTGGGTAAGGCAAATGTAGTTGATGATGTCGTTCGCAGAGAAAGGACCACATGTGCATTTTTGTTTGTTCCCGAGTGGACGAACATGGAGGATTTGGTGGACTAAAAGTTGTAGTTTTTACATGATGATGTCCATATCAACAATATTTCTATCAATCCCCATCTACGTATGAACTTTTAGAGGCATAAAAGGCTAGTCCTTATCCTAAAGATCTCTCCTCTCTTCTAAAAAAACCTCATTCATACTTGTTTGTGGGTCTCAACGGTGGTCTTTTGATATAAGAAACGTATGTGGGTTCCTGAGCAGTCAACTGTGACTACAAAGATTCTCAATGAGGAACATGGGTCAAAGTACACAATCCATCTTGGCACAACTAAAATGCACAAAGACCTACAATGAATTTTCTGGTGGAGGGGCATGAAGTGTGATATTGCGGAATATGTGTCTAGATGTCTGACATCCCAACGAATCAAGATAGAACACCAGATACCATGTGGTCTACTGCAACATCTTGAAATCCTAGAATGAAAATTGGAACACATCACCATGGATTTCATGGTGGGGCTACCCAAGACCAGAAAGGGATATGATGTTGCATGGGTTATAGTGGACTGTCTCACAAAATCAGCTCACTTTCTACTTGTGAAGACTACATCAAAAGTGTTTGAGCTTTTTGACATCTATTTATGGGAGATAGTATGTCTGCTTGGAGTTCCAGAGTCCATTGTTTCAGAAAGGGGCCCAAAGTTCACTTCCGAGCTGTGGAAATAGGTTCAATAGGAACTAGGTACAAAGTCAAATTTCTGTACAATGTACCATCCACAAACTGACGGGTAGTCAGAGCATATAGTGTAGATTCTGGAGGATCTTCTGTGAGCATATGTTCTTGATTGGGAAGGCTCTTGGGACTATTATTTGCCTTTATCTAATTTTGCATATCATAATATCTACCAGGAGAGTATTAGGATTCCTCCATATCAATCTCTCTATGGAAAACGGATGGAGCTTCCACTCGCGTGGAATTGCGTGCACCACTAAAAATCCTAAAGATGGTAAGTCTTTAGGTTTAGCCTTGCTTATACTAGATTGAGAACTCCACCCACGTATGCTAAGATATGTGGAAGTCTTATCGTAGTATAGTTAAGGGTCGAATCCATGGGACAACGGTCTTGTTGGGAGCAACAAGATGGAAAATGTTAGAATGTCACATAATCTCTTAGTAGTTGGTATATAAGTCAAAAGGTTTGATTTGGTTGTTTTAAACTAAGAACAAGTAAAGTAAAGCAAGTAAGTAAATTTAAGAATGTAATCAATGATAAGGAGTCACTAGGATGTGATCGGCTTTCACCGCCACTACACATGGATCCAAAACATGCAACATAAAACATACCCTACAATAAGAGTCTAAACAGTTAGTATCTTTGTAGATTTAGTTTCCTTTCAGAGAACTAACTACGAGAAGTGTTGGAATGTTGCAATGTCAGCCATCCCTGAACGAATGGTCACCTACTTTACATCATTCCCTTCACAAAGTGTGTTCCTCGACTTACCAAGGTTGTGCTTTCATACGTCAACTGATTACATTTCATAGTATGAAAGCACAACGATGGAAGTGAGTTTACTCCACTTCTTGAAAACACTCCTAGATACTGAAATATATGGACGGTGGATACATGCATCAAGAACCAACATTCAATCAAGATTCAAATCTAGTAGTACAACCATAGACAATTCATACTAAAAGATAAAAGATAACACAAGTTGGTGATCAAGCAACAAGCATTCATTAAACGATTGATGTTGAACTAAAAAGAAAGCATCTCTATATTGCAAACTATGGATTACATTACATGAAGTGAAAACATGGGTAGCAGGGCTACTCCCCACACCCTAGTGAAATAGACTACTTGCTCATAGCTAGAACAAAGAAGGAGGCGAGAAGAGAGAGAGAGAATGTCATCCCCACAAAGGAGAGAGGAAAGTCAATCCCTTGGAAAGAGAGATAATGACGATCTTCGGACTTCATAGGTTGCTCGATGATGAGGTATCCTCTTCCCACCTTCTTTGGTGAAGAGAGAGAAAGAAGCTTCAGGATGGATCTTGGATCTCAAACCGGCAGCCTTTGGGTAGAGGATGGAAGTTGGAATAGCTCTGGAGTAGTAGAGGCAGCCTCTGGGTGTCTGAAAACTTCATCCCCTTGGGAGGACCCCTTGGGTCTTAAATATACGCCTTAAGTGAAGTCCAAACGGTTTGGTCAATTTTGGGTCCAAACGGTCTTGAAGATCGTTTGGACTCTGAGACCGTTTGGACCCCAAGACCGTTTGGACACCAAGACCGTTTGGACCCCGAGACCGTTTGAACTCTGAGACCGTTTGGACTCTGAGACCATTTGGACCGCGAGACCGTTTGGACTCATGCATTCTTGGGACCGTGTGAGTCCATGTGGTCTTGGGACCGTTTGAGTTCATGCGGTCTTGGGGCCGTTTGAGTTCATGCGGTCTTGGGACCGTTTGGCTTCATGTGGTCTTGGGACCGTTTGGCTTCATGCATTCTTTGGACTGTGTGAGTCCATGCGGTCTTGGGATTGTTTGGCTTCATGCGGTCTTTTGACCGTTTGAGTCCATGCGGTCTTGGGACCGTTTGGCTTCATGCGGTTTTGGGACCATTTGAGTCCATGCGGTCTTGGGACCGTTTGGCTTCATGCGTTCTTGGGACCGTGTGAGTCCATGCGGTCTTGGGACCGTTTGGGTCTTTTGTGATTTTCTTTGTGTCTTTTTCTATAAGTAAAAAGGAAAAATTTAATCTAACAGTATGTTTGCAATAAAAGAGAATAGTTAGAGTTTCTATCTAATTTATCTGAGGAAGAGTGTGGAAAACTGAAGAATATTACTAAGATAACATCACAAAATTGGAGGTTATCACCCCCCCAAACTTAGAGTCTAGCTTGTCCTCAAGTTAGATAGAGCTAAGGCATGTAATGGCGAGGCGATTGTATTTAGTTAAGATATCCATACTCTTGCTTCAATTATAAACCCGAGCTCTCCTAAGGTCGTATCGGGTCTTATTGCTTGTCATAACTTTTTTAGGTATTGAGAGTTGCTTGGGTCTCATGTTTCTTCCGTATCTCGTAGCCTGCATTGGGACCACTTTGTTGTTGACTCTAATCAGCTTTATTCCTCTATGAAAAAACTACTTGAAGCTAGAATGGGTATGAGTGTTGGCTAAAGGCTTGATGTGTAACTCCCCCTTCAAGTGGGGGAGGGGTTGTCTATGCTTTTGGGAGCTCACTACCGGGCACGACACATCTGCCTTCGTGAGGCCAGCTGAATGTACCGACCGGGTGAGTCCTTTATAAGCCTTTCAAATATTTAGATACCTTAGGGTTTCACTACCGGGCACGACACATTTTCCTTCGTGAGGGCAGGTGAATGTACCGTCCGGGTGAGACCTTCATTGGTTCTTTATATAGATCCTTATTTATGGCACAACTCTCATAGTTTTATTCAACTCTCTGGCTTTTATTCGTAGACTCACAAGCTTAGGATTTGGGGTTTTTAGGGAATTTATTTTGGATGGCCAAGCCTCTTTTTTTTTAAGAGAGGAAAGTTGTTCTTAGAGTTTTTCAACATGCACTTGTTTGATTTCTTTTTAATGGTCCACTTGTGAGACTTCTTGATTTGGATGTCGCCTGATGCCCCTCTCATCCTTGAGAGCTTGGCTTATTTTGGCCTTGATATTGACCTGTGGAGAGTCAGATGTAGAAGTGAAACAAAAGCATGAAAATTAATAGTGGAGAGGCATTATTAAGTCGCCATTATTTGTCTAAGTGCTATTCTTATTATTACTTTTGAGAACTAACATGATTCTAAAGTTAGCTGAGGGTGACTTTGTTCCAAAAGGGATGTTCTTATTTATGTGCGAAGTTTATTTTAACAGGGAAAATACTTTTAAAACAAAAACTAAATGTGCAAAGAAAACTATAAAATTTTATACAGAATTGAAAGAAAATGTAGAGAGGGAAGGGTATTGAAAATGATGCCTCGCCCTTGTCAATGTACTCCCCCCCTAACTTATCACTCACTCTGGCCGCAGAGTGTCAAAGTGATAGTTTGAGAAATACAAGGACAAGGGCATCAGGCTTCTGTTAGTCCTTTATTGGCGCCATGTGTGCGGAGAAGTTTAGCGGCAAACTTCCCTCGTAATGCGTGATAATCCACTTATGTCATGTCCTCTACTGGTCTTCCAAGTACCATGATGGTTTACATCCAATAGAGAACGTGGAAGTCACATTCATTTGATTCCCGAATCTGTTGGGGACATCTGTGGCTAAAGGTTGGGTGGTGAAAGTGTTCTTTGCCGTATACCCTTGTGTGCTGACTTAAAAAATCAATTAGGTTGTCGACACATTCCTTCGCCACCTCCTCCGTGGGCGTCTTTGGTGTCACGACATATTTCTTCTGTCGTAGATTGAACTGGCTTTCAGAACTGTTGTATATGATAGTTGTTCCTTCATGTAGGTTTGTTGTTAGAAGCAACCAGTGCTCTTGGTGAAGGAAGGGGAGCATGATAAATTTCGGTGTCGTATGTTGTAGGAAGGAAATTAGGGCTTCAGCTGTTCCAAAGTTCTTTAGCTTTAGGAGATTGTCCTTCATGTATGCGGATGCCATATAGGTAGTAGGGTGATTCTGTCCAACAAGCAATTGATAGGCAGCCATCAAGCTCACGGATAGAGACCCTTTGATCTGTACAGTTTCCCGTAGCAAATTTTCCATGACCAGAATATCACCAGACATGAAAACGAGTTCATCTTTCTCGACGTAAAGCCTTGACATGATGAGGTGAAGTTCATTGTCGGAGAGACTCTTGCAAGCTGTGAGTTCAAAATCTGGAAAAGTTGGTTCTATGGCAGATAGGGGCGCCATTTGTGATGAGGATCTCCTGATGGTTTCCCCTGATAACAGATATATGTCCCCTTTATCCTGCTCCAGATCGAAGTTGGAAGGGTCGCATTTTCTTTCCTTGGGGACTATGGTGGGGTGTTTGTTTTTCTCCAAATCCTTTAAAGTTTGTTTGAAAGGTCACTTTTGCGGACGTTGGATTGCTAAAAAGAGGTAGTGAGGGACGTTGTCTGGTGCCATTGTCGGGTCCTTGAAGAACCATCTGTCAAAAATAAATTCCATTGCATAACGCCCTCGCAGGGAGTGAAAGTCTTCAGCGACCAGCTCGGTGAAGGGGATTTCTTGGTTTAGGGCTTGAATGTGACGGATAGTGCTAAAAGCGCAATCCCCAGACCCCTCAGTAGTTTGGACTTGTGGGTTTATGATTTGGAACCAGGGTTGGCTCCAATCCTGGCGGAGGGACGAGTGTGCAACCCAAATTAATTTAAGAAGTCTGAAAGGTATACATCTTTCCTCTTCAGCTTCTTCTCTAACAAAATTTATTGTTCCATATGGTAACTCGCTGGCGCAAAAATTGTACACCTTGGCATCATGAGCTTCGGTGTCCACAATCATAAACAACCAATGGCCGAAAACTTGAAATGGCTTGGTTAGATATCGTTCCCTCCGTGCTAAACTAGCACGCAACCGCTCTATTGACTTTGCTCATATTTCTTTGTATAGCAAGCCTATAGATAGGGCAGGTGAGGTGTTAAAACTGGCTGCTGCCACTTTGAGCTTCTGTAAACTTCTATGCAGTTGGCAAGAAGGACATAGAAAATTGCGAGTGACATTGTTGACCATGGTCGCAGGATGTTGCAGAAATCTTCACGTGCCAACTTGTGCTTAGTCTTTGTATTTTGGTAAATGATGTCTCCCCCCTCTTTGACATCGTCGACAATAGTGTTCAGGATGAAGATGTCCTGAGCATCTAGTGTAGAGATGGATGCCATATCTAAGTCATGCATCATATGAGGTAGAGGTGGTGGCGGGGGAAGCTCATGCGGAGGGGGTGGAGAAGTTTATTCCAAATCTTCTATAAAGCTTTGCAGATCTTCATCTGAACCATAAGCAGAATCGAGTTCTTCATCTGTATCTAAACTTACTCGTTCTGATTCTTCCTGTTTTGGGGGAAAGGGCACTGATTGGTCAAGAGCAAAGAAAACTTGAGTGGTTGTAGCTGGTGGGCTTGTGCTAGTTCCTAATATACATTGATGGAACTCAGCAAAAGCTGCATCTTTTGCAGCCTCCCCCAAGGATCCCAAGGCAGAGTAATCGAGGAATTGATCCCCATATGATATATTCACATTTTCGTTGTGGGCGGGGGACTTGGGATCATGTCCACCTTCTTGGTGGTGTTTGTTATATCCTTTCTGAGATGGTTCTGCTCCTTGGCTTGAGCCCTCCCCAACATCGTCTGGGTCATCGAGTTTGTCATCTGATGAGGTGGTGTCGTCGTTGGAATCTACTGAGGAGTTGGAGTCATCTTCTTCTTCATCATCGTCATGTTTTTCAACTACTGCTCTGTCTGATAGTTTCTTCTGTGTTGTCTTTTTGCACTGTCGATCGGTGGTTTGTAGCTCGTCAAACACCACTTGCACATGCTTGTGTGTTTCGAGCAGTGTGTCATGTGTTTCCTTGAGATTTGAGTATCGTCCCTCGGCAGAGAGGAGTTGCGTTGTAAGATCTATTACTTTAGCTCGTAATTTTTGGATTTCATTGTTTGCCAACTCCTCTTGGCGATTGTTGAGTTGTCTGAGAGTGTTTCTGATGTCATCCAAGTGCATGCTAAGAGCTGTTTGTTGCTGCTTGAGTTCGTGGAGGGTCTCAGGTAGAGGTTGAGTCTGCATAGAGATCCTATCAACTTGCTTGGTCATCGCTTCTTACTGGCTTTTTACTTCAAGGACCAGCTCAGGCAAGTTGTTGCAACGGTTGTCGATGCGATCAACTTGCTTGACCACTACATCTTGTCATTGCTGAATACCTTGAAGGATGCATGGCAAGGCATGCTTCTTCTCATCGATCTTGGCGACCTGTTTAGATATTCCTTGCACATAAGAAAAAATAGAATGCAATATGTTTGAAGGGTCGGTGAGGAGGTTTCAGATGGCATCGAACTGACGTCTGAATTCCTCGCTGACATTTGTAAAAGGGACCCCTATTATGTAAGGGTGGGGTGGTTGGGGTCGGGGTGGAAAGGTTATAGTGTCTTGTGGAAGAGACAATGTTGATGGTTCCGCGAACTGCGTGGTGACTGTATATGGGGTCACCAGTGATGTCAAGGTGGTGGTGGATGGGAAAGGTGGTGATATTCCTGGTGAGAATGGTGGGATCGATAGTGTTGGGGGAAAAATGGTGGGGATGGAGGCAAAGGTGGTGAAGTCATACGTAGGAGTGGAGAAGGGGATGCTCAAAGAGGAAAAGGGTGAAGTGGAGGATGCGGGTGGTGGTGTAGTTGTAGGGAAAGAGGATGTGATGGACATCATTGTGGAAAATGATGGAAGAGTGGTCGATTGTGGAAAGGTGGAGGGTGGTGGGGTGGTGGTGGAAGTAAGTTCAGTATTTAGACTCATCATGAAGGAGTCTAGAGATGAGGTGGAGATTTGTTCTTGGGGGGGGGGGTTTGGCTCTGGATATGGTTTTGATGTTGGTGTCCCCGACAGCTATTGTTTCTGCGAAAGTCTTTTGGAAGGTCATTTCACTGGAATTTTTATTATACGATCTACCGGGGTTGTGATACTGAGATCAGTCTGCCCAACATTTGCTTTTTTTCGGTTGCTTTAACCGAAGCTATGAGTTTTGTAAGCTCCTTGTCAGTGAAGAGGAGTTTTTTCATGTCATAATCTGCAAGCTCTGGGAGCGGTAGCAAAGTTCTGGATGATTTGACTGTAGGGCAGAAAATGTAATATAACCTTGCATCCTTTTCTTTGATTATGTAGGAGTTTTTCAAAGTTTGTTCGTTGGTAAGGATGTGTGACGTCCCCATATTTTCTAAAACTTAATCTGATGTGTGACATCTAAATTGAAACCCTCACCTCAGCGAGCATTCCAATTTAAACATCCCACACTAGGCTAAGAAGAAGAAAATCAGAGGAAGTCAGAAGGAAACACAGTAGCACATATACATGAACAATAACCAAACCACAACACATGTTCACCATTCAACATATAATTACAACATGAATTGTTACAACATTTGATATTACATATTGAACAACAAACTTATACATATACATGTACTACAGCTAAACAACAGGATCTTAAGACAACAGGTCCACCTGTACATCAGCTCGCCACACAACTCTCAACTATCCTGGATCTTCAAGAGCATAACCACAACCTAAACAAAAGATTACATGCGGTACACGTCAGCACAATATTTCATGAATATTGTACTGAGTACGCCTACGTGTCTTTTATTTACCTCTCATCATACCTTGGCAATAAGATAAAACTAATATACTTGGCAGTAACTGAAGAATATAAGAAAAGTGTATACTTGCACAAAGATATTCATTAACAAAAGAGAACACATATTTTAAGCTTGTTTTTTCATTATATACTCATGCATCCGCCTACCAATGGGATAGATGCTTTATGGCCTCATGATCCGCTTACCAAAGAGATAGATCATTTCATATGGTGATCCGCGTACCAAAGAGATAGATCACCTTTAAGCACTACGCTTACCAAAGAGATATAGTGCTTTCATATAATGGAACATATATATTATGTTTCAAGTGTTCATAGCTATAAGTATGGAAAATCAAGCAAGATATCATACAAGAACAATCATTTCATCCAATATCATATGCCAAGTATTTTACTATGCATATAGCACAAGCATATTGTATAATAAGCCAAGTAAGAGGTAATGGCGTACCTTAGATCAAGACAAACCTAATCATCGGATATCCCTGATATCAACTATAAGCTTGGTAAAACCTGATCAAAACAAGACCATATACTATCATCAGGTTCTCATCTCCTTACATCTCATCTTAACCCTAATTATGTCCATTAGGGTTTCACTAGTCTTAAGATATTCTCATATTATTACTTGTCTTATCTTCTTGGGATTATCTCACTGATGACATATTCCAGCTTATAGTTCATTATCTGAACATTAGGTTTCATATCCTTTTAGTGCACATATTAACCTTAGGTTATATACATCAAGCGTATTAGGGTTACAACCCATGTATTAAAGGTCAACTTCATATAACATGGATTTCTTGTATAAAACTGATCTCATATTTAATTCTGAGGTTCCTGATACTTATATGAGATTACTCTGTAAATTCTACCATTTATTGAGCATGGATGCATTTATTTCATATTAATTAGGGTTATTAGCCCTAATTGGCTATATGAAGCAAATTACATAATTTCGTGCATCACATCATGATTACTGACCTGATATGGAATAAAAACATGATTTATGATTTATAATCAAGATCTCATAATTTTAGGTCACTATTTGATCTTTATTATACATCAAATAAGCATTAGACATATTACATGATATCACTGATATTAGTTCTTCTAAAGTCTGATATTATGCTTCCATTGTATTCTACTCATTTTTTTAACGTTTTGGTACCTTGTTTGTATTTTTCCGATATTCGTACTAATTTCTATGGATTATTGAACATCTGAGCATTTGTGAGATAATTACCTTACTCGGCCAATCCGGCCTTGCCAAGTGGTAGGGAGCTCCCCTTTGCTGGCCGGTCTCAAGTGGTGTGACTCATTTCCTGATCCGTCCGGTTTAGCTGGCTCTGACCTGGTTCATTTGGTTCTTTTCCCTTCGTTGCATGCTCTTCAGTAGAGACCCCCAACGGGACTCTGATCTCTCACGTGAACTACTGCTGTCGTGGTGGAATTGCTCCGGAGAGCAATCGGCTGCCTACAAGTACTCCTCGTCATCTCCTTAGGCATCTCTCAGCTTCGTCTAGCCCTCCTTTATGCCGCCGATATGATTCCTCCTTGATTGCGGCTCCAGAGCTCCATGTCCACGACCTCACCGGCCATGGTGGCTGCCGCGGCACTAGGAAGGGGAAGAAGGCTCTCCTTCCTCGATCCTCACAGATGAGGCACCAAAAGCTTCGTCGGAGCTTCAAGGACCTGAAGGGACCCTTGGATTTATATGTGGAGTGAGTCCTGGAATGATGTCCCCAACTCCGTCTTCTTCCTTGGTGTGGGTGAGCTCGGCGCCTGGTATGGCTATCATCGGGGTCCTCTTTCCATGAGGACTCCTTTCCTTGGACCTCCGTCCTTGATCTACTCAAGTCTAGGAGATCCGAGGTGGCTCCCTTCGTGCTGCCAGCATGGTGCCTTGACGTCGGAGCCTCTACCTAGCTGTTGTGATGAACTAATTGCCTCTTACAAATGTAGCAGGTGAGCGAGAAAGAGGGGTATTAGATCTGGTTGTCCCCTCTGTACAAGCCGCCACACTGGGTCTCTAACTCTGCAGGCCGTACCCTCCTTTGATTCCCATCTTCTGCCCAGCTATCACCTTCTTACTGTGATGGAGAACAACTGGAAACTGAGAGCTCGTTCTCCTTGTGTGCGTGATGGTTTTCCTCAAGTGAGGGCTTATTCATACTACCTTGACTCGCCGAGGTGCACTGGAGGCATGATCTCGCGATTGGCCCACGATCCTGGACGTGGTGGTGATCCTTCGTGAGCAGGACTTCGACCCCCCACATTCTATGTTGTCATTGGAGGTAGGACGATAGTTGTATGCCATCCGATCTGCATCATCTAAGGGCTGTGAAATCCTAATCTGTGGCCTCCTCAAACCAAAGGAATCAACTTCCCAAAGGGGTGCGCGACACATCCAAGCACAACGAGACCTAAGCTAAATAAACAAAGCTTGGCAAGCATAAACACCAATAATCACATTATTACATGGTATTCAAACCTAAATAAAACCATCTAGAAAACTCCAACTGTCACCAAACTTTAACCATATCATCCAAGCATATTACCACCCAACTTTGGTCCCAAAACTCAACTGTTAGAGCATTCAATTAAATTCCTCAAAAAGGCATAAACTTATGGATCCAGAACATTATATAAACCTCGATCAACACTCCAACATTACTAAAACACTTAGGATACTCAAAACAACTCGACATGTATGACTTCACTTGCGTCATTAGACATTTAGGATTCAAAAAGTCCACTCCATCACATCCTACACACCTTAAAAGATATTTCGTCCTCGAAATTAAGCCAGAAAACCCACTTTGTCACATCATATACATCTTAAAAGAACTTTCATCCTCGAAAGTACACCATACTCATACTTCTAGGAAAAACCTTATCTTGCCTTCATCCACATGTAGGCACCATTCTATGTGTAACATATCCACAAAGGTTACCTAGAACCATGTATCCAAAGCACTATTAGGAGGTTTCAAGAGCATCAAGGGTGAAACATCACTTCATAGAAGGCTCAACTAGGGTTTAGAAACTCTAGTTATGTCATTACCCATCTCATATGTTAGAGTTGCATCCTTATCTTTACTCATGCATTAGGGTTCAGTCATCATATTACCATATTCCCAAGGAGTTAATCCAAGTTAACCCATACATCAAGGTGTCATCAACATTTTATTGAGGCAATTAGTTAGAACATGTTCATCATTAACATATGCCTTTTAGGAGGGAGTTAATTATCATTAACTCACTTTATCCATCTAGATCATATTAAGGTGTCATAATCATTATGTTGTGCTCACTATCAAACAACATTTTTCATCACTATTAAGCATTAAGGTTAACACCTCATGTAACATGTTTCATTCATATGATCTTATTTCATTGCTCAAAATATATTGTGAAATTTACTAGTGATTTTATCACAAGATTAACCAACACTATCACACTATCATCATTATTAAAGCATATGGTTAACCATTTATGCACTGATATATATATATATATATATATATTAAACCATCTATAGGTTTCCATCAGGTCATCTCTATATATCATGTCATCGATATCATATTACATTATTATCTTTATTTTACCATGGTTGTACTAAACCAACTTATACGAGTGGCTTGTTAAACATATATCAAAACTTTATCTAGTCCAAATGAGGTTCTCGCAACCCTTATCACGAAGATAGTGCATTGCTCATTCTCTCTGAGCTAAATCAACTCTATGAGTATCTCATAAGCACATACTTTATCTTTTCTCTCTTAACTTAGGGTGCTCAGATGTATACCTCATTGGCACTAGTGATAGCTTTACAAGCTCTAGCCACATAAGCACAAACCAAAACATGCTATGACATACTATTCATAGGTCTTCTACCCATGACACATCTCACCCAAAACTTTCTTATATACACCACTAGATTCCTATGTGGGAAACCACCAACCCGAGCATGAGGCTTCACAAAAACTGACATAGCTACCTCCTCCAGGGTCTTGGGCTCTCTCTCCCTCACCCAGATGGTAGGCACTCATATTCATGTTCACATGTTCATATAACTGGCCTCTCTTTGTCTCTAGGGTTTGGTCCTCCCAAGGACATCTAGGGTTCAACAAACTATAGGAATCATACAGAAAGCAACTCAACTCAACCACTCAGGAGTAGTCTAGTTTAGGACATATCATATCACATATCTCATATTTCTCGTATCGTGGAGTCTAGGTTCTCTGACCTTCTCCCTGTGGGTCTCGCTCTCTCTTGAGATAACCGTAAAACTGGTCCTAACACTAGAGGTCCTCCTCCGTAAAAGAGATTGAGGCTCTTGCTGACTCACAACCTTGTCTTAGCTTAACATATCTTATCTCATAAAAGCCTATTTACTTGCATCATCAAAACTTATCTCAAATCCTCAAAACTGAACTTACGTGCTTAAAGACAAACATAGATCATCATAAACCATCTTATATCATCTATATAAGACTTACATCATAACATCAAAACTTATTTCATCTATTCCATCTATCATATATTCTAACAAGGCTCTAGACATCTAATCTAGAACTACTCTCTCTTCTAGACTGATGTCATTCACTTTCACTTAGGTTGCATGACCACCTCCTACTCGTACATGTGTGGGGACACATTTTTGTAATACATATATATAATAAAATATTATATAGTTTTTCTCCGATAAAACAAGCGTCAGAGAAAACTATCGAGGTTCGATCCGTTTGGAATCAAAAACCAAATCCTGAAACGAGTGTCCCACACATAGTAGAGAGTCCAGTGTCATGAAAACTAGTGAAAAGGGTGAGAACAAGGGGTAGACAAGTGTAGCTACTCTAGACAACGTGCACAATATGTCTAGGGTTTCTCTTCCCTTGATGCACGTCATTTCCAAATAGTGCAACGTCCCATACCGCTGCACTACAAGGAAAGAATGACATCTAAGGACTTGCTACTCACAAGCACCAGTCTAGACCTAGTTCTCAGACATCTAGGTGCTAACCTAGAGGCTAGGTCAGATCTAGTCTCTAAAAGACGACTAATCTAACCCTAAAGATTATTAAGGTTCAATGTTCTTTAGTTTTGAGTTGCATGATGAGCAAATGTCAGGCTTTCTATTGTTCATTCTCTGATACCATCTGTGACGTCCCCAGATTTTCTAAAACTTAATCTGATGTGTGACATCTAAATTGAAACCCTCACCTCAGTGAGCATTCCAATTGAAACATCCCACACTAGGCTAAGAAGAAGAAAATCAGAGGAAGTCAGAAGGAAACACAGTAGAACATATACATGAACAATAACCAAACCACAACACATGTTCACCATTCAACATATAATTACAACATGAATTGTTACAACATTTGATATTACATATTGAACAGAAAACTTATACATATACATGTGCTACAGCTAAACAACAGGATCTTAAGACAACAGGTCCACCTGTACATCAGCTCGCCACACAACTCTCAACTATCATGGATCTTCAAGAGCATAACCACAACCTAAACAAAAGATTACATGTGGTACACATCAGCACAATATTTCATGAATATTGTACTGAGTACGCCTACGTGTCTTTTATTTACCTCTCATCATATCTTGGCAATAAGATAAAACTAATATACTTGGCAGTAACTGAAGAATATAAGAAAAGCATATACTTGCACAAAGATATTCATTAACAAAAGAGAACACATATTTTAAGCTTGTTTTTCCATTATACACTCATGCATCCGCCTACCAATGGGATAGATGCTTTATGGCCTCATGATCTGCTTACCAAAGAGATAGATCATTTCATATGGTGATCCGCTTACCAAAGAGATAGATCACCTTTAAGCACTACGCTTACCAAAGAGATATAGTGCTTTCATATAATGGAACAGATATATTATGTTTCAAGTGTTGATAGCCATAAGTATGGAAAATCAAGCAAGATATCATACAAGAACAATCATTTCATCCAATATCATATGCCAAGTATTTTACTATGCATATAGCACAAGCATATTGTATAATAAGCCAAGTAAGAGGTAATGGCGTACCTTAGATCAAGACAAACCTAATCATCAGATATCCCTGATATCAACTATAAGCTTGGTCAAACCTGATCAAAACAAGACCATATACTATCATCAGGTTCTCATCTCCTTACATCTCATCTTAACCCTAATTATGTCCATTAGGGTTTCACTAGTCTTAAGATATTCTCATATTATTACTTGTTTTATCTTCTTGGGATTATCTCACTGATGACATATTCCAGCTTATAGTTCATTATCTGAACATTAGGTTTCATATCCTTTTATTGCACATATTAACCTTAGGTTATATACATCAAGCGTATTAGGGTTACAACCCATGTATTAAAGGTCAACTTCATATAACATGGATTTCTTGTATAAAACTGATCTCATATTTAATTCTGAGGTTCCAGATACTTATATGAGATTACTCTGTAAATTCTACCATTTATTGAGCATGGATGCATTTATTGCATATTAATTAGGGTTATTAGCCCTAATTGGCTATATGAATCAAATTACATAATTTCGTGCATCACATCATGATTACTGACCTGATATGGACTAAAAACATGATTTATGATTTATAATCAAGATCTCATAATTTTAGGTCACTATTTGATCTTTATTATACATCAAATAAGCATTAGACATATTACATGATATCACTAATATTAGTTCTTCTAAAGTCTGATATTATGCTTCCATTGTATTCTACTCATTTTTCTGAACGTTTTGGTACCTTGTTTGTATTTTTCCGATATTCGTACTAATTTCTATGGATTATTGAACATCTGAGCATTTGTGAGATAATTACCTTACTCGGCCAATCCGGCCTTGCCACGTGGTAGGGAGCTCCCCTTTGCTGGCCGGTCTCAAGTGGCGTGACTCATTTCCTGATCCGTCCAGTTTAGCTGGCTCTAACCTGGTTCATTTGGTTCTTTTCCCTTCGTTGCGTGCTCTTCAGTAGAGACCCCCAACGGGACTCTGATCTCTCGCGTGAACTACTGTTGTCATGGTGGAATTGCTCCGGCGAGCAATCGGCTGCCTACAAGTACTCCTCATCATCTCCTTAGGCATCTCTAAGCTTCGTCTAGCCCTCCTTTATGCCGTCGGTATGATTCCTCCTTGATTGCGGCTGCTCCATGTCCTCGACCTCACCGGCCATGGTGGCCGCCGCGACACTAGGAAGGGGAAGAAGGCTCTCCTTCCTCGATCCTCACAGATGAGGCACCAAAAGCTTCGTCAGAGCTTCAAGGACCTGAAGGGACCCTTGGATTCATATGCGGAGTCCTGGAATGACGTCCCCAACTCCGTCTTCTTCCTTGGTGTGGGTGAGCTCGGCGCCTGGTATGGCTATCATCGGGGTCCTCTTTCCATGAGGACTCCTTTCCTTGGACCTCCCTCCTTGATCTACTCAAGTCTAGGAGATCCGAGGTGGCTCCCTTCGTGCTGCCATCATGGTGCCTTGACGTCGGAGCCTCTACCTAGCTGCTGTGATGAACTAATTGCCTCTTACAGATGTAGCGGGTGAGCGAGAAAGAGGGGCATTAGATCTGGTTGTCCCCTCTGTACAAGCCGTCACACTGGGTCTCTAACTCTGCAAGCCGTACCCACCTTTGATTCCCATCTTCTGCCCGGCTATCACCTTCTTACTGTGATGGAGAACAACTGGAAACTGAGAGCTCGTTCTCCTTGTGTGCGTGACGGTTTTCCTTAAGTGAGGGCTTATTCATACTACCTTGACTCGTCGAGGTGCACTGGAGGCATGATCTCGTGATTGGCCCACGATCCTGGACGTGGTGGTGATCCTTCGTGAGCAGGACTTTGACCCCCCACGATCTATGTTGTCATCGGAGGTAGGACGATAGTTGTCTGCCATCCGATCTGCATCATCTAAGGGCTGTGAAATCCTAATCCGTGGCCTCCTCAAACCAAAGGAATCAACTTCCCAAAGGGGTGCGCGACACATCCAAGCACAACGAGACCTAAGCTAAATAAACAAAGCTTGGAAAGCATAAACACCAATAATCACATTATTACATGGTATTCAAACCTAAATAAAACCATCTAGAAAACTCCAACTGTCACCAAACTTTAACCATTTCATCCAAGCATATTACCACCCAACTTTGGTCCCAAAACTCAACCGTTAGACCATTCAATTAAATTCCTCAAAAAGGCATAAAGTTATGGATCCAGAACATTATATAAACCTCGATCAACACTCCAACATTACTAAAACACTTAGGATACTCAAAACAACTCGACATGTATGACTTCACTTGCGTCATTAGACATTTAGGATTCAAAAAGTCCACTCCATCATAGGATGTCACCCTTTATCTGCTTGTATCTGGCTAGAGGTCTGTCCATTTTTAGATATTTGATAATAGATGTGATATGCCCCCCCATGCAAATTTCCTTCCCTAGGGCATAAGCGGATAGCTTCTGGATCATGTGATGTCCAATGTTGACTAGCATCCCGTGTAGGACTGACCAGAGAACAAAAAGATCTGAAATGATGACATTCCCGCCTTCTATCCCGGGGAAGAGCGAACTGGTGAGAATTTTATGCAGTGTGCACACTAATCCAGATTGTATGTTCGAGGCCTTGCATGTCTTTGCCTCATAGGTCACAATCCCTGTCAGGGATTTCCAGAAGTTATGTCTGTTGAATTGGGCATTCTCTGTTCCAAAAGCTTTGGCTTTCTTGAGGTGCTCCTGGTTGTCTATAAAAATTTCATTCAACATGTTTTCTGTGATGACAACCTTGCTGCCGAAAAGCTTGGTGACCAGCCTACGGTCACCTCCATCCCTTGATCTATCCATAATGTCGACAACTTCTTTGTTAAGATGAGTAAAGAATTTAGTTGTAGGTTCGGCGTAGGAGGTCTCATGGATGAAACACAACCGTGAAAGATTTGCATTATCGAGCAATGTGAGGATTCTGTCATAAATCCCCATCTTCATTTGTACGTTACGGCAGACATACTTTGTAGGTTTAAGGGATTGATTAATGAATGGTAGGGTGTGGATGTATAGGTTTTCTGGTGGTGGTGTTGTAGTGGTGATGAGAGGGAAAATAGGAACGGTGATGGTGGCGGAAGTGGCAGTAGAGGTGGTGGTTGGTGGAATGTATCCTGCCAGGGTTTGTTCCCTTGCAGTGGTGGGATGAACCTGCTTCCTTGACCGTTTCTTTGGTTGTTGAGTTATAGTGGCTTCCTGGGCCTTCCTCTTCCCCTTGCTCTTTGTGGTGGGGGATTCCGCCTCGGGAGTTGGCTAATATTCTGAGCCGTCATCACTAGAAGAGATTTCTTCCACTTCTTCATCGGGCTCCTCATCTAGGCATTTGTTGATGCGGTCAATTTTGCACAGGGCCTCTATGATGCTGACCTTTGGTGGGGCATTTCCAGTCTCATTGTAGTTATCGACGATCTTTTGGAACCTGGCTCGGTCCTCTATCAGTTGCTCCCTTGTCCAGAAGGGAGCGTCAGCAGTTCTGGTTGGTTGTCTTGCTGGAGAGGCCATTTCTGAAAATGGAGAAGCATATGTTAGAGTAACAAGTTTATTATAAGAAAAATTGGGTTTTATTTATGTTTATGTGTTTTTATCTTTTAACGAAAAACAAGCGGTTTTAAAGAGCCAAACGGTTTGAGGACCGTTTGGTCCCAAACGGTTTGAGGACCATTTAGTTCCAAATGGTTTGAGGACCGTTTGGTTCCAAATGGTTTCAAGACTATTTGGTTCCAAACGGTTTGAGGACTGTTTGGTCCCAAACGGTTTGAAGACCGTTTGGTCTCCAACGGTTTAAAGATCGTTTAGTTCCAAACGGTTTGAGGACCGTTTGGTTCCAAACAGTTTGAAGACCGTTTGGTCCCCAACGGTTTCAAGACCGTTTGGTTCCAAATGGTTTGAGGACCATTTGGTTCCAAACAGTTTCAAGACCGTTTGGTTCCAAACGGTTTGAGGACTGTTTGGTTCCAAACGGTTTGAAGACTGTTTGGTTCCAAACGGTTTGAGGACCATTTGGTCCCAAACGGTTTAAAGACTGTTTGGTCCCCAACGGTTTCAAGACCGTTTGGTTCCAAACGGTTTGAGGACTATTTGGTCCCAAACAGTTTGAAGATCATTTGGTCCCCAATGGTTTCAAGATCGTTTGGTTCCAAACAGTTTGAAGACCGTTTGGGAGGTGGAACTTCGGGGAGCAGTTGGTGACAACGAAGGCGGCAGCGATAAGGACGATGACGGCTATGGAAAAGGGAGCCGTGGAGGCGTTGGAGGCATCGGTGATGGCAAAGACGGTGGCGGTGCACAGACGGAAGCACCGAAAGAAGCTGCGTGTTGAACTACCTTGCAGAAACGGTAGGAGATGACGATGGTGATGCAAGGAGCGGCGGCGACTGAGGTGCGATCACCGTAAAGACACACGGGGCCGGGAAGGAGGGTGGCGGAGAGAATCTGGGTCGCGGGTTGCGCGGGAATGGGAGCAGAGATGGAATAGGAAACGGCGTTTGCGCGACGGCTTAAGAAAGGTATGGAGTCGAAAGAAAGAAGAAGGAGGGGGTTATATTTATAGGATTCGGTGGTTGACCTTACAAAATCCCTAGGTCAAACGGGTTAGCGACCGTTTGGACTCCAAATGGTTTCGAGACCGTTTGGCTCCAAATGGTTTCAAGACCGTTTGGCTTCAAACAGTTTCAAGATCGTTTGACTCCAAATGGTTTAGCGACCGTTTGGCTCCAAACGGTTTAGTGACCGTTTGGCTCCAAATGGTTTCAGGACCGTTTGGCTCCAAACGGTTTTAGGACCGTTTGGGAGGGTTAAGGTTATTTTGATTTTTATATTTTTATGTTTTTATGATTGTTTGATATTTTTATATTTTTAGATGATAAACCTAAGATGAACAAAGGAAATAGAAAACAAAGATAGATGATACTCAGATCTTGGGTTGCCTCCCAAGAAGTGCCTGGGTTTTACGTCGCTAGCTCGATGAGGTTTTGATTTTATTATAGTGATGTTATGGCGTCTCTGATCTCAATAGTCTGTCTCGGCATTTTATCTGTTGGAGTATAGTCTTTTTTCAATCGATGGCCATTGACTGTCCTTTCTCCTCCATTGTCATCCACAATTATGACAGCTCCAGTCGGGTATATATGTTTGATGGTGAAAGGCCCAGACCACTTTTTTTGGAGTTTTCCGTGGAACAATTTGAGCTTGGAGTTGAAAAGGAGGACTTTATCACCCATGGCGATGTCTTTCCTTTTTAGATGACCGTCGTGCCACATCTTGGTTTGTTCTTTATAAATCCTGGCACTTTGATAAGCGGTCATTCGGAGCTCCTCTAGCTCTTGTAGTTGGAGTTGTCTGTTTTCTCCAGCATTTTTGAAATCAAAATTCAGTTGTTTAATGGCCCACCAAGCCTTGTGTTCCAGTTCCACTAGAAGATGACATGACTTCCCGTATACCAAACGGAACAGGGTTGTTCCGATTGGTGTTTTATAAGCTGTTTGGTAAGCCCAAAGGGCATCGGGAAGCTTGGTGGACCAGTCAGTGTGGTGTCTATTGAGTGTTTTTTCTAGAATTGCCTTCAATTGTCTATTTGAAACTTCAACCTGAACACTGGTCTGTGGATGGTAAGGCGTCGCAACTTTATGGTTAACTCTGTATTTCTTTAAGAGTGCTTCAAAGCTTCATTCCAGAAAATGGGTCCTTCCATCAGATATGACAGTTCGGGGGACTCCAAATATGGGAAAAATGATATCTTTAAACATCTTAATGACAGGTTTGGAATCGCTGGACATTGTGGGTATAACTTTGACCCATTTTGAGACATAATCTACGGCAACCAGAATGTAGGAGAAACCATATGAAGAAGGAAAGGGGCCCATGTAGTCTATCCCCCACACATCGAAAAGTTCGATCTCTTACCACATGGTGAGGGGCATTTCATTCCTTTTAGATATGTTGCTAGAAAGTTGACATTTAGTGCAAGATTTTACAAAATCATGGGAATCTTTTGCTATGGTTGGCCAAAAGAATCCTAATTGTAGAATTTTTATAGCAGTTTTCTTCGCACTCATGTGTCCCCCAGTGGGGCCGAAATGGCAATGCTCTAAGACAAGGGTAATCTCTTCTTCAGGTAAGAAGCGACGGAAAAGTCCGTCTGCACATAGGCGAAAAAGGTAAGGTTCATCCCAATAGTATTGCTTTACATCATGGAGGAATTTCCTTTTGTCGTGATGAGAGGCGGAAGGGTGAATGATTCCTGTTGCCAGATAATTAACAATGCCGACATACCAAGGGAATCCATTGGTAACTTTCATTAGTTGGTCATCTGGAAGGGAGTCTCGGATAGGTACTTTATCTTCATCCTCAGCTTCGATGCGACTGAGATGATCGACGACGACGTTTTCCACTCCGCTTTTGTCTTTGATTTCCACATCGAATTCCTAAAGCATCAACACCCAGCGGATAAGTCTGGGTTTTGCATCTTGCTTCTGGATTAGATATCGTCCGGCGGAGTGGTCAGTGTAGACGATGACCTTGGCTCCAATCAGGTACGAGCGGAATTTCTCGAATGCGTAGATGACAGCTAAGAACTCCTTTTCTATAGTGGTGTAGTTCTTCTGTGCTTCATCGAGTGTTTTGTATGCGTAGTAAATTACATAAGGTTTCTTGCCGATCCTTTGCCTTAACACGGCTCCTATGGTATAATCACTGGCGTCACACATGATTTCAAAAGGTTGTGACCAATCTAGGGCTCTTAGTATAGGTGTGGAGATTAAAGCATTTTTTAGAGTTGAGAAACTTTGTAAGCATTCTTGATTGAAACTAAATTCGGTGTCTTTGGTTAGCAGTTGGGACATGGCACTACTTCAGAATACGCCTTTGGTGTCGGTTGTTTAACCCCCTTTGGCAACGGTTTTCAAGTGACACCTATGTGGGAGCCGCCAAAGGTCGAACTCTTCAGCGTCGGTTTTCTAACTGACGCATATATGATCTATAGGTGTCGGTTATGTATAGTTGGCTGACGTCTATAGGGTTCGCGCCACAAAGAAGGGCACCACCTAGGACACTTTCTACGTCGGTTAACAACTGAACAACCAACGCCATACTCCCAGACGACATGGTCGTGCTTCGCTGCACGACCATGTTTAGTACTATAGGCATCGGTTTTATACGAATAAGCGACGCCTTTTCCACCACGGTCGTGCTTTCCTGCATGGTCGGGTTGTTTGTCATATTAGGCGTCGGTTTTTATCTAATAACCGACATTGTAGGCCTTTGATGACGATGTTTTATAAATAACCGACGCCTATACTTTAATTTTTTTTTTCTTATCAGTTTGTAGGCCTGCTTTGGCTGGTCAGCAGGATGAGAACCTGCAGTTCAGTTTTCTGAATTGTAGGTTTACGACATCCATTGATATCAGCCTATAAACAGGCCACAAACCTGCAAAATCAACAAATATTTTTTCACACAAGTAGATACATTCAGACATCAATTCAATTCTCACATTCACACATGTAGAAACATTCAAATACATGTAGAAACATTCAGATATGTATAAACATTCAGAAATATTCATTTACAAAATATCATTCAGCATTGTTATCAGCATCCCAATTATATCTTACAATCGCCACTGCTTGTATGGCTTTTGCCCATTCTTCTCTTACTTCATTTAATGCTTCCATCGTATATGGAGCATGTACATTTTTTAAGCATTTACCTATAGTGTGGTCAGTTTTAAACACCTGCAAAGAGAATGATGTATATATATAAGTAATAATATAAAAATAAGATTGATATATTTCATACTAACTAATGAGACTATATATAATACCTCATGTATGGTATTAATATCCAATGCGGCATGTCGGATAATCATCTGCATAAATATCATCACATAGTATGTGCATGCCCAGCCATTGTCTTGTGTAGCGCACTATAAATTGAAACATACAAAATATTAAAAAATACAACTAAGCACAGTTCACATAAATAATATATACATTGGAGTCGAGAACCTACTTTTACGTTCTCCCAAATTATTGGCTGGTTCTTTCTCCTTGGGACATTTCCTCCAGCATTTTTGAATTCATCTAAACCCCTACATGTTAATGTAACACAGTAAATTGCATAATTAAATAGTAATGTAATAACAGATGTTAACGGATATAAAAATGAAATATTTCTCACCAGAATAATGGCATTCTCAATATGTGTCCAATTTTAGTGTTCAATTACTTCCCACAGGATCTAGATAATAAACAGTGAATGTCCCGGGGACAATAAATAGTAACTCCCAATGTCTACCTCTAGAGGTAAAAAAGTTAAAAATTAATAACTCAAAATGCACAATAAAAATGGAATTTTCTTAAGTCCAAATTATAAATAAAGTAAACTTACTTGACATTTAATGGACATATTATTATCGTCTTCTTTTCCTGACCGAAAATTGTAAAAGCATCTATACAGTATTGTTGAACACTATCAGGGTCTTTAGCTACCATACTAATCAATGATGGAATCAAAAAACCCACATGATCAAATGCAAATTGTTTGCATTGATCTTCGACTAAGTAGATGCAAAACATGTATTACGTATGCATTAATATATAAGAAACCAGATCACCAGATCTTACACAAGGTATATGGATGTATAAACAAGATCTCACCTTATCCATGTCTCTATCATTGATGTATTCATCCAATCATACATAAACAGCTCAATAATATCTTGTATAAATAAAGAGCTATCGTATGATTGACCTGCATAATCTACTTCTAAAGAAACAATTATAGGGTACTGTATATTATGTGCCCATAGCCAACATGCCATTCCCCTACAAGCAGGACCTAACGGGTATTTTAGGTCAGTTGGAACCCAACTTGGTAATGCAGGAAGTGGAGGTGGAGGCCTAGGTGCTCCGGGTGTCTTCTTTTTAACATGTATATATAATTTTAGATCAGTTGACCTCATATATACACATTAACAATCTAAAGTAATGTAAATTTATCTTACAATTTCAGTAGTGTAGACGACATCTGCTTTGGGCTACAATATCACCCCGCCTTCTGCCTCACCAAGTGTATCAATATCTGGGTGGGCATATGGCAATACAGCTTCCCTCCAATTGGGTAATACACATATCAGGCTCACACGAACGTAGCCCTGTGGCATTGGAGTCCCATGAAACATTGCCCCAGGAAGTGACTGGTAAGCTTGTGCCTCTGCAACAACATAGTCTTGCATTATTAAGCGTCATGGCTTCAATGCCTACAAATTTACGTAAAGAATGTTATACATAAATACATATCATCTTGAAAACATATCATCTTGAAAAGACTAGCTACAATGTGATAAACAATACTTACAGCAGACGTGTTAGGCGATGGGTCTCCAGGATTACTCGCAGTCTGTGCATCAGGAGAAGAGTGGGTTGCCATAGGTTGATTGGAAGCCTGAGATGCCTACCACCGCACTATTTCTTCCTTGACCTTCTCAGCAACTATATCATTGACCTTCTTAGCAACAATATCCTCGACTCTCTTATTCTCCTATACATGGATAAAAGAAACATTATCTTCTTATTATTGAATTCCCTTTTGCAATAACATTCTAAAAAAATAATAGGTTAGCTCTTCTTGTGAAAGTCCCACTCTGGGTTTGCGCTGGGATGGCCCAAAGAATGCTTTGATGCCCACACCAGCGCCTGCACCCCTAACACGTCCAGGATGCTCTGGGTTACCCAGAGCAACTGTCAATTCATCCCTTGTGCCTTGAGGGATGAACGTGCCTTGTTTCCTCTGCTTGTGCATCTCTCACTAATCACCATCAATAGAAATTGGTAAGTTAACACCACAAATAATCAATATTCAAACGATTGCTCTAAGAGTTGCATTTTACCATTTTCACAGCCGCCTCAGCAGTTACGGGCTTCTTTATTTCACCCTTCTTGTTTTGACTCCCAGCTATCCAGATATCATGGTGAGGCATGGGTGTGGCAGACTCCTGAGTAGGAGCATACTCCTAAGTAGCCACAGACTCTGCCTGTAGTCTTTGACGAACGCTTGCATAGCCCTTTGGACCCATAGTGTGGCCATGCACATTCAGTGCACGCCTTGCTTTTTGCGCGTCACTGAGGGCATAGTTAGTATGCACATTAATGATTTGGTTAGTAGCACTAAATGTTAATCTTGAATAGGTGAATACAATGTATATTAATTAAATTGGGAGTGACGCCTAATACCTTGAATTCTTCAGATTTTCTTGAAGCAACAAAATTGTCCCAATCTTCTTTGTCCAAGAAGTTCCACTGTTCAAGGGCTGACTTCTTCTTCTTATCAACATCTTTTATGTATTCTCTGTTGAGATTTGTCCTATAGTTCCTAAGCATCTTTCCAGCACGTTGCATCATGCTTTTACGATGCAACTTCTCATCCAATGCAAACAGATTCTGTAAAATAGAATTCTTATTAACTAGTATCCAAAAATAGAATTGCAAATAATATAATTTGTAATCTACAAAATAGAATTGCAAATAATAATAACTCATGCATAAATCCTTCCATATCAAGTCTTTCTTCCCCTGAGAAACTTTATGCCAATTATCATACTTAACACCACAATGGCTTCGAGTGACACACCCTAGATAGTTTACAAAATTATTGCGGTTCACTCCAATTGCATTTCCTCCATTATCAAACTCCACAACCAATTTGGATCCACTGCCACTTAGAGCTATTAACTTCTTCAACAGAGTGATGCCCCTTTTCTTGTTAAGTGTTTGGTGTTGCGCATCAAGTTTCTCCAGTGCTTCAGTGGGTACATGTGCATCATCAACCTAAAATTTGACAAAAATAAACACACTGAATTAGCGCAATATAGAAATATGGGATATATGACATAACTAGAAGATAATGAATTTTATAGAAATACAGGATATGTTTTTAGAACTTACATTGGTATCCTCGCCATGCTCATCATGGACAGCATGCTCATCATGGACTTCATGCTCATCATGGACATCATGCTCATCATGGTCAGCCACCTGAAAATGTCATTAAAAAGGCAAACATTTAGCATTTGTATTAACTAGAAGATAATGAAACATCAAATCTGAAAATGATCTAAAATCCAAAGCCCTAGAATGGGTAAAGTTCAAGTCAAAATTGCTACAAGTGTGTGTTTTGGGTTTTCTATGTAAACGACCTTAGAACATCTATGTAATCACTTGTAATGATGAATTGACTTGTAACTTAGAAGAGAAAAATGTTTGGGACAAATTTCACCAAGTGCTAATCACTTTAAATGCAAATTAGAAAATGGATTATAGGCACTTGGTCGGTCGATTTTTCCTGGATTGAAACTCGACCGATCATCCTTGGTCAATTTTCTGAAGATTGCATCGGTCGAGTTCTGCGACCGATGCAATCTTTAGAAAATTGACCAAGGATGATCGGTCTATTTTCAATCCAGGAAAACTCGACCGACCAAGTGCCTATAATCCATTTTCTAATTTGCATTTAAAGTGATTAGCACTTGGTGAAATTTTTCCCAAACATTTTTCTCTTCTAAGTTACAAGTCAATTCATCATTACAAGTGATTACATAGATGTTCTAAGGTCGTTTACATAGAAAACCCAAAACGCACACTTGTAGCCATTTTGACTTGAACTTGACCCATTCTAGGGCTTTGGATTTTAGATCCTTTTCATGTAACAGGCCATTTAGCATTTGTATTAACTAGAAAAAGGCAAACATTTTGCATTTGTATTAACTAGAAAAAGGCAAACATTTAGCATTTGTATTAACTAGAAAAAGGCAAACATTTAGCGTTTGTATTAACTAGAAGATAATGAAAAATCAAATCTGAAAATGATATTGATATTAAAAAAGCAAGCATTTAGCTTCAATAAAAAAATATAAACATACATGCCTCTAAAATTGTGATCTTTTATCAATTAACAATCCTTCATTGTGATCTCCGCGCACATATAAGTCATCATTAGCTTTAATATTTTGTGGAGTTGGCAACCCAACAGAGAATGGACTGGAGTCATCATACTTATCATAGTACTCTTCTTCATCTATAGGATCTTCAATGAACTTTCTTTTACCATGAAGAACAACCGACCATTTATCATTTGCAGGATCATCGATATAGAATATTTGTTTTTCCTGTGATGCCAATATGAATGGTTCACCCTTCTCGCCAATCTTTTCAAAGTTCACCAAAGTGAAACCCAATTCATCCACTATAACTCCTTTGGTGTTATCAACCCAATTACATTTAAAGAGCGGAATTCTGAAATCTATGTAGTCAAACTCCCATATGTCTTCAATGACACCGTAATATGACATTTTAGCTTCACATGGACTCTTATCCTTTGCACTTGCAAAATACATAGTCGACGCTTGAAGAGTGACCCCACTGTTTTGGACGACACTCTTATCATCTTGGCGCTTTGTGTAATATGTGAACCCATTAATGTCAAACCCTTCATAAGACATAACATTCGGTTTTGGTTTAAAGGCGAGGCATTTGATAGTTTTTGTAATATCATTTGGTGTTTGTGATAGTTGATGTAAGACTTTATCTTCAAACCACTTAGTAAAAGTCTTATTATGCTCTCTAGCAAGCCACATTGAACTTGCTCGAGGATGTTGTCTCTTGATGAAATTGGTATGTTCCTCGATATAAACACTCACTTCGTCCATGTTGTGTAAAATATACAAGTGAGCTTGTTCCAACTGCTCACGGCTGATTACTTTCACCCGTGATCCCAAAATTCCTTTGCCCTCCTCAATATTCTTGTCATTAACAGGAGTGTTATTACCACTCAGAAAGTCATTGCAAAAATCCATAACCTCTCTCGCCACATAACCTTCAATAATACTCCCTTCAGGCCGATAACGGTTTCGAACATCACCTTTAAAAATGCTCATGTATCATTCAAAGGGATACATCCAATGCAAGAAAATTTGTCCCAACATTTTCACTTCCCTAGTCAAGTAGACAACAAGATGTACCATGATATCAAAGAACGAAGGAGGGAAATACATCTCAAGCTGACATAGGGTAACAACCACCTCTCTTTGCAAATTATCGAGAGTATCAGGGTCAATAACTTTGCTGCATAGACTATTGAAAAAGAAACAAAGTCTGGTGATTGCAAACCTTACATGCTTCGACAATATAGATCGAATTGCCATGGGCAATATTTGTTGCATTAGAGTGTGACAATCATGAGATTTAAGACCTATCAACTTCAGATCATTCATTGATACCAATCTACGGATGTTGGATGAGTAACCATGTGGCACCTTAACATTTACCAAGCATTCACAAAAAGCTTTCTTCTCCTTTCTAGACAACGTGTAACAAGCGGGAGGTAAGTATGTTCTTTTATTACCCATTTCATGTAATTCTGTTAATTCTGACCTTATTCCCATTTCACATAGGTCCAGTCTGGATTTTATCACATCTTTAGTCTTACCTAGTATATTTAACAGAGTACCAATGATGTTATCACATACATTTTTCTCAACGTGCATTACATCGATACAATGCCTGACTGTCAAAGAACTCTAATAAGGAAGATCCCAAAATATTGACTTCTTCTTGAATGAAGAATTGTCACTCTGTGTGGCCATACTACATTGTGATTTCTTACCAAATTCATTGACAATGTCTTTTACTCTTTCATAAACAACATCCCATGGTATAGGTTTAGGTGCACTCCATTCATCATTCCATCCATTGAATGTTTTGCACTTCCTACGATACGGATGGAATTTTGAAAGAAACCTTTGATGACCAAGATATACAGTCTTGCCGCCATGTTTTAGTCTTATTGAATCAGTGTTTTCTTCACATATAGGACACGCTTTAGCTCCTTTGACACTATATCCAAACAAATTCCCATATGCTAGAAAGTCATTAATAGTGCAAAACAACATAGCGTTCAAATAGTGCAAAACAACATAGCGTTCAAATGAAATGTCTCTCTTCCTGAAGCATCATAGGTCATCACACCTTCATCCCAAAGTTTCTTTAAGTCATCAATCAGAGGTTTAAGATAAACATCAATATCATTTCCGGGTTGTTTAGGGCCCGATATCAACAACGACATCATAACGTACTTATTTTTCATACACAGCCAGGGAGGAAGATTGTATATAACAAGCATGATTGGCCAAGTGCTATGTTGGCTACTCAATGTCCTGTATAGATTCATCCCATCTGTACAAAGCCCAAGTCTTAGATTCCTATCTTCTTCACCAAATTTGGGGTACAATAGATCAATCTTCTTCCACTATGGGGAATCAGACGCATGTCGTAGGATCCCATCATTATTTTTTTTAACATCTGCATGCCACCTCAAATTCTTCACATCTTTCGGATTTACAAACAAGCATTGAAACTGTGATATTATAAGTAGATACCACAACACCTTGGCAGGAGAACCAGTTTTGGACTCCCCCGAAGTCGTCAATTTATACTGTGACGCACCACATTTTGGACAATCTTTCAAATCTACATATTCCTTTTGAAATAATACACAATCATTCGGGCATGCGTGTATCTTCTTGGCCTCCATTCCCATTGGGCACACCATTTTCTTTACCCGGTATGTTGAGATTGGCAACTCGTTTCCTTCAGGTTGCATTTCTTTCAACAAAGTCAACAATGAAGTGAAGCTTTTGTCGCTCCATCTATTGTTAGCTTTCAACTTATACAATCTCAACACAGTGCTAAGCTTCGTAAACTTAGCACAGCCTATGTATAACGGTATCTCAGCATCATGCACAATGTTTCTAAAGATAGGAGGTGGATCGGTGTGCTCTAACCTACAACTATCCAGCATCGCATCAACGATGTCTACTGGAACTGGTTCGTTCACATCTACGTCATCAGAGGCAATTTCTTCTTCCACCCAAGCACTGCTATCGACATCTATTGGTTTCAAGTTTGAAATCTCTCCATGCCAGTGTCATTCTGTATAGCCTTGTACAATGTCGTTGCACATGACATGACTTTTGATTTCCTCACCAAAGATGACTTTCAAGTTGTTACCGCAATGCCTACATGGATAGTAGAACCTATCTGTAGGTTTTTTCCTATGTTCCTCGGCAAATCTAATAAACTGATCAAGACCAGATATAAACTCTAGGGTACAGCGATTGTGAATGGACATCCATGATCTATCCATTCTATGATCAAAGAGAAAACAAGTATATATTAGGACAAGATTAGGGTATACACTTACATCCTATCCAAGATTTACTCCTATTATCTACAATGAAGCCAGACTCCATACAAACAGTATATAATTTAGTGAGATTAGGTGTTCAAGAACAGTCCCATACAAACAGTATATAATTTAGTGAGTATTAGATCTTGATTCTAGAGTGTACAAGTAGCAATGTTGATTAAGTCTATGTGATTAAAGATCAAGCAGTGTAATAAAACAGGGTTTACCTCTGTTTGATCCTAGTCGGGCGTCAGCAGGGAGAGAGGGCGAGACGGAGGGTAGGCGAGTAGGCAGGAAAGCAGGCAGGTGAGCAGGCGACGGGTAGGGAGATCGCGGGCAGCAGTAGATGATCAATTAATTCTTGAAACAATACATAAATAAATACAAATCAGTACATAAATAAACACAAATTGATATCCTGATTGAATCACATCAATATAGGCATCCAATACCATCATATTAGACATCGAACAAAATAAGTTAAATTTTAACCATCTTTAAAACAAAATAAAGTTATTATTTGCTATAGATATCCAATACGGTTTAACATTTGCAATGTTGATCTATACAGATCCACCTAAAGATAAAACCCAGGAAACCCAACAATGTTGATTTGATAAAAGAATTTTATAGAAAAAAGGTTAATGAACAAAGGCTCTAACTAGTTCCTTCTTTTACAATTGAAAGTAGGCGTTCAAAATTTCTAGCTACTAGTAAATTAATAAAGCTACTACTAATAGTTATAGGTAATCAATTCTTTAGATGTTGAAATTCCATTACTATCCATCTATGTGTGCAGGGACATATCCAAGGTTGGTATATATAAGAAAAAACTAAAATTATGACTGTTATATCAATTTGTGACTCTGTGACTAGACATCTAATTAAGAACAAACAATAAGACTAAGTTAATTTAGCTCAATTAAATGGAACAGAGTCAAAGGAAAAATTGTAAAATGATTTTTGTTGGCTGTATCAAGGTCTATTGATTTCTCTATTGTTTAATCACATATGCAATTACCATATAAAGTTGTTTGAATGAATCTAAACTAATTAATTTGATTAGAAGCTGAAAATAGCTGGCCATTAGAATGATTCGACTCAAAGATTGTAGAAGGCATGCAATACAAATCAGTACAGGCATCGCCCAGGCATCCCAGAGGCCTAACTAGGCTGGGCACCTGGGTTTGGGACCCTAGGTGAACGCATGGCCGCCTAGGCGCGCCTGGGTGCCGCCTGGGTAGGTCGGAAGGTACCTGGGCAAGCGAGCAGGGTGAGGTTGAGGCGAGGTGAGGTCGAGCAGGTGGGCGGCGGCGACACTGGCGAGCTCCAAGACCGTCGGTGCAAGGCAGGCAGGTAGCCGCAGGGCAGGTAGGTGGCGATGACTCTGGCGAGCAGGGAGCGGCGGCGGCGCAGAAGGAGTAGGAAGCGGCGGCGGAGCGGCGGCAGCGCACAAGCAGCAGCAGCGGAGGGTGGCACACAAGCACAAGCAGCGGTAGCGGAGGGTCGGGCGGCAGCAGCAGTGGGGGAGATTCTCGCAATGAAACAGAAGAAAGGGGAAGAGTCGGGTGATCGTGACATATTAAGTTCATAAACGGCGTCGGTTGTTTACAAAACTTACAGCTAAACCTCTTCAGCGTCGGTGGATCATAAAAACCGACGTCCAATTGGACAATATTTGCTGGAAATTATTTGGCGGGAACCACTATCAGCGTCGGTTATCGAAGAGTAACCGACACTGAATGTGACACTTTTCACGCAAATTCTCATCATACATAGGAATCAGTTTCTATCTAAATAAACGACGTTGTATGTGACACTTTTTCTTTTCGCTCGAAAATTAGATTTCGCGGGTGATTTTAGGTGTCAGTGTGTTTTACCTAGCCGATGCTGAATAGAAAGCGGTACCCGTGTCTGGCTGGTCTTCGAATATAGACATCAGACTTACTAAATAGCTGACATGGAATGTTATAGGCGTCAGTGTATGTAAATAACCGACGCCCAGAAAAGCGACACTGAATGTTGTTTTTGTAGTAGTGTGGGTTTTGCTATTTTTGAGAAATCTTTAATAAATCTTCTGTAAAACCCCGCATGACCCAAGAATGCTCGTACTCCTTTTATGTCTTTTGGGGGCGATAATTTTGAAATAACTTCGATTTTTGCCTTGTCCACCTCAATCCCTATGTCGCTCACTCTATGCCCGAGGACGACACCTTCGGTTACCATAAAATGGCATTTTTCCCAATTCAGGATGAGGTCTGTTTCCTCGCATCGTTGTAAGACTTGTCCAAGGTTGAGTAGACAGTTATCGAAGGAATCTCTGTAAATTGAGAAATCATCCATGAATACCTCCATTATAGATTCCGTTAATCCTACAAAAATGGCAGACATGCACCTTTGGAAAGTAGCAGGTGTGTTGCACAGCCCGAATGGCATTCTTCTGAAAGCATAGGTCCCAAAGGGGCAGGTAAAAGTAGTCTTCTCTTGGTCTTCCGGGTGTATAGAGATTTGGCAGAACCCGGAATAACCGTCCAGATAACAGAAGAACTTTTGATGGGCTAAGCATTCTAGGACCTCATCAAGAAAGGGCAGAGGGTAGTGATCTTTTCATGTTGATTTGTTTAGTTTCCTATAGTCGATGCACATCCTCCACCCTGTCACAATCCTTGTCAGTACTAACTCATTTTTGTCATTTAGCACGACGGTTGTTCCTCCCTTTTTGGGGACCAATTGGACTGGGCTGACCCATTGGGAATCTAAAATTGGGTAAATTATGTCGGCTTTCAGCAGTTTGAGGACTTCAAGGCGAACCACTTCTTTGAGATTGGGGTTCAGCTTCCTCTGGTGTTCTCTTGATGTCTTGAATTCTTTGACCATGGGCAATCTATGCATGCATAAAGCTGGGTTTATACCTGTCAGGTCAGTTATTTTGTACCCAATGGCTTTCTTGTGTTTCTTCAGCTCGACAAGAAGCCTTTCTTCCTGGTTTTCCGTCAGGGTGGAATTGATGATAACTGGACATAGTTTTTCTTTGTCCAAGAATATGCGCTTAAGTCTAGTTGGTAGATTCTTCATCTCAGGAGCTTTGGGTGTTTTTGTTGCTTCTAAAATAGTGACAGATTTGAGCTCCTCAAAAGTGGTTGTCGGCGCTTCTTCAGCTTTTTCTAGGTGTTGCAAACATTGTTGGACCAATTCATTTGCTGAAAATTCGACTTCTGGATTTGTTAGAACATTCTCTAATTCATCAAATGGCTCAGATATTTCCAATTGGGACATTTGATGTATTGCATCTAAGAGAAAGACCTCCTCTTCAATGTTGGGACCTTTCATGCTATTGAGAATTCGGAATTGAATTGCTTCTTTTCCCAATCTTAGGATGATCGTGCCAGCTTCAACATCAATAAGTGCCCTGGCTGTAAAAGGTCTTCCAAATATTATTGGGTACCTCAGATCCTCCTTAATATCCATAATGACAAAATCGCATGGGACATAGGCATCTCTACCTATCTTGACTGGAATATCTTCGATAATACCCAAGGGTGCAGTGATAGTGGAATCAGCTAACTGAATTGTCATCGTTGTGGGTAGCAAGTCGGTGAAACCTAATCTTTTACACATGGAGTAGGGAATAATTGATATGCTAGCCCCTAAGTCAGCTAATCCCTTTTTGCTCGAAGCATTTCCAATACAGCACTGAATACCGAAGGAACCAGGGTCCTTTTTTTGGGCATCTTGTTGAGAATGATATCGGAGGTGGTCTGAGCCAGTTTGACTGTCTCTTGTTCTTCAGTAATGTATTTCCTAGATAGCAGAGTTTTTATATATTTAGCCCAAGCTGGTACTTCAGAGAGAGCATCAAGGAGTGGGATGTCGATATAGAGTTTCTTCATCGCCTCCTTAAATCTTTGGAACCTAGTATCCATTTTAGTCTCTCTCAATCTTCCCGGAAATGGTATCCTAGGTTTATATTGTGGAATTTCAGACTCTTTGCAAGCTTGTTCTTTATCTTTGCCTTTTACGATTTCTGCGGACTTCTCAGTTCCTAGGTTTGGGCTTGCATTTGGGAAAAAGATAGGTGTATCATCATCGTCTTGAGTGATTCTCATAGTTTCATGAAGGGAACAACTAGATCTTGTAGTGACGGCATTCAATTGCTCTGGTCTATTCTGGTCGTGTATGGGGTTTGACTCAGGTTGTCCTACAAAAGTGTCTTCTGGTGGCTTGAGTTGGGCAGCAATTTGTGCTATTTGAGCTTCCATTGCCTTCTGCTGAGCTTGCTAATTGGCAAGCATGGTTTGTTGTGACTGAAGCATCTGCCTGATCATAGTCATCTCGTCTGTTGGCTGGGAGGGGGCATTTTTCTAAGTGAGTTGTTGTTGTTGCGGAGGTGATGTCGACTGGGGTTGTTGTGGTTGCTGCAACTGAGGGTGCAACTGCGGGTGCAGAGGAGGATGGGTATATTGATAGTAGGCGGAAGGATTTCTTGGGTAATTGGTTCTTGGGAAGTTATTTCTGAGGTTCCCTTAATTTTGGTTAAAGTTATTTTGGAATCCAGGTGGCAACCTATTAGAGGTCCTGCCTTGTGTTTGATGTTGCGGGTTAGCAGTCCCTACAGGATTCCCATACTGAAAACCGGGGTGGTTTCTTGGTTGGTTTGGATTATAGTAAACTTGTCCCGGTATGGAATGAATGGAATTAACTTGTTCGGGCATTTGATCATCAGGTTGTTCGATGATCGGTTCATATTGCTGCTGTGGTGGTTGCATATCCATCATTACATTGAAAAGCAGACCACATGACAGAGTAGGGTGATCGGATGCGTGACAGGCTTCACAAGTTCCTGTAGCAACTTTAACCTATTGAACTTGGGGGTTTTTCTTCATATCATATTCTCAAAATGAAGTTTCAAGCGCCTAGTGTTTGTGGGCTATAGTCTTCAAAGCTTCAGTAATAGCCTTCATTTCCATTGATTCCTCAGCTTTATAAACCTTGAGGACTCCCTTACTAGATGATCGTCCCCAATTGGATTGATTTTCAGCTCCAAGCGTAACGATTTTCCAAGCATCCTCGTAGTTCTTCCTCATGAAGTTTCCTCCAAATGAGGAATCTAGAAATTGCTTGATGTCATCACTCACCCCCCTATAGAATGTTTCCATTAATTGATTTTGGGAGATGCCATGATGAGGACATTTTCTTAGAATCTCTTTGAATCTCTCCCATGCTTCTATGAGTGATTCTCTATGAAGTTGGGCGAAGTGGTTGATCTGCCCCCTAATTTCGTAAGTTAACGAAGGGGGGGAAACTTTTCTAGGAACTTTTCTTCCAAATGAGCACAGGTGGTGATGATTGGCTCCCTATCAAGAGAATAGTACCAACTGAGAGCCCTTCCAGACAGAGTGAAATGGAAAAGATGTAACATTATCACATCAAAGGCGATTCCAGCTTGCGGGACAAGTCGGCAAAGTGCCTTGAACCTCTTTAAGTGATCCATGCAGTCATCTCCAGATCCACCAGAAAATGAGATGCCTTGCATGATTTGAATCCATTGTGTCTGGATCTCGAAGTTAGGTATGTTGATGATTGGTGGCCGAACTGGATGATTGTCTTCATAGTTCTTTGGTACGACATAGTCCCTCAATTGCTTGCTTCTTAGCTCTAGCTGAGCAGCTTGGTTAGCTGCTTCATTTTTAGCTCGGATGGGGGCTTGTTCTTCAACTCGGATCTCCGCTTGAATCTGAGCATGGGTGTCAGTGATGAGTTGTGCTCTCTGAGCGGCTATAGCGGCGTTGACCCTTTTCATAACTAACGCTGCTTGGCATTGATCTTCAGCCATTTTCCTGGCTCTTTATCGGTTGAGTCTAATGTGGCAGTGGATACTTCTCTCTACCTCAGAGTCGTACTCTGGATCAGGGGAGAATCTGAGGTTATGCGATGGTTTCATACACGTCTTCTACCTGAGTAGAGAAAGAAACACACCTTTTAGATGGTGCAGGAGATATGATGAATTCAAGAAGATATGGACTAATAGTTAAAGGAAAGTGTAAAACCCTAGCAAACTAGAAAGATAGTAAATGAAATTAGAACATTCCGTTGTCCTCGACAACGGCGCCAATTTTTGATGGAGCTTCCACACGCGTGGAATTGTGTGCACCACTAAAAATCCTAAAGATGGTAAGTCTTTAGGTTTAGCCTTGCTTATACTAGATTGAGAACTCCACCCACGTATGCTAAGATATGTGGAAGTCTTATCATAGTATAGTTAAGGGTCGAATCTACGGGACAACGGTCTTGTTGGGAGCAACAAGATGGAAAACGTTAGAATCTCACTTAATCTCTTAGTAGTTGGTATCTAAGTCGAAAGGTTTGATTTGGTTGTTTTAAACTAAGAACAAGTAAATTAAAGCAAGTAAGTAAATTTAAGGATGTAATCAATGATAAGGAGTCACTAGGATGTGATCGGCTTTCACCGCCACTACACATGGATCCAAAACATGCAACATAAAACATACCCTGCAATAAGAGTCTAAACAGTTAGTATCTTTGTAGATTTAGTTTCCTTTCAGAGAACTAACTACGAGAAGTGTGGGAATGTTGCAATGCCAGCCATCCCCGAACAAATGGTCACCTACTTTACATCATTCCCTTCACAAAGTGTGTTCCTCGACTTACCAAGGTTGTGCTTTCATATGTCAACTGATTCCATTTCATAGTATGAAAGAACAACGATGGAAGTGAGTTTACTCCACTTCTTGAAAACACTCCTAGATACTGAAACAGATGCACGGTGGATACATGCATCAAGAACCAACATTCAATCGAGATTCGAATCTAGTAGTACAAACATAGACAATTCATACTAAAAGATAAAAGATAACACAAGTTGGTGATCAAGCAACAAGCATTCATTAAACAATTGATGTTGAACTGAAAAGAAAGCATCTCTATATTGCAAACTATGGATTACATTACATGAAATGAAAACATGGGTAGTGGGGCTACTCCCCAAACCCTAGTGAAAGAGACTACTCACTCATAGCTAGAACAAAGAAGGAGGCGAGAAGAGAGAGAGAGAGAGAACGTCATCCCCACAAAGGAGAGAGGAAAGTCAACCCCTTGGAAAGATAGAGAATGACGATCTTCGCACTTCACAGGTTGCTCGATGATGAGGTCTCCTCTTCCCACCTTCTTTGGCGAAGAGAGAGAAAGCAGCTTCAAGATGGAGCTTGGATCTCATACCAGCAGCCTTTGGGCGGAGGATGGAAGTTGGAATAGCTCTGGAGTAGTAGAGGCATCCTCTGGGCGTCTGAAAACTTCATCCCCTTGGGAGGACCCCTTGGGTCTTATTTATAGGCCTTAAGTGAAGTCCAAACGGTTTGGTCAATTTTGGGTCCAAACGGTCTTGAAGATCGTTTGGACTCTGAGACCTTTTGGACCCCAAGACCATTTGGACCCCAAGACCGTTTGGACCCCGAGACCGTTTGAACTCTGAGACCGTTTGGACTCCGAGATCGTTTGGACCTCGAGACCATTTGGACTCATGTTTTATTGGGACCGTGTGAGTCCATGCGGTCTTGGGACCGTTTGAGTCCATGCGGTCTTGGGGTCGTTTGAGTTCATGCGTTCTTGGGACCATTTGGATTCATGTGTTCTTGGGACCATGTGAGTCCATGTGGTCTTGGGACCATTTGGCTTCATGCGGTCGTGGGACTGTTTGAGTCCATGCGGTCTTGGGATCGTTTGGCTTCATGCAGTCTTGGGACCGTTTGAGTCCATGCGGTCTTGGGACCGTTTGTCTTCATGTGTTCTTAGGACCGTGTGAGTCCATGTGGTCGTAGGACCGTTTGGGTCTTTTATGATTTTTTTGTGTCTTTTTCTGTAAGTAAAAGGGAAAAAGTTAATCTAACAGTATGTTTGCAATAAAAGAGAATAGTTAGAGATTCTATCTAATTTATCTGAGGAAGAGTGTGGAAAACTGAAGAATATTACTAAGATAACATCAAAAAATTAGAGGTTATCAAAAACCATGTAGATCTCTGCTACACTAGGACGACGTCGGGGAGCACACCTTGATGAAATATGAGGAGATGTAGCTTTATACAGACAAGGTTACACTCATAAGGCATAGAATGAATTAGGAACAAGACAAGAAGAAATCTTATGCATATGCTCATCGGCAGGAATGTCAGTTCAAAGAAGGTGATCATGTTGAAGACAAAACCTATCTAAGCTTTGGATAAGAATAAGAGGAAGCTCAGTCCTCTTTTTGTGGGACCCTTTAAGATTTTGTAAAGGGTTGGTGAATGCACTTACCATCTTGATCTCCTGCCTCACTATAATGTAATGCACAATGTGTTTCATGCATCTAATCTGAAGACTTATGTCAAGGACCCTAGTCATATTATGGAGCATGAGCCTCTAGAGCTGAAAGATGTTCTATCTTATGATGAATCCGCAGTCAAGATCCTTGATTCTAAGACAAAGGAGCTTCACAGTAATTAGCGGATAGATATGGTGAAAGTTCTATGGAGTCACCATGATCAGAATGACACCACCTAGGATCTCAAGTCTGAGATTGAGTAGAAGTATCCACATTTATTTTCAAGTTGCTTGAATTTTGAGGACAAAATTCTTAAAAAGTAGGGGAGAATGTCATAAAGTAAGTTTTACATTATTTATTTTCTCTCTCTTATGATATGGATGATTACTCAATTTTAATTCCCAAACACCCTTTATCACCTCCCTCTACTATTTTGACCATATGGGTATACAAATTTTAAATTAATGCAAACCCTAAATGAACATTAGGGTACATTGTGTGTATTATAGTACTTAGTCAAATTATAATGCTCAACATGTGAATTTGATTCTCAAATTTCCACCATAATGAGGTAACTTCAAAATAGGGCATTACCAAAAATTTCATTCCAATTGGATGAATCAATTAGGAGTTATGAGAAATTGAAAATTTTGCACATTATTCAATCATTTTTACCCAATGACCTAAGTTTTAGGTTTAATAGATCAAATATGTGACGTTTAAATGCCATGCGGCTGAAATAAAAGCTTGGGTGTGGACTTTGTTTTAGCCTCTGATCTCGGCCGCCTGACCAAGTCACGTGCGGCCCCATCAAGCATCAAAGGGGAAGATTTCATCTCCCACCTCTCGCAAGAAATGGTCTCCGCTCCAATAGATCCATCACTCGATCATGACTTCACCCTCCTTATCCATCCAACCTCTCACAAAACTGAAGGGATATTTCTCCCTTCCTCTATGATGTGATCTCAACAATCCCTTGCGTGTCACCCCTCACCCTTAGAACATGGAGAACTAACTTCCTTATCTCTGTTCCTCTCACTGGAGACGACACCCACTTTAGAGATTTCTCACCTACGCCATCCTAAGGCTATTTAAGGCCACCCACAACACAACTACTCCTGTATTCACCCCCTACCCTCAAATTGCACTGAATACCACCCAATCATCCCTAACCCAAACCTCCTTCACCTTTGCCTAACCTGAAGCTCCACCCACCCTGAGAGTGTGCATCACCCAATTCCCGATGCCGACACCACCACAGGACTTCAGCAATGAGGTCTCAACTTTCACCTAGGCTTGTGAAGACACATGGAGTCTGGGCAAAAATCACATGTGACCAAGCTATAGAGTGTCACCGATGGGGGATCTTGGACACCCTCTCCCATCACTAAGGCTTAGGAAGCATCACTAGACCTCACACAAATTTCCTTGATCCCTCAATCCAACCAGAGGGGAGGTAAAACTTTCAATTCCATTTTACGTCCTCTCTTCCTATTTTGATCGGAACCTGGTTCCCACTCGACCTTTGGAAACCTTCTAAAGCTTGATGACATCAGCACTTCCACGTGAGGTCAATCTAGCCCTCAACATGATCCTAATAGCTTCCTCCCTAACTCGAGCCATCTCTCCCCCTTATCCTTCCCTCAATGCTTCCATGGCACGAGCTACAAGACAATCAAGCCGAAAAAACCCCAAAACTGGCCATGCCTGTCATGATTAATAATCTCATTCCTAAGGGATTCTTGGTCCTTTTGAACCCCTACTTGACCCTTTCAACCACAGAATGGCTTGTGGGTCAGGATGAGGATTCATGGAGCCAGATCCCTCCTTTGATCCATGAAACCCATCCGAAAATCCTTTTTTATTATTCTTTTTGGTCTCTATCCTTTTTCTGATTAGTGGATTTTGTAAAATCAATAGTAAATAGCTCTAGTAGCCAAAAAGTAACCCTAAGATACCCACATTCTTAGAAAAATGAGTAGAGCCTATATAAAATATCATATGTACCTAAATCCAATCCTAGAATTGACACACTCTTATATGAATTTGATTAATGTCCTTTCTATTAATTAACTAATAGAAAATGAGTATGAGACTAAATATTAGTATCCTTAAAACCATGATGCATAAAGTATAACTTTGAGTCATTAAACTCAAAATCCTCAATGGTTGGTCCATAACAGACTCAAACCTTCCTAAATACCACATGTATGACCCATCACTCTCTCCCTCTTTTAATGATGGTGATTAAGGGAGACCAATCATTCAAAATATCTGATCTAATCTCAAAACCCTAAAATAGGAACTATCCCTCTAATACCCTGATCTGAGTCAAAGACACTAGATGATAACTCTAAGTGAGTCAAAACCTAATATGAAGTATTATGGACACATAATGACAATAGATCTTTATTTTTCCTTTCATTGTGATATGTTTATTTTATTCTCTGGACTCTTTGGAAATCAAGATCTGATACTTTAGGTATGTGGGATTATAAGTATATGACTACTTTTCATGTGTGCATAAAGTATGAAATATTAGATGCTTTGTTTTTGTATAGTTCTTGGATGCATATTAGTTGTATTATGCCTTGCCATAACATTAAGAACATCAATAAAGAGATTGGTTGTAGCTATTGAGTGAGATATGTATTTTGTCCCTCTTCTAAAACTAAGGTTAGCACATCACCATAGGGTGGGGAACCTCATAGCCCAAGGGGTGGGGAGGGCCCAACATATAAATATTATAGGTGCTGACACACTTAGTAGTACAACTGCATCAAAGACATGCATAAAATAAACGGTTTACCTAATTCTCACTCTAAACAACGTTTTATTTTTATTTCCTTCTTTCTTCAAATATTTCAAATATGAAAGTTACTATGTATGTATGTTTTGCCAACGTACACAACATTATGTTCATTCAACTGTTTCACATATTTTCTTGGAGCAAAGTACAAATAATGCACTCAAAGTATTATAAGGCATGTAATAAAGCTCCCTGGAGTATGTTAGAATAGATGGATGTTATTTCCCTATTTCTTATAGCTACTTTCTTATTTTTTTCCTTGAGTTGATGTACAAGATGTCTTATGTCCAATGTACTTTTTGTTTCTTAGAGTTGGTCATTCTTCCAGGCAAATATTGTAACCATGACTATTTATCTCTTTATTGATGATGGTTTTGTGTGGAAAATAACATGATGCTTGTTAACATGATCTAGATTTTGTATATTTTAGATCATAAACACAATCCTTTGTATTTTCCCTCTTGACATCTTATTGATCTAAGTGCACACATATCAAGGTAATGTCACCATGGAAAGTATATTGGAATTGGGGTCATCACATTTGTCTTCCTTATAAGAATGTTATTGTGAATGCTAGTGAGCTTGAACTTCCATTCCATCTCCTCCTCCTCAAGTGTAGTCCCAATATTCTTATTATATAGAGAAGAATAGAACTCTATGGTTTTCTCTTCCAGATCCACCTTCTTGTTGACAATATATCCTTCTGCATCAATGAACTCAGATATGATATTGTCATCTTCTCTCCTATTGATAGTCATATGATAAACTTTAGTGTTCTTGTCCCCATCCTACATTCACCTCTCTTGCTTCTTTGTCAGAAGAAATTTTCCCCTACTTTCTTTAGGTCCTATAGCATTCTCTTTAGCTTCCCCTCTTTGTTTATCAGTTTTCCATTAAGAGGGTCACATAGCAACTTTTCTCTGACTTCTTTGCACTCTCTTTTAGTTTCTACCAACACGTTTGGGATATTCACTTCAGCTTTGGCCCACCTCTTCAGAACTATTTTAGCATTAGCTAGCTTATTTACAAAAATATAAATTAAGATCCCCCTCACTTGTATTCTCCAGTGCTCCTTAATAACTTCATTAAAACCCTTCCAATCAGTACAATAGTTTAGTAGTCTAAAATGTTCCCTCTTTTGTTTCTTCTATGTAATATGTACTGAAATAGGAGCATGATCATTTAGATCAGATCCACCCACTTTCACTTGCACATTGGGAAAAATATGCAACCACTCATCATTCACCAAATCTCTATCAAGCTTGATTGCAATTTTTTCCTCTAATTTTCTTTCATTATTCCATGTAAATATATCCCCTCCCACCATTGGTAGCTGGAACAAATTTTCTTTGTCTATAGTGTAGGTGAACACATTTATCACTGCATTCAAAGATGGTCTTCCACCTCTCTTATCTGACCATACATCATTGAAGTCCCCAATCACTAGATACAATAGAGTAATTTTCCTTAAAAAGACCAATCATCTCCTGACACTTTGCATCATTATGGACATAATCAACTATCACCCACATATGCAAACCTCCTATTTTCCTACAGTCAACAACAATATGATGATCTTACATCTGTATTACTGTCACCTGTCGTGCATTCAACTTCCATGACACACAGACTCTAGCTAACTCAAAACACACCACATTAGATACATTCTCCCATTCCTATGGAAATAAATATCTAATTCTATCTTCATTTTTCTCCTTTATTTTGGTTTCCACCAAAGCAACTAATGATATCCACTTGTAGCAATCCATTCTTAGATTTCCTTCTTGTTCCTATCACACCCACCTTTAATATTCCATAGCAACATGGACACATTACAAAGATTTGTCTTGGGCTCTGGTATGCCTTGGGGGCTCTTTTTTGTTGTTCTTCCTTCGACTTTCTTCTCTGCATGGTTAACCAACTGTTCTTATTTGTCTGAGTCACTCAGTGCATCAAATATGTTCCCATTATCAATAACATCCCCGAAAACTCGAGTTTTAGGAATGCCCACCTTGCGAGTGCTCTTCTTCTTAGAGGACTAAATAAATTCACTCTCCTCTTGTTGTGTGCTTTCTTTCTCTATATATTTGTTCATGTGGTGCCCAGATTTCACACCATGTTCTTCATTCTGTTTGCTAGGGGATTTGGCCAAGTCCTCACCACTTCCCTCCTATTCCGACCTCTTCTATCCATGTATCTTCTTCTCACTTCATATCGTTTCCATCTCAGATCATTCCCTTTGTTGTTGTGGAGTTGTAGAGATCCTCTCCTTCCACACACCGGTGGAACTCTTATCTCCACCACCCTTTTCGTCGACTAGTATGATCTTCTTGTCACAATGCTCGTAATCATGGCCAAAAGCAGCTTAGCTCTTGCACTTGGCCGGGATATAGTTGAACTCCACTCATACAGGGATTGATTCTCCACCTCTGACCTTAAGCCAAACCTTCTTCTGTGTTGGGCTCTTCACCGTCAACTCCACCAACACTTGTGCTTCCTCTGCCTCCAGTGATATATTGTCAATGTGAAACATCGTTCCAAGTCCGCCATGATCGTATCCACTGCTTTCCTTGTCTAGGTTCTAATAATACCCAAATTCAGGCATCTATGCTAGACATTTATTTATAGTTTTGTGTCATTATAGCCTTAATACGCCCAAAATAACCCTAGATCTTTATCTTTTAGTAATTTATATCTTTTCCAAGATAAAGTTACTCAACTAGCCAATTTTGGGACTTGTAGGCACTGAACCTAAGAAGACATCTATTCTCTTAGATTTCTTCCCAACATAGTTTTTGCAGCAGCTAGACTTACATCCGTCGCGACCGTGCACTATGTGCACCATCTTAGGAGATGGTGGTCCTACTAACCGACTAGCGGTCCCAAGAAACTTTTGATATATTGGACCCTATTTTTGATTGTTAGTCCTTTATCAGAATGCATCCTCGCCAATCAGAAAGTTCATCGACGATGGCCCATCAACCACTAGTAATACCCTCCCCCGGTGGGGGTGGGTTTGGTCCATGATGCCGCGACCACGGCTAAGATGTTGTGTCGACCAACACTTGGCACGATGGGGCCCAGCTCAGCATGGTCGGCCTGAGGCCAAGGCAGTGACTGCGGTACCGAAATGCGATTGTGAGGTCTGCCTCAACTGAGGCATCTATCTCAACCATGGTACCCTATCACGACACAACCACCTTGACTAAGGGATATGTCTCGAACAAGGCATCGACCTCGACCGTGGGGTGTATCTCAATAAAGGCATATGTCTCGACTGTGGGATCCACCTCGACTATGATGTCTACGTCAACCATGACCCTCGGCATGACCGTGCCCAGCCTGGCACGATCGAGTCGAGACCAAGGCTGCGACCAAGACAGGTGTTGCGACCATCTTCCACCTTCACCTATAAATATTCACCCCTCGTGACCTGGAGAGGAATTCTGAACATTTGAAGGTTCCACGTTGTGGTTATGAGATTTGGAGGTTTCGTTCTGCCATTCTGAACCATTTTAGTTCCCAGAGCCCCGTGGGAGACTTCCAAGATCTAGAAGGGCTGAAGTGCTCATCCTACACCCATCTCTTCAGTTTGCTTTCATGCACCATCTTTTTCCACCACCATTCACCCATATCCTACCATTCCCTGTCATCTTCCACCTCCATACACCCGTCAAGCTGTTGTCTAGGGCGGAATCAAAGATAAAGGAGGCCAAGGAGTCCAGAAGACCAAGGATGACGAACCAAAGATGAGATTCGGCCTATACAGAGGCTAAGGAGCGAGAGGCACCTCTCCTCTATGGGTTAAATCTCTTCTTCTCCTTTCTTCTACTGTTCTCCTTTGTTTCTGTACAAATGATGTTCTTCCATCTTTGTTCGGTGCCAACTATGTTTTTCCATGGCTAGTTGAGCTCCTTCTTGGCTATGTAGCCCGTTTTGGGCATGCTTATGTACTTTTACCTTAAGCAAGTAGTTTTATTCCAGATCTAGTATGTTTTCTGTTCTATCTTAACTTTCTAGTTATGATTGCTAGTTTGGTTGATCTCTTTCTTGCTTAAACTTCTATTTATGCCTATATAGAGAGATTTGTTGTATAAATAGATAAGAGAATGTAGTTTTGATTAGAATCCGAAAGGAGGACGGTTTAAGGTGATATGTGTAGAGTCGTAGACCTGGGCACGGTCGGGTCAAGCCCGTCACGGTCGGGCCCACTACCTGGTTCTGCCCAGATCACACATGTTCCTAGCATCTCTGAGCATTCTAGACCTGAGAGGGTATCTAGAATATTCTAGGATGTTGATTTGTCATCCTTGAGAGAGGTTTCATATCATTGATGGGTTTTAGTCACACTGCGCGAAAGTGAGTGGGATGACCCCATAGGAACAGTACCACATTACATACTATGTTTGGATGTAGGTTGCTTGCTCGGGTGTTTGAGGGTTGTCCATGCCTGAGACCGGGTGTATAGACTGCCCAAGTTGTGGTCACATAGCCAGAAACTCCTTCTTTCTGATTAGTAGAATCCTATAGACTTCGTTTTTTTTTTACTTTGTGACAACCTACTAGACTAGTTCTAGCTCCATACTTTTCTTGACCATTGGATTAGTTTATCTGACTTAAGAGCAAGATCTTAAGCATCATAAACGTCCTCACGTCCCTATGTTTGACCCCATAATAAAGTTGTGGGGGTCCTTGAAGGTTTCAGGTTATAAATTTAAATTTTGATCCTTCTGAGTCTGGCTCCTTTCAGGCATGCGATTCGGGCCGCATCAGGTTCTTCTAAAAGAGTGAACCGTCACCCACGTCAGAATCGAGGATAAGACCTCCAGTTTCAGTTCATTTCCAAATTTTTAGTCATCCGCGACCACCAACTATGAATCAAACCACCGCAGTCCCAACTCCACAACAACCTCCTTATCCATCGAGTTTTTAAACCTGACAAAAATATGTCATTCTCCTAAGATAATAGTTCAAAGCTCCCCTTCGACATCCATGTCTAACAAATCCATGCTTGCAGGTGTGGGTAGAAGGGCCTTTTCCCCAACACATATAGTAAGATAGTATACTCCCACATGTTTCTTATCCTATCGAATTCATCTTCCTCCAGTTCAATGAAGATCTTTCCCTCGATCTCAGCCGGCTTTGGGAACTTCAGTTCCCTATCTCATCGCACTGGCGGCTTCTTGAGCACCTATGACCAGGTCGGTGTCATCATCCTTCATGTACGCTTGTCTATCTCCTCGCAATACTCTGATACTTTAGGGACCTTCATCCTCTCCAGGTTTCCATATGTCGAAACCCTAGTCATCAAGATAAGGTTTATGGTTGTAGCAATTGCGCTCACATCTCCAGTGGGTTGGTACAGGTTAGAAGAGGTAGATGGGATGTGTAGGGTAGTGCGAGGGTGAACACCACCGACCAGAGTGGTCGACAACGTGGGCGCCATACCCTAGAGGCCGCCTGGTTGATCACTCGACAGAGCCCAAGGGGAAGACATGCTGTGTGTATGTATGTGTATGTATTTATGGGATTAAGAGAGTCATTCTCCCCCCTCCCATGTACGTGACAGATGTTGAACGTCCGAAAGGGTGGTAAACCAAGGTTGGAATTCGAACCTGGGTCCCTTTTCATAGGGGATATTGTTCTTGACCAGTTGAGTCACTCCTTGTCAGTTGTATGTATCTACGTGTATATATATATATATATATATATATATATATATATATAGGCTTATCTTTAATACCCGGCGGGTAACTAACGGGTAGCTACCCAGCAACACTTCCTGATATTTTTTTTCACACTTCCTGATATTTTTCTTTAATTTTTTTTTTGCAATTGTAGAGGAACATTTTATCTAGCTCTCTAAAAAATTTGATCAAAAAATAATATCATTTGCCCCCCCAAAATCAAAAATCCCGTCCATATATATTACTGATTGTATATATGTATATATATACACACACACATATATATATATATATATATATTTCACACTTCCTGATATTTTTTTTATTTTTTTTTCGCAATTGTAGTGGATAATTTTTTCTAGCTCTCCAAAAAATTTGATCAAAAAATAATATCATTTGCCCCCCCCCAAATCAAAAAACCCATCCATATATATTACTGACTATATATTTTCTGCGCAGTTACTCTTCTGCAGTCAGAGTTACTCCAACATACCATATAGTTACTCTTGCTATTCAGACGGGTTACTCCAGCATACCATATAGTTACTCTTTTGACCCGAGTTACTCCAGCGGGTAGCGAAAATTCTGGCTACCCGCCGGGCAATGAATGAACTGCATATATATATATATATATATATATATATATATATATATATATATATATATATATATATATATATATAAATAAATATATATATATACACACACATACATATATATACATATATATATGCATATACATATATATATAGAGAGAGAGAGTCAGGCTAGAATACACTCGAGTGTATCTAGAGTAGAATGCATTCAAGTAGTTTTCCATGATGCAATATTTTTTTGAAAAATATAATCCATTGATCTTCTTAAACATCATGTGAATAGCTCATATATAAAATTTGAGCCCATTTGAAATTTATAGGTCATTTTATGAAGACCACAAAAATTATGCATTTCAAATTAGTTTCTTGCGTCGATTTTATTGTCCTCAGATGAGTAACTTATATTCATCTAAATAAGCTCAAAATTTGCATGTAACCCAATTATAGTATAACAATGAAGATCAATGATTTTGCAAAAAAAAAATAGTCTTGATATGCAAACACCACTTGAGTGTAGTGTGCGATCTATACACTCGAGTGTATTCTAGCCTGAATCATATATATATATATATATATATATATATATATATATATATATATATATATATATATATATATATATATATATATAGAGAGAGAGAGAGAGAGAGAGAGAGAGAGAGAGAGCGAGAGAGAGAGTCAGGCTAGAATACACTCAAGTGTATTTGGAGCAGAATACACAAGTAGTTTTTCATGATGCAATATTTTTTTCAAAAATCTAATCCATTGATCGTCTTAAACATCTTGTGAATAGCTCATATATAAAATTTGAACACATTTGGACATTTATAGGTCATGTTATAAAGACCGTACAAATTATACATTTCAAATTAGTTTTGTGCGTTGATTTGTTGCCCTTGGATCAGTGACTTATATTCATCCAAATGGGCTCAAAATTTGCATGTGGCTTTGTTATAGTACGCCAATGAAGATCAATGGTTTACATTTTGCAAAAAATGATCTTGATATATAAATACACTTGAGTGTATTCATGTAATCTGTACACTCGAGTGTATTCTAGCCTGACTCTCTCTCTCTCCCTCTCTCTCTCTCTCTCTCTATATATATATATATATATATATATATATATATATATATATATATATATAAACATATTTTGTGATGATTTATATGTTTTAAAGCTCCTAGAATGAACTTCAGATTGTTATGTAGGTTTCTGGTGATGAGCCCCAGCTTGTTATACTCACATTGTCGAGGCAATATGTGATCTTATAGAGATTGGTTCTCCTAAGATTATATATGGTAAGATAGGGGACTTCATGTACACCATATAGTAGTTTGAGTGGTACAGTTTAAACTACCTAGGATTTTAATTATTAAAAAAAAAATCTGTGTAGTATTCTAGAGATCCACATTATGATAACTTTACTTATGTATATTCCTAGCAAGTTTTATATGCTTTATTTTTGTACTACATCTATTGTTGGTTATACTATGTGAAATTCAGCATTTAGTGCTAAATGTGTCTCTTTGAGCTTATAAAAGTAGATTTGTGTGCTTCGAATACCTGCCATTTGTTATATATTTTCTTGGGGCATGGGTCTGATTCTCGTAGAACTCTACATCTTTTTAGGTCAGCCCCATCACCAAGGTTTTAGCGGTGATGAGCCTCCTTTTGGATGGTCTTCAGTAAACGAAAGTTGGCGCTTAGCTTTTTGGAATTGTCTAGGATCGCCCACGTACATGGCATTTTGTATCTCAAAATGCCGTAGGTATATGCTCATGGTAGAAAATTTTACAAATATATATTTTTTATAAGCAAGTTGTGACAGTAGTCATGCATAATAAACGACTTGCCTATTGATGGTGGAAATATTGAGCCTTTATATGGCTACATGTGAACTAATGTTGAAATTTTTATCTAGTATATTTTTCTTGACATCTGGTTTATGATGTTAATTAGCATCCATCGAGTTTCGTTTTGCGTAATCTCACCTCGTGTGCGGTTTCCCGGGATTGAGTTGTTACACTTGCACTATGAAAGAGTTGTCCAAGTAATGTTAATACGGACATAGGTTCTCCATTGCCCTCGATAGTGTGGGTCTCGTACTTACACAGCCACTTGAAAGTAACTATTCTCCTGCTCCTGTAGACCTATATGAGCACGCTTCTCATCCATGCAATCCCCCATCTCCATTTCCCCATACATCCCCATTTCCATGAAACTTCTCTTCCCCTCATGGTGGCCATGTATACTTCTCAACCATATCATACCTCCAACTTCTTCCATCTTCAAGAAACTTCTCTTCCCCTCACAGTTGACCATAATCATTTACGTTTCCATGTTTCACTCTTACTGTTGTTTGTGTCTTCTCAATCGGGGACTCTATTGCACTTATACCTCTGAAGTCTTTGGCTTCCGAGTCTAGAACCTTGTCAATCTTGGAAGTAATATCCCTCCCGGATGCATGCTTCACTTATTTGTGAGAACGGAATATCTATCTTAATCCAAGATGGACTAGCTTAAAAAACTACTTCTTAGGGTTGATCCCCGACCTCAATCTATTTAATTATAAAGAGGGTTGGTTTTTAAAAAGCAACGGTGATCCCTCCTCTCCCCGTTCATGGTCTTTCTAGCGGAGAAACTAGATGATAAACATATAGCCCCCAATGTACCAAAAGATAATGCTTCCGTTAAGTACCTAAATTTTGGTAAGGTTGTGTTACAAGCAGTGAAATTGCATGCAATTCCTCTTACTATTACTCCCACAATGACAAGTTTGCATATGCTCCTCGCTCTATTGTATATCCTCTGTTTAGAAACCAACTGTCAGTGGCGAAGCCAGAAATTTTTTCAAAGGTAGGGCACCATAGAATGTGTCTATTCAATTTTTCTTAAAACTTCTAATATTACAACAAAGTTGGATACGTATGGAATCACGATTAAATCAATGGTATCTATGCCTAAAAAGGATATAGGAGAGTTGTGAATCGCAGGTCAATAAAGAAATCAAAACTTGATATACATGACATCAACCCAACATCGGAACTTATATTTTCAATATTGAAATTTACGCGGACAATTTCTGAAAAGGAAATGACTCCAATCAAATACGTCAGTTTCATGTAATTTGTGTTGTAGTTTATTTTCAAAAAAATCTACGTCATGATAGGTTAAGTGGTTGCGGCACTATAGGTTTGAACTTGAGTACATAATGTGATATTCTAATTATTATACAAAGTCAATATTTTGTATAGATTATGAATAAACGTTGATCATAGTAGAACATTAAAAAATAGCACATGTGAAACGTTGCACTTGTGAGAATGGTTCACGTTATGTTAGTATGTATAGTATTCATCATGTTTCCTTTCCTAACAAGGAAATGAAGAAGTCAAAAAATATGATTGCCCAAGAATTGTGAAGTTAATTAGGAACAAAAAGTTGTAGAAAATTTGATTGGTATCATGACCCAATGTTTGAACTAATGTAGTCATTGTTAGCAAAATATGTTTGGAATTATCTTTCTTATTTCATTCCTTGTCGGTCAACAGCAAACGAACCGGAGTTTGTTGTTTCTTGCCTAAAAGAATAGCAAATTTAGTATAAGATAATGACACTTCATATTGGTCGCATGGCTATTTGACCTCTTATTTAAAGAAATAACGCCAAAGATATTAATGGAGAGAGAGCCATTACAAAGAATTATGCATATAACCTTAAGAGGCGTATGATTTGGGCAGATGGTTTGAATCCAATATATAACGAAAATGATCTGCCTTTAAAAAGATAACTGAAATATTTAAGCAATGAAATGACTAAAGTAAAGATTATTAAAAAAGTAATGAAATGTTTTTGCTGGAAATCGGTGAAGTGATACCTTATTTCGATCAAGAAGTATGGCAGGAGACATTATGAAAAATGAGGTAGGGCACGAAACATTCCGACCTTTCAGCTAACATGTGATTAGTAATTGACATATCATTAAATTTGTGTATTTGGCCGGCCACAGGTAGGGCATGTGCCTACCGGTGCCGCTCAGTGGCTCTGCCACTGCCAACAGTGACGACCTCATTCTTTAGTGTCAGATATGCAAATCGTCCAATCCATTCAAACACCACGAAGACATGCAGAAACTACTATCACGAGGACCAACCTTAGACTTCCCAAGTCAAGGGAGCCCCGCAACCTTCTCTAGCAAAGTATGACGATGCTAACCATAGGCTGAGCATCGGCCTGTCGCCAATTTGAGTTTTTCCAAGAGAGGAAAATATTCATCATCTATCATTTCCTCTTGATCCCAGTTTTATAGCAGAGATGTACATGATTTGTGCACCGTTTGGCATAGCGTTTTGCCGCAATCGCGGTGTACCAGTCTCACTGGGTCAAATTCATGCGGTGAAAATATGTGCTGATCTATCGCTCTTCAGCCGGAATCAGTATAAGATTAGTGAATGGAAATTTACATTAAACATAAGCTCTGGTCAAAAGTGGCAAACACAGTCCCCCTTAGGGGATTTAGGAATTAACATGAAATGCAGGTTGCTCGTGTTAAAATATCTGTAAATATCTGTTGGTTAGTCTTTAGACTGAGTCCTGCAGACTCATGTACTCCATCTGTGCGCTATAGGTGCCACACCCCTATTCTTCTATATTCTGTTAGTGATCCTATAATCATGGATCTCAGCTGTAAGTATACTGCTATATATATAACAATCCCAACACTGTGTTAAGTGTGGGTTCTCCAAACCAATCTGATATATCTTTCTATATGGTATCAGAGCTTGGTTCTTGAAACCCACAAAAAGACCAGCGCACCATGTCTTCAACAACAGGTGCTTCCAGCAGTCTTAGCTCTGGAGTGATGACCTCTATTGGCCTTCTTCCCACACCTACTTTTGGTCATCTCATCACCCTTAAGCATACCGAAGACAACTACTTATTATGGAAGGCCCAATTTCTTCCATACCTTCGAGGCCAGCACATGCTCGGCTATGTAGATGGCACAACTGAGTGTCCACCCGAGATGGTTATGGAAACCACAGCCAGTGGCGCGTCTCAGGTCATCAACCCTGACTATCTAAAATGGGCACAACATGATCAAATCGTTCTTGGAGCGCTTCTGGCATCTCTTTCTGAAGGTGTTCTAGGGTGCGTTCTCTTTTGCAAAACAACCCGTCAAGTATGGGAGGCCTTGGAGAAGATGTTCTCCTCCAACTCAAGGGCTAGGATCATGCAAATTTGAGTTCAGTTGGCCAATATCAAGAAAAATGATATGCCAATTGCACAATACTACAATAAGGTCAAGAAGCTATCTGACACGATGGCTTCCATTGGACAGTAGCTAGACGATGATGTGATCATCTCACATATGTTGGCGGGCCTTGGATCTGAATATGATTCATTAGTGACATCTATCACCATGCGAGTTGAGCATGTGACTCTCATAGATCTTTATGCTCATATGCTGGATTTCGAGATGAGAAAGGAGCAACAGGTTGGAGAGCTTCCAATTCACGAGTCCTCTGTCAACAGTACATATGCGCCCCTAGTCATGGAAGTGGCAGATCACCATCGCGTGGAAGGGGGAGTAGAGGTGGCTCTACCCGTGGTAGAGGCACACCATCTAATACCTCATACAGCTCCTCAATGTCACGCCCAACATGTCAAGTTTGCAGAAAGCCTGGGCACAACGCCCTGAAGTGTTACTATCGATTTGATCATGCCTACAAGGCTGATGAGCACGCTGCCAACCTCACACAGACACCATCATATCAGCTAGATACCAACTGGTATGTTGACTCAGGAGCAACTGATCACATCACCAGTGATCTTGATCAACTTTTAAATTGAGATAAGTATCTAGGCAAGGAACAAGTCCACGTAGCAAATGGTGCAGGTTTGTCTATTTCTCACATTGGTCACTCATCCATTAAAACTTTTTCACGCAATTTAAAACTTAGCAACATTCTACATGTTCCAAATTCTGCCAAGAATTTAATCTCTGTCCATTGTTTTGCTCTTGATAATAGAGACTTCCTTGAATTTCACCCCTTTCATTTTCTTGTAAAGGATCAGGTCACGAAGAGCCTGCTTCTTCAAGGTAAATGTAGAGGTGGTCTTTATCTCATACCTCCTGGTCTTCAAAACATCAAGAAACAAGTTTTATCAAGCATTAAGCTTCTTGTGCATCTATGGCATCACAGACTCGGGCATCCATCCACTACCATCGTTTAACAAGTCATCAGAAAGAATAATCTTCCTTTTATTGAGTCAAATAATTGTGATTTAGTCATTTGTAATGCTTTTCAGTAAGCAAAGAGTCATCAAGTTCCCTTTCCTATCTCTTCTAGTATTTCTTCTACTCCTTTGCAACTTATATTCTCTGACGTTTGGGGACCAGCTGTAACCAGTGTCACTGGATATAAGTATTATGTTAGCTTCATTGATAACTATAGAAAATTTACTTGGATATATCCATTAAAGTTCAAGTCTGATGTCTTTTCTATTTTTCTTCGATTTCAAAAGCATGTTGAACGATTGATGAATGCCAAAATCATCTCCTTTCAATTTGATTGGGGAGAAGAATATCACAAATTAAACCAGTATTTTTAGGAGTGCGACATCAAACGCTTAGTGTCCTTCCCACATACACATCAGCAAAATGGCTCTACATAACACAAACATCGCCACATTGTTGAAACTAGTTTATCCTTGCTAGCTCAATCGTTTGTACCTCTTAAATTTTGGGATGATGCTTTTATAACAGCTTTTTTTCTTATAAATTGAACACCCAGCCATGTCATAGGATTTTCTACCCCTCTTGAATGTCTCCTAGGCACCAAACATGAATATGAGATGCTCTGTGTGTTTGGTTGTGCATGCTGGCCCAACCTACGACCCTACGATGCTCACAAACTACGATATCGTTCTCTTCCTTGTGTCTTTCTAGGGTACAGTCCTATGCATAAAGGATATAAATGTCTTCATCGCCCCTCTCAACGAGTCTACATATCTCGAGATGTTATCTTTGATGAGAATGTGTTTCCATTCTCACATGATAGCAAGATTCCTTCTAACTAATCTACCATGGTTCCTGCAATGAATATACTCTTGCCTTCTATCAACCCAGCTGTCGCTGCAAGTGATCAACCAAGCAATACAAACTGCACTAATGCTACTGGTTCTTCTTCTATTTCTACAACTGATATGCTGCCAGGTAATGAGTTACTGGAAGATGCTCTCATCAACAACCAGGTTGATTCAACTTCAAGGGATACCCCATATCAGAACACATCTTCGCAAGAGAGACATCCAATGCTTACTCATCTCAGGGAAAATGTTCAGAAGCCAAAAACATTTACTGATGGAACTATTCAGTACAATCCGCACAGCCGCAGTGCTTTCATCGTTACTGGATCTGAAATCCAGGAACCTACCAGTCATATTAATGCCCTCAAGCACCCACAATGGCATCAAGCTATGCGTGCAGAATATACTACTCTTCTTTATAATGAGACATGGCAACTCGTTCCACCCAAACCAGGCATCAATCTCATAGATAGAAAATGGGTGTACAAAATTAAGTGCAAACAAGATGGTGGCATTGATCGATACAAAGCTCGATTAGTAGACAAAGTCTTCAAGCAGCGCTATGGAATTGATTACGAAGATACTTTTAGTCCGGTAGCGAAACCTGCAACCATACACCTCATTCTAGCCCTTGCAGTTTCACATGGCTGGAGCTTAAGGCAAATGGATGTTCAGAATGTGTTCCTCCATGGAGTACTTGAAGAAGTATATATGCATCATCCACTTGGTTTCGAAGACAGTAAACATCCACACAAGGTCTGCAAATTGAAGAAGGCAATCTATGGTCTGAAAGAAGCTCTCTGTGCCTGGTATTCATTCCTTAGTCATAAGATTGTGGATCTTGGCTTTCATCCTTCCAAGGCAGATAACTCTCTCTTCATTCTTAACTCAGGAAGTGCAATCATATACATGCTAATATACGTGGATGATATTATCATAGCAAGCTCAACCACTCAAGCTGTTGATCAACTTCATAGTCATTTTTCTATCAAGGATCTAGGGGAACTACATTATTTCCTTGGAATTGAAGTACGCAAACACAAAGAAGGCATTATGCTATCTCAGTCCAGATACATTGGCGATTTGTTACATCGAGTTAATATGCAGCACTGCAAACCTATTACTACTCTGACGAGTACCTCTGACAAACTCTCCAAGTATGTTGGACAACCACTATCACCACTAGATTCCACAAAATATAGAAGCACGGTTGGAGCATTACAATACCTAACTATCACTCGACCTGATATCTCATTTGTGTTAAACAAAGTATGCTAGTTCATGCAAGCAACGACAACTGAACACTGGTCTACTGTCAAGAGGATTCTGAGATATCTCAAGTATTCCTCTCAAGCAACTCTTTCATTCAATCGCTCTAGCTCACTGCGCCTCAGTGCTTTCTTGGATGTAGACTGGGAAGGATGCTCGGATGATAGGAAATCCACTGGTGGATTTGCAGTATACCTTGGTAGCAATCTTGTGTCCTGGAGTAGTCAAAAGCAACTCACTGTCTCACGATCTTCCACGGAATCAGAATACAAAGCGCTTGCCAATGCCACTTTAGAACTTATCTGGCTCCAGTCTGTTCTTGGTGAATTGGGTGTGCCGCAAATGAACACACCAATGTTATGGTGTGACAATCTAGGAGCAACATATCTCTCAGCCAATTGGTGAATTAGGTGTGCCGCAAATGAACACACCAACGTTATGGTGTGACAATCTAGGAGCAACATATCTCTCAGCCAATCCGGTCTTTCATGCTCATACAAAACACATCGAGATGGATTTCCATTTTGTCAGGGAACGTGTAGCAAGAAAAATGCTTGCAATCCGATTCATCTCCTCAGTAGACCAGATTGCAGACATTTTTACAAAACCTTTGGGTGCTCCACATTTCTTCCGACATAGGACCAATGTGAATCTCGTGTTACCAGATCAGATTGAGGGACGCTGTTAAAATATATGTAAATATATGTTGGTTAGTCTTTAGACCGAGTCCTACAGACTCATGTACTCCACCTGTGCGCTATAGGTGTCACACCCCTATTCTTATGTATTCTGTTAATGATCTTATAATCATGGATCTCAGCTGTAAGTATACTGCTATATATATAACGATCCCAGCACTGTGTTAAGTGTGGGTTCTCAAAACCATTCCAATATATCTTTCTATAGCTCGGTATAAATGAGTTGTCTAAACTTTTTGTAAAAGTCAGGGCCTTCAGGGCAAAACGTTCATTTATAATGCCCCACGGTAACGCCTAAACCCTGTACAATTGACTATGGATTTTTGAAACAGGTTCTTATTTAATTTTCTCACTCTACAGTGTGTTTGGAAACTTTCTACCGAAAGCTACAGCCACACCACCATTCCATCACCATTCGTCAGTCTCGTTTTCTCAATCTGCTCTGTGTTTGTGTTCGACGCCGCATGGCTACTATAGTGATAATATTTGAATGTTGTTTGTAGCACAGACAAACGAATCAGTTGCCATGGGTGGAGTTGTAAATATCCAGTGCATCATCGAAAACGCTACCAATTGGAGAGTTTGGATCAGTTGGTGGACATCAAGTCAGAGAAACGTGAAGTCTACTCTCAAAATTGTCAGCAGAAATGATTAGTTAATGAAACTCCGAAATATAATTGATATTGTTCAACGTGAGGTAGATGTTCGACCAGCCCCTTAATTTCCGATAGAAAACATTTTGTGTAATTACAACGCAAAAGCAAGCAGACAGAACCAATTACTTACCCGCCCATCTAGAGGGAAATAAAAAAAAACTGTGATATATGTCTCCAAGAATACATCCAGATATGGAACTGATTAACCATCTATGAGCAGATTGTTCTAGTGATGTATTAGTTTTTTATAAATAAAAAAATTGGTGAAGATACATCCGCTGTTAGCGAGCAACTCAATGTCATTATATGTACTGTAGTATGATGATTTGTTTATTATTCATTAATTTTCGTTCTTGTATATATGTGTATCATGAATATTTATTATAATGGCTGATAATGATCAGCAAAAAAAAAAAATTTGTTGTGTGTTCTTGTGTTTATTTAGTGTATTGTTCCCGTACAATGCAAACCACTAGCATAATATGAATATTACACAGTTTCTTGGTGTTTCTAGTGTGAAAGTATATGTTCAATAGGAGTTCTGTAGCATCTCCTAACAAGAAATGAAATATATTTTGCAACTATAATGATATTCGCAACAACTAAAATAGTATTGACCTGTATTGGCAACGTAATATGTGAATGAATCTTCTCAACCTTCAGGTTCAGGTCAATGAGATACCTTCGATACTGTGTGCCATCCAAGAATCTGTTCAGGCTTCAGGTTCCGGTCAATGAGATTCTTTCGTTACTGATCCAAGAATCGTTGAAAACGGATCCTCCTTCATGCTTGCCTATACTCACAAATATCGAAATTTCTTATGTCAGCCATGACGTATTTCGTTTGCGTTCCTTCATATTTTGTAGGCAACTTGCTGAATCTGCAAGCCGATGCACAATTGAATGAAATAATATATAGTCTTTGTTTGTTGTTAACATTGAAAAACCGACATCTACACGTCAAGCGCAAAGGCTGGATGTCTCATCTAAGAAACTTGATATAAAACTGAACATTGTGCACGTGCAACAAGCAATTGACATTTTTAAATCAGGAAAGTTAGAGCCCGGCCCCGACTTCCTTCCTGAATCCTGGTATTTGTGTATATGGTCAATACTCTTTTTTGGCGGTGTCTTAAAACAGAGGACATAAATTTTCAAAAACATCTTATCTAATAATAGAAAATTATAATACATAATTTCAAATATCCTTTTCGTTAATAGAGAAGTACCATTTAGAACCAAAGCAATTCAGATGAGTTTATCTGTTTTGTAACTATAACAACTAACACACTTTACGTAATACAAGACATAAGCCTATGCGATGTACATAGCTCTATAGAACATGACATCTACTTTGACAAGTGTAGAAGTGAAAGTTTGTGTAAACATCAATGAAACTTCAAGGATTTTTATAATTAAATTTTGACACAAGTTTGACAAAAAAACCAACAAATTTTGATTTCATGATAAAATTTTATCAAATCTATTAAAAATGGTTATATATAGCCATCCATATGTCTATATACAACCATACATATAGCTTTACATATATAGAAAAACACAGTCACACACAAATGTACGTGGTAGTCTTTATGTCAAGTTTGATAGATGTTTGTTGAAAAAGTAAGGAACTTTGAGGAAGTTGGGAACTAACATATCAATGCAAAATAGGCTAAAAAATAGTGAGATTGTGAGGGACCTTGGCATAAAATATCATATTTTACTAAACACATGTTCCATCTATAATCTTCTATTTGAAGTGTTTAGAACCTAAATTTTCTTTATATATGTGGTGTTTTGTATCTGCACAAATCTCAATTGGGTCACATTTTAGAATTAAGAAACTAGAATTTATTTGTAAACACTTCAATTTGCATAGAGTGGGCAAAGTAAAAGAGGTGAAATGGTATTAGGTCTACACCAAATTTTCACTGAACTTGTGGAAATCTAGTTGAGCAGTAAAGTCATCATTACTTTGTAGTTGGAAACAAGGAAATGGTTGTCTCAATGTCAAGAGTGTTTCCTACAAGTTTATTTATTCCTTCACTCTCTACACGGTAATAATAACTACAAAGATCTTCAAGAAGATATGGAATTTTTGAGCTTTACGGGTCGAATTCATCACCAACTAGACTAAATTCATTGACACATATCATTAAGTAGGCAACCAATGAAGCATGAAAGTATACCAAGTTTTGACCTTGAGATCGACATCAATAAGTGTAGACACATGTAACATGAAGGATATAAATCGCCCAATGTCGAGGATGTTTTGTACCATGCATAGTCCAACACATTACATATTGCATGTGTTTGACAACACTAGATCAATCAATCAGTTGCAAATGAGGCATTGCATGACTTCATCCCTCACTTGGATAATGTAACGACCCATTTTTAGATTAACCATCCAATTAAGATTTACTTAGATGAATGTTTACTTAACTAGATTGATAATTGTTTAAAGCTTGATTAATTATGGTATTTTAACAATAATGAGAAGATTTAATCATACTTTTATTTATATAATTGAGGTTTGAGAATTCAAAACCTAATCGGCCAAACATTTGGGTTTTGATAACACATGAATACAGAATTTGATAAGTATAATGGTGTACTAAATGATTTTTAGTATTTTATTGACAATTCTAATTTAGTAGCAATTTGGATGTCATTGAAGAACTCAATTATTTATGTTTAGGTAAAATATCTGAATTTCTAAAGAATTTTCTAACATGTTTTTCAGTCGAGTTTCCCCAAGACAAACTCAGCTGAACATGTATTCAGATTGAAATATAACATAATGTGATTTTATCTTTTTAACTAGAATTCTTATCGATACTGGAACTCCTTAGTATATCCAATTGATCTAAGATTTTAATTTTTTCTTGGTAACACAATTTTAGACACTCTATTAAATTATCTTAATTTTTGGATGATGTTTGAATTCTACAGAGTGTGGTGTTGGTCGAGTTTTCCCTTGACAAACTCAGTCGACCATTCATTCTGTCTGAAAAATAGTAGTCTAGTATCTAGTTTTTATTTATTTATTATTAAGTCAGATTGATCTAAACTTTTTATTAGAACTCTAAAATATTATTCTAGACAGCATGTTAATTTTATATAATTTTTAGAGGAGATTTGACCTATTCAACAGATGATATTCAGTAACATGTTTTATGATAGAAAAATGTGTTGAAATAAAACAAAGTGTAAAGTTGGGTCAATTTGCAATTGACCCAAGCACCTTAATTGATGTATACGACTAACCTAGAACCTAAGGAGCTCTCATATTTCATGATTCATTCCATGGAAGAGGAGAGCTAGGGTTTTTAAATGAGAAAGTGGTGGAGATGTTGACCTAGGGTTTCACCATCCGAGCTATGATGAATAAAAGCAAGTTTGGCTTCTTTGCATAGCCTTTCATAGTAAATCTTCTCTCACATGTCAAGATTTCATCCCTCCACTAATTTGATTGGAAATGATATCAAATCTCCTCTTTTCTCAATCACTCTATCCTAATCTTTATTTCTAGGGTTTCCGAGTTGAGAGGAGGAAGAAAAGGATTCATTCGCTAGAGTTTAATTGGATTTATAGTAATTCATAGTTTTACCTATGTTTTTAAGGTGCTTGTCACCTTAGGTAAATGTTTCTCTTCATGTTAAGCTTTGTATTCATTTTGAAAGCCTAATTCTATCTAGGTAAAATAATCACAAACCTTTATTATATCTATATGTGATTGGGTATTGATTTGGAAAGATATTAGGGAATTGAATTCTACTATTTTGATTATTTATCATTGAATTGAGCTTTCTTAACTCCAGATATATTGATGGACATTCCATGGCAAAGTCTATGGATAGATGAATTTGGTATTTCATGTGAACATCGCCTAAAAATCAGCCCAATGCCCAATATGCTTGTGAATTGAAATGGTATGTATAGAATCATACCCAAATTGTATTAGAATGAATTATACAAGTGTATTTTTGAATCTTACTAAAATTGAATGTGAGATATATATAAGGATCAATATGATTTGGTGGTATTCCCTGTTTAGAGTTTGTATTATGGGATTGAATTAATGAGTTAATTAATCAATGTATACTTATGATTGATAGATGAAATTTTGTGGAAATGGAAACTTGGGTTTCCATTTGTGTGAATAGCCCTAATGAACCCATGTGCTCCATGATCAAATGACTAAATGATATGAATCTTATGATGCATTGAACTAAGGATGAATTTTTGGAAACCCTATAAGTTTTGTATTATGCCGAGTATGAAAAATAAAGTTAAAATGTGTATATATTGTTGTAATTGTGATGAAATGATGGTGCAGGTATTAATACTTCAATTTAAGCTGATACATCTTATTAATATGATTTAATACTAATGCATCTACTTTAGTATAAATTATGGAATAATGAGTAGTCCTCACACGAATGTGGATCCTTTTATACAAGCTATATAATAATGAACTGGGAAGGATGATTAGAGATTATGATGTACAAAGATGTAGCCTAATCCATTCTTTTAAGCTAAAGTGAGTAGTATTATAAGGGAAAAAATGATCCTTGATAAATATAAGTATTCCATTGGAAGTCAATGACATGGTCCACTCAACTAATTTCAAGAAAGGAGATGGATAATAATTTCTAAATGGTGATGATAAGTTATGAATGAAATAAATGAAATGTGTATGATGAAGTATATAGTCTATAGATTTTGATTACATGTGTGTTGACCTAAATTGCATGAAATATATTAAAATTAGTTCATGAAGGATTTCAATCAGAGATAAACTTGATATATTAAGTAAATTTAGAATTAACACTTGTAAGAATCGTGGTGAGCATCATACGAAAGACGTTAAAACTAATGAATATAAAATGAAGGGAAAATGACAAAAATTAGTGGATGGGTCTAAGAACCTAACCCTAACCCAAAATGATGAGCTATGTGATGCTAAAGAAAAATAATCTCTAATAAGGGATTAAGGAATGCATACGAATATAGTTAAATTAAATTACAAGATGAGGCTCAAGGATATGAATTGGTTTATTAGAATGTGCTCTTGGATTGTAATTGTATGTTAGGATACTTGTAATCTGAGGATGGATTTTTTTGATAGATTTCAAACTAGATCACTTTTGTGTTGAATGGTAGCCCTAATTGAAGAGTGGTAAAAAGTAAGAGGAAAGTATTAAATGTTTTATGCATGTTTATACTCGAGAATCATTCATATTTGTAGAAATTGGATAGAATAAGTATTTGTTGCATGTTAAGCCTATTCTAAGAATGATGAATGACATGAGATGTCTATATTCTTATATTATTATTAGTTCTAATATATGTGTTAATACTCAATGAGAATTATGATATGAAATGAATGAATATGAAATATGTTGAGATAGAATTTACATTCTTTGATTACTATTGAGAAACCCTAATGAGGGTAAATGATACACAATGAGATTATGTCTTGGGCTAAAAGACCACTGATGATGATAAAACCATGATGGGTTTAAATATTGGACAATGAGAATATGTCTTGGGTGGAAAGCCCACTGATGATGACTACTATGAGATGATAGAAAATGGAAAGTATCATATATGTTGCAAACTTCAAGTTTGTTGTGCTTCTTTCTTTAATCATTGTTTTTTTATAAGCTTAATGTGTTTCATGTTATTCGAGTTACACAAGAATACACACATATGATACATGATGTTTTTATTTCTTTTAAGATGAGTGAAAGAGATTATTAACAAGTGAAATGAGGACACATTTAGTTAGGAACCCTGAACATCATGAGTTTCCCCCAAGGTCCATACTAGGGAAACAAAATGGATCTCCTTGTAGGTAATCGATGAATTATAAGAAGGATTTTCGGAGTGTGGATCATGAACAAAATGGTTAGACCACTAGGATTTAGGAGTGAGTCATTTGGAGTGGCTTTGGCCCTAAATCCTTGGTATGAAAGTCTATGTCCATGAGGAATACACTCTGATGAAATGAAATATATATTTTTTTGGTCGGTCAAAAATACGTGTTACTTAATACTAAAAAACTTTGGGTACATGTATAGAGACATAGATACCTAAAAGAAACAAGAACTACTAGTAATGAGTAGACACAATGTAGCTCCATTACTTCTAACTCTAGGAATAGGGAGCTTGCCATACTAACACCTACTATGAACTTAATACAAAGTTTGGACTACACCAGCAAGGAAGCAATAGGCACTGGAAATCATCCCTGGAAGTATGCATCCTTGGATGGGAGCCAAAGATCTTCTCAATGACATAATGATAATGTATTGTTAGGACAGTGCTTGACTTCCAAACTCCACTGAATGGAACTGAAAAGCCACTCAGCCACATGTTATGTTCGTCATCAAGAAGAAAACAACCTATCCAGGAAAAACACCTTGCCCGCAAAAGAAATATGTGTTGAAAACCCAAGATAATAGGGTTGCTCAATCCCTCCTTTGGGTATAAACAGCTACCTCGACCCAAGCCATCAGCTAGAAATAACCTCACTATAGAAAGTGTGATAGATGGGAAGAAGGAGCCATCTATCACTTCTAGGAAAGTCTAAGCTATCTATCATCAGAGGATCTCCATCATATTACCTTTCAAGGCACCAGTTGTAAATAAAGGCCTCATAAGCAGCAAGAGGAAGAGGAGTTTGGGTCAAATGGAATCATCAATCCATGGGATCTCATCCGATCTTATCCTTCGTGTCTTCTTCTTCTTTTTCCTAAGCTTAGGACTTTTGCTGAGTTTGAATTCAAGTTGCAGATATTGATCCAGATCGCATGAGCAGATGGACTCTTCTTCAGAGAATGGTTCACCCCCTTTGTCGAATTCCAACGAGAGGCCAGAAGACTGCAAAATCCAGTTGGATTGCGGTGTGATCTTAAGGTTGGAAACTGAAAGCTCCCAACCTAGGTCAAGACCTTCTATTGTCAAGCAAAAGGGTTCACAATGCATATCAGGCTCTGCATTTTGCTCCTTGAGCTCACCCGTATCCGTCCTTCCTCGCTCAGAAAGAGCTCTGGTTGGATTGCTGGCCTTACTGGCATTTCCTCAAGCATCTGGGTTGTATTCAGGTCGCCCTGACCGAATCTGCAGATCACTGCCAAGAGGCTTATGCCTGGTTTCCAAGGGGCAAGAACTAAATCGATGCCCGAATCTCTTCATTTGGAACAGATGGTGGGCTTGGAGATGTATTCAACATGAAGTTTCTTCTGGATCTCGTCCATTTCAATTAAGACTCCAGAAGGGAAACCTGCACTTGAATCAAGCTCCACGCACACAAGTGCCTCCTTGAGACAGTTCGTTGATAGATTTGCTTCATCGAAATCAACAGGGCGACCGAGAAGACTAGTTGTACCAGCAAGCCAATCTAGCGTCTAGGGGGTCCCTGGATTTTTGAGTTTCATCAAAATAGGGAGCTTCTTGAAGGAAAGGGGTTGGAGCGGCTCGCCTGGTTCCCACGCGTGCGCGATGACAAGAGTGTCTTCCATCATCCACAAAGCTTCCTCCAAGACTCGGTCCCTTTCTGTGTCAGTGGGGAGTTTGATAACAAACCCCTCTTTTTCTTCCGCCACTATCAGAAACTCACCGATGGGCCTCCATCTCCTCTTGATCCACCCTTGGATCTGACCCTTGAATGGCTTTCTCCCAGTGAATCGGAGTGAGATGTATTCCCTCCACTTTGGCGCAACTTCTCTTTTGCTCAAGAACGAGAAGATCTTCTGTCTGTTCTTCACGGTAGGCTCCACGTACTGGATGATAGGGGAATCCTCGCACACTCTTCCCAATCGACTGATTTGAAACCAATCAGGATCTAGGGACAGCGGCTGGGATGCATCCCTTTCCTATGGCGGAGGTGATGAGGAGGAAGAAGGACCTTGGGTGGTAGTTGGCGGAGGCGTCTGAGCCCTTCGAACCTCACGATTTAGGGTTAAGGTGGATGATTTCATTCTGTTAGCCTCACTTAAGCCTGACGGAAGAGTCGTAGCCAACTCAGACTCATTCTCCCTCCCCGCATCAGCGCCGACTGTAGGGTTCTGCCCGCCTCCCCTCCCTCGACTGCCTCTCCCTCGTCTCGCCATTCGCTGAAATGAAATATGTTAAATATGAAAAATATGAGAAATGTTGTGATACATGATATATTGTTTTTTTGGTTCCTATCTCTTGTACCTGAGATGAGGACGTAAGACTCTTTAGGCAACCTTGAGGTGGCCAAGGACTATTGTTACAACCAGAGTCATTGATACAAGAATCAAGCATGGTGACTTTTACTTGGTGAGGTACAAGACAAATTGTTTCAAGGCAAACTAATTGTTGATTATGATTCTTGTTGTGGAAAATAATCATGTTTTTATATATATTATCCAATTCATGTTTTATCTATCTTGTTGACAAGTTATAAATGTTGGGATTTATATTTACTTTGAATATGCGTCTGATTGCTTGTCATTTGATAGTATTCTTCGGTAGCCTTATGCGTACCTCACCTTTAGGACTACATGATGCGTTCCTGGTGTAACTGGTGGGGTGTCACAAAGATGATGTTAATGTTATGCATTAATTCAAAAAGTTTAAATCTTGACTTTTTACTCATACTAGAGGATTGTTAATTTGAACTAAGATGTATCTATTGGGTTTTTTCATAGACATGCTCTAAAAGATGTTCTAAAGTTAGATTTGGTTTAAATAATTACCTTATCTATTTGATTAGATTGCCATTGTAAACTATATTTGATTAGATGCTAAAGTTATCTACTAAACTTTTCATTATCTGCAAGTTTCATTTAGGTTTATTATACTTAATCTAATTTTGATGCATGTAATAAGCTTGAGTGGGAGGTATCCACTCACTAGGGCTCTATATGAGTCTTATGAGGTTGTTTCAAATGTTTTTTGATATAATGATATCCAACGGAGTAAGTAGTGATCGAGAAGACATAAATAGAATAATTAATATAGATAAATTAGATTGTTCCTGTATACTCTCGTTCTCGGGATGGGTAGTATATTGGGTTTGTTCTTTCATGTACATGTATATGATGTAAACTAAACTACATGTTGGTAGTAAGATTTAGTTCTGGTTTTAGCAAAGTTGAATAAGATTTGTGATATATTAATGTGATGTCCTTGATTTGAGTTCATGAAATGTTGTGAATAAAGAAAAATGAAAAATTTATCTATGATTTTTTGTATACTATTTTAATTGCCTTTGTTGAGAATTTGTTGTTTTGTTTCAAAATCATGATTTAGGCATAGGGATTATCTATAATGGTTGGCATTTATTTTGATCAAAAGAGAGGGTCCCGACAACATGGTATCTGGGCCTAGGTTAGATGAGATTGTAGGGATAATAGGAATTAGGATTAAATGATATTGTTGATGTTGAATATAACTTGAATGATGTGCATACTAACTAAAATTAATATCTTGATACTCTAGTTAACTATTTTGGGTACTGGGATAAGATATTATGGATCTTCCGACTGTACCTCTTTTGGCGGGCCTAACCAAGCATGTAGATGACTACAACTTGGGAGTATAATAACATGCATGATCATAATAAAATGATAAAATGGTGAAATATAAAAGATTATATAATTCAATATGATGCCTAAGACAAGCATGAAATTTCACATGACAAAGATAAAAGTGTAATGGATTATGAAGATAATCTCTAACGAATTTGAACAAGAGTATGAATCAAATATTATAAGAAAAAGTTGATAACTGGGTATTAAGCCCCTGAATGATCTTCTTTATGAAGAAAACTAATAAATGTGAATAATAATGTGGAATGAGTCATACTCTTTATCCATGACATACATAATAAAATTCTAAAAGAATATGAAAGGTGATGTCAATCACATCTTAGTAAATGATGTATCACTACTAATTTTAAATTTAGTTTTTGTAATTCTCAATGAAGGACTTGACAATGATAAGGGATGAAATATCCATCTAATATTGTGAAATACTAAATTCCAATGTAAAAGATCCAAGAAGCAAGAAATGACGTCATATGAAAGAAATATAAAATGGAAATCATTTTAACATGGTGGTGAAAGATATGAATTATTAGATGCTATGATATTCTTCTCAATCTTTTTATGTATTTTGAGATAAAATCCTAAAAGGAGGAAAGAATTTGTAATTACTTGTTTTCAGATTAACCATCTAATTAGGATTTACTTAGATGATTGTATGCTTAACTAGATTGATTGTTGTTTACATTTTGATTGATTATGGTAAATTAATTATGATATTATAAATATAATGATAAGATTTAATCATACTTTGATTCATGTAATTAGGGTTTGATAATTGAAAACCCTAATCGGCCAAAATTTTGGGTTTTAGTAACATATGAATACATATTTGATAAGTATAGTGGTGTACTAAATGATTTTTAGTAATTTATATAAAACCTTAATTTATTTGAAATTTGGATATAGTTTGAAAAACTCGATAATTAGTGTTAGTGTAAAATATCAAAAAAATTGATGAATTTTCTGACTTGTTTATTAGTCGTGTTTCCCCAGGATAGACTCATCTGACCACATATTCAGATTGAAATATAGCATGGTGGCATTTGAATTTTATCTTTTCTTGGTACATCCAATTGATCTGAAATTTTAAATTTATCTTGGAAGCTCCATTTTATACATTTTGTTAAAGTTTTATGATTTTTGGATGATGTTTGAATTCTATAAAATGTGGTGTTGGTCAAGTTTCCCCTGGACAAACACAGCAGACCATGCATTCTGGTTGAAAAATAGCAGTCTAGTATTTGTTTTTTATTAATTTATCAGTAACTCATTTTTATCTAAATTTTTTATTGGAGCCCTTAAATTTTGTTTTAAATATAATGTTAATTTTTCATAATTTTTTAGAGGAGAATTGAGCTATTCAGTACACACTTTTTAGTAACTTTTTTTATGATAGAAAAATCTTTTGAAATCAAACAAAGTGTAAAGTTGAGTCAATTTACAATCAACCCAGAACCTTAATTGATCTATATGAGTGACCTAGAACCACAAGGAGCTATCATATTTTTTGATTCAATCCTGAGAAAAAAAATCCTAGAGAGATAGACGAGAGTTAGGGTTTTGAGAAGAGAAAGTGGTGGAGATGTTGACCTCGAGTTTCACCATACAAGATATAGTGAAATCAAGTAACTTTAGCTTCTTTGCATAGCCTTTCATGGTGACTCATTTCTCACATGTCAGGATTCCATCCCTCCTCTAGTTAGATACAAAATGATATAAAATATCCCTCTCTTCTCACACTTTGTCTCCTAATCTCCATTTTTAGGGTTTTTTATTTGAGAGGAGGAAGAAATAGATTTAGTTGCTAGAGTTTGATTGGATTTATAGAAATTGAGAGTTTGACCTATGTTTTCGAGGTTCTTGTCAACTTAGGTGAATGTTTCTCTCACTTCTAAGCTCAATATTTATGTTCAAAGCCTAATTCTATCTGGATAAAGTAATTTGAAACCTTGATTGTATTTGTATGATTGGCTACTGATTTGGAAAGATATTAGGTAATCAAATTCTACTAATTTTTATTGTTTCTCATTGAATTGAACTTTGTTAATTCCTGATATATTGATGGAAGTTCCATGGAAAAATCTATGGGTAGATGAATTTGATATTTCATGTGAGCATTGCCTAAAAATCAGGCCAATGCCCAATATGCTTGCAAATTGAATTGATATGTATGGAATCATACTTGAGTTGTATTAGAATGAACTATACAAGTGTATTGTTAAATATTACTAAAATTGAATATGATATATGCATAAGGATCAGTATGAGTTGGTGATATTCCCTATTTAAAGTTTGTAATGCAGGATTGAATCCAATGAGTTAATTAATCAATGAATACTTATGATTGATGTATGAAATTTGTGGAGTGAATAGCCCTAAAGAACCCCACTGCACCATGATGAGATTACTAAATGATATGATTCTTATGATGCATTGAACTAAGGATGAATTTTTGGAAATCCTACAAGTTTTGTATTATGATGAGTATGAAAAATAAAGCTATAATTTGTATATATTGTTGTAAATATGATGAAATGATGGTGTAGGTATTAATACTTCAATTGAAGATGATTAGTTTTACTAATATAATTTATTCCTAATGCATACACTTTAGTATAAATTATGGAATAATGAGTATCCCTCTCATGAATGTGTGTCCTTTTATAAAAACTACATAATAATGAGTTTGGAAGGATGATTAGAGATTATGATGTAAGAAGACGTAACCTAATGCATTCTTATAAGCAAAAGCAAGTAGTATCATAAGGGAAAAAATGATCCTTGTTAATTATAAGAATGCCACCAGTAATCAACACACATGGTAAACTCAACTAACTTCAAGAAAGGAAATGGATAAGAATAACTAAATGGTGATGACTAGTTACAAATGAAATTAGTGAAATGTGTATGATGAAGTATATAATCTAGGGATTCTGACTACATGTGTGTTGACCTAAATTGCATGAAATAAATTAAAATCAGATCATGAAGTTTTCAATGAGAGAAACTTTATATATTAAATAAATTTAGAATGAAATATTTTAAGAATAGTGGTGAGCATCATATGAAAGATGTTAAAACTGATGAATATAAAATAATGGGAAAATGATGAAAATTAGTGGATGGATCTAAAACCCTAACCCTAACCCTAAAATGATGAGCTACGTGATGCTAATGAATAATGATATCAAATAAGGTATTAAGGAATGCATATGAATATTGTTAAATTGAATTACAAGATGAGGCTCAAGGATATGAATTAGTATATTGGAATGTGCTCCTTGTTTATAATTGTTTGTTAGGATACTTGTATTCTGAGGATGTCTTTTTTGATAGATTTCAAATAAGATCACTTATGCATCGAAGTAGCCCTAATTGAAGAGTGGTAAATAGTAAGAGGAAAGTATTAAATGTTTTATGCATGTTTATACTTGATATTCATTCATATTTGTAGAAATTGGATAGAATAACTATTTGTTTCATGTTAAGCCTATTATGAGCATGATGAATGAAATGAGATGTCTATATGCTTGTATTATTGTTAGTTCCAAAATCTCTTTTAATACTAAATGAAAATTTTGATATGAAATGAATGAATAATAAATATATTGATATAGAATTTACATTCTTTCATTACTATTGAGAAACCCTAATGAGGGTAAATGCTAGACAATGAGATTATGTCTCGGGCTGAAAGCCCACTAATGATGATAAAACCCCGATGGGGGTAAATGTTGGACAATGAGATGATGTCTTGGGTGTAACACCCACTAATGATGAGTACTATGAGATGATGTAGAAAATGGAAAGAATCATATGTGTTGCAAACTATAGATTTGTTGTGCTTCTTAATTTTACTATTGTATTTTTTATAAGCCTAATATGTTTCATGTTAATCTAGTTACATGAGAATATAAAAATATCATATATGATGTTTTGATTTATTTTAAGATGAGTAAAAGAGATTAATAACAAGTGAAATGATGACACATCTAGTTAGCTAACATGAACACCGTGAGTTCCCCCGACATCCTCACTGGGGAAACAAATTGGATCTCCTTGTAGTAATCAATAAATTATGTTATTCTAATTATTGTATTTTATATAGGATGGTTGTGCCTATGAGTGCCTCTTGTGATAGGGTTGGTGACACTAGCGAGCCCCCGACTAGATTTGATGCATAGATCACCTCTAGTGAAGAGTGTTGTCCCTTCGCACAACCTCACGATCATCTTCTTGCTTCTAGGGTTACTCAAGAAACCCCTATCGCCAAGGAAGTAAGGGCTATTCAGATGGGTGTAGGAATTTTGATACTAATGAAAGAATACTTTAGGAAAAGGAACTGGAGATTGTAGATGGAGCAGTCATGTACTCGAATGCCATTTCTGAGAGGAATATTGTGAGATGGAACAATGTTGTGGCATGATATGTGATAGACTTGAAGCCCCACTGGCTTGTGTTAGATTGTCATCTCTCTCTGATCTGGAAGGAAAATGGAGAATTTGAGATTTTATCTAGAGGGAATGATTTCATTATCATAAAGTTATCTAACCCAGAGGATGTGGACTGCCCTTTTATAAGGACCTTGGATTTTTGGGGGAAAGCCACTAATCCTGAAAAAATGGCAAAGAGGAGAATTGTTGGAGAAATTGAAGCTTACAGAGGTTCCAGTCTGGGTCCAGATTCACAATCTCCCTCTGGAGTTATGGGATGAAGAAGTGTTCATAATGATAGGAAGCTATATCGGTACATTGTTGAGGCCAGATTTTCTTACTCACAAGTTCAAGAGACTAGAATTTGTGAGAATTCAAGTATTAAATCCAGCAATATTGTCATTACCAAAAAGGGTCAGCTTGATAAGTGATGATGGCATGAAGGACACAGTTAGGATGGAGTATGAATGGTTCCCTCAGTGTTGCAAAGATTGTGGGACTTTTTCTCATGGACAAGGTGAATGTTTAAAAAATCTAAATCAAAAGAAAGCCAGTCAGATATGGATTAGGAAAGATAGAGTTGATGTTGAAAATTTCTATGATTGCTCTGTGGGAGTACCAAAGAATGCTCAAAAAAAGGGGACTAAAGGGCGTGTTGTTCAGGTGATTGTTCATAGTACTCAGCAAAATTAAGAAACTAATAACTCACAAGCTATTGTTATTTTGAATAAGGAAGTCTCTCCTCAAACTCATGTGTCATTTAATAAGGATGTTTTTGTAGACACCCCTAACTCTGATGAAGGTTGGAGTAATTTAGGTAGGAAAAACAAGTCTTCTCCTAGGAATGTATCCAAAGTGAAGTTCGTTGGGATCCATGTCTCCCCTAACATTTTTGGGACTTTGAAGTCTGTCGACAATACTGAAGGAGAGCCACGTGTGGTTAATATTCTGATGATGGTGTCTCAAACCAGAGCAATGCCTCATTATCTATCCATCCTAATGGTTAATACAACTATCCTTGTATGGAATGTGAGAGGATTGAGTAAGCAAGGTAGATAGAATGTTTTTTGTGAGTTAATTCAGAAGAACAATGCTTCTGTTATCTGCGTTTTGGAATTAAAACTAGGGAAAAGGAAAATTGGTAAGGCTATTAACAATGTCTGGTCAAGAGTATCTTGTATGTCTAACCATGCATCTCACCCATTAGGAGGAGTGATTATTGTTTGGGATCCATGAATATAAGTCTAAGTAAACTCAGTGAAAGTGATCAATTTATTCTGATGGAAGTTCAATGTATAGGTACTTCTTTTTCTCTTGATGTTGTTTATGGACATAATTCTGAATATAAGAAAATTTAATTGTGGAAAGATATTTCTCTTCTTAATACAAAATCTCCTCTATTTCTTATAGCATAAATCAGTTAGATTCTCTTTTTAAAGGTTTGGAAAAGTTGAACCGTCTCCAAATGCTATGAGTCAATTTAATGATTTCATTAATGATAATCATCTTGTTGACCTAGATTTGGATGGTGCTTAGTTCACTTGGGATAACAAGAAATATGGTAGTAATCTTGTCATGTCAAACATAGACACAGTGTTAAATAATAAAGCCTTCATTGATCTTTTTCCAAAAGTTTGGGGGAATATCTCTAGGTCTATTAACAGTGATCACAAAAGTCTGAGTGTTTACTTGAATAATGCTACTTATAAAGAAAAAAAACCTTTTCGTTTTATTAATGCTTGGGTTGATGTTCATGGGTTTTATGATGTTATTAAGGAGATTTGGAATGAAAATATTGTAGGTAACTGTACTTTTAAGCTATGTGAGAAGCTCAGGAAAACTAGAAGAGCTTTATGTCTATGGAACAAATGAAGGCTGGTGATATTTGTGAAAATTGATGGTTCCTTGAAGATGAACAAAATATAGCTAAAGAAAGGATAGATGTTAATCATATTTATGTTTTGATCTCAGATGTTCTAAATAAAAGAAAATAAGATATCAAAGCCCATGAAGCTGAGGAGTCACTTATTCGTCAAACATCAAGGATCCAATGGCTAAATTTGGGTGACAAGAATAAGAAGTTTTTCTATTCCTCTCTTAAAACAAGTAGAATCAGAAATACTATTAATTTCCTTAATTTTAATGGTGAAATCTATTCAGATGAGGATACCATAAAAGGATATATTGCTCACTATTACTCTTCTCTGTTTAAGAATGATGTGAATGTCAAGAGTGATTGGAATGATAACTGAAAGTTACCAAAGATTATGAGGATCATTTTAATAATTTTTGTGGGAAATGTATAGATAAAGATATTGATGATGTTGTTCACTATTCTAATGGAGATAAAGCTTCAGGCCCTAATGGTTTCAATTATTATTTCTTTCAAAAGTGTTGGGATATTGTTGGAAGTTATGTGAGGAAAGTTGTGCACAACTTTTTTGATAGTGGATGTCTCCTTGGAGAAGTTAACCAAACATACATATCCCTCATCTCTAAAGAGAGGAATGCTACTAAGATTAGAGATTGAAGGTCCATTGTCTTATGCAATGTGGTGTATATGATCATATCAAAACTTATTGCAAATAGATTGCAATTCATTTTGCCTGAGGTTATCAGTCATGTGCAATGTGCATTTCTTAAAGGGAGATCCATTTCTTATGCTACTCTCCTTGTCAATGAAGTCCTTAATGATATCGTAAAAATCAAGAGACCTAAAATCTATGCTAAAATAGACCTAATGAAGGCTTATGACTCGACTGATTGGAATTATCTCAATATTGTCTTGAATAGAATGGGTTGTACTTCTTGTTTTATCCACTGGATTAATACATTCTTGAATACTACAACATATCAGGTTCTTATTAATGGAGTCCCATCAGATTCCTTCTTACCTAGTAGGGGCATAAGATAGGGTGACCCCATAGCTCCCTACACTTTTTATAGCTATGGAGGGTTTTACTTTGATGTTGAACAATGTTGTTGATTCAGGATCTATCAAACATACCAAAGCCTCTAGTAACTTTTTTATTTCACATATTATGTTTCCTAATTACGTGGTTCTATTTTCTGAAGCAAATGATGATTCCTTGCAAGGTCTCTATAAATTTCTTTCAAATTTTGGTAACATTTTGGGTTTGAAAGTCAGTAACCTTAAATGTCTTGTTTTTTGCAATAATGTTGTGGACAAGGTGAAATTTTCCAACATTTTGAATATGTAGATTGATGTTTTACCTATGAATTATTTGGTATTGCCTTTATTCAAAGGAAGGCTTAATAGGAGCCTCGTGTCTCCTATCATTGATAAAATAAAATAAGATTGGAGGGAAGGAAATCACATAAAGTCTCATTTGTATGTAGATGTGAACTGGTGGTTTCCACTCTAGATTCGTTTCATTTGTATTGGGTGCCCTCTTTCCCAATTCCATGAAGTGTTTCTGATGAGATTGATCAACTGTGTTGAAATTTCATTTGGGGGCGCAAACCTCAAAATAACCATCCATACTATCACATGGGAACATATTTGTACCCCAAAAGATGAAGGGGGTTTAGGTTTGAGGCTCACAAGAGATATTGTTAAAGCTTGGTTGATTAAGAATATTTGGAGTGTGGCAATAAAAAAAGAGAGCATATGGGTCAAATGGGTGAATGAGAGATATTTAAATGGTGACTCTCTTTGGAGAGTGAAGAGAAAAATCTTAGCTTCAAGGTTGTGGAAATAATTGATTAGTGTCTGTGACTCTATTAAGGATAGAGTTTTCTTCAAACCTAGAAAGGGTATGCACATCTTGTTGTGGACAGATCCTTGGATAAAAGGAGGTTGTTTTTTGTATGATGTTCTCTCTATTAAAATATTTCCAATCTAGGGAGAGGTAAATTTATGTACCTAAGTTGTGTAATGAATATGGATTCTTTTTGTAAGTCTACACATTGCAGTAGTATTGTTGATAGTATCAAGAACTTGTTTAATCCTAGTATGAATATGGATGAGTTAACACTTGATGATACTAATCCCAAAATAATGAAGGATTTTTGGGAATGCTGAAGAGTTAAGCATGATAGAGTGCCTTGGTATAAGTGGGTATGGAAAACTAAAGCTCCCAATTGATGCAAGTATCTTCTTTGGAGACTTGTTCAAAATAAGTTGTTAACGCATGATCAGATTATGAAAAGAGGTATTTCTCTACCCTCTGTTTGTATCATGTGTAGGAAGGTTGGTGAAGATTTACAAGATCTTTTCTAGTCATGTAATTGGGCCAAAGAGATCTTTAATTGAGCAAGGAAGAGCAACTTCTTGGATAAAGCTCCTACTGATCTAAATGATATGCTTCAATCCAAGAAGGGGAATGGTGTTACTACAATGTTAATTTTCTATTAAATCTGGAAGGAAAGGAATTCCAGGGTGTTTGAAGACAAATTTAAGAATGTTGATTCTATCTGGACATATATCAATGCAGATTTGGAGTCTATGTTGTGACTTTTTCCTTAGTTAACTTTGTACAACTTTTTTTGCTTGTTTTTCTTTCCAAACATCATGCATTGTAAATATCCATTTTGATATATACAAAAAAAAGAAGCAAACTTTGAGGGATAAAAAAAATTGATGAATTATGAGAAGGATTTCCATAGTGCAGATTGAGACCTTAAAGGTTAGACCACTAGGATTTAGGAGTAGTCATCTGGAGTGGGTTTCGCCCTAAATCATTGTTGTGAAAGTCGATGCCCATGAGGAATAGACTCTGATGAAATGAAAAATCTGAAATACAAAAATATGAGAAACGTTGTGATAGGTGATATATTGTTTTGCTTATTCCTATCTCATGTACCCAAGAAGAGGACTTGAGCCTCTTTAGGCAACCCTAAGGCGGTCAGGGTCTGTTGTTGATATCTTAGGATATAAATCCTAAGATAGTATTGGTGATTCGGTGACATGAGAATTAGGTGTGGTGATTTCTACTTAGGAATTTACAAGCCAAGTAGTTTTAGGGAAAATGAATAAAAGATGTCAAGCTGTGTAGAATATGATTTGAATGTTTGTTACATTCCTTGTACTACTAGATGATGAGTTTCAATTGTTGATTATGTTTAATTTTGTGGAAAATAATCATGCTATTATAGAGATTATCCATTACATATTCTGATCTATCTTGTTGACAAGTTGCAAATATTGGGATTTTTTATATCCACTCTAGATATGAGTTAGATTGCTTTTCATTTGATAGTATTGTTTGGTATCCATGTCTTATGTGTACTTCACCTTTAGGACTACATGATGTGTTCCTTGTCCGGCTGGTGGGGTGTCACAAAGATGATGTTAATGTTATGTATTAACTCAAAATGTTTAGATCTTGACTTGTTACTCATACTAAAGGATTGTTAATCTAAACTAAGATGTATCTTCTTATTTATTCATAGACATTATCTAAAAGATGTTTTAAAATTGGATTTGGTGTAAGTAATTACCATATCTATTTGATTAGACTACCATTGTAAACTAGATTTTATTAGATTTGAGAACTATCTACTAGACGTTTCATTATCTCCAAGTTTCCTTTAAGTTAATTATACCTAATATGATTTTGATGCGTGTATTCAGCTTGAGTGGGAGGTATACATTCATAGTGGCTCTATATGACTCTCATGAGGTTGTTTCAAATGTTTTTAGGTATAATTCTATCCAGTGGAGAATCCGTGACCAAGAAGATATAAATAGAATAATCTAAATAAATTAGATTTTCCCTGTACACTCTTTTTCTCGAGATGGGTAGTATATTGAGTTTGTTCTTTCATGTACTTGTATATTATGTCAATTTATCAACATGTGAGTAGTAAGATTTAATTCTGGTTTAATGGAGTTGAATAAGATTTGTGATATCTAAATATGATGTCGTTGAAGTCATATTGGTTTATGAAAAATTGTGAAGAAAGAAAAAGGAAAAAATTATCTATGATTTTTTTATATTGTTTTAATCACCTTTGTCGAGAATTTGTTATTTTGTTTCAATAATTAGTATTAGGCATAGGGATTCTCTCTAATTGTTTCCATTTATGTTGATCAAAAGAGAGGATCCCGACAACATTGTATCTGATCCTAGGTTAGATGAGTATGCATGAACAATATGATTTAGGATGAAACGATAATGCAGATGTTGAGTATAACTTGAATGATGTCATACTAACTGAACTCAATATCCAGATACTTCGGTCAAGTATTTGGGCATTGATATAAGCTAGTATGGAACTGGAGACTATACCTCTTTTGGATGCCCTGATCAAGCATCCAAATGACTATAATGTCAGAGTATAATAACATGCATCATTGTAACAAAATAATAAAAATGATGAAATGGAAATGATTATATAATTCACTATGATGCCTAAGACAAGCATGAAATTTCATATGACAAAGATAAAAGTGTAATGGATTATGAAGATAGTCTCTAACTTGAAGAAGAGTATGAATCTGATATTATAAGAAAAAGTTGATAACTAAGGATAAATCCCCATAAATGATCTTCATTATGAAGAAAACTAGTGAATTGTGGATAATAATGTAGAATGGTTCATAAACTTGATCCATGAGGTACATAATAAAACTATAAAACAATATGAAAGGTGATGTGAATCACATCTTGATAAATGATGCATAAATAAGAATTTTTAATTAGTGTTTGTAATATTCAATGAGGGATATGACAATGGTAGGGGATAAAATATCCATCGAATACTAAGAAATATAGAATTCCAATGTAAAAGATCCAAGAAGCAAGAACTAATGTCATACAAAAGAAAGATAAAATGGAAATTGTCTTAAATTTATGGCGAGAGTGATGAACGATTAGATGCTATGATATTCTTCTAGATCTTTTTATGGATTTCAGTACAAAATCCTAAAAGGAGGGGAGCATTTGTAATGACCCATTTTAAGATTAGTCATCTAATTAGGGTTTACTTGGATGATTGTATGCTTAAGTAGATTGATCATTGTTTAAAGCTTGATTAATGATGGAGTTTAATTATAATTTTTTTAACATAATTATAAGATTTAATCATACTTTGATTCATATAATTAGGGTTTGAGAATTAGAAACCCTGATCTGCCAAACATTTGGATTTTGGTAACATATGGATACAAAACTTGATAAGTATAGTGGTGTACTAAATAAATTTTAATATTTTATTTACAACTCTAATTTATATGAAATTTATATATAGTTTGGAGAAATCAAATTATTAGTGTTCTTGTAAAATATAATTATTTTTTAACAATTTTTTGATCTATTTTATCGTCTGAGTTTTCCCCGGACAAACTCAGCTGACCATGTATTCAAATTGAAATATGGGAGGGTGGTATTTGAATTGTATCATCTTATTGGTAGATTAAATAGATCTCAAGTTCTGATTATATCTTGGGAACTCCATTTTAGACATTATTTTAAATTTTCATAATTTTTGGATGATATTTGAAATCTAGAGAGTGTGGTGTCGATGGAGTTTCCCCTAGACAAACCCAGTCGATCATACATTTTGGATGAATAACAACAATACATTATTTGGTTTTTATTTATTTATTGGTAACTCAAACTGATATGAATTACATCTTAAATTTTTTTTCAGATAGAATGCTAAATTTACAAAACTTTGATAGGAGATTTGACCTATTCAGTAGACAAGTTTTAATAACATGTTTTATGATAGAAAAATCTATTCAAATAAAACAAAGTTTAAAGTTGAGTCAATTTGCAATTGACCCAAGAACCTTAATGATCTGTATGAGTAGTCTAGAACCCAAGGAGTTATTATATTTTGTAATTCACTCCAGAGAAATGAAATCCTAGAGAGAGAGGAGATCTAGGGTTTTGAGAAGAGAAAGTGGTGGAGATTTTGACCTAGAGTTTCACCATCTGAGATATGATGAAATCAAGTAAGTTTAGTTTCTTTGCATAGACTTTCATGGTGAATTATTCTCTCACATGTCAATATTTTGTACCTCCTATGATTTGATTTGAAATTATATCAAATCTCCCACTTTTCTCACTCTTTCTCTTCTATTCTCCATTTCTAGGGTTTCTGGGTTGAGAGAAGGAAGAAATGGAATCAGATGCTAGAGTTTGTTTGAATTTCAAGAAATTCAGAGTTTGAACTACGTTTCTAATGTGCTTGTCACCTTAGATGAGTGTTCCTCTTCATCCTAATCTCTATATTCATTTTGAAAGCCTAATTCTATCTAGCTAAAAAAACAAAAACCTTGCTTGTATCTGTATGTGATTGAGTACTGATTTGGAAAGATATTCGGGAATCAAATTCTACTAATTTTGTTCATTTTTCATTGGATTGAACTTTCTTAGTTCTTGATATATTGATGGAAGTTCCATGGAAAGACTATGGATAGATGATTTTTCTATTTCATGTGAACATTGCTTAAAAATTATCCCAATGCCCTATATACTTCCCAAATGAATTGATATGTATAAAATCATACTTGAATTTATTAGAATGAATTATACAAGTGTATAGTTGAATCTTACCAAAATTAAATATGATATATACATAAGGATCAGTATGAGCTGGCAGTATTCCCTATTTAGAGTTTTTGTTGCGGGATTGAATCAAATGAGTTAATTAATCAATGCATACTTATGATTCATGGATGAAATTTGTGGAAATGGAAACTAGTGTTTCCATGTGTGTGAATATTCTTAATAAACCCATGTGCATCATGATGAGATTACTAAATGATATGATTCCTATGATGTGTTGAACTAAGGATGAATTCTTTCAAATCCTAGAATTTTTTAATAAGACGAATATGAGTAACAAAGCTAGAACCTGTATAGATTGTTGTAAATGTGATGAAATGATGAAATGTAGGTATTAATACTTCAATTGAAGCCGATGAGTCTCAGTAATATGATTTAATCATGATGCATCTACTTTAGTGTAAATTATGAAATAACAAGTAGCCCTCACATGAATGTGGGTCCTTTAATACAAGCTACATAATAATGAATTGGGAAGGATGATTAGAGATTATGATGTAAGAAGATGTAACCTAATCCATTTTTTTAAGCTAAATCAAGAAATATTATATGGGATAGAATGATACTTCTTAATTACAAGAATGCCATTGGAAGTCAATGACATGGTACACTTAAATAATTACAAGCAAGGAGATGGATGATAATAATTGAATGGTGATGACAAGTTACAAATGAAATAAATGAAATTTGTATGATGAAGTATACAGTCGATTTTGAGTACATGTGTGTTGACCTAAATTGCATGAATAATATGAAAGTCAGATCACAAAGGATCAATGAGAGAGAAACTTTATATATTAAGTAAATTTATAATGAATGATTTTAAGAACAGTGGTGAGAATCATATGAAAGAAGTTAAAACTAATGAAAATAAAATGAAGGGAAAATGAGGAAATTTGTTGATAGATCTAAGAACCCAACCCTAAAATGATGAGCTATGTGATGTTAATGAACAATGATCTCAAATAAAGGATTAAGGAATGCATAAGAATATAGTTGAATTGAATTACAAGATGAGGCTCAAGGATATGAATGGTTTATTAGAATGTGTTCCTGGATTGTAATTGTATGTTAGGGTACTTGTAATCTGAGGATGGATTTTTTTGATAGATTTCAAATTAGATGACTTATGCATTGAATAGTAACCCTAATTACAAAATGCTAAATAGTAAGAGGAAAACATTAAATGATTTATGCATGTTTACACTTAAGAATTATTCATATTTGTAGAAATTGGATATAATAAGTATTTGTTGTGTGTTAAGTGTATTCTGAGCATGACGAATGACATGAGATGTCTATATTCTTATATTTCTGTTATCTATTATCGCTACTAATACAAAATGAGAATTATTTTATGAAATGAATGGATAAGAAATATGTTGAAATAGACTTTACATTCTTTGATTATCGTTGAGAAACCATAATGAGGGTAAATGATAGACAATGACATTATGTATCGGGCTAAAAGCCACTGATGATGATAAAATCTTGTTGGGAGTAAATGTTTGTTAATTAAATTGTGTATTGGGTAGAAATCCCACTGATCATGACTACTATGAGAAGGTGTCAAAAATGCAAAGCATCATATGTGTTGCAAAGTACAAATTTGTTGTGCTTCTTGATCTAATTATTATCTTTTCATAAGCCTAATATGTTTCATGTTATTTTAGTTATGCTCACAAGAATATGCACATATGATACACAATATTTTGATTTCATTTAAAATGAGCAAAAGACATTAATAACAAGTGAAATGATGACACATCTAGTTAGGTAACCTAAACACTATGAGATTACCCTGAGGTCCACACTAGGGAAACAAAACAAATCTCCTTGTAGTAATTGATGAATTATGAGAAGGATTTTTGGAGTGTGGATCAAGACCTTAAAGGTTCAACCATCGAGATTTAGGAGTGAGTCATCTGGAGTGGCTTTGGACCTAAATGTTTACTAGTGAATGAAATGACCACCACCAAACCGACAGCAAATCATTACTAATAATGTGAAATAATCATAAGCAGCAGATTAACAAAAATCACTAACAATGAAAACTAATTTTGCAAAGAGATCTAATTTTAAACTTTATATGCATCGGGGTTCACATTGTACATACTCTTTGCCATCTCATCTCACGGTTAACATATAAGAGTTGCTTTGTCAAAATGTATACTAAAGCAACATCAAACCTTGAGGCATACAAGCCAAAATCTCAGATTGTTCATAAAACCATCACACACTAAATCCAAGGACCTGAGAGTACAGAGACGACACATATGACTTATATCTACAAGACATGAAAGACAGTACACTCAACCTGAGCTAATACTGTTGTCCCTACTATTGTTGTCCTTCCTCTGTAGAACGGTCTCTACCTCCTCGTGTACGTCCACCTAAAAATTATGGATCCCACAGGGTGAGACAATTGTCCCAGCAAGATATATAACTCCCCACCAACAATGTTATTATCACAGGTAAACAGTATAAAACTGAATAGGGGTTCTTTTATATTAATAAGCAAGGTTAATCATTGTGGATAAGCAAATTAGAACATTCTCATCTTTTAAAACATTACAACTATCCATGATAGGACAGTAAATCATCTATTCACTTTATAAGCAATGAGAAGAACATGTGTATCATTTAACCATCGTATTATGCCAACATCTCAAGCTTATTCTATGATAATATCATCATGTTACAACTTTATACCAGTCTTGCAAGAGTACAACCAGGTATTGGATTGTACCAATCATGTGATATTACAGCCAGGTATTGGATTGTATGGATCATGTGATAGTAAAGCTAGGTATTGGATTGTACCAATCATGTAATATTACATCCATGTATTGGATTGTACCAATCCTGTGAGAGTTTATCCAGGTATTGGGTTGTAACAATCCTGTGAGATCATCACACAACCAGGCATTGGGTTATACCAATCTTGTGAGATTTCAACCAGGTATTGGGTTGCACCAATCATGTGAGAGTTCAACCAAGTATTGGGTTGTACCAATCATGTGAGATCATATCATAGCTAGGCATTGGGTTATACCAATCCTATCGGAGTTCGTCCAGGTATTGGGTTGGACCAATCCTATGAGAGTTCAACCAGGTATTGGGCTGGACCAATCCTGTGAGATCATAGCACAACTAGGCATTGGGTTGTACCAATAAGTTGAGAGTTCAACCAGGTATTGGGTTGTACCAATCCTGTGAGAGTTCAGCTAGGTATTGGGTTGTACCAATCATGTGAGAGTTCAACCAGGTATTGGGTTTTACCAATCATGTGAGATCATAGCACAGTCAGGCATTGGGTTATACCAATCATGTGAGAGTTCAACCAGGTATTGGGTTGTAGCAATCCTGTGAGAGTTCAGCCAGGTATTGGGTTGTACCAATCATGTGAGAGTTCAGCCAGATATTGGGTTGTACCAATCCTGTGAGATCATAGCACAACCATGCATTGGGTTATACCAATCCTATGAGAGTTCAGATAGGTATTGGGTTGTACCAATCCTATGAGATCATAGAACAACCAGGCATTAGGTTGTACCAATCTTGTGAGATCATGGTCATATTGTTAAGGATTCCATAGTAGTTGAAATACCTTTATGTTTCCCTTTCACTTTCATTATTGGACATCAATCTCTAGATCAACTTCTTGTCACCTCTCACTAGTAAAAAACTATTCACATGGCTCACAAGGCATTAAACATCTTGTCACCTCTCACTAGGCAACAACTATTCACATGGCTCTTAAGGTCATTTAACATCTTATCACCTCTCACTAGGCAGCAACTATTCACATGGCTCACAAGGCCATTAAACATCTTATCACCTCTCACTAGGCAATAACTATTCACATGGCTCACAAGGCCATTATTAGGGTTAGGGTTTCCCTTTATATCCGAATAGGGTTTCAAATTCATATTATCAATCCAAACCCTAATTCATTGCTCCACACATCTAGGAGCATACATTGATATCATAAGTATTCAATCATACTTATTTATTCTCATCATTTATCATTAATGATTATCAACACAAAGTATGAGTTTCTCTCTCATCCTTACTAGGATATTGATTACATCATACTTTTGGTTCAATCCCCCTCTTGAGGAATATTGGTTGATCATTAACAATTCACATCATCTTTTATATTGCAATTAACATAACCTACAACATATGTCACTCAATAAGTCACATATGTTTGAAGTATCTCTTCCATATCGGGTATCAAGATGCGTGTATGTTAACATATTATGCTTTAAGATACATTCCATTTCATGTAGTGTATCCTTATTGGGCATGTGGTATAACCACATCACCATGTCATATTTTAGGGTGTATCCCCCAATCATCATATCATGTTCCCATATCAAATTGACTAACACTTAGTTCTTATCAACCCAAGATAACTTCATATCGGGTATGAGCTAGGTGCTTGAACCCATATCGGGTATAAGCTATGTGCTTGATGCCATATCATGCACAAGGTGTGCACCATATCGGGCATAGAGTATATGCATCATGATGTATCATTTAAGTGTTATATACAAGATACCATATCAGTTTCCCATCCAGGATTATCATGTCGGATTTCCATGTTGGGCAACATATCGGATTACCATGTTAGGTAGACCCTTAGGATCATAACCTCTATATACCTTCAAGGATCAGCCCTATAATATAGTTATATGACAAGCTAGGTGTCTAATTGAATTCTCTTATCACAATGCATTACATAAAGGATAGGGTGTATCAGATTCCAATCCCTCAACCAGGGTTTGCCATCATATTGGGTAAAATGAGCCATATCGTGCATGAGGTATGAATTGGACCTCATATCATTTACAAGGTAGAATTAGTTGCCATTCCTAGCATCCAATGGATAGGATTCATATTGTCCATGTGGTATCACTCACCACTTGTATCGGCTTACCCATCACATTGGGTTTCTAACTCTATATTGTTTAGAGTGTTCACTATCTCCATATCGTGCGAGAGTTGTAATCTTAGACTTGTATCGTGTATAAGGGCTAAGTGGGTATCTCCCATATCATGCAAAAGTCATGACTCATATCATTTATGAGCTATCATCTATCCCCATATCGGGTTAACCCCCATCTTGGGTTTCGTATCGGGTTGAGGTATTTCAACCATATTGGGCTATACCTTATATTTGAATCCATATCTTATATTGTGCATAACTGTATACTCAACCAATCATATTGTGCACCAGATGTGTGCTTCAAGATATCGTGTACCAGGTGTGTACTACATGATCATATCGTGCAAGGAGTACTTGCTATTCTTACTCATATCGGGTTACCCAAACTAGGGTTTCATATCGACTTACAAGTATACACTTGACCCTATATCGTGCATGGAGTCTTCTCTTGACTTCGTATCATGCAAAATGTATATGGTTAACACCATATCTTGTTCCAAGGTATAAATTTCATCTCCATATCGTACAAGGAGATATAATCTCACAAGCATATCGTGCAAGTGATGCATGTATACTACCATATCGAGTTAGAGGTACTTGTTTGTATGCTCGAACTCGATATCACTTTATAAAGTGATACCATCTTCTTCAATCTCTAACCTTCGTTCTAACTATTATGGTACATGGACAACAAGTCCAACAACCACTAGAACTCATAATTTTATCAACTATTCAAGAAGATTTCGGTATTGAAAGTAAATCATCAAGTGTGGCAAGTTAGGTGATGAATAATAACATGATTGAGTTCAAGTTATATAACCCTCCTTATGAACAACTTCAAAGCTCCAAGCTCCAAATATTTTCGACCTAAGGTTGAAGATGAACTTCTCCAAGGTCCAAGGCTCATTCACAACTCTTCCATAGACAAGAAATCACCAAAGTTAAGTACTTGGTGAAAAAGGAAAGAAAAGAATATTCATAACTCGATATCTTACTTCAACCAAGGTTGAATATGACCAAAGCCTTACCTAAAGCTTGGTACTCGAGCTCTCCTTGCTCCTTGAGATACTTTGCACAATACCTAAGGGGCTTTGCATGATATATCCAAGGGAGATGGTTTGTGAGGATCGTAAACTTTCATAAGTTGGTGAACGGTGAAGTATATATACCTAGTTTAATGAGATAGTATACAAGAGGTATCTTTACCTCAAGCTACTAGATGAAACATGGCCATGCATGGTTAACACATGGCCATGCATGCACACATATATATATTTCCATGCAAGAGTATTGAGGATAAGTTGGAGACAATATCTCGGCCATCCTTTATCTTCTTGGATAAGTTTACTCATATTTATCTTCCCAAATAAACAAACCGATACACTTTTAACAAGGGAACTTACAACTCATCATGGAACACCTCTTTGAGGTGAATTGTGATAAAGTGACCTTTCTAAATTCTTTTATGCTTTGTTCCTTTAATCTTGAATCTAACTCAAAACCCTAATTCACCAAAAGGTTAATTGATCACTCAAAGATAAGAATGTCGATCCCAAATTTTACCAAAATGTGGGGTATGCTATTTTGAAGCTATGGTCCAAATTTCATGTCATTTGGACATTCCTAGCTCCCTCTATGATTTTTACAAGTTTTGGCTAATGTTTGTCTATTAATTGTCACGATATCATTCTTTTTAACCTAAGTTTTCCTTTTTATCTCCTTGGTCACGTGGCGCTGACATCAGCGATCTGCGGGTCGCCTCTCCCGAGCAATCGCGACCATCGGATGGCGCGTCCATCGATCCTGGGCGGATCGGACGGCCATCTGGTCATCCTCTTCCTCCGGTTGACTCGTGAGATCGTGGCTACAACCACCTCACACAAAGCCAATCCACTCCCCACCACTTCGCGCCACCTCACGCCAATCCAACCGAGGCAACGCCTCCACCTCACCTCCACGAACCCGATGACCCCTCGCACGACCTCCGAAAACAACCACAACCCCTCACACGACTTCGCCGGTGAGACCCCTTCTCCAACCACCGTTGAGCCCAATTGGTCGTTCACTCCTTCCCCGATCTCGTGCCTATTTAAACCCTCTCATAGATCCACCGGAACCCCTTTAGTTCACCCTTGCCTTCAATTTGCTCGGAGCAAGCCCACATCGCTCCACCCTCAAACTTCCCATCTCAGCCCGTCTGCCGTCGTCGAGCTGCTGGACTAGGCTCCTACCGGCCTACTCGTCCCCAATTGAGTACCCCCTGAGCTCCGAGGGACCTTCACCCACCTCAACGGTCCCTCACTTCAAAGCCCCATCGTCTGCTGCTTCCCCTTCCATCTCCCTCCGCCACGATCTGTGTAGCTCGCTGGTCTTCTAGCCGACCCGGCGATCCCAGGGGAGCCACGACCCGAGGACCGGCTGACTAGCTGTAGGGAGCTCCCAAGAACGCAACCTGGCCTTCACCCGTACGCGAGGGAGTCCCAGCTGCTGAAGAGGGCTCACCGGAGATCGCGTCGCTCACCTGCTGTGAAGCTGTGAGAAAGGAGAAGGAGGGATCCGCTCGAGCCTAGTTGGACCTATTACTGGAGTCCACGTCGATCCAAGTGGACAAACCACAACTTGCCAAGTAAGCGGTCCAATATCCACCTCAACCTATTGCTATTTATGCAAGTGTGATCTTGGTCGTTGGATCCGATCATCCAACGGTCCACGTTTTTTCCTAGTTTTCGATTATTAACTCAAAATTCAGTTTATGACCTAATTTTGAGAAATTCATTAAAAATGGTAGGAGTGTCAGAAAAATATGAATAAGTACTCTATTTTGATCAGAAAAATACGAGGATCATGATTTTTACATCTGTTGACCCTACATCTGACTCGAGTAAATTCTCATGTCTAAATATGTTCATATCTTGATTAATTATTTGGGAAATACTCGAACATGTCTAAATCACCAAAAACTTGTGATCATCATCTTTTTGCATCTATATTATTATGGAATGATCAGATCCTTTCATTATGGCTCAATTATCAATAAAACCTATTTATCACTCCTTTCCCTTATTTTTGACCTACCAAAATGTGCATAATTAAATAATATGATCTATAGACCATGATTCTGACTCTAAGATCCTACTATGATGTGACAATAATAATCTTGGACTCAAATCCATACTCTAAGATTCGTACTCAACTCTCATGACTCCAAAGCTATAAAAAGGGCCTTTTTATATACTCTTTAGAATAAGGGTAATTTGAACAATATATCTAATAAATGCCAAATCTCTAATAATTTCAGGAAATCAAAGGTACCAGTGAGGAGCATCTCTGGACTCCCCACTTCTAAGTAGAAGGTACGCCATTACCTCTTGTTGGATTACTATATGTAATGCTTGAGAGCTATAAGTAGTAAAACACTTGGCATGAGATAATGAATGAAATGAATGTAATTTGTATGATGCTTGAATGAATTGCTATATGTATGGTTTTGATACTTCTTCTGAATTTCTTATGTATAATTTGAACACCTGCAAATATAATATAGATGTTCCATCATAGCTAGCTCATAAACCACTTGGTGGTAGAGCACATGTATAATGGTCACAAGCCACTGGGTGGCAGATCATATGATGTTGTATATTGATCACAAACTCCTCGGGAGTAGATCATCAGGCCTGAAGACGTCAAAGCCTTGGTGGCAGACGCACGAGATGTATGATGGAAAATATGCTTAAAAGATACATGTTCACGTTTATTAATAATTATGTCTTAATACTGTTATATACTTGTAATTGCTTATTACTTCCAAGTTTAATTTTATCCTTATTGCTAAGTATAAAAGAGGTAAATTAAATGATGCGGAGGCGTACTCAGTACAATATATTTATATATTGTGCTGACGCATACCAATTGCATATGTTTTATAGGTACCTTCTGCTTATGATGCTCATGATGAAAGGAAGATGATGTTGCTACTCTATATGCTGGCTCACAAAATTCAGATCTATCATGGGTATGCTAAAGCTAAATGGGACTCTTAGATTATGTTTCTTTTTCTTCTGTAATTAGTTTCTCATGTATTAAGTTTCTTCTGTAGAATTCCTATGCCTTCGGGCCCCTATGTAATGAACAATTTGGTTTATGTATGGAAGCTTTTTATTTGGTGCATGATGCGATGATTTTGAGTCGCATTTATAGACCTATTTCATATGTGTTTTGTGCTCTAATTACTCATTTTTATGGATAATATTGCATAATTCACTTAATTTGGTCTTTGCCATCATATTATATCAAATTCCCTTTGTTTTACTATTTTGAGCATTATTTATCATCTTATTATAAATTGTGTGGATTTACTTGGTCTTGTTGTGAAATTTCAGGAAAAACAAGTATCTGCTTCCGTCGATACCATCGACGAGAGTCGATACCATCGACCAAGCCACAGGTTGCCAACCGAGAAGAGCAGCACAGAGTCGATACCATCGACACCCAAGTTGATGGCATCGACATCCCTTCAGGTTGCTGGCGAGGAAACTGTCGATACCATCGACCCAAGTCGATGCCATCGACACATGGAGAGCTACAGCGTCGCTAAACGACAACAACCGACGCTAAAGAGAGTCGATACCATCGACCCAAGTCGATGGTATCGAGATGACCACAGGCGCTCACATCAAAAGAAAAGAAAGCTGCCGCTAATCCGCTGGGTCGATACCATCGACCCGCGTCGATGGTATCGACGCCGGCAGATATGCGTTGGATCTATTTTGATCTCGATCGGACAGCTGTTGTTATTTGACGACCTAATTAGGGACTTATACCTAATGACGGCCGCCCGGATGAGGGGATCATATCATTTTTGGATTGCACGAGTGCCGAGGGAGGAGAGAAAGGAGAACGGAGGCCAGAAGCTCATCCCGGGTGATTCGGACGCTTCTGAAGATGATTTCCACCACCGACAGGAGGGGAAGCTCGTGTTCTATGCCAAGGATCTACCGGTTCTTCTCCGTTCAGGGGTTTTCCCACTTGTTTCACGTTTTTCTTATGAAATCCCCCATTTCTACCATGTATTCGTGTGAGATGAACATGAGAGGCTAAAACCCTCAATCTTTAGGACCGGGAGTAGCCCGGGAATACATTGTATGACATTTTTATATTGATAATTCATATTTTCTCTCTCAAATCTGTGGTATAGATTTGTTTTCTCCATTTCTATTGTTATGCTTGATCACCATAATAATAATTTAATGCCCTTAATCACTTCGACAGAAGGATTAACGGTTGAAAAGAGATGAAATCTACATTAATTAATAAAACCCTTGACAAAGGAGTTGTAAAATTAATGGTGGGAACTGAGGGACCGTTTATAATGCACTTAGTTTAGGGGAATGATTACTACGACGGTGGAATCAACCTAAACCTAAGTAGTGACTTACACCACGACAGTGGGTAATTCTGTATTCAGGCCACTACCCGGATGGAGAGAGAAGTGTGAGGAATTATATGAAACCTAATACAATGTTGACCCGCGGTGAAACCGCCATCCTAAAGATATCCCTTTTGAATTGATTAAATTAACCTTTAATCGATTGTTTTCTTTGTTTGATTTTTATTTTCTTTTAATTTCAACAACAAAACCCTACTTTGTTAATCGCCCTAGCTGATTGCGATTAGTTAGTAGAAGTCTCCAATAATTCACGTATCCCTGAGTTCGACTCGGGCCTCACAAGGCCTATATTACTCGACGCGTATACTTGCGTTTAAGCGCGTAGTAAAATACACGTCAAGTTTTTGGCGCCGTTGCCGGGGATACGGCGAATTATTGGCACTTTGAGTGCTAAGAGCGGCCACTCTGGGCCACATTTTTATTTATTTATTTTACAACAATTTTTAAAATTCCTATATTTCTCTATAATTGTGTTTACTCGTTCAAAGCATTGTACTGAACCCCGATTTTCATATTTCAGGTACTTTGCATGGTGCATACGCGTAGTACTGACTACGCGAATTGCACACCTGAGGTCCCACACCTGGGACCAGAGGATGAGGACTACTACGAGCAGGAGTACCAAAGTGATATAAATTTTGATTCAGAGCAAGAACAAGCAGAAGTAATGGCTGAAGCACAAACAATATGGGAGAAGATCAAGGCGTCTTCTTCCTCAGCATCAAAGGGGCCCATAAAGAAGCAGGCGATCAACATACCGACATACAAGATCGACCCGGCTCTGATTAATTTGGTCAAATCCAACGCATTTCACGGGCTGAAAAATGAAGATCCGATTGCCCACATCAGCCAGTTCGTGAAGAACTGTGATATGGTGAAGATAGACCGATTTCCACAAGATGCATTGTATCTCAAGTTGTTCCCAAGTTCACTGGCAGGAGCAGCGCGTGAGTGGCTACATAACCTCGACGATGAGTTTGTCGAATCATGGAATCATATGGTGGAGGTTTTCTTCGAGAGGTTCTTCCCTCCTGAGAAGACCAATGATATGATCCGGAAGATCCACAATTTCACCCAACATGCGGGTGAAACTTATTCTGAGACTTGGGAGCGATTCCAAGTCATGTTGAGGAGATGTCCACATCATGGACTGGACAAGGAGACACAGGTTAAGATCTTCTACTTTGCTCTCTCCGAGCATGATAGAAGCAACTTGGACTCGGCTGGTTCCGGATTCTTCTTAAATAACACTGATACAAGATGCTGGGAAATACTGAAGAACATGGCACGAAAGCAATCTTGGGGAGAAAGAGAAAGAGGCCCAGCTGAGCAAGCAAGAGTTGCCAGTGAGTCAAAGGCAATGAGAGAGCTGAACGAGAAGATGGATCTTCTCGCAAAGAAGTTGCTGCAGAAGGAAGACAATGAGTCCGAGGATGAGGCTCAGGTCAAGTACATCAGGCAACAACATGGGTACAGGATCAACGATTATTCATGGCGGAAGGACAAGAAATTTTCATGGAAGGATCCAAACAACTTTCTGCAGGATCCGGACGCCAAGCCTGCACCGGTTACAGAGGACAAGAGCACGGAGTTGCTCAATCAAGTCATCAAGCAAAATCAAGAGTTGATGAACACTTTTGGGCAACAAATCAAGCAACAGGGTGAATTTATGAACCAGTTTGGGCAGACTTTGCAGAGCCACGGGGCTCAAATGAGAACTATAGAGACTTCCATGGCGCAAATGGCAGCCGAGATTGCAAGCTTGAAGAAGCCGGCACATCCGGGTTTTCCGGGGAACACCAATGTTCCCGGGGGAAACCGACAGGCCAAGGCCATCTTATTGAGGAGCGGTAAGAAAGTGTTGAATCCAAGGGCAGATGACACAAGCACACTGCAGGGCACAGTTGAAGAAGCAACCATCAAAGAGCAGCCCGCACATATCACAGAGAAAACTGAGGACATAGCTGAAGATGGTAAGGAAGAACAAGCCACTGAAGGGGAACCACAGAAATTAACTCCCTATGTGCCACCTCATCAAAGGGCACATACCGTTCCGGTCCCATATCCCAATAGTGCAAAGGCAAGAAAGGTGGATGCACAGTTTAAGAAATTTCTGGACAGCTTTAGGAAGTTATCAGTGAATATTCCTTTGCTAGAGGCAATTGAGCAAATCCCGTCGTATGGGAAGTTTCTTAAAGATGTAATCAACAAGAAGAGGAAAATATCCGATACTGAGGTCGTGGTGCTGAAGGAGCAAGTAAGTGCTTTCATTATGGGCACTTTGCCGCCAAAGAGACAGGATCCCGGTTGTTTCAATGTTTCTTGCTTTATCGGGAAGTTCAAATTTGGAGAGGCACTTTGTGATTCTGGGGCAAGCATTAATCTGATGCCCCTTTCCACATTCAAGAAGCTAGGATTAAAGGAATCAAGGCCAAGCAACATGACTATCCAATTGGCCGATAATTCTGTGGTGAAACCGTACGGAATCTGTGAGGATGTCTTGGTAAAGGTAGACCGCTTTGTTTTTCCGGCTGATTTTGTTGTTATGGAAATGCAGGACGAGCATGGAAATGAGTTGCTACTTGGTCGTCCATTCCAAGCTACAACTGATATGATCTTGGAAATGGGGAGAGGTCGCTTGACCTTGGGCATTGCGGATGATCGCTTTGAGATGGTCATGCCCAATAGCAATGCATCTACTAAAGCAAAGGCACAGTGCAACATGGTGACGCATGGTGAACACAATATCTCACTTTGTCTTGGGAAGCCATTCTTGGATATGGCTCATGTGATGAGCAAGATAGATAATGGGACCTTAGCTGTGGACATTATGGAGCAAACTAAAGTTGTCTCTTTATGCAAAGCTGTTGGGTTTCCAAATGATGAGAATGAGGACATTCCACCTTCATGGGAGGATGATGCGATTATTACTTCGGTTTTTGATGCATATCCGGAATTGCCTTTGGAGGCGTGTTTGCTAAATGTCACTTATGATTGGATGCGGAGTACTTCACTCAAGGAGTGTGACAAAATGCTTCAGATGCTTCCATGTTTCTACACGAGGCACTATGAAGACTTAGGTACACTTCCCCCACCGCTGCAATCATCTCTCATTTGCCCGCCTGATCTGGAATTGAAGCCATTGCCCCTGCATCTGAAGTACGTCTTTCTAGCTGAGAAGGACAACTTACCAGTGATTGTATCTGCATACTTGAGTGCGGATGAGGAGGAGAAACTACTGATAGTGCTTAAGAACCACCGTGGAGCCTTTGGGTGGTCAGTCGCAGACATCAAGGGGATTTCCCCTACACTTTGCCAACACAAGATTCGGCTCGAGGAGGGAGCCAAGCCAGTCATACAGCCTCAAAGACGTCTAAATCCAAGCATGATGGAGGTTGTCAAGAAGGAAGTCATAAAACTTCTTGTTGCAGGGATCATATATGCCATATCAGATTCAACGTGGGTGAGTCCCATACAGGTAGTCCCTAAAAAGGGGGGAATCACTATCACTACAAATCTTTTGAATGAACCTGTCACCACCCGATTGGTAACCGGGTGGCGTGTTTGCATTGACTACCGCCGATTGAATGCCGCAACTCTTAAAGATCATTTTCCATTGCCATTTATCGATCAGATTTTGGAATGTCTAGCCGGTCGGTCGCATTTTTGTTTTCTAGATGGCTATTCGGGGTACAACCAGATTTCTATTGATCCTTTGGATCAAGAGAAGTCTACGTTCACATGTCCCTATGGGACTTTTGCCTACCATCGTATGTCGTTTGGTTTATGCAATGCGCCGGCGACTTTTCAACGATGCATGCTCGCCATATTCTCTGACATGGTAGAGCGGTGTCTTGAAGTTTTCATGGACGACTTCTCGGTGTATGGAGCGTCTTTTGATGAATGCCTTTATAACTTAGATAAGGTATTGCAGCGATGCGAGGACACACATTTGGTCCTCAATTGGGAGAAATGTCACATGATGGTGACGGAAGGAATTGTGCTAGGACACAAGGTGTCTAGCAAGGGTCTTGAGGTAGACCCCGTAAAAATTGAGGTGATCTCTAAGCTACCTCCACCAAATTCTGTAAAAGGGGTGAGAAGCTTTTTAGGACACGCCGGGTTTTATCGGCGATTCATCAAGGATTTTTCAAAAATCGCAAAACCTTTATCGAAATTGTTGGAAAAAGATGCAGTTTTTGATTTCAATGAGAAATGTCTTCACGCATTCGAGGTTTTGAAAGAAAAGTTGATTTCGGCTCCGGTTGTTCAAACGCCGGATTGGAAAAAGCCATTCGAGTTGATGTGTGATGCTTCCGATTATGTTGTGGGAGCTGTTTTGGGGCAAAGGGTAGATAATAAACCTGCTGTGGTTTTCTATGCCTCCAAAACACTTAATGATGCTCAATTGAACTACACAACTACGGAAAAAGAGTTACTTGCCGTTGTGTTTGCTTTTGAAAAATTTCGGCAGTACTTAGTGGGTTCTAAGGTAGTTGTGTGGACCGATCACGCTGCAATAAAATATTTGATGGAGAAGAAAGATGCAAAGCCTAGACTAATTAGGTGGATTTTGCTCCTACAAGAATTTGATATTGAAATCAAGGACAAGTCGGGAATTGAAAATGTGGTGGCTGACCACTTGTCTAGGTTAGAGAGGGTTGATGAAAAAGTTTGCACATACCCATAACCGAGACCTTTCCCGATGAACAAATTTTAAAAATTGACTTTAAGGAACCGTGGTTTGCTAATATTGTTAACTATTTGGCTTGCGGGATCATCCCGGATGATTGGTCTTATCAAGAGAAGAAGAAATTCTTTCATTCGCTGAGATATTATTTTTGGGATGACCCAATTCTTTTGAAGCAGTCCAGGGATGGTATTCTTCACAGGTGTGTGCCGGAGGTGGAGTACGAGAGTGTTCTCCACCATTGTCATGCGTCGCTACGGGAGGACACCATGCTAGCTCACGGACAGCAGCCAAGGTGTTGGAGAGCGGCCTTTATTGGCCCACTTTGTTTCGGGATGCCTATAATTTTGTTAGGCAATGTGACCCGTGCCAGCGCGCAGGTAACATCTCAAGGAGACAAGAAATGCCCCTGAATGTATTTCAGGAAGTTGAGGTATTTGACTTATGGGGCATTGACTTCATGGGACCCTTTGTGTCCTCAAATTCAAATCTGTATATCTTACTTGCTGTTGATTATGTGTCGAAGTGGGTGGAGGCAATCCCCACAAGGACTAATGATTCGAATGTAGTGTGCAGGTTTGTCAAAGAGAACATTTTTTGCAGGTTCGGGATACCCCGAATGATCATAAGTGATGGAGGCACACACTTCCGAAATAAGAAATTTGCGACACTTTTGAAGAAATATGGGGTCAAGCACAACATCGGCACCCCATATGATCCACAGACGCAAGGACAAGTGGAGGTATCAAATAGGGAAATCAAGAAGATTTTAGAAAGGACTGTAGCATCCACGAGGAAAAATTGGAGTGCATTGTTACCGGACGCACTTTGGGCGTATAGAACGGCGTACAAAACACCTATAGGCACCACGCCTTTTAGGTTGGCGTATGGCCGGGCTTGCCATCTTCCGGTGGAGCTGGAGCACAAGGCCCATTGGGCGCTAAGAAGGCTGAACTTGCTCTATGATGAGGCCAGGAAGAAAAGGATGTTTGAATTGAATGAATTGGATGAGCTACACATGACGGCATATGAGAATGCCCTCATCTACAAGGAGCGCACAAAGCTGATCCACGATCGCCATATTGAGATGCGCACGTTCAAAAAAGGAGACATCGTTCTATTGTTCAACTCCCGTCTCAAATTGCATCCCGGGAAGCTGAGATCCCGGTGGAGTGGACCCTTCAAAGTGGATGAGGTCAAACTCATTTCACTTGTGCATGAATGAGATAAAGGGAAGACGTCTAGCCTAAGACGCTAAACAAGGGCGCTTGTTGGGAGGCAACCCAATCATTGGTACAGTAGGATAGTGTAATTCGAGTCATAGATTGCTTTTATTTCATTTAGATTTTAGTTTAAAAAAGATACCTTGATCCGTTTGTTAAATGTGCAGGAATAGGCAGGGTCGGTACCATCGACACACTGGTCGATGGTATCGACATGGGTTCAGGTTGACACCAGCAAAAATTGCACTGCGTCGATACTATCGACACCCCCGTCGATGGTATCGACATGGTCACAGGCAGGTCGCAATAAAAGTGTCGATGGTATCGACACCCCAGTCGATACCATCGAGATCTCTGGAGAAGTTCAGATGAAATTTGCTCAGTCAACTCGATACCATCGACGGCCTCGTCGATGGTATCGACATCATCACAGGTTGAATGCAACAAAACGGCAGTGTCGCAATAAAAGCAGGTCGATACCATCGACCACCGTCGAGGGTATCGACAGACATGTCACCGATCCACACACAGACATCGACGACGATCGCAACAGCCACGTCAGCGATCCGGGTGCTGCGTCGATACCATCGACGGTCAGCAATCTGGGTTTCTCGATCCAGCAAACGTCAGCCGTCGATACTCGCGAGGGAGGCGGATACCCGCGAGACGTGTCGATACCATCGACCCGCGTCGATGGTATCGACGGGTCAATAGTAGCGCCGGCCAAGTCTATTTAAGGGGACTGCTGAGTCCGATGAAGAAGAAGGCAGTGATGACGAGCAAGGAGGCGAGACTGAGGAGGAAGAGGAGGCTTTCACACCTCTTCGTGCACGTGTGGCACCACGGAAGCGTCCTAGGATGCATCCGGGTGCATCTTCATCATCTCAGCCCCCGCCGCCATCACCACAGCACGAGCAGCCAGCCGAGGATCCCTATTCCATGCAGGGAATGTACACGATGCTGTAGGATATAAAGCAGACTCAGCAGCAGCACATGGCTATGTATACCGGCATTCATGAGACTACGAGCCGGGTACTTGATAATCAACGGGCTATGTTCGAGAACGAGCGGCTCATCCTCGCCAACCAAGAGCAAATACACAACCGGTTGCAGCGGATAGAGACGCAACAGGAGCCCTTCTTCGACCATTATTGGAGTCGAGATTACTTTGGAGGCTATCCACAGCCTCCGCCGAGGACCCAATATGATCCAAGCTTCCAGGGGGAGTACCCGTCTTGGGATCCTACGGCACCACAATACCCACCACCGCCTCCGCAGGATTGATCAGGGTATCACTGTTCCACCCTTAAGTTGGTTTTTGACTATGAGGCAATAGTCGAATTCAAGCTTAGGGGGGTGGCTGGAACAGCTCTATCTTTTATCTTTTCTTTTGTTGTTTTCTTAGTTTTTGCTTTCTTATTTTTTCTTGAAATTTTAGTTATTGTTTAGGATCCACATCTATCTAGTGTAACCGTGGATGTCTTAAAAAATTGTCATCTCGCTGTTTTCATGGGAAATTTTAAGGGAATTTAAAAATTTTTGTGTCTTTTGGATAGCTTGACTTGGTTGTCCTTGGGAAACTTGTCCTATGAAAATGATTGATTATGTCAACTCTAAAGCAATATGTCACACCCATACCCCCGTTGACTCATGAACAGTGGATAGTAACGGTTGTTTGAGCCTAACCAAATCAAATGGTAATGAGACCTTAATTGGATATAAGAGAGAGAACCCTTTGAACTAATACACAGGTCAGTAAGGAGGGACACATAGTACTCTTCTAAGGTTCAGTCATCTAATCTTGTGATCATTCCACTTCATTTTTCCATAATCCACCTAAGAATTGGAAGTAAAGTACAGTTTTAATTCCTTTTGCGTGCATAGCATTTAGATAGGACTTGCATTGAAATTTTTCATACTTTTGCATGAAATAAAAAAATATATAGTGATTCATGCACACTACCTTTAGGTGCATGCCATGTAGTTGCACTCATGACTTTCATGATTTTCATGCTTAAGTACACCATGTACCTCAGTTTTTCCTAAAAAGTGATCTAAACTTTTCCATACCCTCGAAATAATGCAAAGATTTCCAATCGTGAAGAAAATGGCCTTATACATGTATCTCTAAGAAATTATGGATATGTGAGCTAAAAGAAAGAAAAATTCTGATAATCTGAAAAAAAAATTGAAAAAAAAGAGAATTTGGAAGGAAATGGAATAAGAGGGAGAAAGGAACATGATATCACTTGCATAACATGGAAATTGAGTACATGATGTGGCTTAATTAGATTTCCATCTCATTTTGAGGTGGAAGGTTAGTGCATGCATCATTCCACCCAATTTTAAGCATTAGGGCATTTTCAATGTGCATTTGCATCATTTAGGACATTTTGTTATGTGCATGTTGAAACTATGTAATACTTCTAAGATTCTTTCACGAACCACCCATTCCATCCACCTGTTGCTCGGATTGGTAGGCCACTGTGATTTTCTCCTCACTCATGTTTATCAGGAGAACTGCTTCCATGTAGATGGTAGTTAGGGTGAGCAACGTAGTGTAGGCGATCACAAGATGCACCAATGCTGAATCGGCGAACTTTATTATGTTAACTGCCTTATGTGATAGTGTTCATCGGTTTGAAGGATAATTTTTCTTATTGATGATTATTGTCGCCTGTAGGGTAATTATTGTTCTGTGATTAGGAAAGGCCGGTTTGAGAACGTTCAGTGGGAGTCACATGGGATGTGGGTTGGTGTGTTGATTTTTAGTTGACATCTGCAATCCTATTCTAAGGATTAGTTGCTCGAGGGCGAGCAATGTTTAAGCTTAGGGGAGTTTGATGAGATGATTTTGAGTCGCATTGATAGACCTATTTCATATGTGTTTTGTGCTCTAATTACTCATTTTTATGGATAATATTGCATAATTCACTTAATTTGGTCTTTGCCATCATATTATATCAAATTCCCTTTGTTTTACTATTTTGAGCATTATTTATCATCTTATTATAAATTGGGTGGATTTACTTGGTCTTGTTGTGAAATTTCAGGAAAAACAAGTATCTACTTCCGTCGATACCATCGACGAGAGTTGATACCATCGACCAAGCCACAGGTTGCCAGCCGAGAAGAGCAGCACAGAGTCGATACCATCGACACCCAAGTCGATGGCATCGACATCCCTTCAGGTTGCTGGCGAGGAAACTGTCGATACCATCGACCCAAGTCGATGCCATCGACACATGGAGAGCTACAGCGTCGCTAAACGACAACAACCGACGCTAAAGAGAGTCGATACCATCGACCCAAGTCGATGGTATCGAGATGACCACAGGCGCTCACATCAAAAGAAAAGAAAGTTGCTGCTAATCCGCTGGGTCGATACCATCGTCCCGCGTCGATGGTATCGACGCCGGCAGATATGCGTTGGATCTGTTTTGATCTCGATCGGACGGCTGTTGTTATTTGACGACCTAATTAGGGACTTATACCTAATGACGGCCGCCCGGATGAGGGGATCATATCATTTTTGGATTGCACGAGTGCCGAGGGAGGAGAGAAAGGAGAACGGAGGCCAGAAGCTCATCCCGGGTGATTCGGACGCTGCCGAAGACGATTTCCACCACCGACAGGCGGGGAAGCTCGTGTTCTACGCCAAGGATCTACCGGTTCTTCTCCGTTCAGGGGTTTTCCCACTTGTTTCACGTTTTTCTTATGAAATCCCCCATTTCTACCATGTATTCGTGTGAGATGAACATGAGAGGCTAAAACCCTCAATCTTTAGGACCGGGAGTAGCCCGGGAATACATTGTATGACATTTTTGTATTGATAATTCATATTTTCTCTCTCAAATCCGTGGTATAGATTCGTTTTCTCCATTTCTATTGTTATGCTTGATCACCATAATAATAATTTAATGCCCTTAATCACTTCGACAGAAGGATTAACGGTTGAAAAGAGACGAAATCTACATTAATTAATAAAACCCTTGACAAAGGAGTTGTAAAATTAATGGTGGGAACTGAGGGACCGTTTATAATGAACTTAGTTTAGGGGAATGATTACTACGACGGTGGAATCAACCTAAACCTAAGTAGTGACTTACACCAAGACAGTGGGTAATTCTGTATTCAGGCCACTACCCAGATGGAGAGAGAAGTGTGAGGAATTATATGAAACCTAATACAATGTTGACCCGCGGTGAAACCGCCATCCTAAAGATATCCCTTTTGAATTGATTAAATTAACCTTTAATCGATTGTTTTCTTTGTTTGATTTTTATTTTCTTTTAATTTCAACAACAAAACCCTACTTTGTTAATCGCCCTAGCTGATTGCGATTAGTTAGTAGAAGTCTCCAATAATTCACGTATCCCTGAGTTCGACTCGGGCCTCACAAGGCCTATATTACTCGACGCGTATACTTGCGTTTAAGCGCATAGTAAAATACATGTCAGTGCATTTATATATTCATGTGTTTGATCCACTCAGGGACGGGAAACTTTAACTCTATTGTACACCTTATGTTGGTGCCTGAGGTGTACAGTGGAGTTAGGTTGTTAACCCGTGACAGATGGTATCAGAGAAGGCACATGAATCAATATAGATGTATCAAATAATTAGTAACCTTACCTAGACCTAGGGTAACCCACATTTAGCAGTAAATTGCCGAGGTGTCTAGAAGGGTACCTTGCGGAAGGTTCTGACATAATCACTCTCCCCATCCATTTTCACAGTGCGAGGGTTCCTGCCGCAAGCTATCTGCCTGGCTAATGCAATTATTGTTAAAGTGGGCACCCTTACCTTAGAAAAATCCTTCCTCTCATCTTTTCTCAATTAAGGACTACTCCCAACCAATCTATTTTGTGAATAATATACACTAGGCTTCTCATCTACTTTCTCTCTCATGACCATGATTAATGATATACTCTCTCTATTATGTGGGTAGATTAGGAGAAATGGGAACAACTAAAAGACATGAAAATTTGGAAAAATACATGCCATGATTGCTAAATATTTATTGGTTGCATTATGATCTATCTCAAATAAATCTCTAAACTATCTTTATTACGAACTTGCAGATGCCTCCAAAAACTAGGTCCAAGAGAACAAGATCTAATGATGACTCTGGTGATGAATCTCAATCACACCCTAGTAAGACCAAGGTTGTAGGCAATTGGGAAGAACAAAAGAAGGTGATGTTGGAATGCATGCATGCCCTATCCCTAAAAGAAACCAGCAATAGTGCCTCATCCTCTAGGACCAACCATGAAACCACCATCAGTGACTTCCTTAAACTCAAACCCGAAACCTTTCATGGAGAAGACTTAGGTGAAGTCCTAGATAAAGCTGATGCATGGATCCTATCTATTGAAAATGCCTTTAGAGCCCTTAAGTGTCCTGAGGAAGATAAGGTCACCTTTGCTACCTACCAACTTAGGGGGTCCGCGATGTTGTGGTGGGAAAACTATTACCATACACGAGCACTTCCAGATGCCTCCATAGGTTGGGAGGAGTTTAAGGAGATATTTACCAACCGTTTCATGCCCATATCTGCTAGGAAGGAGAAGAAGAAACAATTCAATAACCTCACCAAAGGAAACCTATCTATTGCTGACTATGTTAGGGCCTTTAGACTCCTTGAGCGTCATGCTCGCAACCTTGATGAAGATGAAAAGATTGAACACTTCATAGATGTCCTTAATCAAGAAATCAAAGTTCACCTTTGTACCTCCACCCATCCTACCTTCGAAGCTGCCATCAACAATGCCCTTACCCAAGAAAGAACCTTAGGAACGAGCAAAAAACCAAGCTTGGGATACCTAGGTCTAACCGATGCATCTGTCACCAAGGGCAAGGTGAAGGATAATGATAAGAAGAAGCCTAACAGCCATGGCATGGGAAGAGGAGGAGGAAATCACCATAGAGGTCAATCATACCGAGGAGGTCCAAACCGAGGAGGCCGAGGCCGAGATGGACCACATCGGGGGCATTCATCTGGTTCTAACAAGTGCAAAAACTGTGGAAGCTCACATCCAGGGAGATGCAAGTTCAAAAAACCAGTGTGTTACTACTGCAAGAATGAAGGGCATATGTGGTACAATTGCCCAAATCTGGTCCAGGGGGCACCTCAGAATCGTCATGTCCCATTACCTCAGCCTGGAGCTCCACCTACTCAGCCAGCTATCCCAATAGCCCAGGCCCAGCCAGAACATCATCAGGGCCGAGTCTTTGTGATTGATGCAGAGGAAGCTAAGGCCAATGACAACCGTATGATTGAAGGTAATAATGTTAATATATTTTTTTATGATAAATCCTTGAAAACCATAATCTCATATGAAATCATAATGTAAGTATGATATGTCTCCAAGATCATCCTGTTGTGGCCCTATTCGATTCAGGATCAACACATACCTTCATATCTAGAAGTCTTGCTTCCATGCTCAAGTTAGAGATCAATGATCTAGGTTATATCTTGGATGTGACAACTCCTAGTGGCAAAATTTATACATCTCTTCAGAAAACCAAAACCTTGCCTTTTTCTTTTGGTGGTCATAAATTTCAATCTGCTTTCATTCTTCTTGATATGGATGATTTTGATCTAATTTTGGGGATGGATTGGCTCTTTTCCAACTTTGTTATGCTTGATTGCCGAGGCAAGAAAGTAATATTTTGTGAACCCAATTCTAAACCTTTGACTATTTCCGGGAGAAAAGAAAGAAACCAAAATATGATTATTTCTTCTCTTAAAGCTGAAACTTTGATAGCCAAAGGATGTAGAGCCTATCTTGCTGTTGTATCCATGACTGATCCTAAGGTGAGACCTATAGAGAGCTTGGATGTGGTGAGGGATTACCCGGACGTTTTTCCTGAGGAGCTTCCAGGGCTGCCTCCAGATCGTGAGATTGAGTTCTCAATTGAGTTAGCACCGGGCACCGCACCAGTCTCTAAGGCACCTTATAGGATGGCACCTGCCGAGCTTGCAGAGTTCAAGAAACAACTAGAGGAACTTCTTGATAAAGGCTTCATCCGTCCTAGTACTTCTCCTTGGGGTGCTCCTGTTCTTTTTGTTAAAAAGAAAGATGGGTTAATGCAAATGTGTATTGATTATCGCATGATCAACCAAGCCACCATTAAAAATTAACATCCCCTCCCAAGAATTGATGACTTATTTGACCAGCTTCGTACTGCTACTGTGTTCTCCAAGATTGACCTTAGATCAGGTTATCATCAATTATGAGTAAAAGATTGTGATATTCCAAAGACAGCTTTCAGAACTAGATATGGACATTATGAATTTGTGGTCATGTCGTTTGGCTTGACTAATGCTCCTGGAGTGTTTATGAATCTGCTGAATACTGTCTTCCAACCATTCCTTGACAGCTTTGTTGTGGTCTTCATTGATGATATTCTTGTATATTCAAATTCTGTTGATCAACATCGTGAACACCTCCAGAAATTCCTTCATGTTTTGAGAGCCCAGAAATTGTATGCTAAATTATCTAAATGTGAGTTTTGGATTGACCAAGTCATGTTTCTTGGCCATGTCATTTCGGGTGGGAAAATTTCTGTTGACCCTGCCAAATTTTTAGCTGTCCTTGATTGGAAAGCCCCCACCAATGCTTCTGAAATTCATCGCTTCCTTGGCCTAGCAGGCTAATACCGTCGTTTCATCCTTAATTTCATTAAAATAGCCCTACCCATGACAAAACTTACCAGAAAAGATGTCAAATTCGTTTGGACTCCTAAGTGTGAAGCTAGTTTCCAAGAATTGAAATCTCTCTTGACTTCTACCCCAGTTTTAACCTTACCTTATGGTAATGATGGCTTTGTAATATTCTCTGATGCTTATAAGATGGGTCTGGGTTGTGTCCTTATGCAAGATGGTAAAGTTGTTGCATATGCCTCTAGACAATTGAAACCTAATGAGGTCAATTATCCAACTCATGACTTGGAATTAGCTGCCATTGTCTATGCTCTCAAAATATGGAGACATTATCTATATGGTGCTACTTTTGATATATTCACGGACCACAAAAGTCTCAAATACCTCTTGACTCAGAAGGACCTCAATCTTCGACAGAGGAGATGGTTGGAGTATCTCAAAGATTATGATTTCACTATTGCATATCATCCAGGCAAAGCCAATGTTGTAGCTGATTCTCTTAGTCGTAAGAAGTCGATTTATGCATCAATGCATCTGGAACTTTCATCTTCTGGGTCATCTCAAGCAGAATCTAGCTCTATTATTTTGGTGAATATCAATATTATTCCTAGTCTTCTTTATGAACTTCTGATATCTCAAAAGGATATCCCTAGCTTGGAGGAGATAACTACTCTTGTGGCAAACCCCCAGACACATCTATCTGTTGGTATGGACGGTGGACTAAGGTACAAGCATAGGATGTGGGTACCTGAAGAGTCAGAGAGTAAGAAGCATATCCTGCAAGAGGCACACGGGTCTAAGTATTCCATACATCCTGGATCTACTAAGATGTATAAGGACCTGCAGAGACACTTTTGGTGGAGAGGTATGAAGGACGATATCGCTGAGTTTATCTCTAAGTGTCTCACTTGCCAGCAGATTAAGGCTGAGCACCAACATCACGGTGGTCTATTACAAACCTTACCAATTCTTGAATGGAAATGGGAAAATATCACCATGGATTTCGTGGTGGGACTACCCAGGACCAGGAAGGGTCATGATGCAGTTTGGGTCATAGTAGACCGGTTGACCAAGTCTGCACATTTCTTACCTATGCGGACTACAACCAAGGTTCCTGAGCTTGCTGAGTTGTATATAAAGGAGATTGTACGACTGCATGGAGTACCAGTTTCTATAGTCTCAGATCGAGATCCAAAGTTCACATCACACTTATGGAAGCAGGTGCAGAATGAGCTGGGTACACAGTTGAATTTCAGCACAACATATCATCCCCAAACTGATGGCCAGTCAAAATGCACTATCCAAATCCTGGAAGATCTTATCAGAGCATGTGTTTTAGATTGGGGAGGATCATGGGATTACTACCTTCCATTAGCAGAGTTCGCTTACAACAATAGCTATCAATCTAGTATTGATATGCCACCCTATGAAGCTCTCTATGGTAGGCCATGTAGATCCCCTCTTCATTGGGATGAAGTCAGAGAAAGGAAGATGCTAAAGTACGAGGAGTTACAATTATATGCTGATAAGGTGTCCTTGATCAAGCAGAGGTTGAAACGGGCCCAGGATCGTCAGAAGTCATATGCAGATGCACACAGGTCTGACAGATAGTTTAATGAGGGTGACTATGTATTCTTGAAGATCAGACCTATCTGTGCCATAGAGAAGAACAAAGGGAAGCTTACTCCGAGATATGTGGGTCCTTTTGAAGTTCTGGAGTGCATTGGTGAATGTGCTTATCGACTTGCTCTTCCTCCGCGGTACAGCATGATGCACAATGTCTTTCATGTATCTAACTTGAAGCAGTATGTGAAGGATGATAGTCATGTGCTGAATCACGAGCCTCTTGAGTTCCGGGAGAATCTCTCTTATCCAGAACAACCTACAAAGATTCTCGAATCTAGGGTCAAGGAGCTCAAAAACAAGCAGATCCCGATGGTGAAGGTACAGTGGAACCATCACAGTGCAGAAGACGCTACTTGGGAGCTATGAGCAGATATGGAGTAACGTTTTCCTCACCTCTTTCATCCAGTTTAATTTTGAGGACAAAATTTCTTTTAAGGTGAGTAGGATGTGATAAAGTGACCTTTCTAAATTCTTTTATGCTTTGTTCCTTTAATCTTGAATCTAACTCAAAACCCTAATTCACCAAAAGGTTAATTGATCACTCAAAGATAGGAATCTCGATCCCAAACTCTACCACAATGTGGGGTATGCTATTGTGAATCTATGATCCAAATTTCATGTCATTTGGACATTCCTAGCTCCCTCTATGATTTTTAAAAGTTTTGGCTAATGTTTGTCTATTAATTGTCACGATATCATTCTTTTTAACCTAAGTTTTCCTTTTTATCTCCTTGGTCACGCGGCACTGACGTCAGTGATCCACGGGTCGCCTCTCCCGAGCAATCGCGACCATCGGATGGCGCGTCCATAGATCCTGGGCGGATCAGACGGCCATCTGGGCGTCCTCTTCCTCCGGTTGACTCGCGAGATCATGACTACAGCCACCTCGCACAAAGCCGATCCACTCCCCGCCACCTCGCACCAATCCAACCGAGGCAACGCCTCCACCTCGCCTCAACGAACCCACTGACCCCTCGCACGACCTTCGAAAATGACCACAACCCCTCACACGACTTCGTCGGTGAGACCCCTTCTCCAACCACCGTTGAGCCCAATTGGGCGTTCACTCCTTCCCCTATCTCGTGTCTATTTAAACCCTCTCATAGCTCCGTCGGAACCCCTTTAGTTCACCCTTGCCTTCAATTCACTTGAAGCAAGCCCACATCGCTCCACCCTCAAACTTCCCCTCTCATCCTGTCCACCGCGGTCGAGCTGCTGGACTAGGCTCCTACCGGCCTACTCGTCCCCAATTGAGTACCCCCTGAGCTCTGAGGGACCTTCACCCACCTCAAGGTCCCTCACTTCAAAGCCCCATCGTCTGCTGCTCCCCCTTCCATCTCCCTCCGCCGCGAGCCGTGTAGCTCGCCGGTCTTCTAGCCGACCCGGCGATCCCAGGGGAGCCACGACCCGAGGACCGGCCGACTAGCTGCGGGGAGCTCCCACGAATGCAACCTGGCCTTCACCCGTACGCGAGGGAGTCCCAGCTGCTGAAGAGGGCTCACCGGAGATTGCGTCGCTCACCTACTGTGAAGCTGTGAGCAAGGAGAAGGAGGTATCCGCTCGAGCCTAGTTGGACCTATCACTAGAGTCCACGTCGATCCAAGTGGACAAACCACAACTCGCCAAGTAAGCGGTCCAATATCCACCTCAACCTGTTGCTATTTATGCAAGCATGATCTTGGTCGTTGGATCCGATCATCTAACGGTCCACATTTTTCCTAGTTTTCGATTATTAACTCAAAATTCAGTTTATGACCTAATCTTGAGAAATTCATTAAAAATAGTAGGAGTGTCAGAAAAATACGAATAAGTACTCTATTTTGATCAGAAAAATACGAGGATCATGATTTTGACATATGTTGACACTAAATCTGACTCAACTAAATGTTCATGTCTAAATATGTTCATATCTTGATTAATTATTTGGAAAATACTCGAACCTGTCTAAATCACCAAAAACATGTGATCATCATCTTTTTGCATCTATATTATTATGGAATGATCAGATCCTTTTTTTATGGCTCAATTATCAATAAAACCTATTTATCACTCCTTTCCCCTATTTTTGACCTACCAAAATGTGCATAATTAAATAATATGATCTTGGACTCAAATCCATACTCTATGATTCTTACTCAACTCTCATGACTCCAAAGCTATAAAAAGGGCCTTTTTATATACTCTTTAGAATAAGGGTAATTTGAACAATATATCTAATAAATGCCAAATCTCTAATAATTTCAGGAAATCAAAGGTACCCGTGAGGAGCATCTCTGGACTCCCCACTTCTGAGTAGAAGGTACGCCATTACCTCTTGTTGGATTACTATATGTAATGCTTGAGAGCTATAAGTAGTAAAACACTTGGCATGAGATAATGAATGAAATGAATGTAATTTGTATGATGCTTGAATGAATTTCTATATGTATTGTTTTGATACTTCTTCTGAATTTCTTATGTATAATTTGAACACCTGCAAATATAATATAGATGTTCCATCATAGCTAGCTCATAAACCACTTGGTGGTAGAGCACATGTATAATGGTCACAAGCCACTGGGTGGCAGATCATATGATGTTGTATATTGATCACAAACTCCTCGGGAGTAGATCATCAGGCCTGAAGACGTCAAAGCCTTGGTGGCAGACGCACGAGATGTATGATGGAAAATATGCTTAAAAGACACATGTTCACGTTTATTAATAATTATGTCTTAATACTGTTATATACTTGTAATTGCTTATTACTGCCAAGTTTAATTTTATCCTTATTGCCAAGTATAAAAGAGGTAAATTAAATGACGTAGAGGCGTACTCAGTACAATATATTTATATATTGTGTTGACACGTACCAATTGCATATGTTTTATAGGTACCTTCTGCTTATGATGCTCATGATGAAAGGAAGATGATGTTGCTACTCTATATGCTGGCTCACAAAATTCAGATCTGTCATGGGGATGCTAAAGCTAAATGGGACTCTTAGATTATGTTTCTTTTTCTTCTGTAATTAGTTTCTCATGTATTAAGTTTCTTCTGTAGAATTCCTATGCCTTCGGGCCCCTATGTAATGAACAATTTGGTTTATGTATGGAAGCTTTTTATTTGGTGCATTTATATATTCATGTGTTTGATCCACTCAGGGACGGGCAACTTTAACTCTATTGTACGCCTTATGTTGGCGCCTGAGATGTACAGTGGAGTTAGGTTGTTAACTCGTGACATGAATTGTCGGTCATGGCCTTTTCCAAGGCTCAAAAAACTAATAGGAGGCTCCTACTATGTCTCCTTGGCTGATAGGGCTCCTATTATCAAGTCTACAACCTGATACAACACATATAAGGCTTCACCTTCAACTCTTTCTTGATCTTTCCATTACCAAGAGTATCATCACTCAAAGGTGATTCAAACATAGTGTATCCTTCTTTATATTTACTATAAAAGATACATAGAGGGAGTAGGGACACTCTAGTGGTGGTATTTTGCATTCCAACCCCATATCTTAGGTAAATTACAAATTGTACCAAAATTGGTGCACAAAGTACTAGCTTTGTTCAAACAAGTTATAACATGGGATTTAGGCTTTCCACAAGGCACCACTTAGCATCACTCTCTTTCTTATGTTACTAAAACACTTAAAACACATTCTACATGTGACATTTTGCAATGTAACCCCTCATCTTGATTAAATTGCACTTTTCACTCAGACTTTCATATAATGCCCAAATAGTTTGGAATTAAGCTCAAACTTGAAAACAAACTTCACAAGAAGCCTTAATAACTTTTCAAGAGATTACAACCAGTTGATAAGTAACTTATTTAAGAAAAACTTCTAGGGTTAAGCCATAACCCAGGTCAGGGGTAGTACAATTATAAACCCTTAACAAGGATTTTATCCCTAAAATCCCAGATGAAGGAAAACAATTTTCATTCATGTATCATATCATCAAGTCTCCACATAACATATTGATGTCATGGAGATTCTATATATATTTGACCATCACAAAGTCCTTTCATTAAAGATCATCATAAGATCTATCACACATGACACATACTCAGCTGTCCTATCCATCACTAAATGCGGAGTCAGTTCTGTGTCAGGTAACACTTTCTAAGTCAAAGATATTCTATTCATACTTTGGATAATTCACGTGTCAAACCTTACTTGGTTTTAGCATTTTTCTTTCATGGAGATATTATAGTTATGTTTTGTCACCCACTTGGGACTTACAAGTCTTATAATACATCTTTGGTGCCACTCTAATCTGTTGACACAACACATGACTTTCTTATGGCTTGTACCAACTATCTTCCTAGTTGTACATTCTCTTGTCATAAGGAAAGGTCACTTATTAAAGAAGAACGTATCACAAAAGTATCTCTAGATGTTATATATAAGCTGCCTCAACATATCTTAGATAGGGATATTCTAAAGAATTATTTTCAGCTAGATAAGATTTTTCTTAAAATGATTCTACAATTGTTCCTTCAATTAATACATCCTTATTGATGTTATGTTTATGCAGAGCATAAACCCCTAACATATGATCTTCAGATTATAGCTATCACATGGTTGGCCCTTTCTAGGTAACTAATCATTATTCATCTTATCAGGAGTCATATTCTCACTTTCACATCCCTTCTGGCACATCTTGGATACCATAATTCCTTACCTTGGTGTCCTTCACATGTGTCAAAAACACATCACATCCTCATCATTTCCATCTCTCTGTTGTTAATACCAAAGCCAAACATACAAGGAATCTTTCTTTCATCTTGGGACATTATCTATTACACATATCTTTACCTTGGAACCAAAGTTTAGGATGAACGAATACTTTTCTAAGTATCCATCAATTGAACACTTCTAACTCATGCACATCAAGTGTCATAAGACTCACTTGATTGCCATGTCCCTGAAAGGAAACAACACAAAGAAACATATTCCTTTTATCACCCCATAATTACCCATGGTTGTTCATCAAGGAGGAGACATTATCATCTCCTAATATTATTACATGTACTTTTAAATGTTCATGAGTCATTTAATTTTGTTTCATCCTAGGTTCATTGCTATTTGTATAGGAATTATATGGATGATTACATATCATCATTCCTTTCTTTGTTATTGTCTGACATGTTATGAACATTTTGTGATTTTATCACATTTCCCATTTCCACTTTATGAAAAAGATCTTTACTATTAACATAGACTTTATCAAACAGGGATCATATCCCTTATTCTCTTTCTCTTATCATGAGGATTCTACTTTTTGCTTCCTCATACAGATAGACTAATCTGAGATCATCTCAGATTCCATTTTATTGCACTTAGGATGTGATAAAAATATCCATGCCATATTTCCAATTTCGTTATGCTCAATAGATTGTCTCAAAATGACTACTTGATCAGAGTAATCAAAAAGATAACAATATAAGAGTTCCATACTCACCTTATCTTCAATATTTGAATACCTGGATAGGGTATACAAGTACTCCGATTAGGTAGTATGCACTTTGTTTACTATCCTATACCTTACTTTTCATATCATCAAAGACATAAGACTTAACATCCCTGGATTTTCTCCAAGCATCACCTCTACACCTCATCCTCTTTCACATAGACAAGAGAAATTATAAAGCATTTAAAAGAATATTGAACAGAATATAAATTCTAGTTCTCATCATTTCTCCCCTGTGTTCTCATAGGACAATCAATAGGGAAGTCAATAACAACAATCCCTCTTATGATTATTAGATAAAATCAAGAGAAGGCATATTAAAATGAAAAGGCTCTGTCTAACTATTACCCCTCACGGTCATCTACCACTTTAGGTTGACTCAACACATAGAGTCTAGTTGTTTCATGTTGTTGCTTTTGCCTTTTTACACTATTGGGCTGTAACTTTCATAAGCCATGCCGATTCTACCTTGGTTGTTGGGTCATTTCCTCCCTTCTTTTTAAAACAAAAGAGTTTAATATGCTCAACATGTCCATATGTATAACATGTCTTGTCCTCATACCATGGTCTTATCGGTCTAATTACCGATGTAGAAACTAAGTCAGAAGTTCTTACAGGTGGAAGGTTAGGACCTTTGCCTTAACCTAGTGACTACTGCTCTGGTGCACTAGGCATTTAATGCACTGGTGGCACCAAAAACTTTGTCTTTTTAGAAAAACTAGGAAAATTTCTATAGAATTATAGAGTCCTTTCCTTGATTCTCAGCTTATTGCTCCTCCTTGGGCATTTCCATCACAGATGTACTATCTGTCTATACTTATGGAGGAGTCTATTTTCTTGCCATATGTTAATCCTTCTCACATTTTCCACTGTTATAACATGACTATGTTATTTAGAACCCTTTCAGAACCCAAAACTTCTATATTGAGGACTGGTAACCTAGGTTGTAATGCTAGTATCCAATCTACTATATACATCACTGTTGTCCTAACTTGCCCAACAAGAGAATAAAAAGTAGGATTCTCTATCCCGATTGGGTCAAGATGGGAATTCTCAGACACTCATTCTTCTCTTGCCTAATCTCATGCACCCCCTCTTGGTGCAACAACATTGCTCTTAACAATGTATTCCTCATGTTCTCCAACCATTTTTAAACTTCACCCTTTCTTCTGCATAAGCAGAAGTCACTATAGGATATACTGGAGGATACTAAAATAGACTCAACACCTTAGTCATATGTCTCTGTAGACTCAGTTAACCTTAAGCTCTGATACCAAACTTGAAATGACCACCACCAAACCGACATCCAAATTATTACTAATAATGCAGAATAACCATAAGCAGCGGATTAACAAAAATCACTAACAATTAAAACCATTTTTGCAAAGAGATCAAATTTCAAACTTTATATACATCAGGGTTCACATTGTACATACATTTACCATCTCATCTCGAGGTTAACATATAAGAGTTGCTTTGTCAAAATGTATACTAAAGCAACATATAACCATGAGGAATGCAAGACAAAATCTCAGATTTTTCATAAAACCATCATGCACTAAATCTGAGGACATGAGAGTATAGAGATAACACATATGACTTATATCTACAAGACATGAAAGACAGTACACTCAACCTGAGCTAATACTATTGTCCGTACTATTGTTGTCCTTCCTCTGCATAATGGTCTCTACCTCCTCGTGCACGTCCACCTAAAAATTATGGATTCCACAGGGTGAGACAATTGTCCCATCGAGAGATATAACTCTCCGCCAACAATGTTATTATGACAGGTAAACAATATAAAACTAAGCAGGGATTCTTTTATATTAATAAGCAAGTTTAATCACCATGGATAAGTAGATTAGAACATTCTCATCTTTTAAAACATTGCAACTGTCTATGATAGGGTAGTAAATCATCTATTCACTTTATAAGGAATATGAAGAACATGTGTATCATTTACCCATCATATTATGCCAACATCTCAAGCTTATTCTGTGATAATATCATCATGTTCAAACTTTTTACCAATCTTGCAAGAGTACAACCATGTATTGGATTGTACCAATCCTATGATATCACAGCCCGGTATTGGATTGTACCAATCATGTGATAGTACATCCAGGTATTGGATTGTACCAATCTTGTGATATTACAACCAGATATTGGATTGTACCAATCTTGTGAGAGTTCAGCCAGGTATTGGGTTGTACCAATCCTGTGAGATCATAGCACAACCAAACATTAGGTTATAGCAATCCCGTGAGAGTTCAACCAGGTATTGGGTTGTACCAATCATATGAGAGTTCAACCAGGTATTGGGTTGTAGCAATCATGTGAGATCATAGCACACCCATGCATTGGGTTATACCAATCCTGTGAGAGTTTAGCCAGGTATTGGGTTGTACCAATCATGTGAGATCATAGGACATCCAGGCATTGGGTTGTACAGATCCTATGAGGGTTCAGCCACATATTGGGTTGTACCAATCCTATAAGAGTTCATCCAGGTATTGGGTTGTACCAATCCTGTGAGAGTTCATCCTGGTATTGGGTTGTACCAATCCTGTGAGATCATAGCACAGCCAGGCATTGGGTTATACCAATCATGTGAGAGTTCAGCCAGGTATTGGGTTGTACCAATCCTGTGAGAGTTCAACCAGGTATTTGGTTGTACCAATCCTATGAGAGTTCAGCCAGGTATTGGGTTGTACCAAACTTTTGAGATCATAGCACAACAAGGGATTGGGTTATACCAATCATGTGAGAGTTCAGGTAGGTATTGGGTTGTATCAATCATGTGAGATCATAGCACAACCCGGCATTGGGTTGTACCAATCTTGTGAGATCATGGCCATATTGCTAAGGATTCCATAGTAGTTGAAATACCTTTATGTTTCCCTTTCACTTTCATTATTGGACATCAATCTCTAGATTAACATCTTGTCACCTCTCACTAGGCAACAACTATCACATGGATCACAAGGCCATTAAACATCTTGTCACCTCTCACTAGGCAACAACTATTCACATGGCTCTCAAGGCCATTAAATATCTTGTATCCTCTCACTAGGCAACAAATATTCACATGGCTCATAAGGCCATTAAAGATCTTGTCACCTCACACTGGGCAACAACTATTCACATGGCTCACAAGGCCATTATTAGGGTTAGGGTTTCCTTTTATAGCTGAATAGGGTTTCAAATTCATATTATCAATCCAAACCCTAATTCATTGCTCCACACATCTAGGAGCATACATTGATATGATAAGTATTCAATCATACTTACTTATTCTCATCATTTATCATTAAATGATTATCAACACAAAGTATGAGTTTCTCTCTCATCCTTACTAGGATATTGATTACATCATACTTTTGGTTCAATCCTCTTATTGAGGAATAGTGGTTCATCATTAACAATTCACATCATCTTTTATATTGCAATTAACACAGCCTGAAACATATGTCACTCAATCAATCACATATGTTTGAAGTATCCCTTCCATATCGGGTATCAAGATGTGTGTATGTTAACATATTATGCTTTAAGATACATTCTATTTCATGTAGTGTATCCATATCGGGCATATGGTATAACCACATCACCATGTCATATTTTAGGGTGTATCTCCTAATCATCATATCGTGTACCCATATCAAATTGACTAACACTTAGTTCTTATCAACTCAAGATATCTTCATATCGGGTATGAGCTAGGTGCTTGACCCCATATCGGGTATAAGCTATGTGCTTGATGCCATATCATGCACAAGGTGTGCACCATATCGGGCATAGTGTATATGCCTCATCATGTATCGTTTAAGTGGTATATACAAGATACCTTATCGGTTTCGCATCCAGGATTATCATGTCAGATTTCCATGTTGGGCAACATATCATGTTACCATGTTAGGTAGACCCTTAGTCTCATAACCTCTATATACCTTCAAGGATCATCCCTATCATATAGTTATATGACAAGCTAGGTGTCTAATTGAATTCTCTTATCACAATGCATTACACAAAGGATAGGGTATATCAGATTCCAATCCCTCAACCAGGGTTTTCCACCATATTGGGTAAAATGATCCATATTGTGCATGAGGTATGAATTGGAACTCATAGCGTTTACAAGGTAGAAGTAGGTGACATTCCTAGCATCCAATGGATAGCATTCATATCATCCATGTGGTATCACTCGCCACTTGTATCAGCTTACCCATCACCCTGGGTTTCTAACTCTATATTGTTTAGAGTGTTCACTATCTCCATATCGTGCAAGAGTTGTAATCTTAGACTTGTATCGTGTATAAGGGGTAAGTGGGTATCTACCATATCATGCAAAAGTCAATACTCATATCGTGTATGAGCTATCGTCTATCCCCATATCGGGTTAACCCCCATCTTGGGTTTCATATACGGTTGAGATATTTCAACCATATCGGGCTATATCTTGTATTTGAATCCATATCTTATATTGTGCATAAGTGTATAATCAACCAATCATATCATGCACCAGATGTGTACTTCAAGATATCGTGTACCAGGTGTGTACTACATGATCATATCGTGCAAGGAGTACTTGCTATTCTTACTCATATCGGGTTACCCAAACTAGGGTTTCACATCGACTTACAAGTATACACTTGACCCTATATCGTGCATGGAGTCTTATGTTGACTTCCTATCATGCAAAAGGTATATGGTTAACACCATATCATGTTCCAAGGTATAAACTTAATATCCATACTGTGCAAGGAGATATAATCTCACAAGCATATCGTGCAAGTGATGCATGTATACTACCATATCGGGTTAGAGGTACTTGTTTGTATGCTCAATCCCCATATCACTTTATAAAGTGATACCATTTTCTTCAAGCTCTAACCTTCATTCTAATTGTTATGGTACATGGACAACAGGTCCAACAACCACTAGAACTCATAGTTTCATCAACTATTCAATAAGATTTTGGTATTGAAAGTAAATCATTAAGTATGGCAAGTTCGGTGATGAATAATAACATGATTGAGTTCAAGTTATATAACCCACCTTATGAACAAATTCAAAGCTACAAGCTCCAAATATTTTCGTCCTAAGGTTGAAGATGAACTTCTCCAAGGTCCAAGGATCATTCACAACTCTTCAATAGACAAGAAATCACCATAGTTAAGTACTTGGTGAAGAAGAAAAGAAAGTAATATTCATAACCTGATATCCTACTTCAACCAAGGTTGAAGATGACCAAAGCCTTACCTAAAGCTTGGTGCTCGAGCTCTCCTTGCTCCTTGAGAGACTTTGCATGATACCTAAGGGGCTTTGCATGATATCTCCAAGGGATATGGTTTGTGAGGATCATAAACTTTCATAAGTTGGTGAAAGGTGAAGTATATATACTTGGTTTCATGAGATAAAGTGTATAAGAGGTGTCTTTACCTCAAGCTACTAGATGACATGTGTCCATGCATGGTTGACACGTGGCCATGCATGCACACATCTATATATTTCCATGCAAAAGTCTTGAGGATAAGCTAGAGACAATATCTCGGCCATCCTTTAACTTCTTAGATAAGTTTCCTCATCTTTATCTTCCTAAGTAAACAAACGGATACACTTTTTACAAGGGAACTTGCAACTCATCATGGAACACCTATTTGAGGTGATTTGACCATCATGGCCTTTTCCAAGGCTCAACAAACCTATAGGAGGCTCCTACTATGGCTCCTTGTCCAATAGGGCTCCTATTATCAAGTCTACAACCCGATACAACACATATAAGGCTTCACCTTCAACTCTTTCTTGATCCTTCCATCACCAAGAGTATCATCACTCAAAGGTGATTCAAAAATAGTGCCCCCTTATTTATCATTCCTATAAAAGATACATAGAGGGAGTAGGGACACTCTAGAGGTGGTATTTTGCGTTCCAACCCCATATCTAAGGTAAATTACAAATTGTACCAAAATTGGTGCACAAAGTACTAACTTTGTTCAAACAAGTTATAACTTGGGATTTAGGGTTTCCACAAGGCACCACTTAGCATCACTCTCTTTATTATGTTACTAAAACACTTAGAACACATTCTACATGTGACATTTTGCAATATAACCCCTCATCTTGATTAAATTTCACTTTTCACATAGACTTTCATATAATGGCCAAATAGTTTGGAATTAAGCTCAAACTTGAAAACAAACTTCACAAGAAGCCTTAATTACTTTTCAAGAGATTACAACCAGTTGATAAGTAACTTATTTAAGAAAAACTTCTAGGGTTAATCCATAACCCAGGTCAGGGGTATTACAATTATAAACCCTTAACAAGGATTTCATCCCTAAAATCCCAGATGAAGGAAAACAATTTTCATTCATGTATCATATCATAAAGTCTCAACATAACATATTGATGTCATGTAGATGCTATAGATATTTGACTAGCACAAAGTCATTTCATTAAAGATCATCATAAGATCTATCACACATGACACATACTCAGCTGTCCTATCCATCACTAAATGCGGAGTCAATTTTGTGTCAGGTAACACTTTCTAAGTCAAAGATATTCTATTCATACTTTGGATAATTCACGTGTCAAACCTTACTTGGTTTTAGCATTTTTCTTTCATGGAGAGATTATAGTTATGTTCTGTCACCCACTTGGGACTTACAAGTCTTATCATACATCTTTGGTGCCACTCTAATCTGTTGACACAACACATGACTTTCTTATGGCTTGTACCAACTATCTTCCTAGTTGTACATTCTCTTATCATAAGGAAAGGTCACTTATTAAAGAAGAATGTATCACAAAAGTATCTCTAGATGTTATATATAAGCTGCCTCAACATATCTTAGATAGGGATATTCTAAAGAATTATTTTCAACTAGATAAGATTTTTCTTAAAATGATTCTACAATTGTTCCTTCAATTAATACATCCTTATCGATGTTATGTTTATGTAGAGCATAAACCCCTAACATATAATCTTCAGATTATAGCTATCACAAGGTTGGCCCTTTCTAGGTAACTAATCATTATTCATCTTATCAGGAGTCATATTCTCACTTTCACATCCCTCCTAGCACATCTTGGATACCATAATTCCTTACCTTGGTGTCCTTCACATGTGTCAAAAACACATCACATCCTCATCATTTCCATCTCTCTGTTGTTAATACCAAAGCCAAACATACAAGGAATCTTTCTTTCATCTTGGGACATTATCTATTACACATATCTTTACCATGGAACCAAAGTTTAGGACGAACGGATACTTTTCTAAGTATCCATCAATTGAACACTTCTAACTCATGCACATCAAGTGTCATAAGACTCACTTGATTGCCATGTCCCTGAAAGGAAACAACACAAAGAAACATATTCCTTTTATCACCCCATCATTACCCATGGTTGTTCATCAAGGAGGAGACATTATCATCTCCTAATATTATTACATGTACTTTTAAATGTTCATGAGTCATTTAATTTTGTTTCATCCTACGTTCATTGCTATTTGTATAGGAATTATATGGATGATTACATATCATCATTCCTTTCTTTGTTATTGTCTGACATGTTATGAACATTTTGTGATTTTATCACATTTCCCATTTCCACTTTATGAAAAAGATCTTTACTATTCACATAGACTTTATCAAACAGGGATCATCTCCCTTGTTCTCTTTCTCTTATCATGAGGATTCTACTATTTGCTTCCTCATACAGACAGACTGATCTGAGATCATCTCAGATTCCATTTTATTGCACTTAGGATGTGATAAAAATATCCATGCCATATTTCCAATTTCATTATGCTCAATAGATTGTCTCAAAATGACTACTTGATCAGAGTAATCAGAAAGATAACAATCTAAGAGTTCCATACTCACCTTATCTTCAATATTTGAATACCTAGCTAGGGTATACAAGTACTCCGATTAGGTAGTATGCACTTTGTTTATTATCCTATTCCTTACTTTTCATATCATCAAAGACATAAGACTTAACATCCCTGGATTTTCTCCAAGCATCACCTCTACACCTCATCCTCTTTCACATAGACAAGAGCAATTATAAAGCATTTAAAAGAATACTGAACAGAATATAAATTCTAGTTCTCATCATTTCTCCCATGTGTTCTCATAGGGCAATCAATAGGGAAGTCAATAACAGCAATCCCTCTTATGATTATTAGATAAAATGAAGAGAAGGCATATTAAAATGAAAAAGCTCTATCTAACTATTACCCCTCACGGTCATCTACCGCTTCAGGTTGACTCAACATATAGAGTCTAGTTGTTTCATGTTGTTGCTTTTGCCTTTTTACACTATTGGGTCGTAACTTTCATAAGCCATGCCAAGTCTACCTTGGTTGTTGGGTCATTTCCTCCCTTCCTTTTAAAACAAAAGAGTTTAATATGCTCAAGATGTCCATATGTATAACATATCTTGTCCTCATACCATGGTCTTATCGGTCTTATTACCAATGTAGAAACTAAGTCAGAAGTTCTTACAGGTGGAAGGTTAGGACCTTTGCCTTAACCTAGTCACTACTGCTCTAGTGCACTAGGCATTTACTGCACTGGTGGTACCAAAAACTTTGTCTTTTTAGAACAACTAGGCAAATGTCTATAGAATTATAGAGTCCTTTCCTTAATTCTCAGCTTATTGTTCCTCCTTGGGCATTTCCATCACATATGTACTATCTGTCTATACTTATGGAGGAGTCTATTTTCTTGCCATATGTTAATCCTTCTCACATTTTCCACTGTTATAACATGACTATGTTATTTAGAACCCTTTCAGAACCCAAAACTTCTATATTGAGGACTGGTAACCTAGGTTGTAATGCTAGTATCCAGTCTACTATATACATCACTATTGTCCTAACTTGCCCAACAAGAGAATAAAAAGTAGGATTCTCTATCCCGATTGGGTCAAGATGGGAATTCTCAGACACTCATTCTTTTCTTGCCTAATCTCATGCACCCCCTCTTGGTGCAACAACATTGCTCTTAACAATGTATTCCTCATGTTCTCCAACCATTTTTAAACTTCACCCTTTCTTCTGCATAAGCAGAAGTCACTATAGGATATACTGGAGGATACTAAAACAGACTCAACACCTTAGTCCTATGTCTCTGTAGACTCAATTAACCTTAAGATCGGATACCAAACTTGAAATGACTACCACCAAATCGACATCCAAATTATTACTAATAATGCAGAATAACCATAAGCAGCGGATTAACAAAAATCACTAACAATTAAAACCATTTTTGCAAAGAGATCAAATTTCAAACTTTATATACATCAGGGTTCACATTGTACATACACTTTACCATCTCATCTCGAGGTTAACATATAAGAGTTGCTTTGTCAAAATGTATACTAAAGCAACATATAACCATGAGGAATACAAGACAAAATCTCAGATTGTTCATAAAACCATCACGCACTAAATCTGAGGACATGAGAGTATAGAGATAACACATATGACTTATATCTACAAGACATGAAAGACATTACACTCAACCTGAGCTAATACTGTTGTCCCTACTATTGTTGTCCTTCCTCTGCATAATGGTCTCTACCTCCTCGTGCACGTCCACCTAAAAATTATGGATTCCAGGGGGTGAGACAATTGTCCCAGCGAGAGATATAATTCTCCGCCAACAATGTTATTATCACAGGTAAACAATATAAAACTAAGCAGGGGTTCTTTTATATTAATAAGCAAGGTTAATCACCATGGATAAATAGATTAGAACATTCTCATCTTTTAAAACATTGCAACTGTCTATGATAGGGTAGTAAATCATCTATTCACTTTATAAGGAATATGAAGAACATGTGTATCATTTACCCATCATATTATGCCACCATCTCAAGCTTATTCTGTGATAATATCATCATGTTCAAACTTTATACCAATCTTGCAAGAGTACAACCATGTATTGGATTGTACCAATCATGTGATATCACAGCCCGGTATTGGATTGTACCAATCCTGTGATACTACATCCAGGTATTGGATTGTACCAATCCTGTGATATTACAACCAGATATTGGATTGTACCAATCTTGTGAGAGTTCAGCCAGGTATTGGGTTGTACCAATCCTATGAGATCATAGCACAGCCAGACATTAGGTTATACCAATCCTATGAGAGTTCAACCAAGTATTGGGTTGTACCAATCCTATGAGAGTTCAACCAGGTATTGGGTTGTAGCAATCATGTGATATCATAGCACACCCAGACATTGGGTTATACCAATCCTGTTAGAGTTCATCCAGGTATTGGGTTGTACCAATCATGTGAGATCATAGCACATCCAGGCATTGGGTTGTACCGATCCTGTGAGAGTTCAGCCATGTATTGGGTTGTACCAATCCTATAAGAGTTCATCCAGGTATTGGGTTGTACCAATCCTGTGAGAGTTCATCCAGGTATTGGGTTGTACCAATCCTGTGAGATCATAGCACAACCAGGCATTGGGTTATACCAATCATGTGAGAGTTCAGCCAGGTATTGGGTTGTACCAATCATGTGAGAGTTCAACCAGGTATTGGGTTGTACCAATCCTATGATAGTTCATCCAGGTCGTGGGTTGTACCAATCCTGTGAGATCATAGCACAACCAGGGATTGGGTTATACCAATCATGTGAGAGTTTAGGCAGGTATTGTGTTGTACCAATCATGTGAGATCATAGCACAACCCGACATTGGGTTGTGCCAATCTTGTGAGATCATGGCCATATTGCTAAGGATTCCATAGTAGTTGAAATACCTTTATGTTTCCCTTTCACTTTCATTATTGGACATCAATCTCTAGATTAACATCTTGTCACCTCTCACTAGGCAACAACTATTCACATGGATCACAAGGCCATTAAACATCTTGTTACCTCTCACTAGGCAACAACTATTCACATGGCTCTCAAGGCCATTAAATATCTTGTCTCCTCTCACTAGGCAACAAATATTCACATGGCTCACAAGGCCATTAAAGATCTTGTCACCTCTCACTAGGCAACAACTATTCACATGGCTCACAAGGCCATTATTAGGGTTAGGGTTTTGTTTTATACCTGAATAGGGTTTCAAATTCATATTATTAATCCAAACCCTAATTCATTGCTCCACACATCTAGGAGCATACATTGATATGATAAGTATTCAATCATACTTACTTATTCTCATCATTTATCATTAAATGATTATCAACACAAAGTATGAGTTTCTCTCTCATCCTTACTAGGATATTGATTACATCATACTTTTGGTTCAATCCTCCTATTGAGGAATAGTGGTTCATCATTAACAATTCAGATCATCTTTTATATTGCAATTAACACAGCCTGAAACATATGTCACTCAATCATCACATATGTTTGAAGTATCCCTTCCATATCGGGTATCAAGATGTGTGTATGTTAACATATTATGCTTTAAGATACATTCTATTTCATGTAGTGTATCCATATCGGGCATGTGGTATAACCACATCACCATGTCATATTTTAGGGTGTATCCCCTAATCATCATATCGTGTACCCATATCTAACTGACTAACACTTAGTTCTTATCAACTCAAGATATCTTCATATCGGGTATGAGCTAGGTGCTTGACCCCATATCGGGTATAAGCTATGTGCTTGATGCCATATCATGCACAAGGTGTGCACCATATCGGGCATAGTGTATATGCCTCATCATGTATCGTTTAAGTTGTATATACAAGATACCTTATCAGTTTCACATCCAGGATTATCATGTCATATTTCCATGTTGGGCAACATATCATGTTACCATGTTAGGTAGACCCTTAGGCTCATAACCTCTATATACCTTCAAGGATCAGCCCTATCATATAGTTATATGACAAGCTAGGTGTCTAATTGAATTCTCTTATGACAATGCATTACACAAAGGATAGGGTATATCAGATTCCAATCCCTCAACCAAGGTTTTCCACCATATTGGGTAAAATGCTCCATATCGTGCATGAGATATGAATTGGAACTCATAGCATTTACAAGATAGAATTAGGTGACATTCCTAGCATCCAATGGATAGCATTCATATCATCCATGTGGTATCACTCGCCACTTGTATCGGCTTACCCATCACCCTGGGTTTCTAACTCTATATTTCTTAGAGTGTTCACTATCTCGATATCGTGCAAGAGTTGTAATCTTAGACTTGTATCGTGTATAAGGGGTAAGTGGGTATCTACCATATCATGCAAAAGTCAATACTCATATCGTGTATGAGCTATCGTCTATCCCCATATCAGGTTAACCCCCATCTTGGGTTTCATATACGGTTGAGATATTTCAATCATATCGGGCTATATCTTGTATTTGAATCCATATCTTATATTGTGCATAAGTGTATAATCAACCAATCATATCATGCACCAGATGTGTCCTTCAAGATATCGTGTACCAGGTGTGTACTACATGATCATATCGTGCAAGGAGTACTTGCTATTCTTACTCATATCGGGTTACCCAAACTAGGGTTTCACATCGACTTACAAGTATACACTTGACCCTATATCGTGCATGGAGTCTTCTCTTGACTTCCTATCATGCAAAAGGTATATGGTTAACAGCATATCATGTTCCAAGGTATAAACTTAATATCCATACCGTGCAAGGAGATATAATCTCACAAGCATATCGTGCAAGTGATGCATGTATACTACCATATCGGGTTAGAGGTACTTGTTTGTATGCTCAATCCCCATATCACTTTATAAAGTAATACCATCTTCTTCAAGCTCTAACCTTCATTCTAATTGTTATGGTACATGGACAATAGGTCCAACAACCACTAGAACTCATAGTTTCATCAACTATTCAAGAATATTTCGGTATTGAAAGTAAATCAGTAAGTATGGCAAGTTCGGTGATGAATAATAACATGATTGAGTTCAAGTTATATAACCCACCTTATGAACAAATTCAAAGCTACAAGCTCCAAATATTTTCATCCTAAGGTTGAAAATGAACTTCTCCAAGGTCCAAGGCTCGTTCACAACTCTTCCATAGACAAGAAATCACCATAGTTAAGTACTTGGTGAAGAAGGAAAGAAAGGAATATTCATAACCTGATATCCTACTTCAACCAAGGTTGAAGATGACCAAAGCCTTACCTAAATCTTGGTGCTCGAGCTCTCCTTGCTCCTTGAGAGACTTTGCATGATACCTAAGGGGCTTTGCATGATATCTCCAAGGGAGATGGTTTGTGATGATCGTAAACTTTCATAAGTTGGTGAAAGGTGAAGTATATATACTTGGTTTCATGAGATAAAGTGTATAAGAGCTGTCTTTACCTCAAGCTACTAGATGACATGTGTCCATGCATGGTTGACACATGTCCATGCATGCACACATCTATATATTTCCATGCAAAAGTCTTGAGGATAAGCTAGAGACAATATCTCGGCCATCCTTTATCTTCTTAGATAAGTTTTCTCATCTTTATCTTCCCAAATAAACAAACGGATACACTTTTTACAAGGGAACTTGCAACTCATCATGGAACACCTCTTTGAGGTGATTTGACCATCATGGACTTTTCCAAGGCTCAACAAACCGATAGGAGGCTCCTACTTTGGCTCCTTGTCCGATAGGGCTCCTATTATCAAGTCTACAACCCGATACAACACATATAAGGCTTCACCTTCAACTCTTTCTTTATCTTTCCATCACCAAGAGTATCATCACTCAAAGGTGATTCAAAAATAGTGCCCCCTTATTTATCATTCCTCTAAAAGATACATAGAGGGAGTAGGGACACTCTAGAGGTGGTATTTTGCGTTCCAACCCCATATCTTAGGTAAATTACAAATTGTACCAAAATTGGTGCATAAAGTACTAGCTTTGTTCAAACAAGTTATAACTTGGGATTTAGGGTTTCCACAAGCCACCACTTAGCATCACTCTCTTTCTTATGATACTAAAACACTTAGAACACATTCCACATGTGACATTTTGCAATGTAACCCCTCATCTTGATTAAATTTCACTTTTCACATAGACTTTCATATAATGGCCAAATAGTTTGGAGTTAAGCTCAAACTTGAAAACAAACTTCACAAGAAGCCTCAATTACTTTTCAAGAGATTAGAACCAGTTGATAAGTAATTTATTTAAGCAAAACTTATAAGGTTAAGCCATAACCCAGGTCAAGCGTATTACAATTATAAACCCTTAACAAGGATTTCATCCCTAAAATCCCAGATGAAGGAAAACAATTATCATTCATGTATCATATCATCAAGTCTCCACATAACATCTTGATGTCATTGAGATGCTATAGAACTTTGACTAGCACAAAGTACTTTAATTAAAGATCATCATAATATTTTTCACACCTGACACATACTCAGTTGTCCTATCCATCACTGACTGCGAAGTTAATTCTGTGTCAGGTAACACTTTCTAAGTCAAAGAAATGCTATTCATACTTTGGATAAGTCAGGTGTCAAAGCTTACTTGGTTTTAGCATTTTTCTTTCATGGAGAGATTATAGTTATGTTTTGTCAGCCACTTGGGACTTACAAGTCTTATTATACATCTTTGGTGCCACTTTAATTTGTTGACACAACACATGACTTTCTTATGTCTTGTACCAACTATCTTCCTAGTTGTACATTCTCTTGTCATAAGGAAAGGTCACTTATTAAAGAATAACTTATCACAAAAGTATCTCTAGATGTTATATATAAGCTGCCTCAACATATCTTAGATAGGGATATTCTAAAGAATTATTTTTAGCTTGATAAGCTTTTTCTTAAAATGATTCTACAATTGTTCCTTCAATTAATACATCCTTATCGATGTTATGTTTATGCAGAGCATAAACCCCTAACATAAGATCTTCAGATTATAGCTATCTCAAGGTTGGCCCTTTCTAGGTAGCCGATCATTATTCATCTTATCAGGGGTCATATTCTCACTTTCCCCTTCCTCATGGCACATCTTGGATACCAGAATTCCTTACCTTGGTATCATTCACATGTGTCAAAAACACATCACATCCTCATAATTTCCATCTCTCTGTTGTTAATACCAAATCCAAACATACAAAGGAATCTTTCTTTCATCTTGGGACATTATCTATTACACATATCTTTACCTTGGAACCAAAGTTCAGGATGAACTGATACTTTTCTAAGCATCCATCAATTGAAAACTTCTAACTCATGCACATCAAGTGTCATACGACTCACTTGATTGCCATGTCCCTGAAAGGAAACAACACAAAGAAACATATTCCTTTTATCAACCCATCATTACCCAGGGTTGTTCATCGAGAAGACATTATCATCTCCTAAGATTATGACATGTACTTTCAACTATTCATGAGTCATTCACTTTTGTTTCATACTAGGTTCCTTGCCATTTGCATAGGAATTATATGGATGGTTACATATCATCATTCCTTTCTTTGTTATTGTATGACATGTTATGAACATTTTGTGATTTTATCACATTTCCTATTTCCACTTTATGGAAAAGATCTTTATTATTGACACAAACTATATCAAATAGGGATCATCCTCCCTTGTTCTCTTTCTCTTATCATGAGGATTATACTTTTTGCTTCCTCATACAGACAGATTGATCTGAGATCATCTCAGATTCCATTTTATTGCACTTAGGATGTGATAAAAATATCCATGCCATATTCCAATTTTGTTATGCTCACTAGATTGTCTCAAAATGACTACTTGATCAGAGTAATCACTACTGTAGAAATAGCTTATAACGTTACATTTAAAGGCATCAGTTATTGCCGAAAACCGACACCTAAACCCAACAACGTTGGCTAATTACAGAGACCGACATCTATATTTGAAGATTGGCCAGACACGGGTATCACTTTTTATTTAGCGTCGGCTCCCTATAATGAACTGACACCTAAAATAGCCCGCCAAATCCAATTTTTCGAGCGAAAAAAATTACCCCCAAAGTTTCACATACGGCGTTGGTTTTTTGACCTAATAGCTGATGCCTAACGGAAAAAAAATTACGTCCAAAGGTCGTCGGTTTTTTTAGAAAAATCGACGCTGATAAGATTTCACGTGTCGTCCCCGTGGAATTTTTTAGGGTTAAGATTGTCTAATGGACGTCGGTTTTTTCTGGAAACCGATGCTGATGGATATTAGGTGTTAGTTTTTTAATAACTGATGCCTTTATTAACTTAATAACCCCCGATCGATCGAGAAACAGACACTCTTCCACCCCATTCTCTCTGTTTCATCGTGAAATATCCCCCGCCCGAAGCTGCTTCCCCCTGCTCATCGCCGTCACCTGATCAAGCCGCCATCTGCTGCTCCTCACACCACTGCTTCCGCCGCCCCCTGCTATCTTCTTCCTCCCGCCCGCTAGCTCCTCACACCATCGCCTCCGACGATAGGGATGCCTAGCTTCTCTCTTCTTCCTCCACGATGTTGATAGGTCATTCGCTACCTCTTCTTCTTCCTCGACCCCTTCTTCTTCCTCCACCTCTTCTTCTTCCTGCTCCCTCCTTACCAAATGGATAAAAGCAAGGCAGGACCTATGGTCTGGACATAGCCATGGATGTGTTGGTCGACCACGGCCGTGTTGGACAACACACCCGTGATGGCCAGCATGGCCATGGTCAGCCAACACAGCCCTGGCCGTGTCCAACCCACAGGTCGTGCCTTGCTTTTATCCATTTGGTAAGGAAGGAGCAGGAAGAAGAAGATATATTTGCAATTGAATACTAATGCTTGACCTAATTCTATAAATTTTGATGAATGTTGAATTAAGATATTAAAACCCTATTACACATTTCACCATAATCTTGAATAAACTATATATTGTTGAAATCTTGTGATCAATCTATCTAAGATATTAAAACCCTAATGTTAAATCTTTGATTTTGTAGTGATGTGTTGCCCTAACATCTACATGAATCCTTGTTGTATGATGTATATTGATGATAATGCATGAGCTAGTTTGAAATTTTGAAATCAATTATGAATCTCTCCATCCCTAGGTCAGACTAATTTATGTTTAATCTTTATCTTGATGATGAACATGCATGGACACTCGAAATGTTGAAATCAATGTTATAGAATGACATCACATGTATTTGTTGGCCTAGAAACCCGTCCAAGATTTACTCATTAGGAGTAAATCTTGGATAGTCTTTGGTTTGGGACTGTTCTTGAACACCTAATCTCACTTAGGATGTAAGTGTATTATGTGTATTGGGTTTTCCAGAAAATTTCAGTAGCATTTCCCCATTTGTTCTCTAAGTAAATGTGTATATATGCATATAACATTCTTTACATAAATTTGTAGGGGTTGAAGCCATGTTGACTAAAAAGTCAAGAATATATCATTGCAGAGGCGTTGTCTTACCCACCCCTTAAAGGGTGCATGTTTCATGGGTATCCAGTACCAGATGGTGTGGTACGTATGAGCCCGATACATGTACTCCCCGACTGGACAGATCTTGCACTGCCTCATGTACACCCAGATATTGAAATACTTGGTGAGGCAGTAGGCGGAGTGATATTGTGGCCCAAAGTGGATGTCCTCTATACTGATATTGTATGATAAATTTCCATTACTTTAATTTGTTAGTGTGTATATATGAATCAATTGATCTGAAATTATATATACAGGTCAAAAAGATGAGACCCGCTACATCTCGGCCTCCACCTCCTCGACTACCAAGTTGTCTTCCAAGGAACCTACATGCCTTGATAGGTCCTAATTGTAGGGGTGTGGCAGTATGGATCGATGAACATGATCCAAATTTCCCTATAATTGTTACTATTCTGGAGGATGTTGCAGGTAAATCATACGATAAAAATTTATTTAAACAAGTTTAGCATACATATTAATGCATATGTAATACAAGTTCTGCATATGTACGTATTAATGCATAAGTATTAATGCAGGTAAATCATACGGAAATAAGATATTTATACAAGATATTTTGGAGTTGTTTAGTTATGAATGGCTGAACACATCTATGATAGAGTTGTGGATATGGTGAGATCTTATTTATACATCCATATACCTTGTTTTATATATGGTGATCTAGTTTCTTATATATTAATGCATATGTAATACATGTTTTGCAACCACTTACACAAGATATATACATATTTTGGGTTTTTCCATGTGGGATTTTTGGTTCCATCTTTGATTAGTCTTTAAGATACAGACCCTTCTTCAGTTACTTCATACTGATGTGATACTTTTGAATATTTTGGTGAAAATAAGAAGGCGGTGATAATAGATCCATTTAATGTCGAGCAAGTTTACTTTGCTTATAATTTGGACTTAAGAAAATTACATTTTTATTGTGGATTTTGAGTTATTAATTTTTAACTTTCTTACCTGTAGTGGTAGGCATTGGGAGTTACTAGTTATTGTCCCCAAGACGTTCACTGTCTATTATCTAGATCCTATGGGGAATGAGTTGGATACATTATATGGACATGCAATTAAAAGGCCATTATTCTCGTGAGAAATATTTCATGTTTTATATCTATTAACAGATGTTACTACATTACTATTTAATTATGTAATTTAATGGGTTACATTAACATATGTAGGGCTTTATAAGAGTACAAAAAAGCTGGAGAAAAGGTCCCCAGGAAAAAGGACTTGTCACTAATTTGGGAGAATGTGAAAGTAATTTCCTAACTCCAATGTATATATTATTTATGTGAACTGTGCTTATTTGTATTTTTGAATATTTTATATGTTTCAATTTATAGTGTTCTACACAAGACAACGGCTGGGCATGTGCCTACTATGTGATGCTATTTATGGACCTAATCATCAAACATGGCGTAATGGAAATCGATAAGATACAACAGATATTATACATAGTCTCATTAGATAATATGAAATATATCAATCTTATTATATATTATTAATTATATATATACGTCATTCTCTTTGTAGGTCTTTAAAACTGCTGACTTCAGCACAGGTGGAAAGCGTTTCGATGTACATGCTCCCTATACGAGAGATGAATTAGATGTTGTAAGAGAAGAATGGGCAAAAGCCCTACAAAGAGTGGAAATTTTTAGATATAATTTTATTGACAATGATGACAATGGTGAATAAAGAATAACTTTGTTCTCATAATTATTTTTGTGTGAATGTGAATGAATTTTTATGAATTGTCATATGTGTGTAAAGATGATCAATACATAAATGTTTCTACATGTGTCTGAATGTGAAAAGAGATGAAATGAATGGAACTGCAGGTTGCTACTGGTTTCTACATGTGTGTGATGAAAAAATAATATGAATTAAATGTGCTTTTACATGTGTGTGAATCACATATATATAATATTGTCCATCTTGTTAATTTTGAAGGTTTGTGGCCTGTTTTTGGCTGATATCAATGGATGTCATAAACCTGCAGTTCAAAACTGAACTACAGGTTCTCATCCTACTTACCAGCCATATAGTAGGCTTGCAAACTGATAAGAAAAAAAATCATAACATAGGTGTCGGTTATTTGAACAAAATCGACACTAAATACATACAGTGGCGGTTTTTGATAAAAAAACCGACGTCTATGTGGCCAGGAATCACAACCATGCTGGGAAGCACGGCCGTGGTGGCAGGTAGGGGATATGGCGCCGGTTATTATCACAAAACTGACGTCGGTTCAGCAGATATGGCATCGGTTATCTTTCAAAACTGACGCCTATAGGCCCTTTTATGGCCCATTTTTCGGTGGCGAGAAGCATTTGACGCTGGTTCGTTTAATAACCAACGTCTGTAATAATTATATAGTGTCAGTTTTCGTAAAAAACTGACGCCTATAGTCCATTTGCTGGCACATTTTCGGTGGCAGGAAACCAACGCCGAAGGGGTCCACCTTTAGTGGCGCCCACTTGGGTGTCACTTGGAAACCGACACTAAAGCCCTTAATTAACCGATGCTAAAGGCATGTTATGTAGTAGTGAATCAGAAAGATAATAATCTAAGAGTTTCATACTCACCTTATCTTTAATATTTGAATACCTAGCCAGGGTATACAAGTACTGAGATTAGGTAGTATGCACTTTGTTTACTATCATATTCCTTACTTTTCATATCATCAAAGACATAAGACTTAGCATCCCTGGATTTTCTCCAGGCCTCACCTCTACACCTCATCCTCTTTTACACAGATAAGAGCAATTATAAAGCATTTAATAGAATACTGAACAAAATATAAATTCTAGTTCTCATCATTTCTCCCATGTGTTCCCATAGGGAAATCAATAGGGAAGTCAATAACAACAATCCCTCTTATGATTATTAGATAAAATCAAGAGAAGGCATATCAAAAAGAAAAAGTTCTATCTGACTGTTACCCCTCACAGTCATCTACCACTTCAGGTTGACTCAACACATAGAGTCTAGTTGTTTCATGTTGTTGCTTTTGCCTTTTTACACTATTGGGTTGTAACTTTCATAAGTCCTTCCAAGTCTACCTTGGTTGTTGGGTCATTTCCTCCCTTCTTTTAAACAAAAGAGTTTAATATTCTCAACATGTTCATATCTATAACATGTCTTATCCTCGTACCATGGTCTTATCGGTCTTATTACCGATGTAGAAACTAAGTCAGAAGTTCTTATAGGTGGAAGGTTAGGACCTTTGACTTAACCTAGTGACTACTTCTCTGGTGCACTAGGCATTTATTGCACTGGTGGCACCAAAAATTTTGGCTTTTTAGAAAAACTAGTCAAATGTCTCTAGAATAATAGAGACCTTTCCTTAATTCTCAGCTTATCGCTCCTCCTTGGACATTGCCATCACAGATGTACTATCTTTCTATACTTATGGCAGAGTCTACTTTCTTGCCATATGTTAATCCTTCTCACATTTTCCACTGTTATAACATGACTATGTTATTTAGGAGCCCTATCAGAACCCAAAACTTCTATATTGAGGATTGGTAACCTAGGTTGTAATGCTAGTATGTAGTCTATTTTATACATCACTATTGTCCTAACTTTCCCAACCAGAGCATAAAAAGCAGGATTCTCTATCTTGATTGAGTCAAGATGGGAATTCTCAGGCACTCATTCTTCTCTTGCATGATCTCATGCACCCCCTCTTGGTGCAGCAACATTGCTCTTAACAACATATTCCTAATGTTCTCCAGTCATTGTTAAACTTCATCCTTTCTTTTGCATAAGAAGATGTCACTATAGGATATACTGGAGGATACCAGAACAGACTCAACACCTTAGTCCTATGTCTTTGTAGACTCAGCGAACCTTAAGCTCTGATACCAAACTTAAAACGACCACCACCAAACTGACGGAAAATCATTACTAATAATGTGGAATAATCATAAGTAGCGGATTAACAAAAATCACTAACAATTAAAACTATTTTTGCAAAGAGATCCAATTTCAAACTTTATATACATTGGGGTTCACATTGTACATACACTTTACCATCTCATATCGAGGTTAACATATAAGAGTTGCTTTGTCAAATTGTATACTAAAGCAACATATAACCTTGAAGAATACAAGCCAAAATCTCAGATTGTTCATAAAACCATCACGCACTAAATCCGAGGACATTAGAGTACAGAGACGACACATAGGACTTCTATCTACAAGACACGACAGACAGTACACTCAACTTGAGCTATTATTGTTGTCTCCGCTGTTGTTGTCCTTCCTCTGCAGAACGGTCTCTACCTCCTCGTACATGTCCACATAAAAATTGTGGATCCCACAGGCTGAGACAATTGTCCTAGCAAGAGATATAACTCTCCGCCAACAATGTTATTATCACAGGTAAATAGTATAAAACTGAATAGGGGTTCTTTTATATTAATAAGCAAGGTTAATCACCGTGGATAAGTAGATTAGAACATTCTCATCTTTTAAAACATTGCAACTGTCTATGAGAGGGCAGTAAATCATCTATTCACTTTATAAGGAATATGAAGAACATGTGTATCATTTACCCATCATATTATGCCAACATCACAAACTTATTCTGTGATAATATCATCATGTTCCAGCTTTATACCAATCTTGCAAGAGTATAGCCAGGTATTGGATTGTACCAATCATGTGATATTACATCTAGGTATTAGATTGTACCAATATTGTGATAGTACAGCTAGGTATTGGATTTTACCAATTCTGTGATATTACATCCAAATATTGGATTGTACTAATCTTGTGAGAGTTCAGCCAGGTATTGGGTTGTACCAATCCAGTGAGATCAAAGCACAACCAGGAATTGGGTTATACCAATTCTGTGAGAGTTCAACTAGGTATTGGGTTGTATTAATAATGTGAGAGTTCAGCCAGGTATTGGGTTGTACCATTCATGTGAGATCATAGCACAGCCAGGCATTGGGTTATACCAATCATGTAAGAGTTCGCCCAGGTATTGGGTTGTACCTATGAGATCATAGCAAAGCCAGGCATTGGGTTGTACCAATCCTGTGAGAGTTCATCCAGGTATTGGGTTGTACCAATCCTATGAGATTTTAGCCAGGTATTGGATTGTACCAATCCTGTGAGAGTTCAGCCGGGTATTGGATTGTACCAATCCAGTGATATCATAGCACAACTAGGCATTGGGTTATACCAATCCTATGAGAGTTCAGCCAAGTATTGGGTTGTACCAATCTTGTGAGAGTTCAACTAGGTATTAGGTTGTACCAATCCTGTGAGAGTTTAGCCACATATTGGGTTGTACCAATCCTATGAGATCATAGCACAGTTAGGCATTGGATTATACCAATCCTGTGAGAATTCAGCCAGGTATTGGGTTGTACCAATCCTATGAGATCATAGCACATCCAGGGATTGGGTTGTACCAATCCTGTGAGATCATGGTCATATTGCTAAGGATTCGATAGTAGTTGAAATACCTTTATGTTTCCCTTTCACTTTCATTATTGGACATTAATCTCTGCATCAACATCTTGTCCCCTCTCACTAGGCAACAACTATTCACATGGCTCACAAGGCCATTAAACATATTGTCACCTCTCACTAGGAAACAACTATTCACATGGCTCTCAAGGCCATTAAACATCTTGTCACCTCTCACTAGGAAACAACTATTCACATGGCTCATAGGACCATTAAACATCTTGTCACCTCTCACTAGGCAACAACTATTCACATGGCTCACAATGTCATTATTAGGGTTAGGGTTTCCCTTTATAGCCGAATAGGGTTTCAAATTCATATTATCAATCCAAACCCTAATTCATTCTCCACACATCTAGGAGCATAGATATCATAAGTATTCAATCACACTTATTTATTCTCATCATTTATCATTAAATGATTATCAACAAAAAGTATGAGTTTCTCTCTCATCCTTACTAGGATATTGATTACATCATACTTTTGGTTCAATCCTCCTCTTGAGGAATATTGGTTCATCATTAACAATTCACATCATCTTTTATATTGCAATTAACACAACCTGCAACATATCACATATGTTTGAAGTATCCCTTCCATATCGGGTATCAAGATGTGTGTATGTTAACATATTATGCTTTAGGATACATTCTATTTCATTTAGTGTATCCATATTGGGCATGTGGTATAACCACATCACCATGTCATATTTTAGGGTGTATCCCCTAATCATCATATTGTGTACCCATATCAAATTGACTAACACTTAGTTCTTATCAACTCAAGATAACTTCATATCGGGTATCATCTAGGTGCTTGACCCCATATCAGGTATAAGCTATGTGCTTGATGTCATATCGTGCTCAAGGTGTGCACTATATCGGGCATAGAGTATATGCCTCATCATGTATTGTTTAAGTGGTATATACAAGATACCATATCGGTTTCCCATCCAGGATTATCATGTCATATTTCCATGTTGGGCAACATATCGAGTTACCATGTTAGGTAGACCCTTAGGATCATAACCTCTGTATACCTTCAAGGATCATCCCTATCATATATTTATATGACAAGCTAGGTGTCTAATTGAATTATGTTATCACAATGCATTACACAAAATATAGGGTATATCAGATTCCAATCCCTCAACCAGGGTTTGCCACCATATTGGGTAAAATGAGCCATATCATGCTTGAGGTATGAATTGGAGCTTATATAATTTATAAGGTACAAGTAGGTGCCATTCCTAGCATCCAATGGACTTATCGTGCAAGGAGTACTTTCTATTCTTACTCATATCGGGTTACCCAAACTAGGGTTTCATATCGACTTACAAGTATACACTTGACCCTATATCGTGCATGGAGTCTTCTCTTGACTTCCTATCATGCAAAAGGTATATATTTAACATCATATTGTGTTCCAAGGTATAAACTTCATCTCCATATTGTTCAAGGAGATATAATATCACAAGCATATCATGCAAGTCATGCATGTATACTACCATATCGGGTTAGAGGTACTTGTTTGTATGCTCGAACTCGATATCACTTTATAAAGTGAGACCATCTTCTTCAAGCTCTAACCTTCTTTCTAACTATTATGGTACATGGACAACAGGTCCAACAGTCACTAGAAATCATAATTTCATCAACTATTCAAGAAGATTTTGGTATTGAAAGTAAATCATTAAGTATGGCAAGTTGGGTGATGAATAATAACATGAGATAAAGTGTATGAGGTGTCTTTACCTCAAGATACTATATGACACGTCGTCATTAATGGTTGAAATGTGGCCATTCATGCACACGTCAATATATTTCCATGAAAGAGTCTTGAAGATAAGATAGAGACAATATATCGGCCATACTTTATCTTCTTGGATAAGTTTCCTCATCTTTATCTTCCCAAATAAACAAATGGATACACTTTTTACAAGGGAACTTGCAACTCATCATGGAACACCTATTTGAGGTGCTTTTCCCGTCATGGACTTTTCCAAGGCTCAACAAACTGATAGGAGGCTCCTACTATGGCTCCTTGGCTGATAGGGCTCCTATTATCAAGTCTACAACCCAATACAACACATATAAGGCCTCACCTTCAACTCTTTCTTGATCTTTCCATCACCATGAGTATCATCACTCAAATTTGATTCAAACATAGTGTCTCCTTTTTTCTATTTCCTCAAAAATATACATACAGGGAGTAGGGACACTCTAGAGGTGGTATTTTGCATTCCAACCCCATATCTTAGGTAAATTACAAATTGTACCAAAATTGGTGCACAAAGTACTAGCTTTGTTCAAACAAGTTATAACTTGGGATTTAGGATTTCCAAAAAGCCACCACTTAGCATCACTCTCTTTCTTTTGATACTAAAAAACTTAGAACACATTCCACATGTGACATTTTGCAATGTAACCCCTCATCTTGGGTAAATTGCACTTTTCACTCAGACTTTCATATAATGCCCAAATAGTTTGCAATTAAGCTCAAACTTGAAAACAAACTTCACAAAAGTCTTATTTACTTTTCATGATATTAGAACCAATTGATAAGTAACTTATTTAAACAAAACTTCTAGGGTTAAGCCATAACCCAGGTCAGGGTATTACTGTGAAAGTTTATGTCCATTAGGAATGAACTCTAATAGAAATGAAATATGTGTAATATGAAAATATAAGAAACGTTGTGATATGCAATATATTGTTTTTCTGGTTCCTATCTCATGTACCTGAGATGATGATGTGAGCCTCTTTAGGAAACCCTAAGGTGTCTAGGTTTTATTTTTGATATCTTAGGGTGGATGGCTAATTCTTAAGATAGTGGCATTGGGTCGTTGACACTAGAATCAGGTGTGGCAATGTAATAGAGTGAACTTTTAGGGTTTTGGATACTCAATTGGATACGTGAACTATGAATTTGAGAATTTGAATGCCTTTAAGTATCTACTGTTATGTTTATGGTGGCATCATGTTTCATATACCTACATATGTGCCACTTCGGAGAAATTAATTGAAGGACCAATCATTGGACCATGTACCTCAAATTTGGCAAGTAGGTACTTTAGGATATTATGAATCTATGTCTAGTATTTCATGTTCATATATATTCCTGATGAACGATATATATGTTTGAAGGTTGAGGAATTAAAAGTTAGATATTTCGTTGAGGGGTAAAGTCTTGGATGTATTAATCTAGACCAAGATTTTGATATGTTAGGAAACTAGTTGGTTGGTTTGAGTGGGATGTGAAGCCCTTTCTATCCTTTAACTCAGTGCTTTATGTGACTCAGTCGTGAAGAACTCAAGTGCCACAGATTCATGGTTGCACTTTTTTCATCTCAGCCTCAGATGAGAGATCCTACAACTGTGTAATTCGTCTTCATAGTAGAGGTTACCATGAGAAACAATGCAAGCTTCCATTGATCCCCACGTTGTGATCATGGCCTAGGTTAGTAGGAACCGTGGATGGTTTTCTTCGACTAGCCTACTGATAGAACCATATTTCATGACATATGCAAGACTGGAGACATAGGATGAGACCTCTCACACACCATTGTCTCTCTATTGCTGGCAGTAGTAGGATAAGAGAGGATGAAATAAAAGGATAAGGTGGTCTTCTCTTTCTCAGCCTCTCCACCAGGGTAGATGAGGGAGAAGGAAACATGGTAGAAACCAACTCTATGAGCCCATCTGTGTATAAGGCGGTGTCTAAGGGACATGTTCTGGAAGAGAGAGATCTTATTTGCTACCCTCGGTAGCTTTTTGCAGCGACGACCTCTGCTGGATCACAAAGGAGGAGCTTTGTAGCCCCAACTAAACGTCGGAGAAACTAGATGCTATGACCAGGAGATGAAGTAGTAGAAGTAGCCTATAGGCCGGAAGAAATTGTATAAGGTGCTCGTGAGGAGGTGGATAGAAAGGGGAGAGATGAACCCTAATAGAACTGGAAGTTGACGTCAGAGAGGAAGACCACGGTGGGAGGCTGCGACAGAGCCTCGTCAACCTTGAGATCTGGAGGATGACGCGAGTTGCAAAGAGGTTGTTACCTCACAGACTGACCATCACCAATGTTGTGGAGCATCTAGGTGACACTAAGAGAGGCCTTTTTCTTGTCAGAACAGAGCCCAGTGGTGGCACCCTCACAAGACAGAGCGGGCAGGGATCACGTAAAATGCGCAAAAGAGAGAGAATAGAATCAGTTCAAGCCATCTAACTAGTGGTCCATCCAATTACTCTGAACTGACTGAAATTTGTGCTGAACCAAACTGGCACAACAACAAGCAGTGTGCCCCAAAGTTGACACGTGGTAGTGCCTCATTGGCCGCAAAAGGTAAATTATCTCAGAAATTCTCAAATCTTCAATAATTCATTGTAATTTACTCGATTATTAGAAAATTACAAATAATATATCAAAATGTTCAAAAATGAGTAGAATAGCATGGAATTATAATATCTAGCTCTTAATACTTAACCTCATTTATATCATGTAAGTTGTAAATGCTTGTTTATGGGATAATAAATATCAAATGATGACCTAAAATTATGAGAACTTGTCAATAAATCCCAAATTATGTTTATAATCCATCTGATGTTAGTGATTATGATGTTGATGAAGAAATTATGTAATTTGTTCCATATGGCTAATTAGGGATAATAACCTTAATTAAGGTGCAATCACTGCAAATATGTTCAAGGAACCCTAAAAATTGTAGAGTGAGCTTATATTAGTAACTTGAAGCTAAAAAATAATTAGGAGATCATAGTTATGTACATAAATCATGTTACATATTAAATGATTCTAAAATGGTGACAAACCCTTAGTTTGGGTTAATGCATATAACACATGGTTAATATGTACACAAAATGATGTGGAACCTAATGTTCAAATGATGAACCCTAATCTATAACATAATCTAGAAAATGACATTAGTAAGATAATTCTAAGGCAAGAATGCAAGTAATGATGGAAATATCCCAATGACTATGCTAAACCCTAAAGTGAACATAACTAGGGTTAATGATGACAAGAATCTAATGATGGCACATATTATCTTGTCTTCATCAGGGTTTGACCAAGGTTATAGTGGACATGAGGAATATGTGATTGTATATCTTGATCAAGGTATGCCATTACCTCTTACTTGGCTTATTATATAATATGCTTGTATTATGTGTGTACAAATACTTGGAAAATGGTATTGGATGAAATGATTGTTCTTGTATGATATATTTCTTGTTTTACATACCTATATGGCTATGAACACATGAAACATAAGAATTTGATCCATCATATGATAGCACTAAAGTCTTTGGTAGTACAATGCATTGAAGTGATCTAACTCTTTGGTAGGAGATCACATTGTATATATGATCTAACTCTTTAGCAAGAGATCATAATGCCTAAAAGCATGTATCCCTTTGGTGGAAGATGTATGAGATATATGATGGATAATGAGCTTAAAATGTGTGTTCTCATTTGCTAATAAACAACTATGTTCAAGTATGTCTTTCTTATCTTGTTTATTACTGCCAAGTAGTAGTTTTATCTTATTGCCAAGCTTAGTAATGAGAGGTATATGAAAAGACACATAGGCATACTTCGTACAATATTCTTGAATATTGTGTTGACGTGTGCCACATGCAATCTTTGTTTAGGTTGTGGACATATGCTCTTAGAAAGCTTGATAGTTGGGAGTTGTGTGGCGAGCTGATGTACAAGTGGACCTTTTGTCTTGAGATCATGTTGTTTAGTGGTAATACATCTAAATGTATAAGTTTTTTGTTCAATATGTAATATCAAATGTTGTAACAATTCATTATGTATATATGTTGAATGGTGAACATGTGTTGTATGGTTTTTTTATTGTTCATGTACTTGTGCTATTGTTGTTTCCTTCTGACTTCTTCTGATTTTCTTCTTCTTAGCCTAGTGTGGGGTGTTTAAATTGAGATTCTATATGAGATGAGGTTTCAATTTGGACGTCACATATCATATTAAGATTTAGAAAATCTAGGGACATCACAGGTGGTGTCATAGCATGAACAATAGCAAAGTCTAACATTTGCTGATTATGCAACTCAAACTAAAGAAAACCTTGAGAATAAAAATCTTTAGGGTTATATTAGTCATCATTTATAGACTAGATCTGACCTAGCCTCTAGGTTAGAACCTAGATGTCTGAGAACTAGGTCTAGACTGGTGCTTGTTGTATAACAGGCCCTTAGGTATCATTTTTTTCTTATAGTGCAGTGGTATGGGATGTTATATTATTTGGAAATGACGTACATCACGGGAAGAGAAAACCTTTGACATATTATGCATCTATGTTTTGGGTAGCTATACCAGTCTACACCATGTTCTCATCCTTTTCACTAATTTTCATGGCACTGTACTCTTTACTATGTGTGGGACACTCATTTTTTGGATTTAATTTTTTATTCCAATTGGATCGAGACTCAATAGTTTTCTATGACTCTTGTTTTATCAAAGAAAAATATATATTATTTTATTATATATGTAAGTATTACAAAAATGTGCTCCCACACATGTACGAGTAGGAGGTGGTCATGCAACCTAAGTAAAAGTGTATGACATTAGTCTAGAAGAGAGAGTAGTTCTAGATTAGATGTCTAGAGCCTTGTTAGAATATGATATAGATGGAATAGATGAAATAGGTATAGATGATAAGATCTAAGCCATATATAGATGATATAAGATAGTTTGTGATGATCAATGTTGTCTTTAAAGATTAAGGTTTAGTTTTGAGGATTTGAGATAAGTTTTGATGATGCAAATATGTGTGCTTTTCTAAGTTGAGATAGGCTAAGTTAAGACAAGGTTGTGAGTCAGTAGGAACCTCAAGCTCTTTTACAAAGGAGGACCTCTAGTTTTAGGACCAGTCACAGGGTTAACTCTAGAGAGAGTGAGACCCAAAGGGAGAAGTTCAGAGAACCTAAACCCTAAGATATGAGAATGATGAGAAATATGTCATATGATATGTCCTAAACTAGAATACTCCGGAGTGATTGAGTTGAGTTGCGTTATGTGTGATTCCTATAGTCTGGTTAAACCCTAGATGTCCTTGGGAAGACCAAACCCTAGAGTCAGATAGAGGTTGTCTATATATATGAACATGTGAACATGAATATGAGTACCTTCTATATGGGTGAGGGAGAGAGAATCCCAAGACCCTAGAGGAGGTAAGTATGCTAGTTTTTGTGAAGCCTCATGCTTGGGTTGGTGGTTCCTTATATGAATCTAGTGGATGTGTTGATAAAGAGTTCTGGGTAAGCATGTATCATGGGTAGAGAACCTATGAAAAGAGTGTCATGTTTTGGTTTAGTTTGTGCTTATGCGGCTAGAGCTTGTAAAGACAATCACTAGCTCCAATGAGGTAGATCTGAGAACCCTAGACTAACAAGGGGAGATAAAGTTTACGCATATATGATACTCATAGAGATGAGTGAGCTCAGAGAGACTGAGCATGATACTACTCTCAATTATGGGTTAAGAGAAGCTTACTTGGACTAAATAAAGTTTTGATATATGTTTGATAAGACACTTGTTTAAGTTTCTTGAGAGCAACCATTATATAATATCCATAATAAAGGGATTTGATGATGAGATGTGATATTTAGATATGATATGATGGAAAACCTAGAATGGTTTGATAGATCTCTTTGTGTATAGATTATTAACCATATGCATGAATAATTATAACATAATATGGTTGGTTAATCTTGTGATAAAATCACAAATAAATATTGCAATCTAATATGAGAAAGTGAAATGAGATCATAGTAATGATATATGTTACATGAGGCGTTAATCTTAATGCTTAATAAAGATGAAGAATATATATTATCCTATAGCACAACATAATGATGATGACACCTTGATATGATCTAGATGGATAAAGTGGGTTAAGTATAGTTTACTTCTTCATAACATGTATAAGCTAATGTTGGAACCCTTAATGCTTGAGTAAAATGAGGATGTAAATCCTAAGATATGAAAAATGACATGACGTAACCATAGTTTCTAAACCCTTCTTTTAACCTTATGTGAATGGATGGTTCACCTTAGATGTTTTAAAACCTCCTATAGTGGTTTGGATTTTATTATGGGGCTTTGGTTTTGGATATGTTGCACATAGAGTGGTGTCCTACTTATGGATGAAGACCTGTTGGTTTCCCTTGAAGTAAGAGGATGGCTTAATTTTGAGGAAAAAATGTTTTTTAAGATGTATATGATGTGATGGACTAGATTTTTGGCTTAATTTTGAGGACAAAATTTCTATTAAGGTGTGTAGGATGTGATAGAGGGAACTTTTAGGGTTTTGGATACTCAATTGGATACATGAACTATGGATTTGAGAATTTGAATGCCTCTAAGTATCTTCTGTTATGTTTATGATGACATCATGTTTCAATACCTAGATATGCCACTTTGGAGAAATTAATTGAAGGGCCAATCATTGGAGCATGTACCTCAAATTTGGCAAGTAGGTAGTTTAGGATATTATGAATCTATGTCTAATGTTTCAAGTTCATATGAGATTCCTGATGAACAATATATATGTTTGACGAATGAGGAATTAAAAGTTAGATATTTAGTTGAGGGGTATAGTCTTGGATGTATTAATCCAGGCCAAGATTTTGATATGTCAAGCAACTAGTTGGTTGGTTTGAGTGGTATGTGAAGCCCTTTCTATCCTTTGACTTAGTGCTTTATGTGACTCGATCATGAAGAACTCAAGTGCCATAGATTCAGGGTTGCACTTTATTCATCTCAGCCTTAGATGAGAAATCCTACAGTTGTGGAATTCGTTTTCATAGTAGAGGTTATCATGAGAAACTATGCCAGCTTCCGTTGATCCCCATGTTGTGATCGTGGCCTGAGTTAGAAGGAACCGTGGGTGGTTTTCTTTGACTGGCCTACAGGTAGATCCTTCTTTCGTGGCATATGTGAGACTGGAGAGAGAGGACGAGACCTCTCGCACACCACTATCTCTCTATTGCTGGAGCAGTAGGATAAGAGAGGACGGAACAACAACGAGAAGGAGGTCTTCTTTCTCTTGGACTCTCCACCAGGGTAGACGAGGGAGAAGGAACCAGGGTAGAAACCAACTCTGTGAGCCCATCAGTGCATTAGGCGGTGTCTAAGGGATGAGGTTCTCGATGAGGGAGACCTTATTTGCTCAGCCTCGGTAGCTTCTTGCAGCGGCGACCTCCGCAGGTTCACAAAGGAGGAGCTCTGTAGCCCCACCTAGACATCAGAGCAACTAGATGCTATGACCAGGAGATGCAGTAGCAGCAGTAGCCTAGAGGCCGGCAGCAATCACAGAAGGTTCTCACGAGGAGGGAGAGAGAGACGGGAGAGTCGAACCCTAATCGAAAACTGGAAGTTGACGCCGGAGAGGAAGACCACGGCGACAGGCTGTGACGGAGCCTCGTTGACCTTGAGATTTGGAGGACGACCCAAGTTGCAAAGAGGTTGTTACCTCATGGACTAACCACTGCCAATGTTGTGGAGTGGCTAGGTGACACCAAGAGAGGCCCTTTGTTCGTCGGGGCAGAGCTTAACGGCGGCGCCCCCGCAAGACAAAGCAGGCAGGGATAGCGTAGAACGCGCGCGAGAGAGAGAGAATAGAACCGGTTCAAGCCAACTAACCGGCGGTCCGTCCAATTACCCTGAACTGACTGAAATCCATGCTGAACCAAACTGGCTCAACAGCAAGCAGCGCACCCCAAAGTTGACACGTGACAGCGCCTCATTGGCCGCAAAAGGTAAATTATCTCAAAAATTCTCAGATCTTCAATAATTCGTAGTAATTAGCTCGAATATCATTAAATTACAAATAATATATCAAAATGTTTACAAAAATGAGTAGAACAATATGAAAACATAATATTAGGCTTTTGATGCTCTAATCTCAATGATATCATGTAAGTTATGAAATGCTTGTTTTAGGGATAATAAATATCAAATGATGACCTAAAATTATGATAACTTGTCAATAAATCCCAAATCATGTTTATAATACATCTGATTTAGTGATTATGATGTTGGTGTACAAAATCATGTAATTTGCTCAAAATGTCTAATTAGGGCTAATAACCCCAATTAAGGTGCAATAATTGCAAATTTGTTCAAGAAACCCAAGAAATTGCATAGTAAGATTATATCAGTAACTGGAAGCTAAAATATAATTAGGACATCATAATTACATATATAAATCATGATACATGTTAAATGATTCTAAAATGTTGACAAAACCCTAGTTTGGGTTAATGCATATAACATAAGATTAATATGTACACAAAATGATGTGGAACCTAATGTTCAAATGATGAACCCTAATCTATAACATAATTTAGAAAATGGAATTAGTAATATAATTCTAAGACAAGAATGCAAGTAATGATGGAAATATCCCAATAACTATAAAGTGAACATAACTATAATTAATGATGATGAGACTCTAATGATGGCACATATGATCTTGTCTTCATCAGGGTTTGGCCAAGGTTTTAGTGGACATGAGGAATATGTTGTTAGTATATCTTGATCAAGGTACGTCACTACCTCTTACTTGGCTTATTATACAGTATGCTTGTATTATGTGTGTACAAATACTTGGCATATGGTATTAGATGAAATGATTATTCTTGTATGATATATTGCTTGTTTTCGATACTTTTATGGCTATGAACACATGAAATATAAGATACATGATCCATCATATGATAGCACTAAACTCTTTGGTAGTACAATGCATTTAAGTGATCTAACTCTTTGGTAGGAGATTACATTGTATATATGATCTAATTCTTTGGTAGGAGATCATAAGGCCTAAAAGAATATATCCCTTTGGTGGTAGATGTACGATATATATGATGGATAATGAGCTTAAAATATGTGTTCTCTTTTACTAATAAACATCTTTGTTCAAGTATGCCTTTCTTATCTTGTTTATTACTGCCAAGTAGTAGTTTTATCTTATTGCCAAGCTTAGTAATGAGAGGTATATGAAAAGACACGTAGGCGTACTCAGTACAATATTCTTGAATATTGTGTTGACGTGTACCACATGTAGTCTTTGTTTATGTTGTTGACATATGCTCTTGAAAAGCTTGATAGTTGGGAGTTGTGTGGTGAGCTAATGTACAAGTGGATCTGTTGTCTTAAGATCTTGTTGTTTAGTGGTAGTACATGTATATGTATATGTTTGTCGTTCAATATGTAATATCAAATATTGTAACAATTCATTATGTGATTATATGTTGAGTGGTAAGCATGTGTTGTATGGTTTTAGTATTGTTCATATACATGTACTATTGTTGTTTCCTTCTAACTTCCTCTGATTTTCTTCTTCTTAGCCTAGCGTGGGGTGTTTAAATTGAGATTCTCACTGAGGTGAGATTTCAATTTGGACGTCACATATCAGATTAAGATTTAGAAAATTTGTGGACATCACATGCGACTTTTACTTGGTGAGGCACAAGACATGTAGTTTCAAGGCAAATGAATAAAAGATTACAAGCCGTGTAAAATATGATTTGAATGTTTTTTACATTCCTTGTATTACTAGATGATGAGTTGCCATTGTTGATTATGTTTTGTGAATCATGTTGTTATAGACATTATCCATTTCATATTCTAATCTAGCTTGTTGACAAGTTGTAAATAATGGGATTGATATCCACTCTAAATTTGATTTGGATTTCTTGTCATTTGATAGTATTATTTGGTAGCTATGTCTTATGTGGGACTACTGGATGTGTTCATATTCCACTTGGTGGGGTGTCATAAAGATGATGTTAATGTTTCATATTGATTTAAATGTTTAGATCTTGACTTGTTACTCATACTAAAGGATTGTTAATCTGAACTAAGATGTATCTACTGATTTGTTCATAAATATGCTCTAGAAGATGTTTTAAAGTTGGATTTGGTTATAGTTATTTCCTTATATGTTAGATTAGACTACCATTGTAAATTGGATTTGATTAGATGCTAGAACTACCTGTAAGACTTTTTATTATCTGTAAGTTTCTTTCAAGTTCATTATACTTAATATGATGTTGATGCATGTACTCAGCTTGAGTGGGAGGTTTCCATTCATTGGGGCTCTATATGAATCTCCTGAGGTTGTTTCAAATGCTTTTAGGTTTTATTCTATCCAGCAGAGAAGTCATGATCAAGAAGATATATATAGAATAATATAGAATTAAGAGATTGTCCATGTACACTCTCTTTCCCCAGATGGGTAGTATATTGAGTATGTTCTTTCATGTACTTGTATATGATGTAAATTGAATTGCATTTGAGAAGTAAGATTTGATTCTGGTTTTAATGGAGTTGAATAAGATTTGTAATATCTTAATGTGATGCCCTTAATGTGATATTTGTTTATAAAAATTGTGAAGAAAGAAAAAGGAAAATTTTATCTGTGACTTTTTGTATACTGTCTTAGTTTCCTTCATCATGAATTTGTTGTTTTGTTTCAAAATTAGGATTAATCATATGGATTATATCTAATAGTTGACATTTATACTGATCAAAAGAGAGGGTCCTGATAGATAACCTACAATCTGATCCTTTCTTTCTCAAAAGAAGGTTGTTAGGTACTTTGAAGGGTCATGAAAAGGTGATTATTTTTTTCTTAGATAAAATACTAAAGACAAAGATGAAGAACTTAAAAGAAAAAAGGAACTAATCTTGACTCTCACATGGCCAAAAGAATGAGAGATGTTTCTTGATATCAGCAACATCAATGTATGTATCCTTCAATGCGTCATTTCAAGAAACCATGTCCTCCACCTCTTCCAAACTTGGTTCCCCTCACAGGCCCAACCTTAATATTCACAAAGAGATATTGTGATGCAGTAAAAAAATTGATGTTATTTGGTTCATAGCCTTATTAAAATACATAAGAAAATTTGTAATTCAAAGGCTAAATGCATATAATGCATCAAACCTATCCCACACTCTTTTATATATAATATAGATATATACTATAAAAAGGACAACTTGTAATATGAAATGCAATATTACATAACAGCATGCATCACGTGTTTGTATTATTAATACAAAAGGAATAATTTTAAGTAAAAAGTCAAGAAAGATGCATGGAATACCTTCCATAGACATTATGTATTGTTTAGACGTATACAAGAATCAATTACAATTTAAAAAACACTTTGAGTTTGTTGAAGTTACTTACTTGGTTCATGAACCTAACCCTCTCTGCCTGAAGAAGGTTTGTTAGTACTCTTGAGGGAGATGAAAATATACTCTAATGTCACACTAAATACATTACTAAAGAAGAAGAACATTAGATAAAAAAGAATGGAATAAAGGGGTCAACCATTACTCTAACATGTCTAAGAGAATACTTGCTAATTCCCAATGTTGACAACATCATTGTACAAATTCTTTATGAATTCAATTTAAGAAACCATTTCCCCACCTCCTCCGATCTTGGTTCCCCACACTGCTTGGATCCTAGTTGTCCAAAAAGGATAGTGTGATGTGCTGTGAGAACTGATGGGATTCAGATCATAGATTTATTTTAATACACAAGTGCCAAATTTTCATTTGAAATAATATAAATATTGTACCCAACCACCCACACTCATTCATACACAATATAGCTATATCGTATATAAGGGACCATTTCTAATTTGAAAAGGCATATGCAAAAATTTCATAAACCAGTGCATCCCATGGTTGTTATTATACAAGACTGTTTTTTTATTATTAAAAGTAAAAATTACATTGAGCACCTCCCACGTACTATCTAAATAGTATAGAAGAATACAATGACCAATTTTTTAATTTAGACTCTATGTTGATTTAATAAGGTTCTTAGCTTGGATAATCATCCAGATCCTCTCTTTTCTAGAAAATGTTCGTAGATAATCTTAAGGGAAATGAAAAGGATATTTAATGTAGTACCATACACCACACTAAGGAGGATGAAGAATAAAATAAGAAAAAAGAAATGAAATAAATAAGGAAGGTACCAAATTGACTCACACACACCTAAGAGAAAGATGATTTCTTTCAAGCGTCACCCACGTCACTGTATGGATACTTCCTAGAATCAACTAGAGAAACCATGTCCTCCACCTCATTTGGCATTAGTTCATCGCAGTCCCAACCCTAATAGTCACACAAAGTTAGTGATATATAGTGAGGAAACTGGTGAGAGTGTCTCACAATTAATTAGAATACACAAGGGTATATTTATAGTTTGAAAAAGTAAATGCAAATATTTCATCAAACCCATTTGAAACTCTTTAATATAACATATAAATATATATTATATAAGGATAGCTTGTACTTTGTTCAACTAGATGTAGATTTTATAAATACATGCATCACATGGTTACCTTATTTTTATATGAGAGTTAACTTTAATTTAAAGAAAAAAGGAGAAATGCATAGAGAACCTCCAACACACTTTCCTATATACTACATAAGTAAACATGGTCTAAGTAGTGATTTTTATAAGATATGAAAAACTAATTAATTAGTAATTCATCCAACCCTCCCACACACTTCATATGCAATAGATACATAATAAATAAGGGAATTTTTTTAATTTGAATAAGTGAATGTAACAATTTTATAAACATTATACTTAATGGCCTCAATCTACAACCACTATAAAAAATAAATGGATAATTACACAAAAAACCACTCACAAACTATCTTTTATAGTATATAAGTATACATCACCTCTCACAAACTATCTTTTATAGTATATAAGTATACATGGACTGATTCATAATTAAAGAAAATCACTCTGTTGATTTGTTGAAGTTTCATGCTTGGATAATCAACCTGAGAAGAAGGTTTGTCCATGCACTGAGGGAAATGATAAAGTTGACTAACATTATACCAGGCATAATACCGAGGAATATCAAGAATATTATAAGAGAGAAAAAAAAGATTAACCAAGGAACTAACTTGACTCCCATTTGACCAAGACAGAAATGTGTATTTCTAAACATCAGTAATAAAACTGGATAACCCTTCCTAGAGTCAATCACAGAAACCATATCCTCCATATAATACAACCTTGGTTCCACCTACAATCCAACTTACAATTCATAAAAGGTTAGTTTGACATAATATGAAAACTAATGGGAGTTGGCTCATAGCCTTATTGTACCACACAAGGAAACATTTATATTTTAGAAAACTAAATGCATGTATTGCACAAAATCCCTTCCAAACTCTTTAAATTAATATAAATATATTATATAAGGTAGATTTTAATTTGTTTAACTTTTTTCAAAGTTCATACAACTCATCCATGACATGGTTACCATAATATTATACAAGGACTAGTTTTAAACTAAATAAATGAAAACAATAGCATAAAGCATCTCCCACATCATTTCAATTATAGAGAGCACTTTGTGCATTGCACATTTTGAGAATATTATGTCACCTTTTCAAGATTATAAATACAATTTTGCATCACCTTATTCATCTATAGAAGAACATAAGATTAGAGTTAATAGACATTTATGTTGTCAGATAGGGTGCAAAGAAAGTACATATGTAGAAATCAATTTTGAATATGTCATACTAGACAAAATGTTAAGTAAGAAGACGAAGATCATTGAAAAAAGATGCAACGTCTGAATGGATTAATAACTTATGAATGTAAATGGGTGTTGGTATACCCACATACTAGCAATAAGGGAGTTCCATGTATGAGACAAAGAAGTGTTACCACATTCTAGAGCCTCCATCCATCAGTCATTTCATTGATCCTGGATCAAGATCTGAAGGAGACATGAATTAGCCTTGGTCATTTCAGGTCACAATTAATTTATCTCCCTTCTTCTCCTCTGGACTAGTTTATCCTCCTCCATCAACTTCATCTATTTTGTCATTCTCTCTCATGTGTCAGTATTTTTCAACATCTATAATGATGCTCAAGAACACGAGTGGCAAACATCTGACTTGGGTTAGGAGTAGCCACTAAGGCTCTCCCAACATGTAAATACTTATTTCAGTTGAATATGTTCTCTTATCAAAGATTATCTTTGTACTCTTAGTCTTAATGCTTCACTTGTATGATTAGCTACCATCTCACGATGTTTGATCGTTAGTGCATCGAAAGAGTAGTATTAATCTTACCTAAGTGTTATGGAGTTGCATGAATGCATGAGAATGTTGGAATTCTTAAGCTAATGGTCATATGGTTATATTTTTTTGTTTGTTTTCCATCTCAAGAGAGAAATAACGTTACATTCTAGATCTATCATAAGCTCGAGAGAGGAGGGAATAGACATATATGATGATTGTTGGTAATATTGCTAAGGGTATACAATGGGTGTGAGTATTTCATATTGGTGATATACCTCATATGGTGAAATCCAATCCAAGTTCCCATCGATATTGTTATATTTCACTTAGTTTATACTTATTATCCTATTTTTTCTTAGTTTGTTTTACTTATTTTTTCTTTGTTTGTTGGTTGAAGTAACATCGTTCCCTAAGGAGCCCCAAACTAAATCTCAATCTTTGACTGGTATAACTGAGCCAAGGTTCTACATTCTTATCACCTACCACTCCTTGTCCATATGGATCGATCCCGATTTACTATATTGGGCCACATATAATAGTTGTGGGAGGATGAGTGTTGGGTTACAAATTTAAGAGTCTGACTACTCTAGATATATTCCTTTTTGGACTTGTGATTTAGGCCGGTCAGAGTCCACACTAAAAACTCTAAAGTTCGGCATGCTCATCTTGGAGTATTACTAGGATGGGTGACCAGTCGGGAAGTTATTCGTGGCTTGCGTGTGAGTGAGGACAAAGTGTGTCATTAAGGCTAGTGTTGGTTTGTGGGGCCATTCATCATTCTTGAAACTCTACTAGAGCCTTAGGAAATCGACCTAGGTGTTACAAATGGTATTAAAGCAAACCCACCCCAAGTCGGTGGGACTCACTTGGCCATGTGACATTGCCAGTCTTTATCAGTGCAGTCTAGACATGTTGGAAAGGGCTATCCATAGTGATGTATCCACCATCGCACCGGTAACTGTGTTTGGGAACTAGGTGCACTTTGGTCATTCTAGGTCTTTATTGAAATGGGTAATAATTACGAGGCCTTATAATTGAGCCTTGAAGAGGAAGTCAAGAGTCTAATTATGAGGCCTTATAGTTGAGCCTTGAAGAGGAAGTCAAGAGTCTAAGTGGGGGATATTGTAATGACTCCAGGTCTCGAGGCCTCAGATAATAAGATCTTAAAAGCAATGGTTGAACTACCCATATCACCAATGTGCTCCTTATTTTCAGGGAGCCTATAACTAAGAACTCCAAAGTTATGCGTGCTCACCTTGGAGTAGTACTAGGATGTGTGACAATATCCTGACTTGTGTGTGGGTAAGGACAATCTATTATAGTTAAGGTGAATATGGTTTGTGGGGCTAGTCATCATTTATGAAAATCTATTATAGCCTTGGGCAATTAGACCATGTGTTACAATAATATTTGATATTATGTCATCCCATTGACAAATATTTATTCTAATTAAATTAAACCTATAACTAAAATAGTAACATGGTATTGTACATAAGAATAACACCATAAAATTGACTACAATTATATAAACAATGAATATAACTCACCCTTACCTCTATTTTATTTTATTAATTACTACAATGATGTATACATAAAAACAATTTATTGTATTTAGATAGATACAACTTATTTTATCTTTTCATAAATTCATAATACAATATTTCACAAAAAAATATCTTACCCACATACACACGCCACAAACCTAAAGGTATTGTGGATACAAGTAGGACATGTTTCTAATTTTATATTATTTGACTCTAGACATGTAGATGTACCTTCTAAATTAAATGGTTAAGAGTATGAGTATGGTCAGACCCACACCATTTACACCCCTTTGATAACTACCTCGTAGCATTTGCAATGTCACTACTTAGATATTTATTCAAGTCATGTTAGAAAAACCATAACCTCCACCTACTCTGACCTTGGTTGTACCACATTCCCAATTTTAATAATCACAAAAAGAGAACATGGGTGCAAAGACCGGTAGAAGTCAACTCATAATGTGGTGGTACATACAATCATATAGAATACACAAGAAGAAATTATTAATTAAAAATACTTAGATGAAAAGAATATGCAAACTTTCCAACAACATTTCACATATTGTACGGAAAGGGCCAATCTATAATTTAGAAAACTAAAAGAAAAACTTATATTCAACTCCTCTTATGACCTTTCGTGTAGCCTTATTGGAATACACAAGTACCAATTTATAATATAAAAAACTAAAGATAAAATCACATCGACCCCTATAAGATATTTCACAACTTCCTTATTAGAATAAGTACAAAATTTATTACTAAAAACATAAAATTTATGCATACAATACATCTCCCAGTCTTTCATGTGTATTATAGTTTAGAAAAAAAGAACTACTTAGTAACTCAAGAAAATAAAAGAAAATATTGTATAGAAAACCCACCGCCACCTTTCTTGCATAATATAGATATGAATCAAATTTTTTTTATTAACATACATGAGAAGGGTGGTCAAGGTGGACATAAAGGAAGGTACTTCATTAAATAGAATAGGATAGGGTGGGTGTGGTCTCAAGTCTTGTTAGATGCAATTATATATGATGTTACATATTATGTTTTCTAGATTAATATAAGAAATCAGATTTTATTTTTGTACACTAAATAAGTGCAATGATACATACTTTAGACAATAATGCAAGAGTCATATGTGATGCAATCATAGTTAAAATATACAAAATATGTATACTTTTGTATGTTCACCTTTAAAAAGAGAAGAATCATGTACTTGAATTAAATAATCTCTACTCGAACTTTTTGAAAACCTCCACCTGTATCATAGGAATATTAATCATTATTGTGTTGGTAATAGCTAACAAGATAATATCATCTTTCATTTACACGATGATAATGAATGATTGTAATTTTCATACTTTACACATTATAAAGCTTACTTCATAAGAATGTATATCTAGTGATATAGTTGTTGGACTTGCTCTGGGGCTGCTTTTAGAGATGACTTCCTTGATCTCCATCTTTCTTCCATGTCCTTACTAGATGATCTTTTAACTCTAAATTGACATAAAGAGCATCTTATGATAGTGACGATTTCCCTAGAAGTAGAAAATGAATGTCAGGATTGAGACCCATAATGAAATTCTTCACTTGATGTAGCTTGTGTAACCATGAACATACTTCCACAAGAGGTTTAAGAACTCCTCTTTCTTCTTTGAGGTCATGTATTTAGAAATGTAATGACTCTAAAATTCCTTAGAAAATTTCTACTAGGTAACTAGGGAACCATTGTCTTCTCAGGAGTCCAATAGGCCCTCCCAATATGACATTGTATAACACAAAGTGAGAATAATTAAAACTAAACATCGATCAAACAATTATTAACCATCACTACAAACAAGGTGCCCAAATCACTATAAGAAAATTTTGAATTATGGACATGGGGAAATTTTACAAAACACACCACTAATCATTCATCATAAACAAGTGACTTTATAAGATGTGCACTAATTTCTATCACAACACATACAAAGAGGATATATGTGTCACATATGTTTACAACATGTACAACTATACATGGTGTAAAATCCAATTCTTGAATCCTTAATCATGAAAAAGTAACCCACCAGGACCTATGAGTACAAGGATTACTCTAAGATACAATGATGACATGGCACCATCACCAAAGAATTTCTCGCTCTAGTCACGCGATTGACTACATAAAAGATGTGGATAACAATGGGTGGATACCCCAAGTCCCAAGATATGATATAATAGCTAATGTCAATTTATGCTTAAAAGTCTAGTAGTTACATAATGGTAAAGACATGTTAAGTAAAGATTAGTGGTGGTTGCAAGATAAAAAATGATAGTAAATGCAATATTCCACATGTAATAAATTGTGGTTATAAAAGAAGAGTAAAAGAATAGAATGTAGTATGACAAGGTAATCTTATAAGGTACATCTACACAAACAAATTACTTGATCATTATCACTTAGACTCTTTCCTCAAATAATTATGTCATGACACTTAATCACCAGAAAAGAAAACCCATCTCTGAATACCAACAAACCACGTATAATCATATGCATATTGTACATCCTCAAGTTCCAACAAACCATGCATTGAACATGCCAATACTGTCACCTAACAACCATGTATTCTACATCTATAAATGCCAAGGAACAACATATTGTACATCTCAAATTATATATGGATTCCAACCAACAATGTATTGCACATCGCCTGATGCTAATATACCATACATTGTACATTGGCATATACTCACAAGTATATAAATCTTGATTTAAACCTATTTTTTTATTTTAACTACCTCAATCAAGTTAGCAAAAAGTCATAACTTACCAGTATCGACCACACAAGACTCAAAACATTATATCAGCCACATTAGACTTAAACAAGGTATCAACATGGGATAATTCTCTTTCCACTATATAATTACCATTATGTACATAGAAACACAAAAATAGGCCATTTTCCAATATACCAAAATTGTCTTAATCATCATTTAAAATAAATCATGACTCTATAACAAGATTAGCCATCACTACCCCAAGTAAGGGTTATCATGAGGAATGATCATACTGTGTTATTAGGGAAATTTACTAGTAATTATTTTTTAAATATCTCTTTCTTGACCAACTTGATTATAAAAGTTATTTACATCCATTTAAAGGAAAGGGTGTTAAACAGTCAAGATCAAATAGTTCTCCACCTTAATAAGTTCCACCATTTTATCCATTATCTTACATTTAGTTCTTCAAATTTGTATTAAAAATAACCATTGATCGATACCATCATATCAGTGAGTACACACAAAACATTACACTCAAGGTATAAACCTCAAGGTATATATATATATATATATATATATATATATATATATATATATATATATATATATACATATATCCCCTATACAAGATTCATTCTAGAGTGCCTTAGTTTAAGTCATACATATCCAAGATAAGCAACATATAATAAGAAGAAGATAAGATGGAAGACGTAGGTTATCATTTGAGGTATATATTTATTCCATTAAGTTCTTTAGTATATTGGGTTGGCACCTTTATTAATACCCATATTGAGTTAATGATTTTAGAGAATTACCTCATACTCACTTTATAGGTTGACTTTATTATGTATGTTATGCACATTCACTATATATACACTTCTTGATTAATAACTACTTTTATTTTCATTGGCATATTAATTGAGTATACCCCACTTAACTACTTTTCGTATCATTAACATATTAATTGAGTATACCTAACTTTAGGAGATATTAGCTATCTCATGTTATATATCAAATTACCCATTAGGGAACCAACCACCATTAGTAGCATCAACAATGATTAAGTCATCAGATTTGTGCACATTAAGTCCTAAAACACCATTCAAGGACAAAATAGGTATAGCTCCTCGTAGGAAGCTCATATACACATGAAAATTTGTAAATAGTGTTATGTAAAATAAACAAGACATAACTTAATGTTTCAACACTATGAAATTTATGCTAGATACAAGATTGGGGTTTAGAAAGGGTAACTTAGGGTTTAGAAAGGGTAACTTAGGGTAACTTAGGGTTTAGAGGGGATAAATTAAAGCACAAATGAGCCACACTTACATATAGGTTTTCATCCAAACAGAAGACCAGCAATATGAAATATATGAAAAGGCTTGAATAATTTTGTGACATCACACAGAGTATGTACATATATTTCGTTCACCATGAAATGGTATCAAAAAGCTCTAGATTGAGGATTGTTAGGGTATTTTCTGTGTATATCAACATCCTAGCTCATAAGTACTTAAGGGAGGAGATCATTAGGGACTATACTTATCATTAAGACACTAAGAGAGGCTAAAAAATTCTTAATTACATATTAATCACGCAACACAATTCATAAATCTCCACATTTTAAGCAATTTAGGCATAAGTAGGGCTAGATTAGGGTTTGTAAATGATTTATAGGTAAACACATACTATTGTTACATCATTCGCCTCTAACAGATAGCAAACATCCAAGCAGCAATTATATGACTAGAGCACCCATTATACACATCTAAGATAACCCTACAAGTTCCAATATAATCCCTTTAAGCTAGATCTAGGAAAACCTAAGACAAAAAAGGTAGAAAAGGAGGTTCTTTAGCTAGATGAGCAAGTTTCCACCATGGAACTGCATGCATTACATCCAAGGAGAAAGAATAAGGGATGAATAAACGTGAATAGATTAGGATAGAAGATATTACATGTTTGAATCAAGGAACTATTTTAGGAAGCATGAATACATCATAGAAAATATTGGTCACTAACATGCATCAACATACAAAAGCTTGAACTCAAGTCCATTAGCTACCATGAATCCTCATCAACCTTGCAGACTTCACATCAACTTATTGTTGCTCATGTTTTCAAATGGCATGACATTGAAGGGGAATGGTATACATAGTCTAGAATAGGTGAAAATGTCAAAATAGTCCCTAAATAGTACCCAGAAATTCTATTTGTCAATAGCCGAATTTTCATTGGTCATGAAGAACTTCCATTTCTTTACACCTAGAACTTACATAGGTTGGCACACCTAGAACATCCATCGGTTGATACTCCAAGAACATCCATTATTTGTTACACCTAGAATTGTACATCTCAAGTTCTTATTAGTTGATTCACCAAGAATTCTCTTTGGTTGTCGAGGTCATTGACCACTCTCAACCACAACACTTAATCTAGAGTTAGAGTTAGAGTTAGAACCCTAGGTTGAAACACTATGTAATATAAGTTAAAAAGAATTAGGATATTGTTGAATTAATCACAATTATGAATGAAAACATGTAACTACATATTTTTTAAACAAATTGCAATTTTGTCTTCAATTATGATGAATTTGCATATTAGTCCATACGTGTACATGTAATTGCAAATTAGGGATGAAAAAGTTCCAATTGAGCCTTATGTTGTTTCTTGATCAATATTTTTCAAAATTGTATCAACCCTTCAACTAAAGTAAAAAAAAATCCAATTAAGATAATTGAAAATTATTAGAGGTTAAATTGGGTTAGGGTCCTAATAATGATTTTGCCCCCAAAATTTAAAATTAAGGCAAAAAACCAAGAATGAGAAAATTTTGACCCTCTATTAATTGATTTTAGGTATGACTTATGTTGCCTCATCATCCTCATAAGTGTTTAGTTATCATGAAGTACTTATCTTATTAAACTTCAAGGGGTGTTTCCCAATTGACTACTTGGTTAGAGCATTTAGGAGGAGAGAAGTTGGAGAGTTTCCACACCGACTTTCCCTCAATACTTGAATACTTTAGTTGATCAAACTTGTGAGTTAAATTAGTATTCATATTAATTTCAAGTTCATCACTTAGTTATTATTATTAACATTATTCAAGGATAGGAAAATAATGAAGGGTATTATTTATGTGTCTCAACCTCCAACTATTAAATGGATCCATCTTCACCATTACCCCATTACAATATCCTTACTAGGTCTATATCTTTCTCTTCCATGACATAAGAACAAAACTCAATCAACCTAAAATAGAAAAATAAAAATACATATATATGCCATATTGAAAAGAATATCCATCATACTTGTTTCAACTAATGGATCCTCTAGTCAACTCAAAGCATAGAGTCAAGTTGTTACCAATTGATTTTCAAAATCTTGACCTCAGCTTGTTAGTCCTAAAGACCTTTCCTATGAGGTCTGGCCATTACCCCTACAACTAACACTATACTACTATGAGTCATTTTATCTATGTCTACACTATTTTGTCAGTTATGAGTATAATTGGGGGTAGAATACCGTTATATTTCCATATTGCTAGCAGTGAAAACATCACCCCTTATCCCAAAAACACAGATCCAGTGACTACTCTTACATACCCTACAATATCACTCTTTTTTTCAGCCTAGACTTTCTTATTATTGGCATTGATCCATAATAGCTAATTCTTCCCTTAATTGGTGACCACTGAGATGTACATGTGTGCACAACTCAGACATTTCCATTCCCTAATAAGATTGTTGAAGGTTTTCTTTCTATTCCAGTATCAAAAAAATATGCCTCTTATCACTACTAGACTTATAATTGAGGAATTGAGTGTATATCCTTTTAGATCTGGTATCATGAAGGTTCACTACCATCCTTTATATCAACCCGACTGCCTCTACAAAAGTGAATAATTCTGATGTGTATGCAGGGTACATGCTAGCCCTACCAACTCAACACGTACACCCTTATCAAAACTCCTAATTTTGTCCCTTTATATGGATGCAAGATAAGGATAGAACCTCACCAACTCCATAATATGTTCTTGATACTCATTTAGTTGCAACATCATTTTCTTTAATTGCTCAAATTGTGTCATCTTCTAAACTGATATTGTAGGGTATGAAAGATATAGGGACATGGGATGTCATGTCAATTCTTATGTGTTCTACATGAGGGGTTAAATTGAGATTGTAGGATATGACTAAGGGGAGTATCAACTTTCAAATCCCTCCTAAACTTAGCCTATACAATCGATTCACCTAGTTTCTTTTTCTCCCCAATGTCTGAGCAATGACTAGCACTACTCTTCAATAAATTGATCACATGCTTGATCTTGTCTTCTTTCGTGATATCCAAGAGTCTAAATGCCTTTCCCAACTCTGCTAAAAATAAATTTGAACTTGTCAAATCTGGTATTCCAACATATTATATGGCACCAACCCTCTTTAATGACTCAAACGTCAACTTGGATCGTAAGGAGTCTTCATGTGTTGATTGTACCCTATGAATTGGAAATGGTACTTTTTGATCCAGGTACATTAGTTGCCCAAACATAGCCTGAATGGAGGGTTAATTGGTCTTGTTTTATCAATATAGGTTGTCCTATATATACCTTGGTACTCCCACCTATGGTACCCTCTATTGCTCGACACCTCTTGGTTCTACCTTACTACTCTCACCGTACCCATAATGTAAACCAACCATATCTACACAACCATACAAGATGGTTATGCACAGATAACACATAAGAATTGACACAACATCCCATGCCCCTATAGACTATTAAGACCCATGGCATATCTTAACCCCTCAAAACATTTTTTCATATGTTTTTATGTGGTTGAGTAAATGAATTTTATGCTTAGTGTTATTAAGTAGGTATTTGGTTAATTTTCTGCTCTTATGGGTCTGCATGAAAATTTTGCATACATGGATGACCTTTTGGTAATTTTCACATATGAGTTTCTCTTATATTTTATCTATTTTTTGGGGTTAGATTGGTGGATCTTGGTTTCCTTGAAAAAAATGTGTTTCCATCCATTTTGGCATGTTGCTGCCTAACAAGGAGTTTTCATCGTTGATTGACAAGACAAGCTAATGGAACTGGTGTGTGAAGATTGATGAGTTTTTTTTTTTAATTAGTTGATTTTACTAGTGAAGACTAGCTTGATGTCTACTAATGAAATGAACATGTTGCATACCAAAAAAATCCAATATTTCAAACAACTACCTTTCAACCTATTAAGGAGACGTATCCAACTGAAGGAAGCAAGTGTGGTGCATATCCATGAAATTTTGTGTGTTGTCTATTGATGACCACTACTGATGAACTTCCTAATTACACTTATAGATGAAGGACTTGATACAGCCCGCTGAAGGAATCCAGGGTCATATACCAATAATTACATAGGATGTGGTGCCATGGTTGTGAAACTGAGTTTCTCCCCTCATGAGCCTATAAATGCCCCTCAAATTCCTCCTCCTTGAAGTTGTAAATGATATACTAGAAGAAGGATCCAGAGAAATTTTATTTCATCTTTGGTTGACAACAACCGATTAAATCTCTACCTTCCATCAACCAATAATATGTTGCTTCTGATTCTTCTTCAATTCTTCTCCATTAGAGATCAATGAATCTTCTCACATCCCTTGGGCCTTGTTCCATACTGGTTCATGTAAGAAACCTTCATCTCATCTCATCTTTGTTGTGGTCTTCCATCATCTCCCATTTTGATCTATGTGATTTATGGTTTCCTTAACTAGGGTTTGACCTTGTGATAAACATAATATTATGTTCCTTATTTCCCTAGTTACACTAGGACTATGGAATAAGGGTTGTTAGAATTTTATTTTGAAATTAAACTTATATGTTGTGAGGATAGTTTGGGTTTCATGTCATCATGGAGCTCAATTATAGATTTCAATGAGTTAATCTTAAAGATTTTTCATCTTAATCAATAAGTGGACTCTTTTCCACTTTTTGTAAAGTGAGTGATATAATATATGGTGCATATAGTACCTACATAATACATGAAAACCTTAGTCTTGCTTCTAATCCATGTTAATATGCTAAAATATGTGATAATTATAATAAGCTAACTAGAAGGGAATACTATTTTTTCATGTTCATATTAATCTTTTCAATACCTCCCTTGAATCTAGATATAAACTTAGTTAACCATGCATGTCATAGATTTAAAGTGTGATGCTAGACAGTCATTAAGGTAGTACCTTTATGTTATTTTTATTCCCTGATGTGAAATAAAAATTACATAATATTTTTTGTTGTTTAGGAACCCATTCGAAAATGTTGTTAAGGTTTTTGTTATCTATTATGATGTTGAAAAACTATGCAAATAGAAGTGGTTATCTAGAAGTAGTTCTTTTATGATGCTGAAAAACTATGGAAATAAGTTTGGACTACTTGTGTTCTAATCTTAAAATAGCATAACTCTTGTGTCCTTTGGATTTTTAACCTAGACTTAGTTGTGTTGTTGTGTTACTTATTTATGAAGATACAAGCACAATGTCAAATGATCATGAATTTCTTGCTTGAATGTAGCCTTGTTGTGGCTTTATACGGTAAGTGAACCATGTGGTGCCCTATATTGATGGTATGTGTCGTAATATGGACAAGGATTATTATGAACCCTAATTTTGATGGTTTTATGTAGAATAGAGTCTGGTGGTGTCGTAGATTAATTCCTTGAACTTAGTATGGTCAAAAACATTACATACACCTTGCTTTGGGTAGCTGGAATTGTATGGTAGTATGTTTTGTATTTTTAAAGTTGTAAAGTCTTTAATATTTAAAATATTTTGTTGTTTATAATGTGTAACTTTTTAGATGCAATAATTAAATGAGTGATGCAACCCTAATAATTGAACATCTTGAGTCTGTAGATTTATTTTCCTGGGTCGTTGGGGAAAATAGTGTAATGGGTTAAACTTGTAGCAATTTGAGAATGAAGATACTCAAAGTTTTATATTAGTGTATATATGGTCACAGTTGGTATTCGTATACCCTTACATGATTAAGTCTTGTTGGGACTCATTTATTATCGATGGTCTAATGATATGTGATGGTGAGTGGCTATGCTCATGTCTTAGTACTTTTTGGGTTTCACACCATGTGATTGGTGTCATGGCATGTGAACCTGGATAGACCATAGATTAAGTAGATCTAGGTTTGAGCTATTCCATAGTAGATCTGATTTTTGACCACTGTACCTTTTTTTTACTTTGCTTTAGCCTAAGGTGTGTGACGAGATCTAATGTTATCTACATAGATCTTATATAGATGCTAGATTGGGTTTTTACAAGCTAGCTAGTAGCTTGAGTGGTACACCTCAAACTACCCGAGGATAATAAAATGTGAAACTCAATCATGTAGTATATCAATTTTAATTTAATTGATAAATAAAATGGATTTCCTTTGATGTGATTTACATGATACAATTATCATATGTGATTCAAAGACCTTCCATCCGCTCCGTTCCGCTCTGGCGACTCCTCGAGGCAGCTAGGGCACGGAAGCTTCCCACGCTCGGGGGAGGGGGCAAGGTGGGTTGGAGGTGCCTCCCCGCTCCCCCTGGGCCTCAGCTAGATTGCTTCCTTGTGGAGGTGTCTTCAGCTGTTCGGGATCCTCTCAAATCGGGACTTTCCTCCCTTTCATCAACGTGTTCTAGACCTGTGTCCGGAGCGCCGCGTCGGTCGATGAGGGTGACTCAAGGGCAATGACAGATTCTTCATCTCTGACTTGGCCCCTGATACGGCTTCGTCTTGTAGTCTCTCGACATTCGACAACTTCGTTAGGATCAAGTTTTCTTTTTCTTGCTTCTTCTAGTACAATTTCCTTTATGCTGGGTCTTTTCCGCTCGCGTCTTGTTTTCTTTCCATTGGGTTTGTTGGGGCAGGTTTCTTCCTTTATCATCGTCGGGCATCAGCTCTTGTTTGTCCCTCTTTTTGTGGGTTGTTTGTCCTTCCTTAGTGAAGGTCCTCCCTATGAGGAGGAGGTCGGAGTCTCTGGGGTTCCTCTAGTTGATTCGGTTTTAGAAGGGGTTTTCTCCCTTTCTTTGGTTAGTGGTTATTTCCTTGTTCGCCATCTTTGCATCAGGGGATGGAGGTTGAATGGATCCTTCTTAGAAAATGATCTTATTGGCTGTGATCTTGGTGGTAGAGTTCCGCGTTATACAGATGCTACCCAGAATTGTGGTTTGATTCCATTTGAAAGTTTCTTTTGCAAGAACGAAAGGGAGGAATCCAAGCTGAAGAGTCCTATTTGTATCCAATTCAATCTGTTAAAAGTTGTTCTCTCTCTACTGGGATCATGAGTTTGTTCAAATCTTTTTTATATGTAGATGTCATATGGCTTTCATCAATTTAATGGCCACGTTTCTATCAAAACAAAATTATTATATGTGATTCATACTCCATATATTTTTGTGTATGGCTTAGGTATATATATGATATAGATCTTACTTTTGTTGAACTAACTTCTTTATTAGTCTGAATATTATCTACTATGTCAAATGTAGTTACCAAAATAATTGAATTAATATATACTCTCATGTGTTATATCATATTCATGGAACTAGGGGTCTCACCGTGTGCGATTGGGGGTCTCACCTTATGGTTATAGATGACTAGTGGAGAATCTCAGGTTGTGGTGATGAAGACGTGTCCCTTGGAAGACATCTATCACCTAGAGGTAGGTGATGGTTGTGGGATCACCTGAAGGTAGGTGATGTTTGTGTCTCTGAGGTGTCTAGTTTTACAGTCATCCTTGTACTCTGGTTTGGGTCAGAAGTTTTATAAGGTTGTATCAACCATTCAAGATTCTAATAGTTGTACTTGCTGTAGTATGTAAACAGACATACGTCCCTTATGTATCATGTGTGGCAGAGCACTATTACATGTTTTGTAAAAAACCCTATGAAATATGAATATATTAAGGACCTTGTTGTTATTTATCACGTGGTTGATTCATTATTTTTATTTTATGTTGCTTATGTTCATCATTTTAGTAATGATAGTTGTTTGCTTTTAATCAAGGTCTCATTTTGAGTAATCTCGACCATGTGGAAGTGGTCTTCACAACTATTTAGTATAAGGGCCTAGGTTCATTGAGTCGACATGGAAATAGGACTAGGATGTCATGTGTATTCTTACATGTCCATCATATGAAACCATTGGTTGTAGTTATGCATATATGGTTAGAAATTGTGAAGAACAGGTGAAGAGTAGTTTCATAGTGTCAGGAGGTGGAAGATGGTATAAAATGAAAGAGATGTTGTTACAAGAGGAGAGGGTACCCAAGGTGTGGATTCCTATGGGAGTACCTAACATGGGGCTAGAACATCCCATCTAGACATGGTGGGACTGAATAAAACATGTCCATTCTACTTCCCAGGCCTTGTTTGAGAAGATGATGTTGACATATATTGTCACAAAATAAGAATCCCAGTCCCATGAACCAAATGAATACCAAATACAACATGCGGAAGCATGAAATGCTTAGCATACATGAACATATAACAAGATAAAAGCGCCAATCATAATATCAACATTCAACAAGTTCATTACAAGCTTTCAATTACAAGGTGAGGTACAAATTTACACAAGTCTTCTCATGTATACTAGGGATCCTAAAACAATTATGCTTGACATAGCTCACCAAGCCTAGCCACTTCTAGCCATCTCTGAACCTATAAAATATGTGAAACAAGGTGGGTCAAGCACATGAGGTGTCGAGTATAGGGATAAAGGATACATATACATAAGATTTACATAATTTGAAAAGATTTGTAGAAGTAACAAACAAGAATAAACCAGTTAAGTAATTAGCAAAGAGAAAGCCCGTGTTTTATATCATTTTACACCATTTATACCATCGAATCACGTATTCATAAGGCCTTTGACCAACTTCCCATAGGAAGGGTCTTTAAGGGTGCTCAAGATTAGCTAACCCTTATATACGTGAGGGACCTCAAGACAATCACCAAGAATTAACCCTGTTTCAACATTGCATAATGGAGTTTCTAAATATTATGTTTGCAAGTTACAAAACAAAAATACGAGACAAACATGGAGTACATACAAGAATATTGCATTCAATATGTGACCAAATAAATAAGCATACATATATATATATATATATCTCATTTCAAGCAAGAAAGACATAGTCATATAATTATTAAAGCATGTACCTAATTTAGAGATTCTTAACTTGCTTATCCTAGACCATATAGCCACAAGCAACACCTGATTAAGCATAAGATTGCATACATGCATTAGGTTCTCATCATTAACCCTAATTAGATTTATTTTAGGGTTTTGGCCAAGATAAGTTACATGTTTCTTAATCTAATTGTTGATGGTCTTTTATAGATTTAGAGGTAATCAAGAAGATGTGGTTCAATTTTCATGTCTTATCAAGGTTCCCTGCATTTTATATGATCATATCAAGATATATGTCACTTTGCACATTATAGGGTCAATGACTCACAATATGAGAATCAAGACAAGTGTTTATCAAGTTAAGGGGTCCAAGCATAGAACACGATTAAGATAAAAAAATATAAGGGCATAATAAACACATTTAAAGTAGGGTGGATGTCGATAAGGGTCTAGGCATCAAACAACCAAGATAGGGTACCAACATTTCAATCATGCATGTATTCAAGATTATGGGAGTCAATAAGAACATGAGACTAGTGTGGGACATCCACATTCGAGATATCATAAGGGTCAGAAGATTTCCTAATTTGATAGGGGAGGACAAAATAAAAGAATCCCCATAATCATTAAGGCCCAAGATCACAATATGTCATATGTGTCACACTAGGTCACCACTAGTTGTCTTACAGCCACAACGACTGCTGGAGCATAAGAAGGGTTGATCATTAGGCATTAGACTCTCTAAGAATCATGAGATTATTTATCTAAAAGATCTAACATAGATTTATGCATCACATAGGTCCAAGGCCCTATCTGACTAGGGTATAACCAGTCATTACCATACATAGGTCACATTCATGCATTAAGGATGAAAAAGGGTCACATACATCATCATATCAATACATAGGGTGAATATTGGGCATTAGGATCTATAGACATCATGGAATTACTAATTTCAAGAATAGAAAGGCATATTATGCACAATATAGATCAATCACATCATTTGATTCAAGGAATTATCAACATTCACATATTACGGGTACATATGTGCATTTAGGGCCATATATCCACAAAGAGTTTAGGGTTGATGATAGCATCATATAGAAGCATAAGGTTACTGACTTTCAAGGTTAGTGAAAAATCTATATGTCATTTAGAAATAAGATTAGCAATATAGACCAAAGTTCATCATCAAAGTCCCAAACAAGTCACATATGTGCAATTAGAGGCATTTATGTACAATAGGGGTGCTTAGGAGCCTCATTTAGTTCAAAGACACACAAAAGTTACTGAAAAGCAAAGAAGGAGAGTATAAGTACACTAATAATTCAAGTTGTAACATAATGATGCATTAAATATGGTCAAAGAAGGTCAAATTTTGCATTTAAAAAATGGGAAAAGTGGGAGCATATCAGGTTATGAAGCCATTCCCATGTTGTATATCTTTTTTGAAAGAATCAGTTTAATATATAGTTTTTCTATATTTGGCCTTAGGAGTTGGGAGATATCATTTTTAGAGTTTTATAACAAAAACATATGAAATCATGGTTTAGAGAGTTACATTCATTTATGTGATGATGTATGTTGCTGATCGTGAATTTGGTGGGTATGGCACCCACGCCTGTCTGAAAGTGAGCCCCAAGCATCAGTGGTCTGGAGACGTCACCCACTGCTCCTAAAGTGGTCCTCCAATGACTTCCAACCACCTTCCATCATCACGTACCACCCAGAAAGAGTGGGGTCATGGTGGCTAAGCCCATGCCGAACCACACCATTGGGTACTTGCCCATCCAAATATGACCACTAGGAGGTGGGGCCTAGAATGAGTTGAAAATTCAGGTTGTCCTCTATGATGTGCGCCCTAGGATTAATGGCGTGTAGCCCTTGTCCTCGTGGCTGAGCTACTCGAAGCAGGAAGGCCATCTGAGGCAACAACCCCTCACTGAAGCTTCCATTTGCAACTGCTAAAAGGCCTGATGGCTGTCTCTAATGAGCCTTATGAGTTGGTTGAGACCCAACAATGCCGTAGTGCACTTTAGTTCACACCGAGAGAAGCTGAAGTGATAGGACATTGAGCCAAGATGGTGGCAGCGCCACCGCACTGGGAGAAGAAACAAGAATAGAAATGAGGAGGCTTAGGACACAAGAGTGCAAAAGAAATGAGGGGAATGATAGAGGATGTGAAAATGAAATGAATAAAGGGTCCAATTTATGCCAAGCCATCGAGATGATCATGGATTGGCTGGTACAAAGAAACCATGTTGTATTTGCTACTACAATATAGATCGAGGTAGGTGACGAGTCTCCATCCTTAGGATCAAGGATCAAAGTCAATCTAACGGCTCACAGAGAAGTTAGCATTAGGGTTTGAAAACTTTGGTGGTGTTTGGGTTGCACATCTAATTTCATGGGCCCCAAAGAAGCTGGCCAAAGAGCAACAAAAGAAACGAATTCAACATAAATCCATGTGAAATTTGAGCCAATTTTTAAAAGCCATAACTTGGGCTACAAATGTCTGAATGAGATAATTTTTTAACCATTGGAAAGATAAATGAGTCCTATACAACATGAAATATAATAGCAAGCAAGGTAAAAACACATGAAGAGGTTAAAGATTATTTTAATATGGAGACATTAAAAAGTGTGACTTAGCTCGAAAAGGTAAATTAATGCAGCATTTTGGAAAATTGAGCATTGATGTCACCCAATTAGAGTATCACCACATTCATACTATTATAATTAACTCAATTGAGTGAATTTGGGTAACATGAAGAATAGAAGGGTACAATTAAAGAGAGAGAAACATTGGGGTTGTCACATCTACTTAGTTTCTAAGTAGGCACCTATTCCAACTTCCAAGGTACCATATCCAAATGTTGAATCTTGGGGTTCGAGCATGACATTTAAGAGGTTGAAATGTGTTGGTGACACATAGTACTCTAGGTAAAAAAATTGACAAATGCATATTTTTGCAGAAAGCATTATGTTGTTTGATATTTTCTATCAGGACAAGATTAAGCACACAATAAATATGTTGTAGTCTTGTCCATAAGTGGGCCATTGAAAAGTAGAAACAAACAAGTGAGGTGATTACATCAAAAGTGTTTTGTAGGGAGTTTGATAGTTTATGCTACACTCAATCTTATCCTTATGAGAAGATGGCTCAGTATGAGTAGTTGAGTCAAGGGATGATTCTTGTAAATGAGTATGAGGTACAATTTATGAAGTTGTTAAGGTTATATCCCCACATGGAACCCATATAGAAGGGAAAAAAATAAGGTTTGAGAAAGGATTGGGCATTGCATTGGGCACTAAGAGTTGACTTTCGAGTCACATCAGATGTTGTCCACCTTCATGGAGGTTGTGAAGAGGATAAATAGGATGATGGGTGGCATTCATAATCATGATGATAATAGGAAAGTTACACAGTTGTTTGGATAGTACTTGATAGGTTTGAAGAGACAAATATTTTCTAGATCATCGCTACAACAATAGTACTAATAAAAATTTATTACAACATTTGAATTAAGGACACAATCAAAGTCATGATGGTCCTCAAGTAAGGGAAAAGTTTGATGCCTTCTTTAGTCAAAAGCCTACAATTTAGGGTTGATGTTAGTGGTAGGGGCATTTGGACCACATTTCTCTCCTTAGAAAAAGGTGATATCACTATGACTAACACATAAGGATGTTTTTTCTATAGTTTAATCAAGTGGTCTCTCGACAATAGAGATATGGTCGGTAGGTTTCACAAGAATATAGTGGTGGTGGTATATGATAATGCTAGACTTCATAGGTAGGGTTGTTAGGATCCATAGAAAGAAGTTCAGGCAGAGGAAGATTGGACGAAATAGCCATATTTTGTGTTACAAGTCAGCCGAAGAGAGTCTTCAACACATGGATTATGATAGGTTAGATGGAACGTTTTCATTTGGACTTATTTGCATTTATATATGCATCTATTTTGGTTGATCGGGTGGTTGGTTTTGTAGTTTTGCAAGAGGTGTGTCCATCTTGTGTTCTTGTTTTCTTTGGATAGAATTTCAAGTAGACCTCTTGCCACTTGACATGGACATGTGAGACGTGATCCTTGAGATGGATACCCTAGAAAAGTATAAGCTGTTGTTGGATAGTAATCCATGGTCTAGGAGTTTAGGGATGGGAATGTATCCTTTTCTTTCCAAGGAGATAAGAAAATTCTTCCTACATTTTTGGTTTCAGAAGTGATATCAAAGAAGTTGATGAGCCAAGGTTCTGAAGATTTTGTGCATTATGTGGTAGATAACGAAGGAGTGAGTCATAATATCTAGGATGTACCAGTGGTATGTGAATATGAGGATGCCTTTTTGAAGAAGTTTCTTAGTGTTCCCCACCTAGAGAGAATGATCTTGAGATCAAACTAGTCCTGATACAAAACTCATAGCACAAACACCTTATAGAATGGAACATGCTGAGATGAAAGAGTCAATGAAACAACATCAAGAGTTGTTGGACAAAGACTTTATATAACAATCACATCCCATTGAGATTCTCTAGTGTCATTTGCTAAGGATAAGCATGTTTTGTGAGATTATGCATAGACTACCAACATTTGAATAATGTTATAGTGAAGAACAAGTATCCTTTGTAGAGGATTGATGATTGATTCAAATAGTTGAAAGGTGTTGCAATCTTTTTCAAGATAGTTATGAGGTAAAGATATCATCGGCTGAGGATTGGTAAAGAGGACATACCTGAGACAGTTTTGAAGACTAGTTATGGTTACTATGACTTTTTGGTTATTTCATTTGGGGTAACCAATGTATCGATAGTGTTTATGGATCTTATGAATGGAGTGTTCAAATAGTTCTAGATTAGTCTTTTTGTGGTAATTATTGATGACATTTTGATATAGTCTAAGAAGCATGAGTGGGATCTTTTCTTGTATTTAAAGTTGCAGAGGCAGCGTTAGTTGTACACGAAGTTTAGCAAGTTTGAGTTTTGGCTGACTAGGGTGTCTTTTCTAGGTCACATCATTTCTAAGAATGGGATTTATGTATATCCATAGGGGTTGAGTTGATTCTTATGTGGGAGCACCTGAGAAACTAACTGAGGTATGAAATTTTCTGGGTTTGGATGGATAATATTGATAGTTGACTAAGGACGTAAGTTTTGTATCATTGTCATCGACTAGACTAACAAAGAAGCATGTACTCTTTGTGTGGATAGAGGAATTTTAACACACTTTCTAGTTCTTGAAGGAAAACTTGACATCGGCTACAATATTAGTCTTTCTAGAGTTGGCGAAGGGTTACATAGTCTTGTGTGATGTGTCAAAGAATGGACTTGGATGTGTGATGATGTAGAATGAACATGTAGTCTCTTGTGTATCTCTGTAGATTAGTTAACACAAAAAGAATTACCCAACACATGATTGGGACTTAGCATATGTGGTTCTAGCTTTAAATATATGGAGGCACTATATTTATGGGGAGAAATTCCATATCATCACATATCACAAGAACCTCTTGCATCTCTTTTCAAATTAGGAGTTCAAGATGAGGCATAGCTGATATTTTGAGCTGATAAAAGATTAAAATAGAATGAAAGAATACAATCATGGAAAGGTGAATGTGGTGGTATATGTATTTAGTAGAAAATTGTCCTCATCTTCATCTATAGATAAGACCCATTTGTATTCCATATCTTGGAACATGAGATACATCTTTGGGTCTCTGCATTAGATGAATTTTATATAGAGGTTTCTTTGCTTGGAGGGTTGTTTTATAGGATTACATGTCAAGCTAATGATGATGTAGCAAATCTAAGGTGCACATGGGTTGAAAATATGATATATAACATTAGGGTAGAGATCAGAAGTAGGAAGATGGGTTCCATGAGGAATAGGATGAGACAGTGTCTTATCACAACATCATCATAGTTCTTGATGTTAACGTCTTAAGGAATATGGTTCTCTAGGAGGCACATTATTCAATTTTTGTGATACATCTTGGCAATATGAAGATGTACCATGACCTGAGGGACTTGTATTGGTGATCTATATTGAACCATGATGTGTAAAAGGTTATGGAAAAATGCATCATTTTTATCAAGTCAACATGGAACATAAGAATCTTGTAGGGAAACTGAATCCCCTACCAATCCCAGAGTAAAAGTGGGATCATGTCACCATGTAATTTTTGGTTGGCTTTTCTAGGACAATCAAGGTTCATGCTTCCATCTGGGCTTTTTTATCAATTTACAAAGAGCTCAAATTTTAATGGTCTAGACTACCTACACTATAGGGAAGTTAGTACATATCTACACATATGAGATAGTATGTGTGAGGTGATGTTCTTGAGATGATAGTGCGTGACAAAGGACCATTACTCACGAGCAAGTTTTGGGATCTTATGCATACATCTTTGGGGGCATAGTTTAAGTTTATTACAACATTTCATTCAAATATAGATGGTCACTATGAGAGAACCATACATACCTTAGAGGATCTATTGATATATTTTAACCAATTTATTTGTAATTACTGTATTCATTATAGTTTGATCGGTTCTCCTACAACAACAACTATCAAAGTAACATATGCATAAAACTATATTTGGCTTTGTACATAAGGCATTGTAGATTTCCTTTTCATTGGTACAAGGTAGGCGAGCATCTGTTTTTAGGTCTTGAGTTGGTACAACAAACTATAGAGAATATCAAAGTGATCAAACAACAATTGAAGACATCACAAGACATACAAAATTTTTATGTAGACAATTGGCATAGGCCGTTAGAGCTTTAGGTTGGATACAAGGTATATCCCAAGGTTTCATCTTGGAAAGATTTTATTAGATTTGATAAGAGTGGTAAGTTGTCTCCCAACTTTATGATATCTTACCCTATCATATCTTATGTAGGGAAGGTGGCATACTAGTTGAAGTTGCGACTAGAGTTGCAAAGGTTGCACGATGTGTTTCATGTATCCATGTCAATGATGTTTATTCCAGATAAATAATAGATTATCCAACCAATTTAGGTTTATCTTTATGATAATATATCATACATGGAAACTCAAGCATGTATAGAAGTTGAGGAAGAAGGGCATAATATTGGTAAGGCTGTTGTGGTGTCAAAGTAGTAGAGATGAATCCATGTTGGTAACTAGATGATGAGATGCCTAGGAAGTATATGGATTTGTTCTTATATGATTTTTGGGGTGAAATACTTGTTATGTCTTTATGGTTGTGAGAACCCTAACCTAGTGATGTGTGATTTATCATGTAAGAAAATTCAATGGGCATGACAACCCTAGAGTTTACCCTAGCTAAGCATACGATAATCCCATTCACAAGAAGACTAATCTTATCATACTATAATTCAGGATTGAACCCACATCCAAGGTTCTCATCAATGGTTTAGTGATAACCAAATCCACATCCTATTCTAAGTTCAAAGTTCTCTACACAAAAAATCTGACAAACATGTAAACTTGATGATCAAGCAAGAGTACATGCATAAAAAGATTGATTCTAAATATGTATTGGTCCAGACAATTATAGATGTAGTAAATAGAACGAAATCACATAGAGGGGGAATTCCTTACACCCTAGAAAGAGGACTACTCTCTCATCACAATATTAACAATATTAAAATTATAAGAAGGGTAGAGATTCATCATCACAATATACAAAGAAGGGTAAGTTGTGGTGTTTACATGTCTGTCTTTGGAGTTGGGAGAGATGACATTTGCCACAAAACAATTTTTCTCCTTAACATTTTTTAGGGAGAGACTTGGCGGTGCTGTCTTCCTCAAATGATGGAAAATTGATTGTTGTGAGGATGGAGTAATAGGTTGGTGATGGTGGAGTTTGTCAACTCAGGAAAGTAGGCTCCAAATAACAAACCTCTTTCAAGGTCAGAACCTTGTACCCTTGGTGGATGTGAAGGTGGAAGAGTTGTCGATCTATGTTCATCAAACTACAGAAACAATTGATGGAATATGAAGGTGGAAGTCCAAAATTAATTTTGGAAGACTTTTGGTAGAAGACTTTTGGAATATGAAGGTCGTGTCCTTGTATTTATAGGAAGAAGTTGGGGTTTGGAAACCTCCCAGATGCCTTGATGTTAAACCTTTTGCATGAAGGGAGGAGAAGAGACCTAACTGGGAGGTATACAAAAGGTCTTGACCATTCTGTATATTTGGTAGAAAATGAATGGGCAGAACAACCATCGGTTGTTGGCACAGATTTCACTTCAAAAGACAAAGGCAACAATTCCACTGATTGATGGTGTGTGGTGTGGTGTGGACTTGTGGTTTGCTGGTTTCCATTGGCAGATAGAGTTAGCCTTTCCATTGGAATGTGGATGGTGGACATCTATGGATTGAGGGATGTAGGGATTCCATCAAAAGACAAACACGTTAGAGTTCCATCGGTTGATGAGTTAGGAATATCATTGGTTGTTGAATGTAGAACTACCATTGGAAGACAAGTGAAGGAAAGCCACTAATAGATCCATGCAAAGTCTTTGTTGGTTTGGAACCAAAATTCCCTTCACAAAACATATGCAAGACTTCCATCAAAAGACAAATGTTGGACATCTATTGAAAGTGGAGTAGGCATAAATTCAATTGGTAGACAATGGTAGAAATTTCATCAGTAGGCAAAGGAATGATTTACATTGGATAGCATGAGAATTGGCCTTCTGTTGGCTATTGAGGTGCATGGGAGTTCCTTTCGAAGGAAACCATCAGTAGGTGAGCATTGGGCTTTTGTCAGTTCTCAACCAAAGGAAGGGCAGAGTGAGCAAACTAATCGAAGGGTATAGTGAGCAAACTTATGGAGTGATGCAGTGGGCAAACCAATGGAATGGTAGAGAGGTATGCATGACATAATTCAAGAATATGATGACCCACTCGGGGTGGTGGTGTTGGTGTGTGTCATAGGATCTGCTCCCATGAGGCATCAACTAATAGCATCATCGACTGATGAAGGGACAAATTAATAAAAATACTGTCCATTTATTAAATATTTTATGTTCCCACTAGTCAGATAGAGAACCATTATTTCCTACACTGGTGCATGGGATGTGGAGCACAAACCTTTCATGAAAACTAAAGAATTGGATCTAAATCCTAAAAATTAGCATAAAATTAAGAAAACCTAAATGAAAGCTAGTTGTAAAGTAGAATGATGGAAGTTAATGAAAAACATAGTTGAAAATGAAAATAAAACTAGGATGAATATGAATTCATCATATAAACATGAACTTAAACATTGTTCATCCTCAAGTTTTGTAAAATAAATATAAAAGTATCCAAATGAATACTTAAAACCTATGTTGCCTCATGTTTGCATAATGCTCATTTCCCTACCACTCCATATGACTAATATGACCAACTTCTAGATATCAAAAATCACATCCATGTCTTCATTTCCAATTTTGCTTCCAGAAAACACTTCCTCACCACTATCCCCAATACCAAAAATGTCTAAGAGATTTTATTAAACTTCAGTGGACCCCATAGAGCAACAAGCATGTGTATGATTTGTCACTGGGGTGCATGAAAAGCATATAAAAATGAGACATTAATTGTGTATGATGGAAAAAATGATAGAAGGGGTTGTAGAAGGAAGTTATGAATATATCCTCAGTTGAACTTGTGATTGCATTTATTTTTGCAAATACATATATTGAAATTTTTTGAGTGCACATTGCATATTTTCTTTTCATTGGTACACATTAATTACATAGATCAGGGTATGAAAGAAGCAGATAGAGTATGGCGGGGGTGTTCCACCCCAAACATGGAGTTTAGTTCTTTTAATGATTTTTTATTTTCTTTCAGATGGATGAAATGCACGATGATGGAAGAAGAAGTGTAGAAAAAGGGTTAGATCAGATTGCAACTTGATTTACAATTAAGTGCACCAGGTTGTTTTCCTACTGCCACTATGCTCAAATCATGACATGATAAGGGGAAAAAAGTGACAATTCCATGAATTTTGTTGCATTGGTCAGTTAGAAGAATGATTTTTTATACCTCTCAGATCGTCAAATACTTGTCATCTTTTCCCAAGAAACATGTTGTTTGAGTTCTTAGGCCACAAGGGGCAATTTCTAGTTGTTGGTCTCTTTTAGAGATTAGTCATTATGAGGTGTTGTTTTGAGCAATGTTAGATAAGTGATCATAACATGTATAGATGTTGATATAAACTTTGAGTCTAGGACAACTAGATAATGTATTTGCTTACTCTAATTTTTTTTAAGAATTTAAGATAAATGAAATGCACCAATGGATTGATGAGATCATAAGTTACAAATGAGAAAATGAAGGTAGAGAGTAGAATACATACCACCCACCCTCCACCACAAAATTAGATATATGTTCATCCTTGAGTGAACAATAAATCTAAGATGGAGGGGAAGTGTTGTACTTCTTGAACTGTGAGCCATGGTTTCTCTCCATTCAGAAGAAGTCGTTCACCTAGAATCAAAATTGTTAGAACTTATGATCTTGTCATGAGATGCACTAACTAAATAAATGCAACTGTGAAGTTAAACGAATAAATATGTAAAAGTGAAAGTAACACTCGGGTTTCCTCTCGAGAAGTAGCTTTCTATAATGTTGATGGCTCAAATCCCAAAGGTCCATCATGATGTGTAAGGGGAGGAGAGAGGAAGTGTAGGTTGGATTACATATCATCCATTATGAAGTAGAATTTAATCTCTTGGCCATTAACATTGAATTCACCAGTCTTCTCACTCAGATTTTTAACAACATGTGAGATATGATGTTCTTAACTATGAGTAGACCTGACAGCCAAATCCTAAGCTTTACTAGGGAGAGATGGAAATGAGAGTTATGTATTAACACTTATTCTCTAACCTACATATCTTTCCTCATTAGGTAGCCATTATGCTACATATTTGTGCACTCCTTATAAATGTGTGCATTCTCATATGTTGTCAGTCTTAGCTCGTCTAGCTCATACAATTTTAGTAAGAAAATATTATTTTACTACATAGAGGTCAAAGTTGAGTTATTTGATGGCCTATCAACCCTTGTGTTCAAGATCCATTGCTAACTGACAAGACTTCCCATAAATTACTATGAAGGGAGTAGTGCGTAGGGAGTCTCGTAAGACATTCTATAAGTTGAGGGTGCATCACTTAGCTTGTGAGCCCAATTTTTTCATGTCGTATTGACTATCTTATATAGAATGGATTTGATTTGGTGATTACAATCTTCTCGTTGACCACTCATTTGAGGGTGATATGGATTAGCCACATGGTGATAAACACGGTATTTTCAAAGGAGTGTTTCAAAAATGTTCTTGAGGAAATGAGATCCTCCATCAAAAAAATAGTGAAAGGTACTCCAAAGCATGGGAATATAATATCTTTGAATATTTTGATGACTATCTTGGAGTCACTAGAAATTGTGGGGATGACTTCAATCAATTTAGAGATATAATCAACAAAAACATGGATGTAGGAGATGTCATAAGAGGATGGGAATGGACCCATGTAGTCTACCCCAGACATCAAAGATTTCAACTTCTTGCTAAAGATTTAATGTTATATCATCTCCCTTATAAATATTACTAGATTGTTGACATTGGTCTCATAACATGACATAACTATCCTTAAAGATAGAGGGCCAGAAGAAAGCACATTAAATGACCTTGAACACTGTCTTTTTGGAGCTCATGTGGCCCCTAGCTTGTTCGAAATGGCACTATTTAAGAATCAAAGGAGCTTTCTCTTCAAAGATGCACTAGCGGTAGATGACATCTGCACACAACCTAAATAGGTAATGCTCAACCTAATGGTAATGAAAAATGTTAGTCAAAAACTTCTTCTATTCATTTAGTGGGATATATGGTTGAAGAACTCCCACTACTAGGTAAGTCATGAAATCAATAGGCCACATGATAAAATATGATATGTTCAACTTATGGTCACTAGGAAAGGATTCATTGACAGGGACTGCATCACTATCTTGGTTGTGTAATTGGTTGAGATAATCATAACAACATTTTTAGTTCCCTTTGTGTCCTTAATTTCTATATCAAAATCTTGTAGCAACAAAATACATCTGATCAGTATGGGCTTGGAATCCTTCTTTGATATGAAATACTTGATAGTAGCATGACCAGTGTAGACAATCACTTGCTAGCCATTAGATAGGAGAAAAGCTTGTTGAAAGCACACACAATGGTGATAAGTTCCTTTGCAGTGGTTGCATAATTACTTTGTTTGTTGTCCAGCGTATTTCTTGAGTAGTAAATGACATAATGCTTCTTGTTGACATGTTGCCTAGAATTGCACCTAATTGACTAGAATGACACATGATCTCAAAAAGTAGAGACCAATCTGAGGTGTCAATGGTTGGTGTAGTGATGAGAGGTTCCATCAGAGTGTTGAAATACTTCATATAGTTAGAGTAGAAGATGAAGTCCACATCCTTCTGGAAAAGATTTTGTGAGAGGTTTGGTGATCTTTATGAATTCATGAATGAACCTCCAGGAGAATTTGACATATCCCAAGAATTCTTGGACTTCCTTGACATTGATGGGAGGAGATAGATTGGCAATCACTTTGATCTTTTTTTATCAACATCAATGCCTCTGGAGTTGACTTGACATGATGTCCAACAATGTCCTCCTTTATGCTAAAATGACATTTTCCCCAATTAAGTGCCAGATTTTCTTGTTCACAAAGTTCTAAAACTAGGTAAAGATGATGTGGACATGTTATAAAATAATATCCAAAGACCAATAAGGCATCCACATGAATTTCCATTAGCATCATTGTAAGGCCAATAAAGATAGGGGATATGCAATGCTAGAAGGTGGAGGATGCAATATATAATTTGAAGGGCATCCACGAAAGGCATATGTGCCAAAGGGAGATGTGAAGGTATTTTTCTTGATCATTAGGGTTGATGGGTATCTGGTAGATACTAGAGCATCCATACAAGTAATAGATGAATTGCTAGTGTGCAAGTCTCTCCATAACTTTATCAAGAAAAGGAAGTGGGAAGTGGGAAGTGGTCCTTCCAAGTAACATTGTCGAGCTTATGATATTTGATGCACATGCACCACCCAGTCACAATGTGGGTGGGGATAAGTTCTTCTTCTTGTTCAAAACTATTCTAGTGCCTCCTTTCTTCAACACTACTTACATAGGACTTACCCATGGTGAATCACAGAAGGTATATATAACCTAAAAAACCAATAACTTTATCACCTTTATGCATACAACCTCCTTCATAATCAGGTTTGTCTTAGGTTAAGGCTCAATGAGGGCCTGTAGTTGTCAACAATATTGATTATATGCATGCATAGAGTGTGGATCACTCCAATTAAGTTAGTCATTCCATAGCCTTGTGGCTTCTTCCTTTTGTTCAATTCAATCAACAACCTATCTTCTTGTTCGGTAGTGAGATCTTCATTGATGGTGATAGGGAAGACCTTTTCCTCATCAAGGAAGACATATTTTAGCCAATCAGGTAGAGGCTTCATCTCTAGTGAGGTAAAATCCTTGTCTTTTTCTTCTATGATGGAGGTAGATTTATGCTCTTGGAATTTAGATTCAGGGTCCTCTTTAGCATTGTCTAGGTGAAAAAGAATATACTCCACCTATTCATCACTCAATTCACGTGTGTTAGGATCAATGATAGTAGTCTCAAAAGGGTCTTAAAAAGTAGGTTTATCCCATAGTGGTTGCCCCATATTTTTAATGTAGTCATTGAGTAAGAATTTTTCATGAAAAGATGGATCATTTAAGACTCTCAAAAAACTTGAAGTCAATTGTGTCAGTCCCATGTCTCAACATTAGGATTCCATCTTCAACATCTATTACGGCTCTGGATGTTTCAAGGAACAAGGGATCAAATATGAGAGGATAATGAATTCATGATGAAAAAATCATAGGGGAAACAAGATTTGGGACCCATTCTCATAGGTATGTCTTTTATGATCCCCATGGGTGGTCATAGAAGAGTTAGAAAGTTGAGTTATCATGTCAGTGGGAAGGATGTGGGTGGTGAACCTAATCTGTTGTGTACACTATATGGCATGATAGAAATGTTTTCCCTAAGGCCATCTAGACCATTTTGGCATGTGGAGTCCCAACAAAGAAAGATATGTCAAAAGATTCCAGATCTTTGAGTTCTTTGGGCATCCTTCTCTAGATGATGTCTATTGTTGTTTGTTCCAATATCATGGTCTTGAACTCCTCTATTGGGTACTTTCAAGTGAAGAGAGATTTAAATAACTTGGTATAGGAGGGGATTTCTTCTAGAGCATCAAGGAAGGTAATGCCAACATGTAGCTTCTTCATTGCTTATTTGAACTTGATGAATCTCAAGTCTAGCTATGTTTGAGATGGATGTCTCTAGTAAGGGACATACGGTTTGTAGAGTAGCACCTTCTCTAGATGATGTCTATTGTTGTCTGTGCCAATATCATGGTCTTGAACTCCTCTATTGGGTACTTTCAAGTGAAGAGAGATTTAAATAACTTGGTATAGGAGGGGATTTCTTCTAGAGCATCAAGGAAGGTAATGTCAACATGTAGCTCCTTCATTGCTTATTTGAACTTGATGAATCTCAAGTCTAGCTATGTTTGAGATGGATGTCTCTAGTAAGGGATAGATGGTTTGTAGAGTAGCACCACTGGCATAGCAGGAGTGGTTGGTGTAGCTTCTAGTGCATGCTCTAGATTTAGTGTGTTGTTCATCAGGAGTAGATGTATCACCCTATTTTGGCATTTCCTTTATTGATTCTACAAGTTTAGCTACAAGTGTGACTTCATCATCATTGTTATTTTTAAGAAACCAACCTTTTATTGCTGACCAGAGCTTGTGGCTCTAGTACAAAAAATCCAAAACATGTGCTAATAGCCTTTGGCTGCTCCTCCTAATGCTTGGGGTCGTTCTTAGGTTGATTAGAGAACGAACCCACTAGATGTAGAATGGATGCAATGATCTATGAGAGTTGAGATTCCATAGATTTGTTTCACACTCGTTGGTTCACTGGTATCTTATCAATAGCATCCAAGAAATCCTTGACAACTAGAGATGGGTATGTTCTGTTAGATTCCCTACCTAGGAGAAGTTTTGCTTCTTGATTGTAGGGTTGTTGTCTTAGATTGTAGTTGTTTTGATATTGTCATGTATTGTAGTTGTTCTAATGATAGTTTTTTTGTTGTTGGAAATTTGGAGGACCACAACTTGGTTTTGGTTGGGTCCTTGTTTGAGCTAGTGTGCATTCACTATTCCATCTAGATTCTCATACTAGAAGTCAGGATGATTTCTCATTCAATTTGGGTTAGAGTACCCTATCCTAGAATGGAGTTGGCAGCATTGACTTCTTTATTGATTGGTCTGATGTTGAATTGATGTTGGTGCATGTGCAAGTGGCTTGGTAAAGGTTGTTGCACTCCATAATTGTATGCCCCTTTGCACTACAGACTTGGCAGACCTCTTGGTTTCCCTATCCAAAAAAGAGGATTGACATTTCAACCCATACCTCTATAGTAATGACTCAAGGATGTCTTTTTTGAGAGTAAGGGCCTTTAGAGATTCAACACAACATTTAGATCAGACTTGTCTTTTGCCACAACCACCTTGAAAACAACACTCTAGCGAGATGGGCCCCAATTGGCTTGGTTCTTGACTCCCCTTCGCATCACCTTCCAGGGTTCATCAAAGCCTTGCCGCATGAAGTCTTTATTGGAGGAGGCATCAATGAACTATTTGATGTCATCGACTCCCCTATAGAGTTACTTGATAATCTATAAAGGGGGATGCTATGATGAGGGAAGTTGCAAGATAGATATTTGAATCATTCCCAGACTTCAAATAGAGTTTTAGATGGGTTTTGTTCAAACTCAACGATTTGCCCTCAGATTTGGTAGGTTAGTGTGAGAGGGAAGAACTTCTCTAGGAACTTTTTCTAAAGTTCCTTCCAAGTGGTGATGTTGTGATAATCTAGGGAGTTGTACCACACTCTAGCTTTATTAGAGAGGGAATAATAAAATATTTTTAGCTTCATGGCTTCCTTAGACATGTCTACCTGCTTGCTTAGTCCATAGAGATCTATGAACTACTATAAATGGTCATGGGCGTTCTCACAAGATCTTCCTACAAAACTATTGGTTTTGCATCATCATCACATATTGCATCTTTATATTGAAGTTTTGAGTTGTGACGGCTAGTTGGATGATGGGGTTGTAGATGGATATAGCTTTAGGTATCTAGAACTCTTATATCTCTTTGTCACTCTACTTCCTTAGTTGTTCATAAATTTTCTTGCATAACAACACTGGATTCAACATCGAGTCTATCTCTATATGTTGCCATTGTTGCTTGAACTCTATGGTTGATCTACTTTTCAGCCATCTTGGGTTGGCATTCACAAAGGAGCCTATGGTAGGTTCTTATTATCTCAAGGTTAATTCTAGCTAATGATTGACGCTAGAAGAGTGTTTCATGCACTTAAGATGCTTCCTAATGACAAAACACTATGACAATTAAGATAGTTGATGTGGAATTGAATTCAAGAAGACAATTTTAGAAATAACTCCAAACTCATCCAAGTTGGTTAAACTGATCAAAAATTCCATTATGCCCAGCAACAACAATAAAATTTGATATGTATTTATCACACGAGAAAACTCACTAGGGATGAAATCCATAGAGTTTGCCTTAACTAGCATATGATAATATCAACCACGGGAAGATGGATCTTATTGTAGTTTAGTTTAGGAACAAACCCAAAGGACAACATTTTTAAGCGTAATTTGATCAATGTAACCAGGAAATAACTAGTGTCTATCATAAAAGGTGGGTTTTTTGTTTCATTACAATAACAAAAACTAGACTAATGGTTTATTGATCAATGGATGGGAATAATAGGGTGGAGTGGGGCTCACCACCTTTATCCTTCATTCTCCCTCTCTTGACATCATAAATAGCAAGAACATATGTGTGTTGATGTCGATCAAATACATATTTTGGTGTTTGTATTAAAGTTGCACATTTATTACTCTTAGTTCACCATAGTGATTCCTAGATATCTTTTCAATATTGACTCATATACGACCTATATTAATTTCTCATCAAGTGTTTATTAAGAATCAATTTGATATCCTAGATTATAGATTGAATGTTCTCTACACCCAAAATCTAATGGACATTTAAACTTGATGACCAGACAATATTATATACATAAACAGTTGATTCCAAAAATATATTTTTCCATACAATAAGAGATGCAATAAAGAGAAGAAAACCAAGTAGTAGGGTGATTCCCCCACATTAGTGAGGGGACTACTCGTCCATCACAACAGTAACTAGATTTGCACTAGAAGAAGGGAAAAGAACCATTTTCATAGTACAAAAAGAATCCATAATCATGGTGTCAGATGCATGTCTTCAATGTCGGGGGAGATGACAATTGACACAACAACAACGTTTCTGCTCAATGTTTATTGGGGAGAGACTTGGCAGTGTCATCTTCTTTCACTTATGGAAGATTGATCTATGTGAGGAAGGAGAAGTAGGTTGGAGATGGTGGAGTTTGTCAACCGATGGAATTAGACCCCACAAAACAACCCCATTTAAAGGTCAGAAGCCTAGAACCTTGGTGGAGGTAGAGTTGGAAGAGTGTTCGATTGACATACATCAACCGATGTAAACAACTGATGGAATTTAGAAGTGGAAACTTGGAATTTGTTTTGGTGGTCTATCATCATCAAATGGAGGATCCTTTTCTTAGAGTGTGTGGGAGTATATTTATAGGCAGAAGATAGGGTTTGGAACCTTCTCATCTATCTTGTTGTTGAATCTTTATATGTCATCAAAGAAAAGATAAATCAGCAAGAGGTTGATGAAAGGTCACCTGACATTTTTTATTTCCATTAATAGTCGAAGGGGAAGAACGACCATGGGTTTTGGCATAGAATGGTGTGTTTCTACTAATGGTGTTACACACTACTCAATTGAAATTTGAATAGATGCAATTCCAGGAGCAAACAACACACGGTGGGATACATTTCAAAATTTATAAGACACTTAAACATAACACACTCGCATAAAATAAAACACTACATTTGCAAGCGCATGGGGTCGTGTTGTAGTGTAGGAGGGAAGAAAGTATAGGGTCGATCCATAGGGAGACAAGGGGCACTAGAGCTAGGTTAGTTTTTAGGCTATTGCAGAGTCTAGGGTTGAAGGGTTTGAATTTTGTTTTGATTGATACACTAAGTTGAACAACTAAACAAGTAATGGAATGCAAACAAAATTAAAACCTAAGTTAACTTTAGACAGTTAAATATACTGAGTAAGAAAAGACAAGGCAAGCAATTAAAGAACCAACTATGCTAAGGCAGGCAAGAAGAGATCTACACTACACTAAGCTAGCAAATAGGGAAAAAGAACAATTAAAGACCTAAACTAGAAAGAGAAAAGAAAGAACAAGGCAAGAAGCTATCTAAGCAAGTAAAGAGCTAAGTAAGCTAACACTATCTAAGGAAGAAGGCAATTAGGGTTTTAGAGCAATTAAGGGGAATGCGAGATATTTGGGGGATGCACTTATAATTTAGGTTGGGGGGTGATATGTGAACATTAAGTTTTCATTTAGATTATCAAACCAAAAAACAAGCTAGAGTCTAATGAATTATCCTAAACTACTAACTAGCCATGGATATGCTAGGTTGTGTATAGGGGAACTACTCCCTAACACCCCCTACTACCCTTGTGAGGCTCAATTGGGTTAGGGTTTAGATGTAATTCAATTAGAGTCTAAACAAGCCTAGGTTTCTAGGTTAGATGATCTTAGGATGATTAGAGGTTAAGGTTAGTAATGGGAGTGGAAGTGAGGTTTTAAGATCTCACATCACCCACATTCTAGCCTTGAGAAAGCTCCATGCTAAGCACACTAAATTTATCTAAACTAGATACTTAGATCTCCCAACTAGGGTTAGTGAAATTGATTAGCATGTAGGAGGATCAGTTGCTAGCTAGGGATCCATGAATTGGATCTAGGAGCAAATCCCAAAATTAACACATATAAGCAATTTCCCTAAATTCCTAGGTGATTTCAAGTACAAACCAACAAGAAATTCATTTACAGTGAGATATAAATAGAATATAATGATTAACAAACGAAATTACAATGTCTACAAATCATTTTCCTCCAACATGGTATCAAAGTAACATTTTTGGTCCCAAATAGCCCACCTAAGGGGCTACCTACTCATAAAAATGGAAAATACAAAAAGAAAGGAAGAAGAATGAGTAGAGGAGTGAAAAGCCATGATGATATTGGTGAAGAATTCTCCTTCTCCACCTCCTACCAGCTGTAGCTCAAGCTCCCTCCTCCAAGGTAGGAGAATGGCATGGATGTATGGTGGAAAGTGGCCGAAACACTAGAAAACTATGGTTTTAGTGGTGGAAATGGTGGAATTCATGTGGAATGAGGTGAGAATGGATGGAGGATGAAACGGGGAAGCTTGAGTGGCTGAATGGTAGCTAACGTCGAGATCCATCCACCCCTAAGGTTTATACAGGGGTCTAGGGGTTCTAGGGTTAAGTGGGGGAAATATGGGTAAAGCGGTGCTAAAATATGGTAGGTCACCACGACTATGGTGGTTGTAGGGGAACATGTCTGTGGTGTATGGGCACGGGCAAGGTGAAAAATGGATAAAGATCATAGGGAGTTGGTCGAATTTGTACATGAAATTCCACGTCTGTGGTGATTACCATGGGCATGGTGGAGCTTGGTCACAATAGGGGTGGTGAAGCTTGATCACCACTAGGGTGGTGGTTCACCATGGGGGTGGTGAAGCTTGATCACCATTAGGGTGGGGGTTCACCATGGGGGTGGTGAAGCTTGATCACCACTAAGGTGGTGGTTCACCACTGGGGTGGTGGAAAGAAGCTTCAAACTTGCACTTTACTATAACATGGGGCATTTGTTCCACGGCCATGGCCATGTACCATGATCGTGTTGGAGCCTCTTCCTTGCAATTTGACCTTCAACTTGCTCATCTTTGATGCTCTTTCTTTGGGTTGACCCTTGACCACTTGGGGTAGGTTGGGGAATCTTTTGGACTCTCTTTAGGCTCCTACAAGGGTGACAAACCCTTACATTCTCTTCCTTTTCTCTTCCATCAAGTAGTGGCCAAAGTACCTATAAAACATGCAAAAAGCCTCCATAAGTGCATTTCATAGAAATATGCATATTAAGGGAAATAACATGTAATCTAATAGGTATAGATGTGATTGAAGTGAAATAAGACACAAGATGAAGCCCTAAAATAGGGTTGCATCACCACCTCAAACTTAAAACTTACTTTTCCTCAAGTATGCTGCAACTCAATCTCTTTACAATTTTTCCACAATCTAGAAATGACAAATGCAATGCAATATATGAATATTGACTAAATGGGCTCACAAATGACTAAGTGCACGCATTCCACCTCTCTCCTATCCTCTTTCGCAAACCAATCATGATTCTAGAACTGAGCCTTCAAACTTCAAATATAGAGCATAGAAAACACAATCAGTCCATATTGTTGCCATATCACTCTAGGTAAACCATTTCATGGTAGGAAATGTCAAAAATGACTAATTTTGTAGTTTTACATTCACTCATTCAATATCATATGTCCATTCACACTAAGTAACCCATTTGGCTGCAAAGAAGGAGAAAATGATATAAGATTGACATTTCCTAGCTCCATGGGCATGCAAAAGGAAGAAAGGGTTGCAGTAAGAATTTGGAGTGTTTTGCCACAATCATGTTTTCTTTATTTAGATGCTCTTAAACAAGAGAATCCTTTATTTTCTTTTTGCATTTTTTTTTATTTTCCCTTGATGTGGATAGGGAACGTGATGATGAGAGTGAAGCGGGGGAGCATGGATATGGCCACCCCAAACTTTTGGAGGTGGCAAAGGATGAATGTGTACACTTTGGCATCCTTTCATGAGGCAGAGAGGTAAGAAGATGGTAGAAGAAGAGTGAGTCAAAGAGGGGTTACTAGTGGACATCAACACAAGATCTCCTGCATGAAAGTTACTCCAACAATTTCTTCAAGCAATGACACACCACTTGAATGAGAAATATTAAAACCACATTTCTATCATGAGATTCTACATAACTCTAAGTGTGACTTTCTTCAATCACAATTCAACCAAATAGTTCACAAGCATAAGAGAGGTGGTTCACATGTAAAAAGTCAAGATTGAGGCCATCTAGCAATAAACCATGATAATTGATTTTCATTTGTCCAAGATCATCATTTTCACTCCAACAAGTAGAGATTGGGTCAAAACACACTTTTAGGCAAGAAACTCTAAATTTGGGAAAAATTGGCCAAAATGGTACCAAGTTGCCTTCAATCACATCTAGACCTACATTCTGGAACATAAAGCACTAAACAAGCAAATCCTCACTAAAACATGAAAAAATACAAAAAATCTACATGATATGCAATGCATGGAAAAAGAGCAGAAATTTTATAAAATTACGCAAAAAATTGACAGAATGTAAACTACATGACATGCAAGTATGCAGAGCAGGTAAATGGCAGGTAAAACTAATCTAGATAGTAGGAGTAAGAAAACAAAATTAAATGGTAGGTGAAATGCAAAATTACTGAAATGAGAAATAGGGTTTACCACCCTACCACCCCAAACTTTTGAATCATGTTGTCCTCAACATGACACTTAAGTCTAAAAGTGATAGGGTAGATGATCACTATGGTGGCTCCAGTGGTTCTCCTACATGTGGTAGCACGGATATGATGGGTAACACAACCATGTTAGATGGCTGGCTACACGACCATGTTGGTCCACACAACTGTGGTGTCTGGCTGGCCACATGGTCGTGGTGCCTTGCACGACCGTTCTGGTCTACAATTGCTTTCCTTGAATTTCGTTGATTCTCCTATTGATTTGAGTATATCACCACAGCCATTCCATTGTACCACGGCCATGATGAGTACTATAGAAGGTCATTTCAACTTGAACTTCATCAAAATACCAAATCTTTGATCAAAAGTGATTTTTCATGAATTCTTTGTCTAAATTTCATTTAACTTTTCTCATTTCAACATTTTTCACATGCACATCTTAAAATTAAACAAAAACTATTAAAAACAAGTGTGTGTGTTTTCTTGGAAAAGTTTAAAAATAACTAAAAGTATAAAAAATGGAAGGTTGGGTGAAAAATTCCAAACCTATGTGGGTTGCCTCCCACAAGTGTTGAGTTTCATGCCTTCAATTGGGCTTCTTGCAGATTCTTGTATTATGCATCCATTTGGAGTTCTCATGTGCCCATTCTTGCAAATAATGCATCTCTCATTTGCACTCAACCTATGCTCCTCATTCCTTTGATCACCAAAGTTTTCATCAAATCTTTCATCCATATATCCTCCTCTCAAATAACCAATCGAACTCTTGAACTGACCGTGTATAATATCCTCATCTCAAACTCACCGGTTTAAGGACTTGTATATGTTTATCTTTATCTTCATATCCATGAAAGAGACTATCATTATGCCAATGCAAACATGTATCTCGAAATCAACTATAGATAAGAATGGTCTTTCCCAAAATGATGGGTATCTTTCTATCATCCGGCTCCATGTCAAGAACAAAAATCAGCTGGGAACACTGCTCCCCTTTCCTTTTCAATCATCACCAAAAAATCATCCACTCTACCTCTAGGCACTTTGATGGAACATTCCACCAATTGGAGAGTGCAATGAGCCAGTTTCAACTTACCTTAGACCAACTCAACATAGACACTATATGGCATCAAATTCATAGTAGATCCCAAATCAAGTAGGGATTTGTCTATGCAATGTCTCCCAATGTATCTAGGTATGAGTGGGCCTCATGGGTCTTTCCTCTTTACGAGAATTGAGTGTTGGAGAATTGAGCACACTTGTTTGGTCAACTTGACTCTCTTTGGTATTCTCCCTATTGACCTTCTCTTCACAGTCTATAAGTTCTTAAGAAACTTGGCATATGATGGGATCTGCTTGATAGTATCCAACAATGGAATGTTGACCTTCACTTGGCAAAAAACCTCAAGAATGTTAACACTGTGCTGTTGTCTCCTCCTTACTTCTGATGTCTCATCTAATGCTTCAATGAATGGTGGCTCACTTGCTTTGGCCTTACTTACATCAACATGATCCTCTTGTGGTATATCATGAAGTGAAACACTAGTGATGGTAGGACCTACGAATGGAATGTGAGGGGGAGCATATGGTATCCCAAACTCAACATGTGGTGTCACAGAATCATCTTCAGCAATCTCAATCATAGTATCACCACTTGGCTACCTTTTCTTTGCTTTATGAACCTTTCTTTGACTTACAGGTTGCTAAAGAGATTTCCCACTCCTTAGAGCTGTCACAACACTTCCTTGCTCATGGTGGAGAGGGGGATCTAGTTGTGGTTGTGTAGGAGGTGGAGGTGGTACATGGTATTGAAATTGAGGTAGAGGGGGAAAATTGAGGTTGGAAGGTGAAGTGGTTGGAATGTTGTGGTGATGGAGGGTGAGGAGGAGTGTAAGGATTGGGATTTCCTTGGAAGTGGTATATGGGATGCACTTGCATGGGAGGTGGACTATAGAAAACTTGTCAGGAAGGCATTGGTACACTTGCTTCACTGAAACTTAAAATGGGTTTGGAAGACAATTTTTCTTCTTAGAGAGAAATTATGGAAGATAGATGCTATACCCTCTCCTCAAGCCTTGTAACATTCTTTTGGCCATCATCAAATATTTTCAACCTAGAGAGAACCTCTTCCTCAAACATTGATCTATATCTTAGACTTTGTGGTTCTTGGTAGCTATAGGAGTGAGGTGTCTTCTTTTCTTCACCATATAACTCAATAGAATTGACCAAGTTGCAAGGAACATTTATCACTTGGTTATTCATGAATCTCGCCATGTCACCAAGAATCTTCATCACTTACAGGCTTGAGTGATTATGATTCAGAGATGTCATACCAAAGACATATCCACCGTCATTCATCATTCTAGAAGCTTGAATTCTTGAACCTTTTTATAGTTGCTCATACAATGGCCATATCTCCTCATGTGTCCTAGCCATGAAAACTCCTCCAAAAGAAGAATCTATTGATGCTTGAATCTTTGGAAATAGACTGGAGTAAAAGGACTGAACTAGCTACCATAAAGGGATCTCATGGTATGGGAACTCTCTCACAATCTTCTTAAATCTCTCCCAAGCATTGTGAAACTGTTCACTACCCATTTGATTGAAACTCACTATGGTTCACCACATTTTTGTCAATCTTGAAATGAAGTAGAATTTCCTTAGTAAGGAATTCTTCATCTCTTCCCAATTCATGATGTCTTATCTCAAATCATACCAATCTTTGTCTTTATCTTTGAAGGAGAATAAGAATAAGGTCAACCAGATTTTGTCATCACTGGTCGTCGACGTCCTAAAGGTGTAGCATACTTTAAGAAAGGAGTCCAAGTGCTTGTAGGGGTTCTCACTCTCCGAGCCATAGAATATGGGTATGAGCCCAAGAAGACCTGGAGGGATAGAGAATTGTTCCTTAGGAATTTGATCAACTCTGATAGCAATTGGCTATTTGTAGTTGCTAGGAATGAAGTAATCTTGAAGTGTCTTGTGAGGTGCATTTTGGCCTTCCATCTTGTCTTCCTAGAGTGGCTTATCACTTGTACAAGGCACAAAGAAACAAAAGAAAGCAAGTTAGAAAACTAGTATGCATAAAGACTATGAAGAATAAAGAATAAATAATAGCAATGATGAGGGCAGTAGAAAAAGATAAAAGCAAAAATAACTAGCTAGGCAGAGCGCCTTTCTCTCTGGCAACAAATCCAGAAAGCTTGGTGTAACGCCCGGGCCCACTGTCCTAGGCTCTAGTAGAGTTTCAGGAATGACGACTGGCCCCACAAACCACCACTAGCCTTAACTGCACACGTTGTCCACACTGATGCGCAAGCCAGGATCAACTTCCCGACTGGTCACCCATCCTAGTACTACTCTGGGCTGAGCACGCTTAACCGCAGAGTTCTTTAGAGATGGGCACCCGGAAAAGGAGGTGCACCTTGGTGATATGGGTAGTCCAATCATTCCTTTTAAGATCATGTTATCCGAGGTCTCAAATCCTGGGATGTTACAATCTCCCCCACTTAGACTCTTGACGTCCTCGTCAAGGCTCAACTATATGGCCTCATAATCTGACCCCATTTCAGTGCAGACCCACAATGGCCCATGGACACCCAGCTCCCGTCCACGACTACCAGCGCAAGGGCGGCTCCATCTCGTCTCTACAGATAGCCCTTTCCAACTTCCCTGGACCGCACGGCTCAAGACTGGCATGCCACATGCCCATGTGGGCCCCACCTACTGGAGGGGTTATGGCTCTGATACCATTTGTAACGCCCCGGCCCACTGCCCAAGGCTCTAGTAGAGTTTCAGGAATGATGACTGGCCCCAAAGACCACCACTAGCCTTAACTGCACGCTTTTTTCCACTCACGCGCAAGCCAAGATCAACTTCCTGACTGGTCACCCATCCTAGTACTACTCCAAGCTGATCACCACTAGCCTTAATTGTGAATGAATACCCTTTCTGATTAATTAAGTCCTCATGAGACCAATCATTCATTTAGTGATCCAGTGAGTAGTGAACTAATTTTCTTTTGAGGAATTATGTATATATGAATCAATGTTAGAGTTTGACGTCAACCTTGATTAATTTGACTTATCAATTTCTTTTAATACCATCCCTAGTATCTTATAAAGTCAAATTACATGAAATATGACATATAGCCAACTGACATGGCCAACATTCGGATTTAAACTCCAATTTTACATCATAGCTACATCATGACATCATTAAGCTACTCCTAAAATTTTGTTGCATTTGGATTAACCAATTGGGATTTATGAACATTTGAAAATAATACACCTAATACCACCCTAGACCTAAGTTTCTAGTTATGTGTGACATTTGAATGTCACACTGTGTTGATTTTAAGGCTGGGAGCAAACACTTATGCATCTCACACCCCAACCATCTGATCTGAATGATCACAGATCAACTATAATCGACAGCTATGACTCTGTCTTCAACCTCCCACAAAGATCGGGGAGAAGAAGGGGAACCCGACCCTCGTCCAGGCGTCACCTCACCCCTCGTCACAAAATATCATCCGAGCAGACTGATTCCCCTCGCCAAATCGAGGTCAAAGAGCCTGCACCTGACTCCCCTCACCCTCGGAGCAGGGAGAATGACCTCCCCATCCTTCGCTCCTCTCACAGGAGGTGGCGCCCCTTTAGGGATTTTTCCTCTATAGCGCCTCACTTCTATTTAAGGCCACCATCAGCTTCGCCAACCCTTCTTTCCCCTTTTCCGAACATCAATTACAAGCAATACCACCCCAAGCACCGCCACCATCTCCACTTCCTCTCCACAACTACATCACCTCGGCGACACCGCATAGGTCTCGCCCCACTGAATACACCCTTCAATCACCACCACCTCGATGCAGGGGTGCTTCCCGGCCAGCTCCCGCCCTCTCCAACGCCCTAAGCCTCTAAACCTTCGGCGCACCGACAACCTCCACTATCCACTCGACAGATTAGTGACCCAGAGGGAACCACACCTCCAAATACGGCTGCCTCTCTGTGGTTGGCCTCAACGAAGGTGAGGAAACCTTCACCCGAGCCAATAGAACAACTCTCAGCCGACAAGGACTCGCCGGAGCTGCTCCAGGCACCTGCGTCGCATGCAAGCAAAGGAGAAGAAGGGGGAGAACGGGTCATCAATCCATCACCTAGGTGGACCAATCGTCGAACACCAAATAAGCAACCTGATCCATCCCGTGCAAAGCCTGGGATCAATGAGAGCCGTCGATCCAGTAGGATCCGGCCGTTGATCAAGGTAAAACCCTCTTCTTTTTATTTTCTTTTGTCCAAGAACTGATTTATCTTTAGAAAATCATAGAAAATGATAGGAATATCAGTTTATAGTGAACCTATATATCATTTTCATCAGAAAAATGCGTAATATTCAAATAAAATATAACCAGGACCTGAATCTGCACCCTTTTAGAAAAGTATGGCCTACAAGCCCTAATAACCTCTTATAGTATAATCTTTGGGTAATAAAAGTCAACCCTGATTAAAATCTGACTAGTGGACATCCTAAACTTGATTTGAATTCCTGATTACCATATTGCTCGAAACCCTAATCCAATAGAGATAATTGACTCTATAACTATGAAACAACTTAAATCCTAGTTTCTCTTTCTACATATGTATACCATATACAACTTTATATCAAACCCTAACTATTGATGATACTAAATGACCTTGTACGACCCCAACACCCTAGGATCCAATTCTGATCTGTTGAATCATACACACCCTAAAGAGATACCATTAATGATCTAAATCTATAATAGAAACCCTAAATGAGGATACTCCCTTTTTGGATAAAATGGATGTCTTCAATTAAATGAAACCACAATATGAAGATCCAATTTTGAAACTTCATAAGTAAGATAAAAGTCATATATTATCCCTGATCTAAAACATGAGACGACGAAAGACATCATAATTCAAGAACCAACCTTAATCATGGGTTGAATGGACCAATAGTAACAAGTATACCCTTGGTTACATTTCAGGGTGATCTACTCTCTTTCTCATAATCTAGGGCTTGAGGAATTCAGATCTGAAATCAAGGTACGTGGATATAATTATATGACTAGATTTGCTGGATGTTAAATATATGTACTTGCTTGTTTGTACTTGAAATACATTGTTGGATGTAGATCTATATGTATTGTCATTTCCGCCTTGAACAATAAGGACACTAAAGAAAGAAAATGGAATGTAGTTACTGATGGTTCATTAATCTCCCTATTAGAGAGGGAAAGTATTATGTTCACTAGCACCTCCCTAATGGTACAAGGTACGCGGGGAGATCCCTAATGGTACAAGGTACGCGGGGATAGGGCCCAATATTTATGTTTGTGCTAAGTCCACCATAGTAATACATGTCCATTAAAATATGACTAATAACTTGGGATTACCTGATTCTCCGCCTTAAATAATGTTTCCTTTCTCTTTCTTCAATTTCGAGTATTTTATATGCCAGCATCGTATAGCTTTTAATTCCACGTACCAAATTTTGTTGATGTTTTTGTTTCTCATATTTTCTAGGTTCAAAGCTAGCATGGGATAAAAGAATAGGGAAGTGAGCAGTTGTATAGGTTGTACCTATTGTCTAAGATCCTTCTAGCATACATGTTCATAGACTTGTAAAATTCTCTTTCAATATACAATTGTAATTCATGTTGTTATAATATACATGTTATTGTTGAGAAATGTTATGGTGTTGTTATATTGAATGTTCGTGTATGCATATTATGCTTCCGCATCACTTTCTAATATGATTGGATGATGTTTTTGGATTCTGACATCTCGTTCCCAATAGGGTTTGGAGAAGTCAAAATCCGGGGACGTCACAGTTGGTATCATAGCATGAACAATAGCTACACCTAGCAATTGCTCACCATGAAACATAAAACTAAATTCCACCTCTCACATTAAATCTTATAAAGTTAGTAAGTTGTTCTATAGGAATATGTTTTGACTTAGCCTCTAAGTTAGAGCCCAGATGTTCGAGAACTAGGTTTAGACAAGTGTCTGAAACCCTTTCCATATAGAGCTCATATGTATTGGGTAGCTACACTAGTCTACACCTTGTTCTCACCATTTCACTAGGTGACATGACACTAGACTATCTACTGTGTGTGGGACACTCATTTTGTTGATTGGGTTTTGTTTTCCAATCGGCTCGAGCCATATAGTTTTCTCTATCGTCTGCCTTCTCGGAGAAAAACTATATAATATTTTATTACCTATATGTAAATATAAAAATGTGTCCCTCACACTGGAGAGTAGTTAGTGTTCATGCAATCTAAGTGAAACAGAGTGACATCAGTCTAGAAGAGGGAATAGATCTAGATTAGATGTCTAGAGCCTCATAAGGTTATGTGATAGATAGATAGACAAAAGAAATATGAAGGAAATAAGCATATAGAATCGTATCTAACTTTGAACTATGATGGTTAAGTTTCCTTATTAAGTTTTGAGTTGTGAATGAGTCGAATTCACTCTTAGAGGATCTATGATAAGTTGTAATGATGAAAGTACATTCCCTTTGCCTACTTAAGATAAGTTAAGATAGAGATGAGTATGCATGAGCCTCAAGCTCTTATACAAGGAGGATATCTAGTGGTAGGATGAGATATGTGGTGAACTCTAGAGAGAGTAAGACCCACAAAGAGAAGGTCATAGGACCTAGCCTCTAATATATGAGATATGTGTTAAAAAAATGTCCTACACTAGATTACTCTCGAGTGTTGAGTTGAGTCCTTATGCATGATTCAAATCTATATGTGAGAATTGGGTAAAAGAAAAGGATGGGTAGATGACCCATATGATAAAGTCAATCCTTTGGTTGAGTTAGGTCCTAGCTTGAGTGACATATTTTGTGGATCTCATCATTAGTTGCAAGTGAGGTAATATATGAACTCAAGTTATGAGAGTATGATGCTTTGTGCAAAAGATACTCAAAATATATGTTCTCCCTTCTTCTTCTCTTTCTTAATAAATGATGATAGAAACCTCACTTGAGCTATATAGATTATTTATATATGAGGAGTTACTCGTATAAGCTTGACCTATTCTATATTTCCCCCACATATCATACATGTAGTACCAAAGATTGAAATCATGATAAGTTTGACTTTCAAATATTCTCTTCCCCTTCATATGAAACATGAAAGATATGATGCTGAGATCATGGGATAAACTTAGTATATTCTCTTTTTCCCTTACATAATACATGCAAGACATAAAAAATTTGAACTCATGAACTTGATATAGAGATATTTTTGGATCATAGGATATATGATCAGAAATATAGTTGTAAATTTGATCCTTCTCAATGTGTGCTTCTAAGTTGAGTATGAATATCACACCATAATGTGAAACCCTAATGGTCAAGCATGTTACCTAAGCCCTTCTTATGTAGAAAAATTCTAATATCAAGGGTGAAGATAAATCTACTCTAATCCTGAAATCATTGAAGATGTTAATGATGTTAGATTTGAACGATCTGAATACCATGGCATATAAATGAATTCCTCTTGAACTTTAAAGGTATGAACAAAACCCGTATCCATAGGGGTGATGTAATCCTAAGATATCGTAATGTCATGCTATGGCTAAGACATGAAGTGATGTTTCCACATATATAAGGTGGGGTGGTCACACCCAAGAATCTCAAGACCCTAAGCTGACAACTTAGAGTACATGCAACTATGGTGATCTTAGAAGTAAAGATGTATATGAAGTTCGACCCCAAAATAGCCTCTTAAGGATGAGATTAGTTGAATTTCGAGGATGAAATTCCAAATAAGGTGGGGTGAATGTGATAACCTAGATTTTTGAGTTTTAATAACTAATACAATAATTGAGAGACAAGCATCCTATGTAAGATGTCAAATACCAAATTGAGGAATTGGTTATACAATCATGGATTCCTTCACCCAAATTAGGTGATTGGAACTATGATGGAGGACTATGATGCCTAATTGAATTCAATTGTGAATGAATACCCTTTCTGATTAATTAAGTCCTCATGAGACCAATCATTCATTTAGTGATCCAGTGAGTAGTGAACTAATTTTATTTTGAAGAATTATGTATATATGAATCAATGTTAGAGTTTGATGTCAACCTTGATTAATTTGACTTATCAATTTCTTTTAATACCATCCCTAGTATCTTATAAAGTCAAATTACATGAAATATGACATATAGCCAATTGACATGGCCAACATTCGGATTTTAACTCCAATTTTACATCATAGATACATCATGACATCATTAAGCTACTCCTAAAAGTTTGTTGCATTTGGATTAACCAATTGGAATTTATGAACATTTGAAAATAATACACCTAATACCACTCTAGACCTAAGTTGCTAGTTATGTGTGACATTTGAATGTCACGCTGTGTTGATTTTAAGGCTGGGAGCAGACACTTATGCGGCTCACACCCCAACCATCTGATCTGAATGATCACAGATCAATTGTAATCGACGGCTAGGACTCTGTCTTCAACCTCCCGCAAAGAGCGGGGAGAAGAAGGGGAACCCGACCCTCGTCCAGGCGTCACCTCACCCCTCATCACAAAATATCATCCGAGCAGACTGATTCCCCTCGCCAAATCGAGGTCAAAGAGCCTGCACCTGACTCCCCTCGCCCTCAAAGCAGGGAGAATGACCTCCCCATCCTTCGCTCCTCTCACAGGTGGTGGCGCCCCTTTAGGGATTTTTCCTCTATAGCGCCTCACTTCTATTTAAGGCCACCATCAGCTTCGCCAACCCTTCTTTCCCCTTTTCCAAGCATCAATTACAAGCAAGACCACCCCAAGCACCGCCACCATCTCCACTTCCTCTCCGCAACTACATCACCTCGGCGGCACCGCATAGGTCTCGCCCCACTGAATACACCTTTCCATCACCACCACCTCGATGCAGGGGTGCTTTCCGGCCAGCTCCCACCCTCTCCAACGCCCTGAGCCTCTAAACCTTCGGCGCGCCGGCAACCTCCACTATCCACTCGACAGATCAGTGACCCAGAGGGAACCACTCCTCCAAATACGGCCGCCTCTCTGTGGTTGGCCTCAACGAAGGTGAGGAAACCTTCACCCGAGCCAACAGAATAGCTCTCAGCCGACAAGGACTCGTCGAAGCTGCTCCAGGCACCTGTGTCGCGTGCAAGCAAAGGAGAAGAAGGGGGAGAACGGGTCGTCAATCCATTACCTAGGTGGACCAATTGTTGAACACCAAATAAGCAACCTGACCCATCCCGTGCAAAGCCTGGGATCAATGAGAGTCGTCGATCCAGTAGGATCCGGCCGTTGATCAAGGTAAAACCCTCTTCTTTTTATTTTCTTTTGTCCAAGAACTGATTTATCTTTAGAAAATCATAGAAAATGATAGGAATATTAGTTTATAGTGAACCTATATATCATTTTCATCAGAAAAATGTGTACTATTCAAATAAAAGATAACCAGAACCTGAATCTGCACCCTTTTAGAAAAGTATGTCCTACAAGCCCTAATAACCTCTTATAGTATAATCTTTGTGTAATAAAAGTTAACCCTGATTTAAATCTGACTAGTGGACATACTAAACTTGATTTGAAGTCCTGATTACCATATTTCTCGAAACCCTAATCCAATAGAGATAATTGACTCTATAACTATGAAACAACTTAAATCCTAGTTTCTCTTTCTACATATGTATACCATATACAACTTTATATCAAACCCTAACTATTGATGATACTAAATGACCTTGTACGACCCCGACACCCTAGGATCCAATTCTGATCTGTTGAATCATACTCACCCTAAAGAGATACCATTAATGATCTAAATCTATAATAGAAACCCTAAATGAGGATACTCCCTTTTTGGATAAAATGGATGTCTTCAATTAAATGAAACCACAATATGAAGATCCACTTTTGAAACTTCATAAGTAAGATAAAAGTCATATATTATCCCTGATCTAAAACATGAGACGACGAAAGACATCATAATTCAAGAACCAACCTTAATCATGGGTTGAATGGACAGAAAATGGAATGTAGTTACTGATGGTTCATTAATCTCCCTATTAGAGAGGGAAAGTATTAATGTTGACTAGCACCTCCCTAATGGTACAAGGTATGCGGGGAGATCCCTAATGGTACAAGGTACGCGGGGATAGGGCCCAATATTTATGTTTGTGCTAAGTCCACCATAGTAATACATGTCCATTAAAATATGACTAATGGGATTACCCGATTCTCCACCTTAAATAATGTTTCCTTTCTCTTTCTTCAATTTCGAGTATTTTATATGCCAGCATAGTATAGCTTTTAATTCCACGTACCAACTTTTGTTGATGTTTTTGTTTCTCGTATTTTCTAGGTTCACAGCTAGCATGGGATAAAAGAACAGGGAAGTGAGCAGTTGTATAGGTTGTACCTATTATCTAAGATCCTTCTAGCATACATGTTCATAGACTTGTAAAATTCTCTTTCAATATACAATTGTAATTCATGTTGTTATAATATACATGTTATTGTTGAGAAATGTTATGGTGTTGTTATATTGAATGTTCATGTATGCGTATTATGCTTCTGCATCGCTTTCTGATATGATTGGATGATGTTTTTGGATTGTGACATCTCGTTCCCAATAGGGTTTGGAGAAGTCAAAATATGGGGACATCACAATCCTAAACTACTAATTGGACATGATATGCTAGGTTGTGCATAGGGGAACTAGTCCCTAACACCCCCTACTACCCTTGTAAGGCTCAATTAGGTTAGGGTTTAGGTGTAATTCAATTAGAGTATAAAAAATCCTAGGTTTCTAGGTTAGATGATCTTAGGATGATTAGGGGTTGAGGTTAGTAATGGGAGTGGAAGTGAGGTTTTATGACCTCAATTCACCTACATTCTATCCTTGAGAAAGCTCCATGCTAAGCACACTAAATTCATCTAAACTAGATACTTAGATCTTTGAACTAGGGTTAGGAGAATTGATTAGTGTGTAGGAGGATGGGTAGTTAGCTAGGGACCATGAATTAGATCTAGGAACATATACCAAAATTAACACATATAAACAATTTCCCTAAATTCCTAGGTGATTTCAAGCACAAACCAACAAGAAATTCATGGAGAGTGAGATATAAATTGAACATAAGCATCAACAAATAAAATTACAATGTTTACATATCATTTTCCCCCAACACGACATCAAAGTAACATTTTTGGCCACAAATAGCCCACCTAAGGGGTTTAGCTACGCATAGAAATGGAAAATACAAAACGAAAGGAATAAGAACGAGTAGAGGAGTGAAAATCCATGATGATCTTGGTGAAGACTCCTCCTTATCCACCTCGTAGAAGTTGTAGCTCAATCTCCCTCCTCTAAGGTAGGTGAATGGCATGGACGTATGGTGGAAAGTGGCCAAAACACTAGAAAACTAGGGTTTTAGTGGTGGAAATGGTGGAATGGAGGTGCAATGAGGTGAGAATGGATGGAGGAAAAAATAGGGAAGCTAGAGTGGTTTTAGGGTAGCTAACCTCGAGATCCAGCTGCCCCCAAGGTTTATATAGGGGTCTAGGGGGTCTAGGGTTAAGTGGATGCAATATTGGTAAAGCAGTGCAAAAATAGGCTAGGGTTGATGCCCACCACATGGGTGTTGAGTCACCATGGCCGTGGTGGTTGTAGGGGAACATGGTCGTGGTGTATGGGCATTGGTAAGGTGAAAAATGGCTAAATATCATAGGGAGTTGGTCAAATTTGTACATGAAATGCTTCGGTCATGGTGATCACCACGGGCATGGTTAGGGGTGTAAACGGTGCGAGTACGGTGCAGGTCTGGCCATACCCATACCCATACCCATCTAATTTAGCGGGTTCGGTTCCGGTTCTAGACCCACATAATATAAAACCTAGACCCACACCATACCCGTACCCGCAATAATAGCGGGTATGCAGGTAAGCGGTTCTATAAAATATCATATTGTTTATGTAAGAGAAATGATTGTTATATATATTTAACACAACAAGATATTGTTATCATATAGTATATTAACATGTAATAGTTATATTAGACAATATTATATTCTATACAATAAAAGTAGTTGAGTAATTGTTTACATATTTGTAGTCATGATCATAACATTTAATTTATGTAGAAACTAATGTAGATTAGTAGAAATTTTGATTTTAAGTTTACATATGATGTTCGTTATTGTAACTAGAATAGTTAATTCTTAGTTATATGACTAGTCTCAACCTTAGAGTAGGATGTAATCTCAATAATTATATTAATTAGACTAGTAAAGTATGATATATATAACATATTATTTTAGTAGTTACTTATGTATAGTGGGTACACTGGTCTAGCGGGTTTGGGTCCAAGCATACCCATTATTGGACCCACTTATATGCAGGTCCAAGGGTATACAGGTCCAAGGGTATGCGGGTATAAAAAATTAGACCCGTGATGGGTTTTTTAAGGGTCTGGATTTGCCGGTCTGTGGGTCTACCCGTACCCATTTACAGCCCTAGGCATGGTGGAGTTTGGTCACTACGAGGGTGGTGAAGCTTTATCACCATTGGGGTGGCGGTTCACCACAGGGGTGGTGAAGCCTAGTCACCATTGGGGTGGTAGTTCACCACCCACTTGGGTGGTGAAGTTGGATCACCACCGGGGTGGTGGAAAGAAACTTCAAACTTGCACTTCCACTATAACATGGGACATTTGTACCATGTCCATGGCTGTGTTGGAGCTTTTTACTTGCACTTTGGCCTTCAACTTGCTCATATTTGATGCTACTTGCTTTGGGTTGACTCTTGACCACTTGGGGTAGGTTGGGAAATCTCTTGGCCTCTCTGTAGGCTCCTACAAGGGTAAAGAAACCCACAGATTCTCCTCCTTCTCTCCCTTTCATCAAGTAGTGGCCAAAGTACCTATAAAATATGCAAAAAGCCTCCATAAGTGCATTTGATAGAAATATGCATATTGAGGGAAATAACATGTAATCTAACAGGTCTAGATGTGATTGAAGTGCAATAAGACACAAGATGAAGCCCTAAAATAGGGCTTCATCATAGAACTTGCTTCAAAAGATGAAGGTAAAGATTACGTCAGTTGATGGCATGTAGTGATTCATTGGTTGGCAGGTGCAGGGGTTCCATCGATAGACAAAGTTCACCTTTACATTAGAAGGTAGATGTTGGAATTTCATAAACTGAGGGATACAAGACTTCCATCATAAGATAAATGTGTTGGTGTTCCATTGATTCATGATCTGAGATTGCCATCAGCTGATAAACATAAAACTTCCATTAGAAGATTATTGAAGCAATGCCATTAGGAGATGTACACAGAGTCTCTATTGATTTAGAATTAGATTCTCCATTAGAATAAAAAATTAGGACTTCCATCATAAGACTAATGCATAAATCCATCAAAAGGCCAATAGGCTTAAATTTCATTAATAGAGAATGGCAAAAATTCTTTCAGAAGGAAAAGGTAGAAATTCCATTAGATGGCATAAGTGTTGGGCTTCCATTGATTTTAGAGTTGCATGTGAGTTTTGTTGGAAGGAATTCATAGCTACGTGAGAATTGGACTTCCATCATTTGTCAACTGATGAAAGGGTAGAGTGAGAAAACTAATGGAATGGCAGAGTGAGCAAGTTGATTGAGAGACATAGTGGGGATATGATGGAATGGCAGATTGGGTAAACTGATGAAATTTTAGAAAGATAAAAATCCACCTAGAGGGGTCTACTGGCATGTGTTGTAGGATATGTGCACATTAGGAATCAACCAATGGAATCATCAACTGATGGAGGGACATGCCAATGGATATATGATCAATTTATCAAAAAAATCATGTGGCTACTAGCCAGTTAGCATGACCATTGTCTCCTATGTGGGTGCATAGGATATGGATCTCAAACCTGCCATGAAAACTAGGGAATTTGATCAATATCCCTAGATCTAAAGTAAAATATTAAAGTGAATGCAAAAGTAAGTTGAAAATGCTACTAAAACTAGGATGAATATACATTCATTATCTAGATTAACCCATTAAAACATGTTTAGACACCTTGTCATGTGGTTGAATACTCTAATTAAAATCTAAGTGTAATGATGTAATTAGTTGGTTGATGCTACACTCTTGTGGGTCTATGTGAAAATTTTTCATGCTTGGCTATTCTTTTTGTAATTTGCACAGATTATTATTTTCTCTTAGCTTTTGTCTCATGTTTCTTCCTAGCTTGGTGATCATGGTTTCCTTATACAACCAACTTCCCTTTCCATCGTTTGTGGTTGGATGCTACCTACTAAAGAGTTTGGTTGACTATTGATTCCAATCAAAGCAATTGGTGTGTGAAAGATCGATGAGGAATTCGTTGGTGTTAGAGTAGTTGATATCTACTATTGTAGACCACACAAACATTTACTAATGAGGTCCATGTATCACCCATAAATTGGAATTTTGACAATGGAGACTGTGAAATTTTCATCGATGGAGGATATGCATCCAACCTATAGAATTCCATGTGACACCTACAAATGAAGTTTGGCACACCATCTATAGATAACCACTACCCTTGAACCTCTTTCTTTCGCCTACTGATGAAGAACCTACTACCACCTTCAAGATGAGAATCTAGTGTCATATACAAATGATGCAATTAGTGGTGTCGCAACTGCAATGACCAATGGCATGACATCATTGACCCACTTCTTAGCACTACTCTTATCTTCCCTCTCAAGCATATAAATACCCCTCAATCTACCTCCTTGACTTCATTATCGAGTAGGTGGAAGAAGGATCTAGGGAGGATGCATCTCGTCATTAGTTTATAGCAATAGATGAAATATGTACCACCTATCAACAAACTCTCTTACTTCTTCTTCCTTTATTCTTTGTGAAGATTTTCATGTCTTATCACATCCTTTATACCTTGTTCCATCGTAGTTCATGTAAGCAAGCTCCATCTGATCTCATTTTGTCATATTTTAAGTCATCTCCTATTTTGAGCTATGTGCTTGGTGGTTTCCTTACATAGGGTTCAATCTAGTGCTAAACCATATTTTCATCTTCCCTCTTTCCTTAAATGATCTAGCATCATGGAAGAAGGATTGTCAAAGTTCTTTTTGTGTGTGAATCTTGGATCTTGTGAGGAGATTGTTGCTTACATGTTATCTTGGATATCATTTACTTTGATCTTAAAGATTTTTTTTCTTTCATCTATAAGTACACTCTTTTACAGTGTTTATAAGGTAAGTTATATAACATATGGTGTAATCAATATCTACATGATACGTGTAAATATTATTCTTCTTCAATCCACTTTACTATTCTATATGATGGTTCATATACTAATTTATGTAAGTATGGATTTTCCATGTTCATTGTAATATCTCACAAGATGGTAAAGATATGCTCAGTTTGGCATCCATGTTTTTAGATTATAATTATGATAACAAATGAGCTTAAAGTGGTGACTTATGGTATTATGATATATTATAATGATAAATATGAATTACATGATATCCTTTGATCATCAAGAAGCCCTTTCAAAATGTTGTAAGAGTTTTTGTTAGCCGGTATGCTACTAAAAATTTGATGAAATGGAACTTCTCTATAGAAATAGTTCGTCTATGCTTAGTTTGGTCTTGTACCCTGTTCTTGAAAATAGAATTACCATTGCACCCTTTCAATTTTTAGTTTGAAATTTTGGGTTTTTCCATTGTTACTACTTTATGAAGATACATGCAAAATTTCAAGTGATTATGTGATTCATGGGTGAACTTTGCCTTGTTATGGCTTTATATGGTAAACGGACCATGTGCTTCTCTTGGTTGGAGGTTTGGGACTTAATATAGTCAAAAATGATACGTGAACTCTAATTGGGTAGTTTTTATGAAGAATCAGTGGTAGTGATGCCCTAGATTGATTCCTTGACCTTGGTATGGTCTGAAATGTTTTGTACACCCAATTTTAAGTAGTTGTAAGTGTATGGTAATACATTTTATAATCTGATGTTGCAAATGATTGGTGAATATTTAAATATTTCGTTGTTGATTGTATGTTACTACATAGATGTAGTCATGAAATGAAAAATTGACCAAATTAATCAAATGAAACCCAATTCATGTACCACTCTTGGTATGTGGATCTATTTTCTGGGGTCGTTGGGGGAAATAGTAAAATGCCTTAATCTTGAAGCAATATGAGAATCTTGAGAAGATGCGTAGAGCCATATACTAGTGAATATATTGAGAGGTTTGGGGTTGGTATACCTTGACATCATAAAATCTTGTTGGGACTTTGTTGCAAACAATGGTCCAATGATATGTGATGGAGAGTGGATGCGGACATGTATCAATAATTGTTGGGTTTTATGCCCTCAGATTTGTGATGTGGCCTCTATGCCAAGGATGGACATGTGACAATGTGGATCCACTTTTGGCCAATTCCACTACAGATTCATCCTTTGAGAATACTACCTTTTGTTACCCTTTCTTGAACCTAAGGAGTGTGATGAGATCTACAGAATATGGATATCTGTAGATCTTATATGCATTGCTAGATAGGCTTCACAATGGCTAGATTGTAGTTTGAGAGTTCACCTCATACTACTTTGGGAGTAATATAATGTGTAACTGAGCCATTTCACATTTATTTATATTTGTTTGATAATCACATGGATGCACTTTGATGTGGTTTACATGATGCAAATTTATCTGTGGTTCCTACTTTGTACAAGTATGCATATGGCTCAGGTATATACATGGTGTAGCTATTCCTTTTGTTAACTACCTATTTTATTAATCTAAATATTACCCAATCTATTAAATGTTATTACAAAATTTATTGTTAGTAAGATGTGTTTTCAACTATTTTTTGATTGGGGGTTCACCCTGTGGTTTTCTACATCTTTTTAGGTGGCCTATATAGAAACTCAGGTTGTGGTGAAGAAGATATGTCTCATGGTAGACATATATCACATGGAGGTAGGTTATGTTTGTGGAATCACCTAGAGGTAGGATATTTTTGTGTTTTCAAGACATCTAATTCTAGGGTCATCCTTGTACTTGGTCTGGTAGGGGGGTTTTTATAAGGTCATATCAACAACTCAGTATTTCAGCATGTACGCCTCATAATATTATAATAGTTGTACATGTTGTAAAATATGGAAAGGGGTACCTCCCTTTTGGAAATAGGTGTGTTGAGGCTAGTAATCCATATGTTGTACAAACCTATGTAAGATGAAGATATCAAGGATATTGTTGATAGTTATCTGATAGATGTTGTGGAACTTCTATTGCATGTTCTATATGTGCAATTTTTGGATAATGATGGTTTTGATTTTAATGGAGGTCTTAGATTGAGTAATCTCAATCTTGTGGAAATGGACAATTATATGACTCAGTTAATTTAAGCTTTGATACCACCACTACTACAGAACCTACCATTAGTGTCGGTTATTTAAAGCCTTTAGTGTCAGTTTCTAAGCAAAACCTATGTGGGTGACACTAAAAGTCCATCCATTAGGCGTCGGTTCCAAAACCGACGCCCAAACTCTTTGCGTGCCACCGAAAACGTGCCATCAGGGGACTATAGGCGTCGGTTATTAGATAAGAAACCGACGCCCAAACCCACAGAAAGGGTGCCATCTTGGGCACTATCAGTGTCGGTTATAAGTAAAAAACCGACACCATATATCAGTGTCGGTTACCAGCACGGCCGTGGTGTTAAGGACATAGACGTCAGTTTATTGTAGGAACACCGACACTATATCATTATGTGTCGGTTATTTACAAATAACCGACGCCTATTGGTTTTTTGTTTCTGTCAGTCTGCAGACCTGCTGTGGCTGGTCGCAGGATGAGAAACATGTTCAGTTTAGTTATGAACTGCAGGTTTTACGACATCCATTGATATCAGCCGACAACAGGCTGCAAACCTGCAAAATTAACAATAAAAAAGTAGCACATGCATTTAGCAATGCAACCTACAGTTCCATTTTATTTTCACACATTTATAAACATTCACACATGCTAGCAATATGTAGTTCCATTCATTCACATTCACACATGTAGAAACATTCATATAGCAACCAACACTTTCATTCATTTTCACTCAGACACATGTAGAAACATTCACACATATATTATAATTCAGAAATTCATTTACAAAGTATCATTGTTTAGTCATTTGACGTGTATTTTACTACGTGCTTAAACACAAGTATACGCGTCGAGTAATATAGGCCTTTGTGAGGCCCGAGTCAAACTCAGGGATACGTGAATTATTGGAGACTTCTACTAACTAATCGCAATCAGCTAGACCGATTAACAAAGTAGGGTTTTGTGTTCAAATTAAAAAGAAAATAACAATCGAACAAAGAAAACAATCGATTAAAGGTTAATTTAATCAATTCAAAGGGATATCTTTAGGATGGCGGTTTCACCGCGGGTCAACATTGTATTAAGTTTCATATAATTCCTCACACTTCTCTCTCTATCCGGGTAGTGGCCTGAAAACAGAATTACCCACTGTCGTGGTGTAATTCACTACTTAGATTTAGGTTGATTCCACCGTCGTAGTAATCATTCCCCTAAACTAAGTTCTCTCAGTTCCCACCATTAATTTTACAACTCCTTTGTCAAGGGTTTTATTGATTAATGTAGAATTCGTCTCTTTTCAACCGTTAATCCTTCTGTCGAAGTGATTAAGGGTGTTAAATTATTATTATGGTGATCAAGCATAACAATAGAAATGGAGAAAACGAATCTATACCACAGATTTTGAGAGAAAAATATGAATTATTAATATAAAAATGTCATACAATGTATTCCCGGGCTACTCCCGGTCCTAAAGATTGAGGGTTTTAGCCTCTCATGTTCATCTCACACGAATACATGGTAGAAATTGGGGAATTCATAAGAAAAACGGGAAATAAATGGGAAAACCCCTGAACGGAGAAGAACTGGTGGATCCTTGGCGTAGAACACGAGCTTCGCCCGCCTGTCGGTGGTGGAAATTGTCTTCGGCAGTGTCCGAATCACCCGGGATGAGCTTCTCGGCCTCCGTTCTCCTTTCTCTCCTCCTCGGCACTCGTGCAATCCAAAAAATGAGATGATCCTCTCGTCTCGGCGGCCTTCATTAGGTATAAGTCCCTAATTAGGTCGTCAAATAACAACAGCTGTCCGATCGAGATCAAAACAGATCCAACGCATATCTGCCGGCGTCGATACCATCGACGCGGGTCGATGGTATCGACCCAGCGGATTAGCGGCAGCTTTCCTTTCTTTTATTCTGAGCGCCTGTGGTGATGTCGATACCATCGACTTGGGTGTCGATGGTATCGACTCCTTTAGCGTCGGTTGTTGTCGTTTAGCGACGCTGTAGCTCTCCTTGTGTCGATGGCATCGACTTTCGTCGATGGTATCGACTCTGTATTGCTCTTCTCGGCTGACAACCTGTGGCTTGGTCGATGGTATCGACTTCCGTCGATGGTATCGACGGAAGCAGATACTTGTTTTTCCTGAAATTTCACAATAAGCCCAAGTAAATCCACACAATTTATAATAAGATGATAAATAATGCTCAAAATAGTAAAACAAAGGGGATTTGATATAGAATGATAGCAAAGACCAAATAAAGTGAATTATGCAATAATATCCATGAAAATGAGTAATTAAAGCACAAAACACATATGAAATAGGTCTCTAAATGCGACTCAAAATCATCGCATCAAACTCCCCTAAGCTTAAACATTGCTCGCCCTCGAGCAACTAATCTTTAGAATAAGATTGCAGATGTCAACTAACAATCAATACATCACCCCACATTCCACATGACTCCCACTGAACGTTCTCAAACCGGCCTTTCCTAATCACAGAACAGTAATTACCCTACAGGCGATAATAATCATCAATAAAAGAAATTATCCTTCAAACCGATGAACACTATCACATAAGGCAGTTAACATAATAAAATTTGCCGATTCAACATTAGTGCATCTTGTGATCGCCTACACTACGTTGCTCGCCCTAACTACCATCTACATGGAAGCAGTTCTCCTGATAAACATGAGTGAGGAGAAAATCACGGTGGCCTACCAATCCGAGCAACGGGTGGATGGAATGGGTGATTCATGGAAGAATTTGGAAGTATTACACAGTTTCAAAATGCATACAACAAAATGCCCTAAATGATGCAAATGCACATTGAAAATGCCCTAATACTTAAAATTGGGTGGAATGATGCATGCACTAACCTTCCACCTCAAAAAGAGATAGAAATCTAATCAAGCCACATCATGTACTCAGTTTCCTTGTTATGCAAGTGATATCATGTTCCTTTCTCCCTCTTATTCCATTTCCTTCTAAATTCTCTTTTTTTTTCAATTTTTCAGATTTTCAGAAATTTTTTTTTCTTCTCTTTTTTTCTTGTAGCCCACATATCCATAATTGCCTAGAAATACATGTGTTAGGCTATTTTCTTCCTGATTGGAAATCTTTGTACTATTTCGAGGGTATGGAACAATTTAGATCACTTTTTAAGACAACCTGAGGTACATGGTGTACTTATGCGTGAAAATCATGAAAGTTATGAGTGCAACTACATGACATGCACCTAAAGGTAATGTGCATGAATCACTATACATTTTTTTTTCTCGTTTTATGCCAAAGTATGAAAATAACAATGCAAATCCTATCTATATGCTATGCACGCAAGGAGGAATTAAAACTGTACTTTACTTCCAATTCTTTGGTGGATTAGGGAAAAATATGAAGTGGAATGATCACAAGATTAAGTTACTGAACCTTAGAAAAATATCATGTGTCCCTCCTTACTGACATGTGTAGTAGTTCAAAGGGTTCTTTCTCGTATATCCAATTAAGGTCTCATTACCATTTGATTAGGTTAGGCTCAAACAACTGTTACTATCCACTTTTCATGAGTCAATGGGGGTGTGGGTGTGACATATTGCTTCAAAGTTGACATAATCAATCATTTTCATAGGACAAGTTTCCCAAGGACAACCAAGTTAAGCTATCCAAAAGACCCATAATTTTTAAATTCCCTTAAATTTCCCATGAAAACAGCGAGATGACAATTTTTAAGACATCCACAATTACACTAGATAGATGTGGATCCTAAACAAACTAAAATTGCATGAACTAATTAAAGCAAAAACTAAAAACAACTAAAGAAAAGATAAAAGATAGAGCTGTTCCAGCCACCCCCCTAAGCTTGAAATCGACTATGGCCTCATAGTCAAAAACCAACTTAAGGGTGGAACAATGATACCCTGATCAATCCTGAGGAGGCGGTGGTGGGTATTGCGGTGCCGTAGGATCCCAAGACGGGTACTCCCCCTGGAAGCTTGGATCATATTGGGTCCTCGGCGGAGGCTGTGGATAGCCTCCAAAGTAGTCTTGACTCCAGTAATGGTCAAAGAAGGGCTCCTGTTGCGTCTCTATCTGCTGCAACCGGGTGTGCATTTGCTCTTGGTTGGCGAGGATGAGCCTCTCGTTCTCGAACATAGCCCGTTGGTTGTCAAGTACCCGGCTCGTAGTCTCATGAATGCCGGTATACATACCCATGTGCTGTTGCTGAGTCTGCTGGATGTCCTGCAGAATGGTGTACATCCCCTGCATGGAATAGGGATCTGCGGTTGGCTGCTCGTACTGTGGTGATGGCGGCGGGGGCTGAGATGATGAAGATGCACCCGGATGCATCCTAGGACGCTTCCGTGGTGCCACACGTGCTCGAAGAGGTGTGAAAGCCTCCTCTTCCTCTGCAGCCTCGCCTTCTTGCTCGTCACCACCGCCGTCTTCCTCGGAGGACTCGATGGCTATGATTGGCCACCGGAAGTGCTGCTTGCCCTCTATGTTGAAGACGTCGTCCGGTAGGGAGCTCTCCTGATAAGCTTGGTTGACGTGGCAATGAGCGTACGCCAACCCGTCCCGGAAAAGAATAAGGTTTGAACGGTGCAAGTGTTGCACGTTCACCTTGCTCCTCGTAGAGATCGGAGTCATGGACTGAAGGTTCAGCCCCAAGTAAAGTGCCAACTTGGTGACAAGACCACCAAAATGAATTGGAGCCCTCCTTGTACTCCTTTTCACCGCCAGGACGCGCTGTATCCAGAACGCCCCCCAGTTGCACTCGTGACGTTTCAGGAGTGCGTAGAGAAAGAACAGGTCACTCTCCTGAAACTTGCTCAAAGCAAGATCGCTTCGAGCGAAGAAAGTCAAGCTCAACATCCTATGCAGGACCCGGACGAACGGGTGCTCAAAATCCGCTACCGCTGCATTATGGTAGCTCACAGTCTTTCCTGCCGGCACTGTAACTAGCTCGGCGAAGATTTTGTCGTAGTCGGTGCGGGCGTCGGGGCGTCGGTGATCGTTGCGGCTGTGGTTCCAGTTGAAGATGTTGTTGAACTGCTTCAACGTGATGTTGTAATTTCTGTTGAAGAGTCGGAAGGACACCCTTCCCTTGATCCACGTCTGGTCCGATGGTACCACGTCATTTGGTACGACGCAGATATCAAGAGACGCCATGAACTCAGCCACCAGTTCCTTGTAGGTGGGCCATTCACCGAAAAACGGCTGCCCATCCGCATGACATTCGATCTGCTCATAAAGGCGATTGGTGTGCCGCGCTTGCCCGGCCAACACATAGGCCAAGTTGGCCTCGAACCCCAGCTCCTGGATCATGCCCCGGTCTACATACCGGGTGGGCTCGAACTTTCGCTTCATTATCTCCTCGTAGACCTTCCTCACATCCATGTTGGCATGAATTAGGCGTGGACGAGGGATGGAAGCGGTTGGGGGAGGAACGAACTCCTCAATCTCCATAGGGTGAGCGCTTGAGGACGACACTCTGGCGGTGTGCACCATGGTTGCGAGAAGATGGGATTAGAAGAACAGAGCTCGGTGAAGATGGAGAAGAAATTCTCCGCTCGATGAAGATCTCCGCTCGATGACACTTCTCTACAGTCTTGGAGGGCTCGGGGGAGTGCTCGGCGCAAAAGAAGATACTTGCTCTGAAGGTGTGACGTCAAGTGACGTTGCAAGTCCCCTTAAATAGGCTTGATCGGCGCCCCTATTGACCCGTCGATACCATCGACGCGGGTCGATGGTATCGACACATCTCGCGGGTATCCGCCTCCCTCGCGAGTATCGACGGCTGACGTTTGCTGGATCAAGAAACCCGGATTGCTGACGTGTCGATACCATCGACGGAAGTCGATGGTATCGACGCAGCACCCGGATCGCTGTCGTGGCTGTTGCGATCGTCGTCGATGTCTGTGTGCGGATCGGTGACATGCCCGTTGATACCATCGACGGATGTCGATGGTATCGACTTGCTTTTATTGCGACACTGCTGTTGTGTTGCATTCAACCTGTGATGATGTCGATACCATCGACGAGGCTGTCGATGGTATCGAGTTGACTGAGCAAAATTCGTCTGAATATCTCCAGAGATCTCGATGGTATCGACTGGGGTGTCGATACCATCGACACTTTTATTGCGACCTGTCTGTGACCATGTCGATACCATCGACGGGGGTGTCGATAGTATCAACGCAGTGCGATTTTTGCTGGTGTCAACCTGAACCCATGTCGATACCATCGACGGGTGTGTCGATGGTATCGACCCTGCCTGTGCCTGCACATTCAACAAACGGATCAAGGTATCATTTTTAAACTAAAATTTAAACGAAATAAAAGCAATCTACGACTATAATTAAACTATCCTAATGTACCGATGGTTGGGTTGCCTCCCAACAAGCGCCCTTCTTTAACGTCTTAGGCTAGACGTATGACAGTCATCATCTTTTCACCTTGGGAACTACACTTAGAGGATCATTCAGTAATTTGAATTCGACTCGATCTCCTCCAATACCCAAGGACAAAGTCCCTCTGCCTAAGGCAGTCACGACATCCGCCGTTGCTTGAAACGGCCTCCCTAGAAGAATTTCACAGCTTTGGAGTGGTGGCATATCCATAACGACAAAGTCCACTGGAAATATGAATCTGTCCACTTTGACTAGAACATCTTCACATACTCCATAGGGTCTCACAGTAGACCCATCCGCCAATTCAATTGTTGCAGCCAACTTCTTTGTCTCTTTTAACCCCAGCTTTTGAAATGTAGCCAAAGGCATGAGATTTATGCTAGCGTCGGAATCACATTGCACTTTAGAAACATGTTGACCACCTATTGAACACGGAATGTAAAAACTTCCTGGGTCCTTTCTCTTCTGTGGTGAACTCCCGTGAATCATCGAGCTCACCGTCTCATTCATCCAATAAATTTCATCGTCTTTTATCCGCCTCTTCTTATTAATGATTTCCTTGATGAACCTCCCATAGGCGGGTACTTTCTCGATCATCTCCACTAATGGAATATTGATGTGGAGTTTTCAAAATATCTCCAGGAATTTTTTAAAGTGACGATGCTCTTTCTTTGACTTAGAATTTACCGGATCCGAAACATCAGCTGCAGCAACACGCCTATGAGGTGGCACATGAGCACTTTTCGGGGGTACCTCCCCTAAGCTTGCTTCAATCATTCCCTCGGACGTAGGCTTTGGCGAGACATCATCAATAGTAGCAGCTTGTTGTGGTTCCTCTCTCGCCTCAGATGTCTCCACATGTGCACAAACAACCTGCACCTGCTCATCTTGCCTAGATGGAGATACCATACTCACAACTCTCTCTGATTTCCTGAAGAAATTGTTTCCGCCCAGCAATCTATAGTACGTGTGTGGATATGGTATCGCCGGTGTTGCATTCACATTGAAAGTCATTTTTCTTTCTTCTACAGCTTCTTCCACCTGAGATTCCTCATTTCTTACCACCGACATGTACTTAACCTGATGATGTGCTTGAGCCACGTTCGCATTCTCCGCTGGTTTCTGTTGATTGGCGTGCTTGATGGCCGCCACTTCATTTGAAATTTGTGCCACGGTGGTCTCTAATGCCCGCATCTGTGCTCCATGGCTTTGCAGCGTCTGCCCAAATTTGGTTAGAATGTCACCTTGAGATTGTAATTGTTTACCAAACATGGCCATCATCTCTTGGTTTTGCTGAACCATTTGACTTAGCAATTCAGTGTTCTTTTCCTCGATTCTTTGTTGTGGTTTGGCATCCGGATCCTACAGAAAATTATTCGGATCCTTCCATGAAAACTTTTTATCCTTTCTCCATGCATAGTCATTGTTTCTATAGCCCTGTTGTTGCATGAACTTCACTTGGGCTTCCTCATCCTCAGATGCATCTTCCTTAGTTAGCAGCTTCTTGGCTAGAAGATCTAGCTTGTCGTTCAGCTCCCTAACTGTTCTGGATTCGCCGGCAGCCTTGACATGTTCTACTGCACCTCTGTCGCCCCATGACTGTTTCCTAGCCATGTTCTTTAATATCTCCCAGCATCTTGTATCAGTGTTGTTCAAGAAAAATCCTGAACCGGCCGAGTCCAAATTGCTTCTATCATGCTCGGAGAGAGCAAAGTAGAAGATCTTCACTTGGGTTTCCTTGTCCAGTCCATGGTGTGGACATCTCCTCAACATGACTTGGAATCGCTCCCAAGTCTCAGAATAAGTTTCACCCGCCTGTTGGGTGAAATTGTGGATCTTCCGGATCATATCATTGGTCTTCTCAGGAGGGAAGAACCTTTCGAAGAAAACCTCCACCATGTGATCCCATGATTCAACAAACTCGTCGTCGAGGTTATGAAGCCACTCTCTTGCCACTCCAGCCAAGGAACTCGGGAATAACTTGAGGTAGAGCACATCCTGTGGAAATCGATCTATCTTCACCATCTCGCAGTTCTCCACGAACTGGCTGATGTGGGCCACTGGATCTTCATTTTTTAATCCGTGAAATGCGTTTGATTTAACCAGGTTAATCAGTGATGGATTGATCTTGTAGGTTGGAATGTTTAGCCCCTGTTTCTTTATAGGCCCCTTTGATGCCGAGGAAGAAGACGCCTTGATCTTCTCCCATATTGTCTGTGCTTCAGCCATTACTTCTTCTTGTTCTTGCTCAGATTCAGAATTTATATCACTGTGGTGTTCCTCCTCGTAGTAGTCCTCATCCTCTGGTCCCGCAGATGGAACCTCAGGTGTGCGATTCACGTAGTCTCGACTACGTGTGTGCACCATGCAAAGTACATGAAATATGGAAATAGGGGTTCAGTACAATGCTTTGAACGAGTCAACACAATTATAGAGAAATAAAGGAATTTTTGAAACTGTTTTAAAATAAATAAATAAAAATGTGGCCTAGAATGGCCGCTCTTAGCACTCAAAGTGCCAATAATTCGCCGTATCCCCGGCAACGGCGCCAAAAACTTGACGTGTATTTTACTACGCGCTTAAACGCAAGTATACGCGTCGAGTAATATAGGCCTTTGTGAGGCCCGAGTCGAACTCAGGGATATGTGAATTATTGGAGACTTCTACTAACTAATCGCAATCAGCTAGACCGATTAACAAAGTAGGGTTTTGTGTTCAAATTAAAAAGAAAATAAAAATCGAACAAAGAAAACAATCGATTAAAGGTTAATTTAATCAATTCAAAGGGATATCTTTAGGATGGCAGTTTCACCGCGGGTCAACATTGTATTAAGTTTCATATAATTCCTCACACTTCTCTCTCTATCTGGGTAGTGGCCTGAAAACAGAATTACCCACTGTCGTGGTGTAATTCACTACTTAGATTTAGGTTGATTCCACCATCGTAGTAATCATTCCCATAAACTAAGTGCAGTATAAACGATCTCTCAGTTCCCACCATTAATTTTACAACTCCTTTGTCAAGGGTTTTATTAATTAATGTAGAATTCGTCTCTTTTCAACCGTTAATCCTTCTATCGAAGTGATTAAGGGTGTTAAATTATTATTATGGTGATCAAGCATAACAATAGAAATGGAGAAAATGAATATATACCACAGATTTTGAGAGAAAAATATGAATTATTAATATAAAAATGTCATACAATGCATTCCCGGGCTACTCCCGGTCCTAAAGATTGAGGGTTTTAGCCTCTCATGTTCATCTCACACGAATACATGGTAGAAATTGGGGAATTTTATAAGAAAAACGGGAAATAAATGGGAAAACCCCTGAACAGAGAAGAACCGGTGGATCCTTGGCGTAGAACACGAGATTCCCCCGCCTGTCGGTGGTGGAAATCGTCTTCGGCAGCATCCGAATCACCCAGGATGAGCTTCTCGGCCTCCGTTCTCCTTTCTCTCCTCCTCGGCACTCGTGCAATCCAAAAAATGAGATGATCCTCTCGTCTCGGCGGCCGTCATTAGGTATAAGTCCCTAATTAGGTCGTCAAATAACAACTTCCGTCCGATCGAGATCAAAACAGATCCAACGCATATCTGCCGGCGTCGATACCATCGACGCGGGTCGATGGTATCGACCCAGCGGATTAGCGGCAACTTTCCTTTCTTTTATTCTGAGCGCCTGTGGTGATGTCGATACCATCGACTTGGGTGTCGATGGTATCGACTCCTTTAGCGTCAGTTGTTGTCGTTTAGCAACGCTGTAGCTCTCCTTGTGTCGATGGCATCGACTTTCGTCGATGGTATCGACTCTGTATTGCTCTTCTCGGCTGACAACCTGTGGCTTGGTCGATGGTATCGACTTCCGTCGATGGTATCGACGGAAGCAGATACTTGTTTTTCCTGAAATTTCACAATAAGCCCAAGTAAATCCACACAATTTATAATAAGATGATAAATAATGCTCAAAATAGTAAAACAAAGGGGATTTGATATAGAATGATAGCAAAGACCAAATAAAGTGAATTATGCAATAATATCCATGAAAATGAGTAATTAAAGCACAAAACACATATGAAATAGGTCTCTAAATGCGACTCAAAATCATCGCATCATCATTATTCGCTATCAGGATCCCATTTATATTTTAAATCCCCCACTAATTGTATGGTTGTTGCCCATTCTTATCTTACTTCATTTAATTCTCCCATTTTATAGGGAGCATTAACATTTGGTAAGTCCTTTCCTGTAATGGGGTCAGCTTTAAACACATGTAAAGAGAATGATGTATATATATAATTAATGAGCTATAAATAAGATTGATATATTTTGATCATATTATCTAATGAGACTATATAATACCTGAGAAATACACTCGATATCCAGTGCGGCATGTTTGATAATCATGTGCATATATCACATGACATAGTATCCACATGCCCATCCGTTGTCTTGTGTAGCACACTATAAATTCAAACATACAAAATATTAAGAAATACAACTAATTAAGCATTGTTCACATAAATAATATATACATATATTGCAGTCGGGAACTTACTTTCACGTTCTTCCAAATTATTGGCTGGTTCTTTTTCGTGGGGACCTTTCCTCTAGCCTTTTTGTACTCCTCAAAACCCCTACATGTTAATGTAACACAGAACATTGCAATTAAATATTAATGTAATAACATATGTTAACGGATATGAAAAATGAAATATTTCTCACCGAAATATTGCCATTTTCATTATGTGTCCACATCTTGTATTCAATTTACCCCCCTTAGGATCTAGATAATACACAGTGAACGTCTTGGGGGCAATAACCAATAACTCTCAATGCCTACCCCTAGAGGAAAAAAAGTTAAAAATTAATAACTCAAAATCCACAATAAAATGTAATTTTCTTAAGTCCAAATTATAATAAGCAAAGTAAACTTACTCTACATTGAATGGAGCCATTATCACCGTCTTCTTTTTTACAGCAAAATTTGAAAAAGCCTCACAGCAGTATTGTTGAACTGATGTAGGGTCTTTAGCTACTAGACTAATCAAGGATGGAATCAAAAACCCTACATGTTCGAATCCAAAATCTGCACATATGTTGTCTAAGTAGCTGCAAAATATGTATTAATTACGCATGCATTAATAAATAAGAAACCAGATCACCAGATCATACACAAGGTATATGGATGTATAAAGAATATCTCACCTTATCCATAGCTCTATCACAGATGTATTTATCCAATCATATCGAAACAACTCCAATATATGTTGTATAAATAATTCTATTTCGTATGACTGACCTGTAGAATCTGAATTAGAAGAAACAGTTATAGGGGAGTTTATATCATGTTCCCCTAACCATACTGCCATACCCCTACAGTTAGGACCTAACGGGACAGGTAGGTCCTGTGGAACCCAACTAGGTAATGCAGGAGGTGGAAGTGGAGGCCTAGATGTTGTGGGTGCCTTCTTTTTAACCTGTATATATATATATAATTTCAGATCAACTGCCAACATATACACACACTAACAATTGAAAGTAATGTAAATTTACCATACCTTATTAGTAAAGAAGACATCTGCTTTTAGCCACAATATCACTCCGCCTACTGCCTCACCAAGTGTTTCACAATCTGGGTGGGCATATGGCAGTGGAAGATCCATCCACTTGGGGAATATATGTATCGGGCTCACCCGAATCCAACCAGCTGGTACTGGAGACCCGTGACATGTTTCCCCTGGTAGGGATGGGTAAGCCGACGCCTCTGCCATGACATATTCTTTACTTTTTAGACGGCATGGCTTCAACCCCTACAAATTTTTGTGTAAAGAATGTTATATACATATATACATACCATCTTTTTTTGAAATGACTACAATTTCATATATATGTATCATCTTGAATTAAAAAACTAGTTACTATGTCATAAAAATACTTACAGTGGATGTTCTAGGTGGTGGTTCTACAGGATTACTCCCAACCTCTGCAGTAGGAGTAGGAGTAGAGTCTGCAGTAGGTATTGTCTGGTAAGTGGCAGTCTGAGATGCCTGCCACTTTTCATTGCTTCTTCGAGTTTCCTGTCAAATAGCTTATCCACCTATACATGGATAAAAGAAACGTCAAATTCTAATTTTTGAATTCTCTTTTACAGTAACATTATAAAGAAAGAATATGTTACCTCTTCTTGTGAAAGTCCTGCTTTTGGGACATGTTTGCGCTGGGATGACCCAAAAAAAGATTTGATGCCCACACCAACGCCTGCAGCCCTAACACATCCAGGATGCTCTGGGTTACCCAGAGCAACTGTCAATTCATCCTTTGTTCCCTCAGGGATGAACTTTCCTTGTTTCCTCAGCTCGTGCAGCTCCCGCTAATCGCCAAAACAAAAATTTGTACTTAAGTAAACAACACAAATAATCAATATTCGAATGATTGTTGTAAGAGTTGTATTTTACCATTTTTGCAGTCGCCTCAGCAGTTGCGGCCTTAGTTATTTCTCCCTTCTTATTTTGCCTCCCAGCTATCCAGACATCATGGCGAGGCAGAGGTGTGCTACCTATGGTAGAGGACTCCTGAGTAGCAGCAGACTGAGCAACAGTAGCCTCAGCCTATAGTCTTTGGCGAACACCTGCATACCCCTTTGGACCCATTCTGTGGTCATGCACATTCAGTGCACGCCTTGATCTTTGTACCTCACTAAGGGCCTAGTTAGTATGCAAATTAATGATTTGGTTAGTAACACTAAATGTTAATCTTGAATAAGTGAATACAACATATATTAATTAATGAGATTGAGACTGACGCCTAATACCTTGAATTCATCAGTTTGTCTTGAAGCGACAAACGCGTCCCATTCTTCTTTGTCTAGGAAGTTCCACTGTTATGTGTTGTCTTCTTCCTCTTGTCGGCTTCTTTTATGTATTCTCTGGTGAGATTTGTCCTATAGTTCCTTAGGACTTTCCCACAGCGTTGCATCACGCATTTACGATGCAGCTTTTCATCCAATTCAAATATACTCTGCAAAATAGAATTGCTATTAACTAGTATCCAAAAATTTAGTAATCTACAAAATAGAATTGCAAATTAATAATAACTCACGCATAAATCCTTCCATATTAAATCTTTCTTCTCCTTAGAAACTTTATGCCAAGAATCTAAGCGACAACCGCAATGGCTACGAGTAACAAACCCAAGATATGAAATAAATGAATTGCGATTCACACCACATGCATTTCCTGCATTATCGAAATCCACAACAAGTTTGGGTCCATTGCCCTTTTGCACAATTAACTTCTTCATCATAGTGATGCCCCTTCTCTTGTCAACTTTTTGGTGTTGTTGATCAAGTGCCTCAAGTGCTTCAGATGGTACCTGTGCATCATCAACCTAAAATTTGACAAAATAATTCACATTTACAAGATATAACTATAAATGGACATATAGATATAAATATATGATATATTTTTAAAACTTACATTGTGAGGCGGCACATTGATGTCCTCACCCTCACGGTAGTCATCAGCACGGTCATCAGGAGAATGTTCAGCCATCTGCAAATTCACATTCAAATTGTAAAGTTCACATTGTAAAGTAGTAATTCAAAGTGTAAAGCTCACATTGTAAAGTAATTCAAATTGTAAAGCTCACATTGTAAAGTAATTCAAATTGTAAAGCTCACATTGTAAAATAATTCAAATTCTAAAGTTCACATTGTAAAGTAATTCAAATTCTAAAGCTCACATTGTAAAGTTCACATTCACATTCAAAACTTTAGGCCAACAAATACATGTGATGTCATTCTTATATATAATAAATGTGTACCACCTATCCCATTCTTGAACACCTAATCTCACTAGTAAGTGTATAATGTGTATTAGGTTTTCGAGAAAATTTCGGCAGCATTTCCCCGCTGTTCTCCAAGTACATATGTACTTAGAGAACAAACGGGGAAATGCTACCGAAATTTTCTTGAAAACCCAATACACATACACTTACATCCTAAGTGAGATTAGGTGTTCAAGAACAGTCCCAAACTGGGGACTATCCAAGATTTACTCCTAATGAGTAAATCTTGGACGGAGTTCTAGGCTAATGAGTACATATCCACTACATGTATTTGCTCACTTACATTGCATCACTCACAGTTAGAGCATTATTATATAATAAATCAAGAATTCAATAGTTTCAAACATGCAATAATGCCCAATCATGTTTAAATCAAACAAAATATCCTAAGTCAGATTAGGTGTTCAATAACAGTCCCAATACATGTATATTGTCATTCCAATACCTATAATCCAACTTTCATCACAATTGATGTTAGGGTTTCATCACAATTTTAGGTATCATATAGAGTATGTAGATGTTAGGGTTTCATTATGCAACAGGGATTCATGTAGATGTTAGGGTTTCATCATGCAACTTGGCCAGATGTTAGGGTTTCTGTTGGTATGTATGCCCTGAGAGCCAATCATGGGATGATTGGAGGGATACATTAAGATTGATTTGATAAACATCAAAGGCAAGCTTCCAGTTCTTTCTGGTTCAGTCATATGAGATAGTGATAGAACAGATTGAATGTCTATAGAATGACAGTACTCAATGACGTATGCCTTCAGGTTCATGACCTGAACGATGAGATCATACAGATGCTAAGAGTTTGTACATTCTTGTTATGTCCCTAGTCGGATGTCATTGTGGAAGGTAGATAGAAAGCAATGACACACAAGACTAGATTGTGGTGTTGGTTGATGACAGAATCTCATTAGTCATGATATAGAGATATCAAACCAAACACATAGGTACTTGTTAGAGAACAAGTGTACCGGACAGACCCACCGTGAGTTTGACACATGGAACCATGAGATGGTAGTCACAGTCAGTACTCACAATGATGGTGGTGAGTGTGATTCTTAGACCTGAAATCACTGCACTCAACACATGTCGTTGGGCACACTTTGACATCATCAAACGCAGTCCTGAAACATGGGTTGTTATAAAGGTGATGATTGGGTGGCTTTGACACATGGGGCTTTTGAGGGGTGAGTGATAGATATGGGATTTGTCCCTCCTGAGGGAGTATGATATCCAAGGCCACTTGATGAGTAGGATTGAGATAGGTGTGCACACGCATGTGTGAATCAGTATGTGATATTGATGTCATACATATCTCCTTCAATCTACTCTGAGATCAAGAAAGTGAATGAACATTGACAGGATGACTGTTCCATGCCTCGAGTTCATTCGGGATATCAATGACAAAGGAATTATACATTCACTGTAACACCATTCATGGATTTTAGGATGAAAGTTGTTCTCCAACTTTCTACTTTCACTTGGGTAGCACTGATGTGTGACTAGGCACCGCTCTTTGCTTGTGAAGTCATAAGTGTTATGGACTTTCACTGCCAACGTGAAATGGACCTACAGGGTCACACACATAGGATTTAACCTGGAAGAGGAGTTTTGTCCACAAGCAACGTTTAGATTGATTATTAAAGGAGTTTAGTAGTTCAATTAAACACTCAATCAGTAGATAGCTCAGTATCATATGGTTCAAGGTTTTGGACGCATTGATTGGAGTATCGGATTGATTGAAATCGCATTTGACTGATTCTGCACAACCTGTACGCCCAACCGATCGGTTCAAGTGTTGAACCGGTCGGCTGAGGTTGCTAAACCGGTCGGCTGAGGTTGCTAAACCGGTCGGCTCAAGAGTTGAGCCGATCGGCTCAAGCCCAGGGTGAAACGAGCGGTTCAAGTGTTGAACCGATCGGTTCAACTGGTGGAACCAAGCAAGTTGGGAAAGTCAGGTCGGTGAGAATTTTCCTTGCGTTTCACTTGCCCAATTTGATTGGAACAAGGATTTGTATTCAATACCAATTAGAAACGAAAGTTGGAAAGTCAATCGGGAACTGATCAGGACCACGAACCGACCGGTTCAGAAGTGAACCGATCGGCTCATGGGTCCCAACCGATCGGTTGGTGCTCCAACCGACCGGTTCAGGTCCCCAACCGACCGGTTCACTTGTGAACCGATCGGTTCAGGTTGCGAGTTGGTTGCTTTTTGTGAAAAAATCCTGAACCCTTCTACTCCTGCTTTAGTCCCATATTGCTGGGCACAGAGAACCCTGTCCCATGACCTGCCTATATATATATGGGTATTGGGGGCTTCTCAGAGTACAACTCAATGCAAGCCGGTTGCTTTGCGAAGTTGTCGTTCTCTCTGGTTTTGGTAACCGTGAGAGAGCTCGAGCAAGTGCTTCCCGCAAAGGGAGGTGCAGCAAGGGAAGGACAACTGCAGTTGCAACTGGTAGCAGGAGAGTGTTGGCGACTAGTACGTCAATAGGAGGGTGCGAGTCCTTCCACTTCCTTGTGGGACAAGGAGTGTGGAGTTCCAGGTGGTCCGTGTGGACTACTACAGAGGCGGGAGGACACTTCCGCTCAGGAGGACAACTGTCATCCGACAGTCTGGTAGGAGGAGGAGTCGTTAGTCCCGGTGCGACCAGGAGCTGCACAGACACCGTCCAAGACCGGAGTTGAAGACCGCGCATTGCGCGAGGTATTGTCGCCGAGCAAGCCTCGGGACAAGGTATGATTCCACAAACCATCCTTTCCTATTATATAGACGTTGACGCGTTTCCTCGGTTTGGGTTGGGGGAGAAAATTTTTGTTTCCGCTGCCTTCTCTGTCTCCCCTAAAACCCAACAGTTTCATCATGCAATAGGGATTTCATCATATAATTGATTTAATCACAAATTCATAATTGATTTCATTTTAGTATATATATATATTCTTGTTCTTCCTTCTCCCTCCTTACCAACAGCAACCACAGTTGTGTGGGCTGGCACGGCCGTGGCTGTGTTGGCCAACCACATGGCCGTGCTGGGTAGCACGGCCGTGTGGTCAGCCAACACAGCCACGACAGTGCCAGACCACACGGCCGTGGTTGCTGTTGGTAAGGAGAGGGAGAAGGAAGAAGAAGAGCAGGAGAAGGAAGAAGAAGAAGAACGGAGGGCCTATCGGAGAAAGAAGAAGGAAGAAGAACGAAGCAGCTGGAGCCGAAGGAGCAGCGGCGGACGTAGCAGCAGCTAGGGGACGGACGGCCGCCGGTGAGCAGGAGCACGGCAGCAGGAGCACGGCCTCCGGTGAGCACGGCCGCCGGTGAGCCGGTGAGCAGGAGCACGGCTGCTGGTGAGCAGGAGCACGGCCGCCGGTGAGCAGGAGCACGGCAGCAGGAGCATGACAGTGGAGAACGGAGCACTAGAAATCGCCGGAGCTAGGGAAATCGGGAATGAAACAGGGAAAGGGGAAGAATCGGTCGGGCTGGTCAGCTATTAAGTTGACAATAAGTGTCGGTTATTTAAAATAACCGACAACTAAACCTACAGTGTCAGTTCTTTACCAAAAACCAACACCTATACTACATTATAGTCTTCGGTTTTTAAGTAAAAGATAACTGAAAACTATTCCTATTCGCTTTAGTCGTCGGTTGTTTAGTTATGACCGACGCCATATGTAAAATTTTGGAGCCAATTTTTTTCGCTGGAATTTTGGGTTTGGCGGTTGAGTTTAGGTGTCGGTTGTTTATTAATTAACTGACACTTAATAAAAACGGTACCCATGTCTGGTCGACCTTCGTAGATTGGATGTCAGTTTATGTTATCAACCGACACTATAGACTTTAGGTGTCGGTTTTTGTATAACACCGACACCTTGAAAAGTGGCTTTATAAGCCATTTCTGTAGTAGTGCACCAAATGTGACACCATGTCTCTCATGGTGATATTACTCAAAACAAAATGCCAATCAATAAAAAATTAACCATCATTACCAAAAATGTGTGAAACTTGCTAAAAGAAAAATTGTAAGCATGCATAAGAATAAATTTCATAGAAGGCATTTCACTTAGTATGTTATAAAAACTAAGTAAGTTTCAAAGATGACAAATGTCTTCCATCACAAACCTATACAAAATGATATATATATATATATGTCACATCTATTAACAACATTTACATCTACACATTGTGTACAAGTCAAAAACTCAATTTGTAGACTACAAATGACTATATCACCCTACCTAGACATAAGGGTATAGGAACAAATCTTAGGCACAACACCAAGAGAGAAACACCAACCTCCAACTATTATTGATCAACATAGATCATTTCTTCTACACTTCAAGTCTAGTCACATCGATGGCTACTTACAAAGATATAGATAACCACCATGTGAGACTTCAAGTCCTAACAATATTATATAGTGACTCATGACATCTTATGCTTACAAGCCTATTATAAACAAAATAGTAAAGGCATGTTAAGTCAGGAGAAATAGTTGTTACAGGATATGAAATGGAAGTAAATGTAGTAAACTAGTATCAAATAGTAAACATTCATTATAGAAGAGAAATAAAAGCATGTACTATACTATAATAAGGTAATCAATAATGTACATCTACAAAACATAACTATACTTGTTTCTTATCACTTAGAATCTTTCCATAGATAATTGGTTCATGAAATGTGTCAGTAGGGAAATAGAATCCATATACACGTTCCTACAAATCATCTATTGTAAATCCACAGATGTAAAAAAACCATGCAGTGTACATATCAACACTATCTTTAGATGCCAAAAAATAATGCATTGTACATCCCTCGATGAAATGAAATGTGCATTGTTCATCCCAACACTAGTCAACAAAGCATGTATTTGACATCCCCATATGCCAATGAACCATGCATTATATTTCATATATACTCTCATGTAAAGGAATCTTGATTAACTAAACCTATAACTCATATTTCAACTACATTAATCATGTTACAAACAAGGTAAAAATTCTCAAACTCAGCCACACAAGACTGAAAGCATCAAGTGAGAGCACATCAGACTTAAACAAGGCATGAACATTAGATGTTGATCTTTTCACTATATTATTTCCAAAATGTACATAGGAACACAAAATATAGGACATTACTATAACAACCTCACTTTCAACATCTCCCAATTACGGGAGAACCTTAAAGTTGAGAGTCATTACCTAAAATTCCTAAGTTCTCAATTTTAACAAATAATAAATATAGTAAATAATTTCCATTAACTCACAATATTGTTTACAAGTTATATAATGATGCTCCTCTAAAGAGTTACATGTATTTCCAACATGAAATGAATACATATGAGAAGAAGTATCTAACTGATCCCCCTTTACTTAGCTTTAATGTCTTCAATGGATTTCATATGATTCTCATGTCTCGATATCTTCATAGTTTGCATTTATCTAAATCAATGTGAAACAAAACATGGATCAATATATTGATATACAGTGCACATGAATTGCATGCAAAAGTGTGCAAGTAACCTAACAACATATAATCAACCAATTACTTGCAAATAAGAATTGTCATTTTCATCTCATATTCTGATGCACACTTGATATGCTATCTTGGGTGTAATCATTGTCTGGTCCTAGCTCACGTTCATCACCCCTTGATGCCTATGATCCTAGGGTGCATAATATGATATCTTATCTTATGTGATACTTTTAGTGGCCTTATCATTGAACAAAATGTAAATAAACATCCAAAATTTATTTCAATAATCCTTGTAAAATCCTCATCAAACCTTGTCAATTAATATTGCAAGTAGTCATAATTGTAACCATGTACCTCAATAGAGAGCCATGCAAATCATGCAATCATACTTCAACTACTTTAAGCATATCATCCAATCAAGTAAGCAAAGATGAATTCAATCAATCATCATATAATCTGCATGTATGTATATCCTAAAGTGTCACCATCATATCATTCAAACTAAATCCTACTCAGGTTCTACTCTAGAGTTTAGGTTTGTCTCAGTTTTGGATAAGAAATAAGGGTACAAACTAATTCCTTTGCATATAAACATTAGGTGAAAACCTAATTCTACACCAACATTAGATTATGTGCCTTAATATCATGTCAAGTTATGATCTTTATCATCCAAACCATAATTTATCATGTATATGGTTATTCACTTTAGAAATCCTAGTTATCATCATTATGATCATGATAATGTTAAAAAATCATTATATTCCAAAACATCAAATAATAATACAAAAGAATGGTTTTTAACAGTTTCTACTCTTTAATATGCAAATTTAATTACTTATAATCATGTACCCAAAGCACTTTTGAAATTGAGATCAGAATCAGACATCAAATATATTTTATTTTTGTTACTCTCATTTTTAGATCAAAATGATATACACTTTGGCTATATTTGGGTAATCATACTAATTTCTATGCCTTTTGTAAGATTTACTTTTTAAAAAGAATTATACCTTAAACCTTGGTGACGTGGCAACCTCCAACTGGCCAGAATATCTAAGATCCATAGTCTAGTTGAATTAGGGGGTGCGGTCTATTCATCAAGTTGTGCCTGAGTCGGCCGATCCAGTGATGACTTATCTCCTGGTTGCGCTTTGTCGCCCTTGTATTTACAAGATATCCCATGCGGTGCGGATGCCCACCTTCACCGCCCCTCCAACAGTATCTGACAGTGCCACCACTAGGGTCACATCCTGTTGCCTCTGTATTGCCTAAGGGTCACCCCCAATCCTCCCATTTCTCTATCATTCTCACTCTCTCTTTCTAACTGGTTCTCTGCCTTGCTCCTATGTCCACAGAAAACCGTTTTCATCCATATACATCGTTCTACAGGGTAATACCAGTGAGAGGTCAACCACCAAAACTTACACTTGCCGCAACCAAGCACATTCTCTTGCCTTCGTCCTCCAGCATCTTGCCCTTTGTACGTGGGATCTCCTTGAGATCTATACAATTCCCGCACCCATCTAGTGTTGACCCAGTTGTAAAGGAAGAAGGCTATGATGCCTATTCAAAGCAACCTCCTTTAACAGTCTACTTCTCAAGTCCTTCCTCCTTTTTGTACACCTTTCCAGTCATGCAACCCGACCTTCATGCAACATGACCATTATCCAACAGATCATGCAAGCATCATCTGTAGGACTACCACCCCCCATCTCATAGTTCTCCTTATGTCTTCATGCAATTGAAAGGAGGGGATCAGTTTGCTTGATCTCTTCATCAATATATTCTTCATACTACCTCTTATATAACAATAGAGGCATTAGAGGTTTGGGTATGATAGGTCTACTTTCCATACGTATTCATACGTGATTGGTATGGGAAAACTCAAGGCAATGAAGTAATTATCTTCCTTCCTCCATTCCCTAAAAAGCTTATAACTTTTACTCTATAGACCCAAAGTTTACCTAAAGGAAACCATCACTTTACTAAAACTTGGATTTGGAAACCCAAAATCCATAAAAGAAAGCATATACGTATATTGCACATTTTAGATGATTTGATCATTAAATTGTTTCTCAACTTCTTATGCTTGAGATCTAGATTATTGTTGATCTCTCTTTTTGATATATTCTTTAAATCAATTATGGAAACTTGTTAACAATTTTCCCATCTTATATAATTTGTGGGATTTATTGGGATATATTTCATATACAAAATATGCTCTTTTTAAAGCATATCCTTAAATTAATTACCCATTCAACATGGAAAGACCTTTTCCTATTAAATCCTTGAATAATCATAATTTCCTTATTATTTATAAGTATTTCAAAAGTCATGATGTGATGACACATTTTGATGCCTCAAATCTTATGTTTTCATTCATGGCTAGATAATTACTATATTACTTATCCAAGCTACATTGTATCTTAAAATATTTTGGAAACTTGTTCATTATTCCATATTTTAATTACCTAACAAACCATACAGCCATTATTCTTTATTATGCACGAAAACTCTTATTTCTTAAACTTGCACCACAAGGACCCATTTGCAAAATAAGTAGTCTCATGGGCCTCACTTGGGCCATGGGTTGCACCCATGCCACAAAGTGATCACCATTGTTATTCTATTAGTTACAATTAGGGAATTTTCTTTTCAAAACAAGCCTTGTATTAAAATATATCATATTCACCAAACTTGAGGATACAACATTGACCCCTCCTCAAAAGGAATTTTGTCCCTAAATTTCAAATCTAGTAAGGTAAAGGTGATTGATAACTCATCTTGGTTTCAAACCTTAGGGTTAGAAACCCTACTTAAATATCTTTGATATCTTTTATTGATATGCAAATTCCTCACATTATTACTAAGACTGGTACCTGAATTCAATTCCAGGTATATCCACATCTTAAGCACTTACATGATATCTTCTCTTGGTGATTACAATTTAATTTGTGATTTCAATTTCACTTGGTGATTACCTTATCACCTATGTTCCAACCTATTATTCAGTTATCTTCACATAAGGGTGAGGTAACACCTCAAACCCAATATTATGTCATTAAAATTCAACTAAAGGTGTTTATTCTCATATGTTAATTTTAATCATAACATTTATCTACCCAATCTCTCTCACTCATAATAAGATGATATAAGAATTTGAATGCAGCCAAAAAACCAAGTTCATCCCATTCTAAGAGAAGAGATGGTGTATCCACATATTATCTCAAAATATTGAACTTTAGGCTACAAACTATAATTACCTTTAAATGCACAATTTTCTTAACTTCCATGCCCTCACATGGAAAGTGATTTTCTCACAGTCCTTGAGTTCAAGATTTATCATCATCATTGTATGACTTCTTGTATTCTTTACATTTATATCTTATGTATCATTAGACTTAGTCACTTCCTTAAGTTTTCTACTGACACATGTACCTTCTAAGATCCTCATTTTTCCTCATGGACCTTATGTACTTATGGAGTTCCTCTCACATTTACCTCTTCGGCCTCATGAACTCATGATGGTGGCCAATCTCGACCCATGGGCCTCACGCAACATGGATGGCTATCTCCTGACTCCATGGTCGTATGCACTTAGGGCATGATCACCTCCTAACCCCATAGATTGTACCTTCAATCCTCCCTACTTGACCTTAGTATTGACGTAGGGTCCTACCTTGCCTAGTGTTTATTGAGATATCATGACATTAGCAATTTTTAGCACATTTTTTAGGTAATTCTTAATTCGCATGTGTCCCTACATTGGACTCATGATGACTTTCCCTTCTGGGCTTGGTCTTTACTGACGGCCTTCCTTACCTGGCTTGGACTTTTAATGACCTTCCTTTCCCATCTTGATCACTAGTCATTACAATGACTTTCTCTTATATCGGCCTTCCTTTCCCATCTAGATCTATTGGTGACCTTCCTCTCCTAGTTTGGTCACATGTTATTGCATTAACTTCCTTTATAATCCTCCTTACTCTCCCAACTTGATCAACTGTTATTGTAATGACTTCCTTTTTCATCTTCCTTCCTCTCTTGGCTTGGCCTATTGGCAACCTTCCTTTCCCGGCTTGATCACCCATCTTTGCAACGACCTTCTTTAATATCAGCCTTCCTCTCAAGGCTTGGCCTATTAGTGACCTTCCTGTCCCGGCTTGGTCACCTACTTTCATCCACATCCTCAATGACTTTTCCTTGTATCCCTCATAGATGGTATATTTAGGTTCAAAGAATGTATGTGTTTTCATATTTTGTATATGTAATCCTTCACACTTTAAAAACTGATTGGTTAACTCACCTTTCTAGGGAAGGTCCTAGCCTAGGGTGATTTCTTGTCTCACAAGAGGAGGTTAGGCTCTCTAGCCATAACCTGACCCCACATGTTTAGGGTTTTTGCCTCCTCCCATACCTTTTCCCACTATTGGGTTAACCCAACCCACGTCGGGACACCAACCCTAAAAGTTGAAATGAGGTTTACATATTTTCATTCTTATTTCTTATGTTTCACATGCATCATGAATGAATTTCTTGATAAAAATGTATGTGAAACTGGGTCACTCAAACAAATTTTTTATTTCCTCTTTCCTCTTACTCTAACTAGGGTTCATATGGGTAGTGCTTCAATATCATCCATATTAATCACATTTCCCAAGGTTGGGATTTAGGGTTTGGGTTAGAGACTATCCTTGCACCTTAGGGTTTTATGATTCCCTTGACCCACTAAGGGTTTTTTGTAAACCAATCCAAGCTTCATCTAGGATTTACTCTTGCAAGGAAAACCTCATACAACATTTTAGTTTACATGTACATTAATTGGTAGAGGATGCATTAACCCTAATTCTTCTCAAAATCCCTAACTTGAGATGAGGAGGGAAGTTCATTTAGGGTTTATTAACCAAGAGGATGATAAGTGGATGAAAATTGAGATGAGAAGACTTTGAGGAAACATTACTTTAGGAAAACCCTAGGTTCTAGCCAAGTCGGTGTCACATTGGCTAAGGAAGTCCTCATATACCAGCTTAATGGTGTGGGAAAAAATATTACTATCCCCCAAAATCATGATCCTTTATAGAAACCTTTACCATCAGGTCATACCTTTATAATTTTCTTGATATTTCTACATATTACTTGAAATTATAAACTATTAAATATGATTTTAGAAACTTGGGGCTCTGATACCAAATGTAACAACCCCACTTTTCAGAACCCCCCAATTATGGGAGGACCTTAAAGTTAAGAGGCATTACCTAAAATTCCTAAGATCTAGATTTTAACAAATAACAAATAATTGCAAATAATTTCCATTATCGCACAAATATTGTTTACAAGTTATTCAATAATGCTCCTCTAAAGAGTTACATGAATTTCCAATATGGAACTAATATATATATATATATGAGAACAAGTATCTAACTAATACCCCTTTACTTATGTTTATTGTCTTCAGTGGATTGCATTTGATCCATCGTGTCTAGATATCTTCATATTTTGGATTTACCTAAAATGGCATGTAACAAACTTCATATTAGTATATTGTTATAGTGTGTACATGGGGTATAGGAAAAATTTTGCAAGTAATATAACAACATATAATCAAACAATTACTTGCAAATATGAACTATCATTTTCATCCCATATTCTAACACGCAATAGATATGCTATCTTGGGTGTGATCACTATCTTCTCCTGGCTCATGTGCATCACCCCTTGATGCCTATTATTTTAGGGTTCAGAATATGATATCTTATCTTATGTGATACTCATAATGGCATTACAATTGAATAGAATGTAAATAAACATCCAATAGTTTATTTGAAACATTCCTTGACAAATCCTCAGCAAACATCAGCAATCAATGTTGCGAGTATTCATAACCACAACCATGTACCTCAATGGAGAACCATGTATATCATTCAATCATACTTCAATTACTTTAAGCATGTAATCCAATCAAGAAATCAAAGATGAATCCAAGCAATCATCATTTAATATGCATGTATGTATATATTAAAGTGTCACCATCATATTATTTAGAGTAAACACTACTCAGGACATAATCTAAGGTTTAGGGTTATCTCAAGTTTGGATAAGGAATAAGGGTACACACCTTAATTCCATCACATATAATATATAGATGAACCCTAGTTATCAGATCTACATGAACATTAGAATATGTGCTTTAAAATCATATCAACTTATGATCTTTAGCTTCAAAAACCTAACTCATTATGTATATGGTTATTCACTTTAGAAATCCTAATTATCATCATTATGATCATGATCATGTTAAATTATCTCCACAGTATCAGATGATAACACAACAAAAGGTTTATAATGGTTTCTTCTCATTAATATCCAAATTTAGGCTTTCCTTGTATTAATTACTTATTAATCATGTACTCATGTACTTTTGGATTGGGATCAGAATTAACTTCCTATGTGGTGCAGACACATCGACTTTGGTGCCCCTCCAGTAGTAGCCAATGGTGCCACCACCACGGTCGTGTCCTCTTGCCACCATAGTTCCCAAGGGTCACCCTCAACCCTCCCCTTTCACAATTCTGCTCATTCTCTCTTTCTTTCTGGTTCTCAACCTTTATCCCTTGTCCACATAAAACCTTCTTCGTCCATAGATGTCACTCCATAAGGGATCCTCAGTGATAGTTCAACCACTAGAACTTACACTATTCATGATCAAGCACCTTCTCCGGTCTTCATCCGCCACCACCTTGCCCTTCGGCCTCAGGAGCACCTTGCAACCTATCTGATTCCCGCACCCATCTAGGTGTAAACTATTCGAGAAGGAATAAGGTTGTGATTCCTATTCAAACTAACCTCCTATAACATTCTTCTTCTTAAGTCCTTCCTCCTCATCATGCACCTTGCTAGTCACGCGACCTGACCTTCATGCAATACGTTTGTTGCCAAACCGACCATGCCAATGTCAGCCTTATCACTACCACCCCCTCATCTCATTGTCCTCCTTATGTCTTCTGTACAACCATTTATATAACACTAGAGTAACTAGGGTTTGGGTTTGATAGGTCTAGTTTACATATATATTCATATGTGATTGGCACGGGAACACTCAAGGCAAGGAAGTAGGGCAAGGACATAATTATCTTCCTTCCTCCTTTCCCTAAAAAGCTTATATCTTTTATTCTATAGACCTAAAGTTTACCTAAAGGAAACCATCACTCAACTACTTGGATTTGGCAAAAGAAAGCATATACCTATATGGTAGATATTGGATAATTTTATCATTAAATTGTTTCTCAACTCCTTATGTCTTGAAATCTAGATTATTCTCCATCCCTCTTTTTGAGTATATTCCTAAAATCAATAATGAAAACTCATTAACATCTTTCCCAACTTATATCTAATTTTTGGGATTTATTGGGATATCTTTCGTATACATGCTCTTTAAATTAAATCCTTAAATTAATTACCCACTCCACATGGAAAGTCATTTTCCTCTCAAATTCAAAAATAATCTTAATTTTTTTATTACCTTTTAAGTATTCTAAAAGATATGATGAGGTAACGTACCCTACTGTCTCAAGCTAGATAATTACTATATTAATTATCCAAGTTACACATTATCTTATAATCTTTTGGAAAATTGTTCATTATTCTATATTTCAATTACCTAATAAATCATAAAGCCATTATTCTATATTGATGCACGAAATCTCTTATTTCTTAAACTTGTGTCACAAGGACCTATTTGTAAATCAAATAGTATCATGGGCCTCACTTGGGCCATGGGTTGCACTCATACCACAAAGTGAACACCATTGTATTCTATTAATTACAATTAGGGAATTTTCTTATCAAAACAAGCCTGATATTAATATATGTATATATATATTCACCAAATTTGAGAATATAATAGTTATACTATATATAGAAATGTGGATGATTATCACTTAGTATTAAAACATGAATATATAACAAATTTAACAATCACTTTCCCCAAGTAGGTCATCATTACAAATGACCCTATCGTGATATTAGGGAAAAAAATTTCAAGGTAAATAGTCATAATTACATTTATCTTTGTTGGTCAACTTGATTATAATAAACTGTGTACCACCATTTAAGTCAAGGGTATTAAAAATCTAAGATAACATTGTTTTCCACCTTAAGAAGCTCCACCAACTTATCCATTATCTAACACTTCGTTCATATAAAAAACATGATTGACATTAACCATTTAGACATGCCATCATACCAAAGGTTACACCTAAAACACTTCACCCAAAGTACCAACACATACATATATGCATACATACATACATACATACACACATATATATATATAAATATATATATATATATATATATGTGTGTGTGTGTGTGTGTATGTAGATATATCCCCCTTATCAAAGATACATTCTATAGTGGCACATTTTAAGTCGTACTTAGTCAAGGACCACTAGATTTAATAAGAAGAGAAGATGGATAAAATAAGTCATCCGTTGAGGTAGATATTATTCCATTGAGTGCTTTATTCAAATAGACTGCCACCTTAATTCGGAGATCATATTAAATTATTGATTTTCTCAATTTACTTTGTATTCATTTTATGTGTTGACATGATTATGTATGCCATGCACATTCATTTATGTATATACTTCTTGATCCGCAACTACTTTTTAGATTCATTGACATCTTATTTGAGTGTACCCCTCTTCAGGAGATAGTCAACTCATGTTTTATATCAAATTACCCATATGGACACCAACCACCATCACGATCCCCAACAAGCGTCAAGTCATCATATTTCGGTACATTCAAGCCTCAAACACCATTCAGTCAAAAATAGGTATAACTCCTCATAGAAAAATCATAACCTTATCAAAAATTTTAATTTTCTTAAAGAGGCATAAAGAATACATCACTAATATTTTTTTCTTGAAGCTCCAATGGATGTTAATGTTTACTAAATACATGACATGGTTTGGAAAGGGTATATTATTGTTCAGTAGAGACTAATTGATGCATAATGAGCCATCAATCCATATAATATTTTGTCAAAACTGAAGACTAGAAAAAGGCATCAAAACATTTTGGGACACCACAGAAGCAGTAAGTATGTACATATATTTTGTTCATAATGAAAATGGTATCAAAAATCTCAGAAGTGCGTATTTTTAGGGTACATAAGCATGTATCTCAACATTTCAGCACATAAGTACTTAAAAGTGGATATTATTAGAGAATATAACTATCTTTATGAGATAAAGGAGACTAAAATATTTGTAATTACATGCTCGTCCAAATAAATTTCATAAAGGTCCACCTTTTTAGCATTTTAGGAACATTTTGGAAAAGATTAGGTTCTGTAAATGAATTGTAAGCAAAAGAAATGTATTAGATGTTGTATCAGTTGTCTCTAATGGAGACAAAAAAATCCAAATAGCTTGAAAACCACTATATATCCCCTTATCCATGTCTAAACCATCCGCTCAAGCTCCAACATGGTTTCTATAAGCTAAAGATAAGCAAAACTAAGGAAAAAGAGGTAGAAAAGGAGGTGAATTAGCTTGATGAGAAAGTTTCCATCATGGAAATCCATGGATTTTGGCAAAGGAGAAAGAATAAATGGATAACAAATAGAGAAGTGGTTAGGAGAGACAATCCTAAACATTTTGTGAAAGGAACATTGATATGAAGCTTGAAGACATCCTATAGAAGTTTTGTCATCAACATGCAAAAGTTTGAACTCAAGTCTGTAATCTACCATGAAGTCTCTCAATCATATAGAATTATCATCAACCTCCTACAACTCCTTGTTTAGTCAAATGGATACTTGGATGAAGGGGAATGAGTATATATCGGGTAGAATGGGTGGAAAAGTCAAAATGATCCACAAATACTACCTAGAATTGCCACTAGTCAATGTAACATTTCCATTGGTCAAAGAATAAGCTCCATTGATTGACACACCCAAAACTTCCATCAATTAACACATCCAAAACTTCCATCAATTAAGGCAGTGGCATTGGAAGAAGAAGTGTCGGGCGACGAGGTTCATATGCACTCAGACTCCGGTGGCGACGCTTCCTCATCAGGCGGTGGTGTAACGGGTGGTGATGTATCTACTGATCAGTGAGGTAGTTTCGGGGCGACTGTTGCGGGTGGGGAAGCTTCTGCTGCTGGTGATTCAAGCGGGGGCGGGGCTGCATCTCCTCTAGACAGTGAGGATGTGCCTAGGGCGGTGGTTGCCGGCATGGGTAATGGTGGTGCTACTTGTGCTATTGGTGATTCAAGTGGGGACGGGGTTGCATCTACTCCAGGCGGTGAAGTTGTGCCCAGGGCGGTGGTTGTCGGCACGGGTAATGGTGGTGTTGTTGGTGGGTCATCTGGGTGCGATGGTGTTACTGGTGACGGTGCATCTGGTGATGGTGACGGGGGTTCTTCAGGTGAAAGTGTGTCTGGTGATGTTGCTACTGGAGACGGTGGTTCTTTTGGAGGGGCATCTGGTGACGACCCGTTTGTTGATGGTGCTTTTGACAGGGCACATGGAGATGGTGTTAGTACCAATGCTGAGTGCAGACCTAATGGAGGTGGATTGAAGACCCCATCTAAATCTCATCCATCTACCACCTCATCCAGTGCTGGTGTTGCTGCCTCCTCATCCAAAAATCCTAAGACGTCCAAGGGTGATGGGTCACGTAAGACCCGATCTACCTCCAGAGGTCTTTAATGACCATTTTCATGACCAATTTTCATGGCTCGGGGAAGCCACGTAAAAAGAAGGAAGTAAGGAGAACAATCCATGAAAACAAAGCTACCATGGCCATTCTTGTTGAATCTAAAATTAAGGCGCATATGATGCACACTTCTGATCGCATGTTTCCTAAAGGATGGTTATGGGTAGCTAATCACTTGCATGATCCTAATGGTCATATTTACATTGGTTGGAACCCTAGCTACTGGGACACTATAATGAATGAGATGGATGATCAACAGGTCACTATGAAATGCCTTAATAAGGGTGGCCTCACTATCAATATACAACTATCTATGCTAGGAACTTGGTGACTAATCGTTCTGTTCTGTGGAATTCCTTGGAGAGAATTGCTTCTTATATTGATGAAGCATGGCTCGTCACTAGTGATTTTAATAATATCAAGAAGTAAGAGGAGAAGGCGGGGGGTCGGGAGGTTCCCTCTACCATCCTTATCTCGTTCAATACTATCCTGGATAATGCTGGTCTTACTGAATTACCTATCATCAATAAAGAGTTTTACACCGGGCATAACAAACAAGGAGTTTCTAAAAGAGTTGCTTGTAAACTCGACAAAGCCTTTGTCAATGATACTTGGCTGTCCAAGTTTCCTGGTTCTAAAACTAAGTTCATCACTTGCAACTATTCTGATCATTGTGCCCTAAACATCAACATGAAGCCTATTTCTTTCAAGAAGAAACCCTTTAGGTTTCTCAACTTTTGGTTGGATTGGAAAGGTTGTTGAGACATCATTAAAGAATCCTAGCATACTGAAGTGGTTGGCAATCCTCTTTTCCAATTCTTTCATAAACTCAAACTTGTAAAGGACAAGATGAAGACATGGTCCAAGCATTACGTTAACCTAAAGAATCTTATTGCTAGAGAAAGAATGTAGCTTGATGACATCTCAGTTGTGATTCGTAGATGCCCCATTGACCCCGATCTCATTCATGCTGAAAAACAAACACTTGAGAGGTTGGATGTGCTTCTAATGGTGGAGGAGGTCTATTATTGGCAACACAGTAGGATGGAGTGGCTTTCCAATGGAGATAAAAATACTAAAGTTTATCATACCATTGTTAAGCGAAGGGATGCAATTAACTCTATTACTGAGCTCTTTGATTCTCATGGTAATCTTTTACAGGATAATGATACCATTGTGGATGACACTGTACATTTTTTTAAACAGCTTTACAACCAACCCCAGGTTCCATCAAGTTCCTGTATCCCTGATTGGACCCCTCTTATTTCTGAAATTGACAATGACATGCTTTGTTCTTCTTTGAGTGTGAACGAGGTCCGTGAAGCTGTTTGGAGCATTGGGCCTCACAAAAGCCTGGGACCTAATGGATTCAATGGTTATTTCTATAGGGAGAACTAGAATATAATCTGTGAAGATCTTCTAAAGGCCACCAGATGGATTTTTGAGGGTGGTAACATGGTGCAACAAGTTAATCATGTGTTCCTTGCACTTATTCCCAAGAAGGATATTATCTCGTCTCCAGCTGATTTCAGGCCTATTTCTTTCTGCTCGATGCTCTATAAAATCATTGCCAAAGTCATTTAAAGGAGACTAGCCACTCTATTACCAAATATTATCTCCCCTTATCAAGGTGCTTTTGTTAAAGGCAGAAGTATTGAGGATTGCTCTCTCCTTGCTGCTGAGTTCACTCTTAATTTCAACTAGAAGATTATCCCTCCTGCTGCTTGCATCAAGTTGGATATCGCCAAGGCCTTTGATTCAGTCTGTTGGTCCTACCTTTGGGATTGTCTAGATGGTCTTGGATTCAATGAGAAGTTTATCTCCATACTTAAACAATGTGTAGAAACTCCATCCTTTTCTCTTTTATTGAATGGCTCTTCAGTTGTATTCTTTAAAAGTTCCAATGGACTAAGGCAAGGTGATCCTTTATCACCCTTGTTATTCGTACTGGCTATGGAAGGATTCAACAGATGTCTTGAGGCGGCCTATGCTAGCAAACACATTAGAAGCTATCTGATTAACAAGACCAAAGCTCTTAGCCACCTTCTTTTTGTGGATGATGTTCTTATTTTATCTGAGGGGTGCATGCGTAGTCTTACCAATCTCAAGAAGATCCTTCATGAGTTTGGTGCTATTTCTGGTATGAAATGCAATCCTAACAAAACCCACATATACCTCTCTTCTTCTTGTCTCAACAAGGTTGCCTTGATCAATTGCATGGGTATTCAACAAGGTACTTGGCCCACTAAGTATCTTGGTTTTCCAATGGCTGGTGGAAATCTTCAGAGGCGTCACTTCCATGAGTGCTTGGATAAGTTGAGAGATATGATATAGCATTGGTCGGGCTCTAAAATCTCTATGGCTGGTCGTCTTGTTCTCATTAAGCACTGTGAAATGGGTTTGATTAGCTACTGGATTTGAATGGATGAAATTCCTCCAGCTGTGTTACGAAGGATGGAGTTGATACTTTTTGATTTCTTATGGGGTAGTTCTGTGCATCCCTCTTGCTGGGCACGACTAGCCTACCCTTTATCTAAAAATGGACTCAGCCTTAAACGACTTGATGAGCTTGCTGATTATCATACTTTACATCGTATTAAGAGGTTCACCCAAGCTCAAAGCATATGGATCTCATGGTCGTCTATTAGGTACGGTGACTCCTTGGCTACCTATACCAGGAATGGTTCTACTTGCTATAGGTGTATGATATCTCTTTGGCCTTCCTTCTCTTTGTGGGCAGACATGGATCTTTGGGAAAATGTCAGACAAAAGCATCCAACTGATAAGGCCTATGATAATCTTTGGTCATCCAAGTGCTATCTTAGGTGGAGCCTCACTTGCTTCAGAGCTCTCAACAATGTACTTCCTACACTGGAAAAGATTAGCTCCTGGTCTGGCGTTCCTGTACCTACTTGCTTATTGTGTGGTCAACACAATGATTCAGTTGCTCATTTATTCGATAGCTGCAATATTTGGAGATATATTTGGGGTCGAGCTCAGCTTATGCTCAACATCAGGTCCTCCTACTCTCTATATTTATGTCTAGCTGACCTTGGTAAGAGGTCTAAACAGGCCAAAACCATTGAGCTTTGGGCTATTACTGGTGTTGTCCATCTTGTTTGGGAAGAACACAATAAACGGCTGCATAATGGTGGTGCTTCTGACTATGTAGTCATCTTCAATCATCTTGCTCTTGAGATCAAGAGAATGTACTTTGCTTTTAAACCATGCCTTAGTGTTCCTCCTATGATTGCTAGGAATTGGGATCTGCTGTAACCAAACCCTAGGAGCTTGTAGTCACATGTGAGGGTGTGGCTTGTACTTTGTCCCCTGCTCGGGGGTTTTTGGAATATACTTACCCAATTTTCCAAAAAAAAAACTTCCATCAATTGACACACCTAGAACTTCTATTATTTGAAACACCCAAAACTTCCATCAGTTGAGACACCCAAAATTCTCTAGGTTGAGACCCTATCAAGTATAATGTCAAAAGCATCAAAAAATATCAAATTAAGCATGATTATTAAGGAAAACCTTTACTCAGATACATTTAACATAGATTTTAATTAGGCCCTTAATTATGATAATTTTACATATTAGTCCATCTGTGTATAAAAAGTTTCAAATTATGGCAAATAAAGTGCAAAGTGACACAAATTGGAGTTATATCCAAATCAATTGAATTTGACATTGAATCAAGACTTGAATTAAAGTTAATAAGCATACAATTCTTGTAAGTAATCAATATTAAAGGTTTAGTTGGGTAGGGGACTTACTTACACCATGTATGTGATGCACCTTTCAACATGTGGGTTCCGATAGACCTTGCAATGATCAAGGAAATCTAGATCACAAAATAATGCTCCATGTTGTGAAATCGACACCGCCTCAAACTCTTCCACTCCAACATAAGGTCAGGCTTTATCTTTAGAAACTAAATTAGAGAAATATGGAGTTGAACCAAGGGTTGGTTTGAATATAGTTATGAGGACTTGGAAATTCCTCTCCTTTTACTTTTGTAGAAGTTGTAATTCAAAAATGATTATTAAAACATAATCCTTTAAATAAATAATGAGTTCATTTTTATATTTACTCTTGTGTCCTTTGGGAAACTAGTTAGACAAAATAAAGATTTGATGGAGTAAATATAAAAATTGATGATCCTTTTTGTTTGTGAGACTGTCTTTTGAAAATTACTTTTGAGTTTTAAACACCTTATGATATTGTATGTAATTTTGTATACTCTTACAATATTCCATTAGAAATAAAGTGACTTGAAGTTCAAGAAAAGGTTATTTGTATAACAATTTTTCATTGACATGTTTTATGGTAGCAACATGAGATAGTAATAAAGAAGATCCTATAATTTCAAGTCATTTGGACTTTCCCAATGTCTAATGCATTAATTACCTATAGTGGGATATAAATGTATATCCTTGCATTATTGGTTTTAATTAAGAAATCAAACTTTCTTAATTAGAAGAGACTTGGAAAAATTAGATTTTTGATGATAATGAATAAGTGATTAAAAGTCCAGACCAATAGGAGTAAAATATTGAGAGATGTGAGTTTCCAAAGTTTACATAAAGTGATCTATTTAATACATTAATGTATGACTTGGAGATAAAGTTTTAAATATGTGTATTATAAAAATAAATCCCATATTTTCAATATAAGTTGGAGAGAGTATTGACCAGTCGCCTTAAAATTTTCAAAGTAAAAATGACACTATTGGTGGCCTATGGAAACTTGAGAATGATAAGGACTTATTTTTAATAAATGAAATTGAGTTAATTGATTGAAATCTAATAAATAACTTCAAACTTTAGTAAGGAATGTCACATGCACCTTTGATACATCGTGATATCATGTGACCATAGGATCTAAAATCTATGGTTGATCCATCATCTCCTATAGCATACCTAGAAAGGGAAGGGGCGCATAGTGAGGCCCCAAATTGTAACCTTGCTCTATGTCTCCTTTCTTCTACTAAAATCATCAAAAACTCTACTTTTATTTCACTCACAAATTCAATCTAGAAGGTGTGCAATTGGACAAACAATTATGACTTGTTGTTGATCTTTTAATGTAGGTGTAACACCCCACTTTTTGAAAATATACACATCATAGATCAATCATAAATCACATTCAAATCTAAGGGGATGTCACAATCATGATATTCATTCCATAAAAATAGATTTGTATAAACCATCATGGGATAAGAATAATATTTCTCATTCTTAAGTCCTTAACAAATCACACTTAAACTAAACATTACATGTCTTTTATAAATAAGAAAAGAAGAGTTATTTGGGGATAGTTAGCACCCACTGGTCCTTTTTTTCATTCCTCTAGCTAGTTCTTGCACATCACGTGGATCTATCCTTATACGCATGACCCGTATCTATGGGCATCGTGCCCCCAACATTGCATCAATTAGTTCTAAGTTGCATTGAAGATATTATATCTTAAAGAAAACATGTAAACTAAAAATAAACTTTAAACTATAAGCATTAGCCATTGATGAAAAGAAAAATTTAATTTTAGATCTTCTCTTTTTCTCTGAAATGCCTCTTAGGTTTCACTGAAGTGCATGTTCTCTTTGCACTAAAGATCCACTTAATTTACTTTGAGGGTCCTCTTAGTGAGCAGTTATATAAATTGTTATCTTTTATCTTTATCTTACTCTAGAAGATCCTATATCATATTCCTTAACTCTTATTCTTAACTTCATTCATGAAGGGTTATATAATAGATTTTGACAAAAAGCATAGCACACAATTCATTACAAGTTTATGAACTTTTATCTTCATAAGCATTTGAAAAAAGGGAATACATTTGTAGAATTTCATGTAAACTTTACATACATATACATAATCAATACTATTAACTCTTATTAAGTTGATGAAACCCAACTCACTTTCCTAGTTTTGATGAACCCTAATCACCATGTTCATAACATTTTCCATATCAATTTATTTATCAATCACCTTAGACCCAATAATAACTTCATAGCAAGATGGGGTTCGGTCAAGGGGAAATCAAATTTTGATACATAGAAATTCGGATTCCCCATCAAAAAAACCTTTCCAAAAAATATTTAAATTTATATTTTTAATGAAAGGTTGATTTACTATGAATTTTTGAAGAACCGTTGAATCAAAAAATCTCAGAAATGTTTGGATAAAAATGAAAAGGAAACATTAGAGAAGGGCCAAATTACCCTAACATCACGCGCCAAAGCTTGAAAACATGACATGGCAGAATTGTAACTTGGTGATGAAATCTTTCATGGTCAACAATCAAAGAAAAGTGGTGAGATTCCAACTTTTCCCATGTAGGCGCGTGACAATCAAGATAGATATCGTGGTAAAGTTGGAAAATCATGAATTCAATTGTTCTTCCAAGAATAGAGAAGAATAAAGCAAGATTTAAGAGGTCTTAAACCCTATTTACTACACATCAAGGAAATCTAAGGTGGAAGGCACCTTCCACATTTCCTATTAACCTTGGTAAGCCCAAATACGGTCTAAGGAATGTCTGGATCAAAGAGAACTAATGTCCTCCATTGAACTATAGAAGGTGAAGAAGAAACCACATTGTTGATTAGAACGATTGCTTTAGTTTGGGTTGCATGGAGTTCATAGACCTTGTTGAAGGTTGATATAGAAAAGAAGCATGGTGAAGGGGTCTAAAATGGTTGATATCACCAAACTGATATAAAAATAGAAAATAAAGGAGGGAAGCAAGGGATAGTTGGTATACCTTTGATCTCAGTGACACTCAAGTTGTTGAAGCCTCCCTGGGGTATGATGATGTCTTCCACAATTCTCCAAGAATGGTGAATGTTAGATATGCTTCACCACAACTGACCTTGAGCAGATTTAAAGTCCAAGAGGTAGAGGATAGAGAATTGGTGTTGGAGGCTGAAAGGATGATGGAATGTGGTTCATGGATATCTGGGGTTTCTTACCGGGAGTGTTCTATTTATTGGTTGGGTCTGGAGAAGTTTTAGTATTCCACAGAGGCTAAAATAGGGAAGATTTAAGGAGTCCATGAGAATTTGGGGTGTCTAGGGAACCAAACCTCTTCAATTTTGAGGTGGATAACTTTAAAGAGATAGAGGAAAAGGTGATAATGATATTGGTCTTCTCTGATGTGGGGTGGAGAGAGATATTGGGAAGGGAAAGGACTTCAGGCACTACATAGTCCTAAAAGAGCTAGACTCAAGTGACAGAGATGATTCTCACCTCTCAGCTATCTATGGGATCTAAGAGTCAAACTCGGAGTGAAACATTGTCTGTGTGATGATGTAAATAAAACCATGACTATAGGTTATATGATAATAGATGATTTTTTTATTAAAGCCTATAAATAACTACATATAATATAATTTCCTTGAAAAATTAGTATAGTTGGTTCTCCATATCTAGGTTTGGCTCTATTTTGTCTCTAGAATGGGGCATCCCTTTCACCGCTACCATGGTGGTTGGGATGGTCTCATCCTTATAGTGTGCTTTTGCTACTACCTCTTCAAGACTCCTCCCTCTTCTTCTTATCCCCACACCACTCCTTTTGTCACCACCATTAACAACAACAACACCTCGTCCAACATCCCTCTTCATTGCATCAGTTGTGGTGCCTAGCTAGACCCTCCCATAGAGATTACTATTGGAAGGGTTGGGCAAATATCATGACTGGTGACCTTTCCATCCCTAGTACCTAGAGGCCAACAGAGGTGGCTTAGGACCCCAAAGCACCATTCTTCAAGAACGATGACATCCACACATGGATGAAGTTCCCTGACTAGGTCATCAATAGTATGGATAATTACCGAAAGTTTTTTATTATAGTTTAGGTTTCGGGAGAAGGGTGCTTCTTTAAGCATCTCTATGGATAGATGCTAAGATCATAGAGGATAAGATGTGAAATATAGTTTTCCTCCCTCTCAGAAGGCATGTTCCTTGCTAGTTTCACCAACAAAGATGACATGAAACCTATTATTGAGAAGGGTATTTGGTTCTGTGATAGTTAGATGACTCTCACCAGGAGATGGATGCCTAAAGCTGATGTGCAGAAAGTAGATTTAAGAATTGCCCTTGTCTGGGTGACACTTCTAGATGTGGGGAAGCATGGGACACACAAAGTGTTGTCCATCATTGTCTATGTCATCAGCACCCCTAAATCCATCGACAATTGGGTTGTGGGGAACCCATTTTGCATGATAAAAATGTGTGTATGATCTCTATAGAGAATGCCCCTCCCCCTGTTGTGATGCTTGATCTACCGAATGGGGTGATCTGGAGATCAGAGTGGTATATGAAGCACTATGTGACATGATGTAAGCAATGTTGTGTCTTCAGGAACAAGAATGGTGCTTGTCATAAGAGCAAACATGCTCCCTAACAAGAACCTCTCACCAGAATCAGGTCCACCAGCATTAGACCAATAAGGAGGAAGAGGGTCTGATGATCACCAGGTAGTTTTGTTGGATTCTCCAAACTTCACATCACCAGGTGAGAAGACGCTTCATGGACTGACATGTGATGGTAATTCCCCTATGATGAAAGTAACTAATCCTACAGAAGGGAATGTGGTTCTTGATCTATCAAGGACTACAACTACTGAGGATTCAATGGTAGTGGAGCAACCATTACTGAACACTACAGTGGACTCTTCCTGGTCAATCAGACCTGGCGTCAACCAGGGTGACACATTAGAACTCCAGAATTCCTTTGGAGTGTTGCAAAATTGGAGCATGAACAAGTGAATGCAGACACTCCCATAGTCACAAGAAGTGTTGTGATGCTAAGATTCCTCTATTCATCCTCCTGGAGATCAAGTTCATCATGGGAGGTTTCTTCTGGGAAGGATGCAACCATGTACTGGCATGGGAGTCCATAACTAGACCTTATCATGTAAAAGGTCTAAACATCATTGATCCTACTAACATGGGAAAAAATAAGGTAGAATGCAAAGGATAGACAAGTTCCTTTGGAAATTGGAGCTATCATGGTGTGCTTGGATGAAAGGGAGGTATAGTGAGAATATGTGGTTTGAAGTGCTTGAAAGTAAATGATCAAGTTCATGGAGATGTATGGTCATCTATGGCATGTGGTACATTCAGACTACTACCTGAGTGAAGGTTCTTGGATCCTTTGCAATGATAAATCACCTCCTTGGAGGATTGGTTCCTTGGGACTTAGTTTTGTGGAACACGACTCACGCACCTAAGTTAAGTTTCCACATGTATAGGGGATAAATGAGGAAGCTCAGTACCATGTATGGGTTATAGAAATGGGGCATAAATGTCAATCTAGTATGCCTCTTGTGCAAGGAGGTAGATGAAATCCCCATATATTTGTTCTTTAGAAGAGGATATAGATATTATATCTGGTGCATAATCATTATCGAAATTGATTGGAGTGGAAGCCCTTCCAACTAAATTCATGAGTCCATCTTGTGGATGAGGAATAAGTTTTTTAAAAGTGATCTAGTTAACTAGGGAGGATCTTGTTTCATGGTGATGTGCTACTCCCTATGGAAGGAAAAGAATGATAGATTGTATGATAAAATTCATATTGATTCCTTTGCCCTTTTTAGTAAAATTGTAGATAGTCTTACTCTTGTTGTTGGGGCTAAACCTAAGATGTTTTCCAATGTGGACTTGAGGATCCTAAGGCAGTGAGATTTTGTAAAGTAATCCACTTGTACAGTACATGGGTTTTTTTACTACCCCTACTTTGTTTATGACTTTTGGAATATTATTTACCTTATCCAAAAAAACTATGTAGAAAATTCCATATTATATTTAGGTGGCCAAATATAATCCAATAGATACCATAATTGAGCCACACACTATTTAGAGGGTCTAAGACCTTCCCATCCAATTATATTAGGTTTTGAATATCTTTTACTCATAATATCCATATTGGTCATTATCTTGAACTAAATGTATTAAAAATTAAGATATATTGCAAAAATCTCTCCTTAGTTGGTTGTTTGAGTCCATTTTTTAGATTGTGAATGACTATCCACTCAAGAGCTATCTTGTACATATTTTCTACCTCTTTGGAGATATTATATTGTGGGACAGAGGGGAAAATAGTATAAAGCTATTTATATGTTAAAATCTATCACAAGTATTTTACCAACTATAGAGTAGGTGAGAGAGAAAGTAAGTGAAACTAATTATTCTTATCTTTTGATAAAGTTGATTCACATTAATACATAGACTAAAAGAAAAGGTATTTTAGTTTCTTGTATTTTCCTTATGGCATCATTCCCAAAAGAAATACTATCACATGGGGTTCTTTTAATATTAGGCCCCAAAGTTAACTTTAATTAGGAAAACTTACATTAAAGGTTCTAATTACTTATAGAAATTTGGGATGTAACAAATCTACACACCTTAAATAAATTTCTTCCCCAAAATTTCATAAGACTACCCAACTTAGGGTTTTCCTTATCCTTAAAATAAAAGGTTTAAGATCTTAGGACTATCATGCAACGTTATAACTATAAACAGGTATATCCATAAGGTGAGACTACTTCAATCAATAATCTTGAAGAGGTGTTTATAAGTTAGGCCATGCCTTTCTCATTCATATCATCTTCATCTTCATACACCATGGTAAAGATTCTAGATTGTTTCTTTTCACTAGGAGCTTGTTTAATTATGTCTCTTTTCCTTGTTATAACTAGGGACAATTGGTTTTAATGTGGCCCTCTTAACCACATAAGTAGCACACCCTAGTTTTAAACATGCATTCTCCCATATGGAACTTGGAGCATTTGTCACATTGAGTATTTGTAGGTTGATTTCGAGTATCCTCTCCTTGAGCCTTCCTCTTCTTGTCATTATGGTTGTAAGGGTCATATATGCCCCTTAACATCCTCATTTCTTCCGGTGTCGTCTTGAGTGGTCCTCCAACTCCAACGCAGCCTTGAGTTCCTCTTGCACTATCTTGAGACCATCTCCAATCAGGGCATAGCCTATATAATTCTTTAGACCATGCATGAACTTCTTTTCCAAACATGTCTTGTGTAATTCATATCCATATTTATGTAGCATATGGAACTTCAACATGTATTAGCTGATTGTGGTATCTCCATACTACTTTAGGAGTTGGAATTCATCCTCTTTCTTCTCAACTATAGACTCCAAGATGTAATGGTTTTATAGGGTAATTTTTAACTCCTCCCATGTCAGCAACTCAGTATGAGGACCTTGGGCAAAGGTAAAGTTCTCCCACCAAGTGTGGGACACAGTATTCAACATGTGGGCCCGAAACTAGATTTTGGAATGCTCGGGGCATCCCAAATTGTAATAACATTGATTCACATTGATCATCCACTCTCTAGAACAACTAAGTACATCGGTCTCATCTTCACCAAAGAAGGTCTTCAAGTTGATCTTCATAAAATCTATTAGGGTTAATTCCTTGTTTAACGATTGTTGGGGCCTCCCATTTTGATTGGTAAGATCATCAATAACATCCTTGACAATAACATCTAGGGGTGAATTAGAGTTTCCATTAGGGTTGGACCCTCCAAAGGCATCATGTTTGCTCCCCACACAATAGGAGCTTTTCTCCCCATCTATGTGGTTTTTTTTCCTTATTAGATCTCTCCTTGGGAGTCAACTACAAAAGGAAAAATAAACTATAAGATATTTCAAGAAAAACCTAGTGGACAACTATATATTTTTATATGATACCATAACAATAACACCCCACTTTTTAATAACATGTGGATCATAGAGCAGAAAAATAACTTACATGTACTTCAAGGGGGATTTCCTAATCATAATATTCATTGCAAAAAAATAGAGTTTACTTAAACCATCACAGGAGAACAATACCATTTCTCATTCACAAGTCCACAACAACTTACACTAAACCTATATGTGATTTTTTTTCTCATAAACAAGAAAAGAAAATTAATCTAGGGATAGTTGGCATCCCACCAGGTTATTTCTTATGAAGTCCCCAAGTTATTCCTTACAGATCAGATGGATATATCCTTCTATGCTTGCTCCTTACTTGTGGGCATCACGCCCCCAACCATCCAACAAATAGTTTATATGTAAAATTGAACATATTATATCTTAAAGAGAACATGTAAACTGAAAATAAATGTCACGCCTTAAACATTGAAGAAAATACGTACTTACTTTTGGATCTTTTTCATTTAACTTGACCTATATAATAATCATCATGTTTTACCAAAGCTCCTCTTATATTTTCCATGGAAGTGCCTCTTAGGTTGCACCAAACTGTCTCTTCTCTTTGCACTAAAGTGCCTCTTAATTTTCTCTAAGGGGTCTCTTAGTAAGGATCTTATATAAGTTGGTGTCTTTTATTACTCTCTTTTCTTAATAGTTTTATCTCTTATTCCTTAGTTGTTATTATTAATCTCATTCATAAAAGTGTTATAATAGACTTTGACAAGAAATGAACCTATAATTCCTTGTTCATCTATTAACTTTTATTTTCATAGACATTTGAAAAGATAAGTAATACATTCATAGCATTTCATGTACATCGTACATACATATATACTATCAATCAATCTTATGTACAATGTGCATGGACCACTTACCTCTCCTGGAGAAGATCATATTAATTCTGCCTAGGTTGATGAAACCCTACTCACTTTCTTGAGGTTGATGAACCCTAATCGCCCTGTTCATAACATTCTCCTCAATGTTTATTGACCCATCGCCTTAAACCATAATATTAAATTCTTACATAACTAAGGTTTGTTCAAAAGGGAAAATAGAGTCATAAAGTTAGAAATTCAGATCCCTCATCTTAAAAAGTGTTCCAAACATATTTGAACTTAGTTTCCTGATGAACAATTGATTTACTATGAACTTCCAAAGAACTGACGAATCACAAAATCTTAGAAAATTTTGGGTAAAAATGAAAAGGAAACAAAAAAAGGACCAACTTACCCTTACATCATGTTCCAAAGATTAGATATGTGACATAGAAAAACTAAAACTTGGCAATAAAATCTTATGCAGTTAGAAATCAATGCCTAACAGCAAAATTCCAACTTTGCCCATGCTAGCATGTAACAATCAAGATGGATATAAGGCTACAAATGGAAATCATGAATGTGATTGTTCTTCCCTGAAAAGTAATGAATGAAGTGAGATTCAAGTGTCTATAATGTGATATACTACACATTCAGGAAAACTAGTTATTGGGAACCTTCCTCATTCCCTATTAAGACTGGAAACTTGAAACACATGCTCTGGTGTATCCAAATCAAAGAGAACCGACTTACTCCTTGGAAAAGAAAAAGGTGAAAAAGAAACCATTGTGTTGGTCAAAAGCAATCCTTTGGTTGGGTTTGTGTTGGGTTCTATGGACCTTTTCAAAGGTTGATACAGAGAAGAAGTAGGTAAAAGCGGTCTGAAACAGTAGATAACCTAAATGATAAAAAAATAGCAATTAAATAGGGAAAAAGGGATAGCTGGTATACATTTGGTTTTGTTGAAACTCGAGTTTAAAATATTCCTGGGGTGTGATGAAGTCTTCTAAAACCTCTCATGTAGTGGTGAATATCATATATCGTAACGTCCTAGGATTTGAGGCCTCAGATAAAATGATCTTAAAGGAATGACTAGACTACTCGTATCACCAGGTGCACCTCCTTTTCATGGAGCTCATCACTAATAACTTAAAAGTTAAGTATGCTTAGCTTGGAGTAGTACTAGGATGGGTGACCAATCAGAAAGTTGATCCCGACTTGTGTGTGAGAACAAAGTATTTAGTTATATCAAGTGGTGTTCAATGGGGCCAACCATCATTCCTGTAACTCTACTAGATCCCTAAGTAGTGGCCCAGGCATTACAAATTGTATCAAATCCATAACCCCTCAGGCAGGTTGGTCCAACATGGGCATATAGCATGCCAATATTGTGTTGTGCATTCCAAGCAAGTTGTATGGGTTGTCCATGGTGATGTACCCACCTTTGTGTTGGTAGCTATGATAGGGAGCTACATGTCCATGGGCCATCTGCATCTGCACTGAAATGGGGAAATACTGTGAGGCCATATAGTTCATCATTGATGAGGATATGAAGAATCTTAGCGGGGGATATTATAACATCCCAAGATATTAGGCATTAGATAAAATGATTAAGGAATTATTAGATGACCCATGTCATCAAGGTGCACCTCCTTTTTAGGAGCCCATCACTAAGAAATCCAAAGTTAAGTGTGTTCATCTTAGAGTAGTACCAGGATGGGTGACTAGTCAAGAAGTTGATCCCAACATGTTTGTGAGTGAGGACAAAGCGTGCAGCTAAGGCTATGGTGGTATGTGGGGCAAATCATCATTCATAAAACTCTACTGGAACCCTGGGCAGTGGGCTCAACGTTTACATATATGCTTCACCATGGCCAAACTTGAGGAGGCTTATAGGCGGAGTAGGGGAGGATAAAGTAGAGGTGCTTTTCGGCAAAGGGATCCTAGTATGTGATTCCTAGATGTTTGGGGTTCTTTATAGGTCTCTATTTATATGTTAAGGTCTGGAGAAGTTTGATTATACTATAGAGGTTGAAACAAGGGAGGTTTATCGAGTTGTTGCAAGTTTGGGACATCTACGGAACCAAAACCCTTTGAGTTTGGGGTTGATAACTTCAAAATAGAGAGGCAAAGATGATGGGGACAATGGTTTCCTTTGAGGTGGGTGGAGAGAGAGACTGGGAAAGGTGAGGATTTTTGGAACTTTATAATCCTAAAAAGACTAGAATCGAGAGAGAAAGATGACTCTCACCTCTCAACTATCCACTAGAACTGGGAGTCTTACTCAGAGTGGATCTTTGTTTATGTGAAAGCATAAATAAAATCAAGACTATATCTTATATAATAATAGATGATATTTTTATTATAACTTGTGAATAACTATAAATAATCTTCCTTAAATTCTTTAGATGTTCAACTAAAGTCCAATAAATACCAAAATTTAACCACACACTATCTATAGGGTATAGAGCCTTATAATCCAATTAGATTTAGGTTTCTAATATCTTTTTATTCATGATTTTCATTTGGTCATTATCTTAATCTAAATGTACTAAAATATAGGATAAATTCAAGTAGTATATCATTAGTTGGTTGGGACTTATTATCCACTCAAGAGTTATCTCTTGCATCATTTATGCCTTTTTGGGGAAATCGTCTTGGAGTAGAGAGAGAAAGAGATGATAATGCTATTTATCATCTAAGTTAAAATCTATCTAAAAAGAAAAGAAAACATCTTGTTCAAGTACTTTGTATCATGTTTTTGAATTATAAGTCTTGGTACCTAACTCTTTTAATCATCATAATGAGTAGGAGAGAGGAAAAGGAAGTGAAACTAATTATTACTATCTTTTGAGATAGTTGAAACACATTAATTCATTAGATACATGGAAAGGTATTTCTGGTTCCTTTATGTTCCTTACTTTTTATTCTTAAAAGAAATACTATTTCATGGGATTTTTTTACATTAGGTCCCTAAGTTAACTTTAATTAATAAAAAATACATTTAAGATTGTAATTACTCATGAAATTTTGGGATGTTATAGTTGGTTCCTTCTTCTTAACTGTGATTGTTCCACTACAGAGTAGAACCTTCACCTACTCTTATTGCATGGCCACTTCCTTTAGGACTGGGGGTAGGCATGGTAGTGGTGGGGTGTTTAGGTGTGTTCCCTTGCAAAAACATTGTGGTTGGAGTATATTTTTTTCTTCTAAAAGTTGTTACATTGTTTGAAGACTCACATGTGCATAATCCCAAGGTTTTCATGTCCCGCCCGGGGTCTTCCATACAATCAATTGGGAAAAGGAGTTGGATGAACAAAAGCTCACATGTGTTGCAGGGGGTATATATCCAAAGTGTCACTGGTATTATAAGCCTTCTCACTATCAATGCAAAGGCACTTCTCTTAGTCTAGAACAACAAGTCAAATGGATGGAATTGGGGTCTCTTCAATGGCACACCCCTTATCACCATAGATAGAAATACTCTTCGCATGCTAGTGTTGTCTTGCTGGCTCTATATCCTTGAGAAAACATATTGTCTTGTCTTCTTCAAGTATAACAAATTTGTAGCTAGCTATGACATCTGAGTCCCTAAAATTCTAATTCGATACCCTATATATTGCATCTCATGTATAAATTGATCATATAAGAAAAATATTTTTACATATACTTGGCAATAAGAGCCCCAAACTTGTCTAAGTCTTCATCTCCATCTCTATATTACTCTTGTAGCTAGTGGTGTTGATATGCATATTGCATAAAAAAAGGTTGGATCCCTCAAAGACAAATAAGAATCTACCTGTGATGGTTGATCATTGAGCTTGTAACTATATCATGCCCTGAATACATGCAATCTTCATAAATTGGGGCTCTATTGAGATTTAAGGTCCCCAACTACATCTTCAAGCCATTTATTTGATCAATCATCTTGATCAACAATTCACCCATTGCTCATGTATCCATGGCACACAAGTACCTACCCAAGATAAAATAGTTCTACCCAACAAAGGTACTCAACAATTTTAACAAAACGAAGATAGGGAAAAAAAATTTTAACAAGAAGATGTAGTGATTAATTTACAAAGAATTTGTCAAAGATTTTCTTACAATAAAATTTAACAATGAAATATATTTTGAACAAATGCATACATTCAGGATGATACATAATTTTGTTTGGTTTCAATTACAAAAAAAAAAGTCAAATGGTTACTTTTTAAATAGATACAAAATTCCTAAATAAAAGCCTTTGCAGAGGACCGAGATAAAATTGGGTTGCCAAACCTTTTTGTATGGCAAAAGCCAATGATCTGAAAACAAAATCTAAAGATTGTGATGATGGAATAATCACATTCCTATTTATGATATGTTGTATGCATCGTAGGAGGGAAACAAAATCATCAGTAAGAACACCAAAGATATCAGATTCAAAGGGGAGGAAATGAAGATGGTTTCTTTCACACACAGCTCCATACTTACGAACTTTATGTGTTGTTGCATACAAAGTTGCCTGTCCTGCCTTGAAGTTATTCAAACCATTCCTAGTCAATGGAGAGACTCCAACTAGATTAATACAAGTGTATTTTCCATCAGTCTAATCAAATAACAATATGTCAGCATGTAGGTTTTTGTGCATTGATGTCATCACTACATGTCCCTCAAAAGCAATTGGAGCTTCTCTCAAGGCTTTTATACCAACACAAAAAATAATATCCAAGAGGGTAATGACATCATGATGGAACTTGAATCTTGGGTAGATGCGACAATGCACTGTGTGGCCACCAAAGGTATCAAGATCAGTGGAATGACAAAGGGGGCAACACTCATTGCCAAGATATAGAGGAATCACCAACTGGTAATATAGAATGGCTTTGTACTCAATCAGTATCATAGATAGCCCAATACCTTCAATAGGAATAGCAAGAAGAAAATCTTATGCATGGTTAGCCTGTAGGGAAGCCAGAACAGCCCCTTGTTGTTGAGATAACTTTAAAGTCTTGAAGCACTGCAAGACCATGTTGTAGTAGGCATCTAGAAAAAGAGATTGTGTCTTGGGTCGGAAAAAATAGTACATGACAACTTGGATCAGAAAAAGGATGGTATGATCTCACATATGGAAGCAAAATTAGTGTCGAAGGTGTCACCAATAGGAATCGGATCATCGTCATATGAATGTGGTCTTAAAACTTTATGGTGTGAACTCGTGAAGAAACATAGTCATAGATACCTACATCCTAGATAGTTGTACTACTCAATCCTCCAAGATTCATAGGTATGGTGGCAAGACGGCATTGTAGATCACCAAAACCTTGACCATCACCAACATCAATGTGTGAAAGGCAGCGGTGAAGTCTAGAATCAAAGTCTTCTAAGGATGAAGAAACAAATCCAGGTGGTGTTTTTCAAAGAGAAAATATCTACTTTGGCATCCCAACACATGACCAAAGGAGGAGAAGTTCACTTTGTGTATCATAGGTTGAGAAATGTTAGTAGGAAATAAGATATAACTTGGAACCCGTCAAGGGTCGTCATAAGGCCAAAAGTTTTTATTTTTCTTATATTGATATAAAGTCCAAAACTTGGGCCCAAATCTTGGAAGAGGGATAAGGCCTTGGATACTTCAACAATGTCACCAATAAGAGTGCCATCATCAAGGTAGAAGGATAATAAGTCAAGGTGACATGCATCCTTAAGTTGTAAAATCAAGGGATGAAGAGCCAATGAGAAATGAAGTGGCCCAACTGGGTCACATTGTTGGACCTCGGAAGAGGACAAAATTGAATCACCCTGATCCAAGTAAAGATTAGAAAGAAAGGAATAGCAGAATTCAACAATATCCAATCGTCAGGCAGTGGAGACAAACTTCAAGAAAAATGCTTTACATGTCAACCATATTGAAGGCGTTGGAAAAGTCCACAAGAGATATTGTGTGCATGGACATGTCTCTTATCATGGATGAGTTGTGTCACGACATGAAAAAGAGCTTTCGTACCCCTAGAAACATGAACACCAAACTGGTGATCTTGAAGATAAGAGACAATTTCTGGAGTAACTCCCTTAGATACGATCTTAGAAATGAGACGACATCAAATGGTTCCAATAGAAATGGGACAAATGACATTGTCAGGATTGAGAAGAGGTGTCAAGGGATTGCTAGCAAAAGTAAAAAAAAATTATCCTACAGTGGCGAATAATAACTTCTTGTAGTTCTAACCATGCCAACTCCCCTACAAAGAAGCCAAAAACATGACACAACTTGAATATGTGTGTATAATGTAAGTGTAGGTTTTGAAGTAATACGAGATTATGAGTCAGGAGTTATCCACCACATGGATTTGTGAAGTTAAACACTACTACTAATTAGGATTGATCATCTAGGCCCAAGAAAAGAGTTGTATTTTATTAATATCTAAGATTAAACTAAGATTGAACTAAGAGCCCATTAAAATTGGATGGATGAACAACCTCTATGATAACCAATATTGCCTTGATGCTAGTTGTAGATATATTATTCATTTACTTACAAATATTTTTTTGTCTTTTGATAGGGACATGACTTTAGCATTAACCTCTCTCGAGGTGCAATACCATGTTTAAACTAATCAAAACTAGACTCCTGTCAATATTTCTCAATCCTAATTTGATTATGAAGAATGATCTCTCAATTATTTCATCCCAATGGTTAGCCCACTCTCATAGTGTGTAATTGATTGATTTTATGTGAATCCACCTAACATAAACCCCTCTTTAAAAATGATTAAATTCTAAAATCAGCTGCTAAAGTTGAAAAGCTTAAACAATAGATATATAATCAGATTCCATAAAAACATACAATGAAAATTATATTCATAAAATCATATTGTAACTATAACATTGCATCGAGATACTTGTGATGCCCAGAGATCAGAAAACTAGTTGAGTGTGTTCAACATGGCATCACATTAGAAAAATGGGGAATAAGAAAAAATAAAAATAATGATATAGAACCTCATATCCATAATTAATGGAGATCCCCTCCAAATATGGTCGTAAACAATGTCATTTCGGCCGCCAAATCACCGTCCAAAGGTGTCAGGATCAACACTTTCTTCTTTTCTCTCACTTATTCTCCTATCCATACCATCATAACATTCTTATAACAATTCTAAGATGATGGTAGAGTTCTTGTCAGCCATCCTCCTTTATATAATGTCATAGAGCAAGCAAATCTTAGGGTTATGACAGTAGTTGACTATTTCATTCATTAAATTTGGGCCGTCTATAGGAAAAGTTAGTACCAACAACTTCAAAGTTGGTACTACTAAAATTCTAGTATATTTTTGCTCGAATTTGCATGGAAAAGTGGGTACCAGTGAATTAAAAGGTGGTGCCATCAAAAGTTGGCAAAATGGGCAGTTTTGTTCACTTGTTTTGCTATTTCCAGACAATCTATTGATGATACCAACTTCAGATCCATGTCACTGACTTTGGGCATTTCCTTTCATCATTCCCTACATTAAAGCAAACAATATTATGCCATATAATATTATAATAAAATATTCCGAATTATGCATAAAAGTAGAAAAAATGATTCACAAATGATAATATAGGCATTTAGGCAAAAGAAGCATAAACATATCAATATTAGAGAATTTCCTATGGAAACATGCCTAAATTAGCCCACAAATTGGTAATGAAAGCATGTGCATTAATGGTTAGTTTCATATCATGTCATGTGCATTATATATTATAACATTTACATAAAAAAAGCATATGCTCAAAGTCCATGGACCAATTACTGTTCTTAAAGAAAATTCTAATTGTGTCGCCTTAACACGCCACAAAGAGATTGCTCAAAATAAAACACTAGTATTATAATAATCAAATGGAATTAATGAACAAGGTAAGAAAAACATCATATAAAAATTCTGATTTAGTAGTACAAGAATTGCACATAAAGGTTCATATTTCATCAATTCACCAATAGGTAATTGTACAAGATAGAGTTCTGTGACAACTGTCACAACCTATATACAAAAGGTTTAATAGTAAGAGTTACAAATTTTACATATATACAAGGTATGCAAGTCAAAACACAAGTCATAGTTACATCTTCTTAAATCACCTAGCCTAGACCGAAGAGTATAGGGATGATTCTAGGACACACCAAATATAGATCTTCACCATGATATGTGATATTCTTGTTCATCAAAGGAAGAGTCATCTCTAATAAAACCATGGATATATAGCTAGTCACCTAAAATATGTGGATAACCACAAATGTTAGACCCATATCCCATCTATATGATATAGAAATAGGTAGCATTATATGCAAACAAGCCCATTATTAATATAGTAAAGGCAATATAATATACAAAGTAGTAATCTTTATGGGATATTCATTGATAATAAAATGTATTTTTCAAGTAACACAAAATACTTTACACCAATATAAAAGCAATAAAAGCATCACAAGTGACTTTCAAATAAACCTTTAGAAGATATACGACACTTCTTGTATTATTAATGTTATTATTAAGCCATGGGTAGCTTGACGTGTACCACTCAAACCAGTATCTAGTGATTGTTAAGTCCTTTAGCTCACAGTGTGAGGTCATAGGATAACATGTCTCCATAAGAACCTACCATGCCCCAATTAGCATGAGTATTTAAAAGGATATTGGGCACATCAACAAAAACTCCTTGAAGAGAGATAATTAATGGTCGATAAAACTTGGTCCATCCAAAGTACTCAAACTTTGACACCTATCACTAGGATATAAAACTCATGTTATCATATCAAAATCACATATCACAAGAGCTACACCTCAACTGCAGTCATGCTTATCTCATATTAGGGCCTCGGTAATAATAAGAATCACCCAAATACACTCAAAAGTATATTACTATGAGCACCATTTCACAACCCTCAAGTTGCTACAAGGTACCCATTTCTCTATTTCACCTTCTAAACACTAGAATAGCTCCTATGATTACCACATGACTAGTGTGAATTCCATCACAACAAGGGAAATATTACTCAAATATAAATCTAAATAAAATAGAGATCATTGTTATCCACATAAATCATATAGATAAATAATTCAAAAAATAATTCTGAACCTCAAAAACAATATAATTAGGACTACTTAATATTTATAAACTCCAACCACAAAATTTTATATTATTTTCATACTCAATAATTCTTAATACATAATGTGTTCAAATCCACTCACGGTATCTCATCAAAATGCATTATGTTTTGACATTATATAGGGGACATTAGTATAGAGCATGAATGTAAAAACTTCCAACATATATAACAATGCATCTAGAGGTCATACACAAATGTAAAATACTCATTTTAGGAATACATAAATAAAACTAGGCTTCATGAACCTGAGAATATGGGGACAATGCTCAAACACTTCCCATATACACTTTGTATGTGAAGGTGGTCATACCAACATCACCTACCTACAAGATCCCTAGACACAGACATCATCTATCTCCTTATCTAGGTCTGCTCACTCCTTGTTGATCTTCGCAGGCACTATATGAGAAACTCTTTCACTCACTTAAAAGATATGGAGAAACCACAAGGTGACAAGTTCAAGTGATATGATATAATCTCTAAGACATCTATTAGTTACTGAATATAGTAAATACTAAATGAGAACTATAGTTATTGATATCTAGAAACTGCATGTGTACTTGGCAGTACACACTTACCAAGGCATACTTTGCTTCCTCATAAATACCTACAAGAGAGGTTATTCAATGTTACATAATTACCACATCAAGTTCACATCCATGTTTTATCTCCACATAAACATTAGCAATTGTGCTACTCAGCTAAATTACAAATTATTAATGCACTCGGAAGATTGAGGCATACCACTTAATCTACAATGTAGATGGTACTAAGCCATCCTAGCAGTCTGTAGAAGATCAAAGGATATCTTATTCCCTGGATCTCTCTATGCAACCTTTGATCAAAGTTTATTAACTAAAAGGATAGAGAACCCAAAGGTTGAGTCCACAATGCAAAGCGGATCAACCAATCATTGCCTACCCTGGGTACACATATACGGATCCAAACTTAGGGTAACAAACGTTCATATCATAATTTGGTTTTCTATCACATCTCATATTTGATTCCTTTCCAAACCACCAGTCCTTGTCGGGTTCCAAACATGGTATATATATATTATAAGGTATAACAAACCCAAGGGACCCCGTATATTCACTAATATATGGCTCTAAGAATCTTCTCATGGCTCTAGCTAGCTACAAGATTAACTTGTTTCACTGCTCCTCGTAACATCCCAGAAGAATAGGTTTACATAGTGTCTCTTGACTATTTATATCTATTTATCTATAACTACTTCAAGCAATATATAAGTACAACTATTAATGAAAGGTAAACAATAAAGTTACTTGCAACTTCACAAGATATAAAATGCCTAGCTATTAGGATTACTTTCACAAAGTGAGGTTTATAGTAACAACTTTGTTTATAATGAGGCCTACCCCAAACTCACATGATCCCAAGATAAATGAAGGCCACAATATTCTTTTCAAATAAAAACACTACAATTTATCCTTTTAAAATTATCAGTCAACACCCCTCTATTAGGCACTCAAGACAAAGCAGTATAATAGGTAAACTAGGAAACATATCAATTGCATAAAGGAGAAGTTTGCATGTAACTTCAGCAACATAATAGTAAGGTAAAGGTGTTAAAAAAAATTAATAGATCCCCTATCAACAAGAATAATGTTTCACTTACACCCTACTACTAGGTAGAGCTCATTGTTCAGTAAAGGTATTCTCTTTTTGGATAATCTGATCATCATGAGAAAGAACTACTTCAAGAGAGTATAAAAATCATATTTTTACTATCAAAGGACTACAACATGCAATTTGTATTCATGTCCTACTAGTATCAAAGAGATCAAATCTATCATCTCATAACATTTAATGAATCACTATAGTAAAACATCAGTTTCCATGTACATAACAGGTATTAAATGAATCAACAGTTATATCACTTGTTTCTAAGAATGGAAAGAAATGCACTCATGAATAATGATGGTGAAGCATCAAGATTCACAAAAAAAAACTCCAAAATGAACAATACAATCTACAAGAAGCTCACCAAAGACTATAAGTGAAGATAAAGAAGGCAAACAATGAAAAAAGTCAAAGACTAATGAAAGTAGAATTTAAACAATAAATGTCCACTGATAACAATCCAATCTATTATGGAACCTTAGGGTTCAGCTCGAAGTGAGGAGAGATGGACGGAAAGTGGGTATATATAGCCCTAGAGGAGAGAGAAAATTGCTAAAACTTATTATGTTATTGGTCAAAGTCTACATGCCTCTATTGATCTATTATCTCATCGGTAGAAAACCTTGATGTTGCATCATTATGCGAGATGAGGAGCTCCATCAAAAAATCACCTATCCATGTCATTGGTAGTTTAGAATAGAGAACCCACCAATAGTTTTCATTAATAAAAGCTTTCAATAAAACCATCAGATTACACTCACCGAGGTTATTATTGATAGAGCACATCAGTAGAACAATCAGTCCTAGCATAGGATTTCCACTAAATCTTAATTGTAAGGAGTGGGACCCGAGAGGGGATCCACTCCCTAATAAATCAAATAAAAAAGAACATTCCATATGACAAACACCACTACTTTTTCGTAAATGAGATGAGAACCAATTTATTCAAAGCATGATTCTAGATGCCAAATGTAGTAGTCGAATATAAAATATCTAACTATTACAATATTTGATATTATCACTATCCTTCACCATGCAGGGTGATACATATGAAAACTAAACATAGACATAGGATCATTAGAGGATTTTCTAACCACCTCAAATCTTTCTCCCAAGAATGTTCGACTACTCTTCATGTTATCCTGGTCAAGCTTGGCTTTCTCCTCCTCTCCTACACCTAAGGTTGGAAGTGTACCCTAAAAGAGAAGACAAAAGTTTATAGGTTGATGGATTGATTAAGGGGATAGGGTTTGTATAAGATATGGTTATGGGTTGAGGAAGAACCAAAATGTGAAATCACTGTCCTCTTTATAATCACACAAAAATTTCTCGATATTGATTTATCAAAGGAGATGCATATTAATTCAGTATTGAGCAATATAAGGTATAAAGGATGTCAAATAAACAAGACTTCCCATATAAGAGGAAAGTAACACCTAAGAACATATCAAAAGAATATGAATTACAAAATACTAATAAATTAGAAAAAAAAACTTGTCTTTAAACAAATATAAAAGTTGTGGCATTAAACAAACAATGGTGAATAAGGCACATAACCTTAAAACTTGATAGAGTATGGCATATATAAATTTTGGGCACAAAACCCATCACTATAACATCAACCTACATGCATGTGAGATAAGAACATAACTAGTGTAATACAAGTAACAATTGAGGATAAAGATCACAACCTTAAAACCTGATAGAGTATGGCACACAAGCATACATAAATCTTGGGCACAAAGCCCATCCTATAACATCAACCTTCATGCATGTCAGATAAGCATAGCACTAGTGTAATATAAGTAATAATGACGGATAAGGCTCACAACCTTAAAACATGATAGAGTATGGCACATAACCATCTCCCCATATATAAAAGTTGGCACAAAATCTGGGTAAGGGGCACACAATCTCCATCCCAAAATTGTATGTGGGAACAACCTAAGATCCAAGTACTTACACTAATCTAGGGCTACTAAATCACAAAGCATGTATAATGTAGAGTCAAGTGAAAATGTGGTCATATTAATAGAATAAATGAGATTGTGATTACATCCATGGACAATATGAAACATCAACCACAAAAGAGTGTAAAATAGTCCATATCCACAATTAAGTTTGAACATGAAGCAAATTATAGTTTTAGAGTCCAACATGGATCAAAAGTAAAAAGTTAATAAGATTAGATTCAAATAGGTCATCGGTCAACAAAGAGATGATTCATCACCAAAATACTTCAAGGAGGTTTATGAGAGAGGATAAAGAAAGTAATTTCTCAATACGACTCATAGGGGACGCAGCATACCTGAAGGTGCTTCTCACCTTGTCAAAGCACAAACCATAATACCAAGTCAGGGTTCTAAGTTTTCAGACAATGATGATCAAGAAAAGATCACCATGAGATTACAAGTCTTTGTCAGCTCATAGAAGGGACTTGAATAGAACAATAAGAGAGAAGGTTAGGATTCATGTCCTATTGGTCAAGTGATTTATATGTGTGTGAAGCCCATGGGGAGTGGTCTATATATAGGACTATTTATCTTGGGTGGAAAGAACCTTTTTTTTTACTAGGGAAATATGTACTTTATACTGTAAAAGGATACAAGTTAGACATTCGTTAACACATAACAAAAAAGAATAAATACATAAAAATGTGCCATTCCCTTTTTATTTCTTTATGTCTACATTTTGTAATATATTTCCCTTTTCTCCCAACAACTTGGTTACATAAATACTGACTACGAAATCTACAATTAAGAGACATATAGATTTCTCATTGTGTAATTATTTACACAATGCAAACGTGTATAATAATTAAATGTACAATTGCGTAGGATATACTTACTGAATTCTATTTCTATTATTTGATTCATCAACCTCCTATATACAATTATTATTTCCATTATGAAAAGACTTACTCAGAATGTTTGTCTTCTCACATTAGAGTCATTGAAAACAAGCATAAAAAAATTATTTCAACAAAATGCATATATTTAATTAATATTAAGTTAGATCCAAATTTCTACATTTGAGGAAACCATAAATATTTCTAATATATTTTATATTAATTATTTACATAGTAGATAGGTTCTAATATATTTATATATCCATAACTAATTATTGTAGACATTAATTTTAAATCAAATGGGTGTAAAAATTATTCATCTAACCATTTTCCTTTTATTGCCTTGTTGTTAACAATTTTAGGAGGTAATAGTTAGGTTTACTAATGAAATCATTTAGTCAAGATTATTATTATTTATTATTTGAGTTAATAAATAGTTATATAAAATTTGGAATGTTTATTTGTTTCCAAACAAATATATAATAGAGTTAAAATATTTATTTCCTTTATGATATGTTAATGTGATTGTTTTCAATTATTTATTGCTTTAAAACATAAAATAGAGAGAATTAGTTCTTTAAAGTTTTTTTTTATTTATTAAAATATCTCACCTATTCCACATTGTTGCAATTATGGCAGTGACATTATATTTAGAAGGTAAATACATTTTAAGATTTTCCATCATGAGAAATTTTACATAGATTTAACATGCATTTTCACTATTGTTTCCCTTTATGTTATACCACAATTTTTTTATTAAAACTTTACATAAATTATATATGTATAATCCATATAGGTTAATTTATATTATTTATTTAATATATTAGATGTTTTCTTTTTAATAATAAATTTAAGTTTTTTTGCCTTATCATTCTACTTTTCTTAATGAATTTGAGGTATATATAAACATTCAAAAATTATGAAACCTGGCCTACAAGCAAGATAAAAACGTGATGAGTCTAATTCTTTGCAATAATTTTCCATTTGGGAATAATTATTATTTCATTTTATATTTTGGACATAAGTTATATATATTCTCTCTCCTAAATTAACTAGGATAAATAATATTATTCACTTAATGTGGAAACTTACACATATACTAATTTTGGTGTTTGGTATCCAAATCTAGGATTTGTTTCCACTTTTAAATTCATTTAATAATTTATTTAGCAATCTTGGCTTTTTCTCGTATTTTCTTCTTTAATTAAATTAGGATAGTCATTTTTGTTCAAATACTGTGAAACTTGGCAACGAAACTAACTGGGACCCAAGGAATAGGTTTTTACCATTATATTTCATTTTTTATATTTCCTTTTATAAGTTATATCACCATTATGTTATTAAACAATTTATCTACATGTAAATTGATAACCTTCAATTAGAGTCTGATTAATCTCACATTGTTACAAAAAGAGTTATATTTTATTATTACACATGAAATACCACATTTTACTGGTTAAACATACTTAGTCCAATTCAGGTAAGATGATTGTATGTGAAAATTTCAAATGTTATTTTTGTACATGTTTTTAGTACATTATTCCTCTTATTTAACCATTATGTAAATATGTGATGTTGGTTATAGAACCTATTGTCGCATAGTATGTACCAACATTATTTGTTAAGGTAATATTTTATCCATATTTGGTCAAGTCTAGGGAATTGATCTCACATACTTTATAATTATGGAATAGGGTAAGATTCTAGGTTTTATTTCATTACAACACTCAACGCCTTCAAAAAATTTCATCCTTGAAATCTAAAAATCCATATATTATCATCCAATTATTGTCCACCTCTTAAAAGACTTAACCTTATAAGACAACTCTTATAGATATTATGGTTACTTATACGTCTTTAAATTGTGAACACTTTTTATATTGTTCATGCATCAAATAACATGTCATATACACCTAGTGTTGAATTTGAGGTCCCTATGATTCTAGCCTACCAACCCAAAGGCTCACATCTCAAAACTAAAGATTCACCTAGTACAACTTTACCCATATTAGGGGGTAAGGAGGGTATGTCCACTAAACTCTTTTTGTTACATGCCATATATCCCTAGGACAAACATACTAAGGGAAACAAGATTGAAATAGTCAGATTAACTGACCACTAATGGCTCTGATACCATAGTGTAAAGAGTGGGACCCGAGAGGGGATCTACTCCCTACTAAATCAAATAAAAAGAAACATCCCATATGAAAAACACCACTATTTTTTTCACAAAAGGGATGATAACCAATTTATTCAAAGTATGATTCGAGATGCCAAATGTAGCAGTGGAATATAAAGTATCTAACTATTACAATGTTTGATAGTATCACAATCTCTCACCATGCAGAGTAATACATATGAAAGTTAAACTAACACATAGGATCAATAGAGGATTTTTTAACCACCTCGAATCTTTCTCCCAAGAAGTTTAAGCTACTCACGATGTTTTCCTAGTCAAGCTTGGTTTTCTCCTCCTTGTCCTCCACCTAGGGTTGGAAGCATACCCGAAAGAGAAAACAAAAATTATAATTCTCAACATACATGTTGGTATGAGCATATTAATCGGGTATTGAGGAATATAAGTATAAAGGATGTCAAATAAACAAGGCTTCCCATAGAATAGGAAAGTACCACCCAAGTGGGTATCAAAGAATATGAATTTCAAAAGATGATACACAAGAAGAATACTTGCCATTAAACAAACATAAAAGTTGTGCCACACAAGAACACATAAATTTAATGGCACAAAACCCATCACAATAACATCAGCATGCATTCATGTGAGATAAGCATAACAGTAGTGTAATATAAATAACAATGGTGCAAAGGCTCACAACCTGAAAACCTGATAAAGTATGCCACCAACCATCTCTCGATATATATAAAAGCGGGCATGGAACCTGGATATGGGGCACAACGTCCATCTCAACAATATAACATGGGAACACAACCCAAAAAACAAAGTACTTACACTACTCTAGGGCTACTGAATCACAAAGCATGCATAATGTAGCAGTAAGTGAAAGTATGGTCATATTAATAGAATAAATGAGATTGTCATCACATAAATGGATAGTATGAAACATCCACAATAAAAGTTGGAAAAATAGTCCATATCCACAATTAGGTTTTAACATGAAGAAAAATATAGTTTTAGGGTCCAACATGGATCAGAAGTACAAAGTTAATAAGATTAGACCCCAATTATTCATCAGGTCAACAAAGAGATGATTCATCACCAAAATACTTCAAGGAGGATCAGGAGAGAGGGTAAAGAAAGTAATTTCTCAATATGCCTCATATGGGATGCAACACACCTCAAGGTGTTTCTCAACATGTCAAAGCCCATTCTAAGGTTTCAGACAATGATGATCGAGAAAAGATTGCCATGAGATTACAAGTCTTTTTCATCTCATACAAGGGACTTGAATAGAACAATAAGAGAGAAGGTTAGGAGTCATGTCCTACTGGTCAAGTGATTTATATGTGTGTGAAGCCCATGGGGAGGGATTTATATATAGGAATATTTGTCTTGGGTGGCAAGAAACTTATCTATTTTTGTTTACTAGGGAAATATGTAATGTATACTATAAAAGGAGAGTGTAAGGCATTCAGTAACACATAACAAGAAAGAATAAATATAGAAAAAAGTGCCATTCCCCTTTCATTTCCTTATGTCTACATTTTTCAATATATTTCCCTTTTCTCCCAATGATTTTGTCACATAACTACTGAATACAAAATCTACAATTAAGAGACTTATAGATTTCTCATTGTGTAATTATTTAATCAATGAAAATGTGCATAATAATTAAATTTACAATTGTATGGGATATACTTACCAAATTCCTTTTCCATTATTCCATTTATCAACCTCCTATATACACTTATTAATTCCACTACGAAAAGAATTAATCACAATGTTTGTCTTCTCACGTTAGAGTAGATAGATGTAGATAAATTTATATATCCAAAATAATTAGTATAGACATGAATCATAAATCAAAAGGGTGTCAACATTATCCATCAAATCATTTTTATTTTGTTTCCTTGTTGTTAATGATTTACGGAGGTGATAATGAGGTTTACTATATTGTCAAGATTATTATTATTTCTTATTTAAGTTAGCTAATTGATTACATAAAATTGGGAATGTTTATTTGTCTCCAAACAAATATATAATAGAGTTAAAATATACATTTCCTTTATGATATATTAATGGGATTGTTTTCATTCATTTGTTGCTTTCAAACATTAAATAGAGAGAATTAGTTTTTATAAAGTTTTTATAATTTAAATATCTCACATATTTCACATTGTTGCAATTACCTCATTCACATTGTATTTGGAAGGTAAATATATTTTAAGATTTCCCATCATGATAAATTTTCCATAGATTTAACAAGCATGTACAACATTGTTTCCCTTTATGTTACATCACAATTTCATTTATTACAACTTCATATAAATTATATATGTATAATCCATACAAGTTGGTTTATACTATTTATTTAATACATTATATTTTTTCTTTTTAATAATATATAATATGTTTGCCCTTATCTTTCATTTTCTTTTCCTAATGAATTTGAGGCATTTAGGAACACTCAAAATTTGTGAAACTTGGCATACAAACAAACTAAAATATGAGGAGTCTTATTTTGTCATTAATTTTCCATTTTGGTAATGATATTTATTTAATTAAGTTTTTGGACTTTAAGTTATATTCTCTCTCCTAAATAAAACTAGGATAAATAAGATTACTCAATTAATGTGAAAATTTATACATATATTAATTGTGGTTTGTGGAACTCGAATTTAGGATTTGTTTCCACATTTAGAGTCATTTATTAATTTATTTAATACTTTTGGATTTTTCTCATATTTTCTTATCTAAATAAAATTAGGATAGTCGTTATTGTTCAAATAATGTGAAACTTGACACCCAAGCTAATTGGGATATAAGGAACATGATTACCATTATATTTCATTTTTGAGATTTTCTATTGTGAGTTATATCACCATTATGGTGTTATACAATTTATCTACATATAAATTGATAATATTCAATTAGAGTCCCATTAATTTCACATTGTTACAAAAATAGTTATATTTTATTATTATGAATGAAATTCCACATTTAAATCATTAAACATATTTACTCAACTTTAAGTTAGATGATTGCACATATTTCTTGAATTTACCTATTTCCACATAATGTGTACCAACATTATTTGTTAAGGTATAATTTTATCCTTATTTGATCAAGTATCTCACAAACTTTCTGATTATGGAATAGGGTAAGATTCTATGTTTTGGTTCATTACATTAATCGATGAAATCTCACTGCTCCATCAAAATAGTTTTTTCTTCTGTAGTCAATCAAAAAGACACAGAAGGTCACAACAACAATTGTTTCTATCTATTTGTAGAACAACTCCATCGGTCCTCAACTGAAGAAAAGCCAAACATACCTCTATTGATGGAAAAATAGAGGAACTAAATAGACCCTCAACCAATGACAAACCAATCACACTGAAATTGGTCCTCTACCGACAGAAGGACCAACCACTTCCATCGATACCCCAATCAATGGAAAGGAAAAAAATATTTGTTAGATCATAAAAGTCCATCCAATATATTCCAAGCAAGAAATAGATAAGAGAAAACATACATGTTATGTGCAAAATTCAAGGAAACATTCAAGAACGGATGATTTTCAAATAGACCTTTGAATAGGATGATAACCATCATATAAAAGGATACATAATCAAGCATATAGATATGTGATTAAGATAGGAAAATACAATTAGGAAGCTAAGACATGTAAGGTTTCTTACAGCTATAAAACCCTAATACGGATTTGTTCCCTAATAGTAGAACAAATGTGGGTATTTCCTACGCATCTCCTCCTCAAGTTCCCACGTTGCTTCCTCCACTCCATATTGATTCCATAACATTTTTACAAACATGATGTCCTTTTTTCTTAACTTTTGTGCTCACTTGTCTAATATCAACATTGAGCCTTTCACAAAGGATATCATCATTGAGTGGCACTTCAACCAGTCATATAGCCATCTTGATCTTCTCTTTCTTTGCTGGTCTAACTTTGGATCCAATAGTTGATACACACTAACCTCATACCAGCATTAAGGTGATATGTGATGTCTCTCATATATTGTCTCGTATAATGCCATGTCCGAACTCTTATGATAGTTATTATTATAAGAAAAATCAATCAAGAAGAAATGAGCATCACAAATCCCCAAAATTGAAGAACACATGACCTCAATAGATTTATGAATCTATGTGTTTGTGGGTAAAAAGTTGTGTTGAATCTTAGTTGTATCCTCAATCCTATTTGAATATGAGCCTAAAACCAACTGATAAACTAAGGTCCTCTATTAGATGACATTATTGTTGTTACCTATGCAACCATACAGTCTCGTAAATATAAATTGTTGCCAACTTCTCTTCCAAGTAGATAGTCTTTATTATCAAAAGGTGAGCTACCTTTTTCAATCTATAAACAACCATCCAAATGGAATCATGTCCTTTAATTGTTATTGAAATACCAACCAAAAAGTACATAGCTACATGGTACCACTTCCATTCATTGATTTCTAGGGGTTGTAGAGTCCCTACTAGCTTTTGATGTTCTGCCTTAACTTTTTGACAGACATGATACTTGATCATGAACTCTATTGCATCCTTCTTTAATCTTGGACACCAATATAGATATTTGATACAATGATACACCTTTTTCCTCCCAGAATGCATCATGTACATCAAGGTTTGCACTTACAATAATATTATCTTCTCCAGTCTGTATACATTAGCAACTCCAATCATGTAATGCTAATGTAGAGTCCCATTTTTTTGCTCTTAACACCCATCAGGCTTCCCGCTTCCAAGTACTATCCTAATTTTTTGGATCACAATACCATTCTATTATGCATCATTGATCTCTAGTATTAAACTAGGCTTGACATTAAGTTTAGCTAATGGTCCCTCAAGCTAGGATCCTTCCATCTACACATTCATATGTGGAAGGGAGACCAACATGTCCCTCCATAGACATGCTCATGAGTACAATCATGAGGCCCCTAATGTATGTGAGGATCACTGTCATTTTCTCAATGTATCATCTACCACATTCAACATTCTTCAGTGAAACTCTATTATGCAATCGTAGTCCCTTATCAACTCGAGCCATCTTCCTTTCCTCATATTCACTTCTTGTTTAAAAAGAGACACTGGAAATTTTTATGATCTATGAAAATCTAACACTTCAACCCATATAGGTAATGTTTCTAAACCATCAGTTCTAGTACATTTGTTCCTAATTCCAAATCATGTGTAGGATAATACTCCCCATTCTTCTTAAGATGCCTTGAATTAAAAAATTACATGTTTGTCTTGCATTACTACACATCAAAGACCCTCCTTTAAAGTGTCATAGATGGCTATGTAGCCTTTTTAGGCTATGGATGTGCCAACACTGATTCTTATGTCAGTTTCTCCTTCAATAGCTAGAAACTCCAGTTACATTTCTCTATCCAAACAAAACATACATCTTTCCTTTTCAACCCTATCAGATGAAAAGATATTGTGTTCAAATCCTAAATCAAGCACATATAATATCCTGCCAACCCAAGAAATATTTGCACTTTTGTTGTTGCCTTGGGATGTTTCCACAATAAAACTAACTCCAACTTCTTGGGTTCTACGTGAATCCCTATAATGCATATTATGTCGACAAGAAAAGCAACATCTATCAACCAGAACTGGAACTTGCTGAATTTTGCATAAAATTGGTGCCACCTCAATAGTTTCAATGCCAATTGAAGATGTTGTTCATTTTGTTCTGGTTCCTTGGAGTAGACTATAGTATCATCTATGAAGACTACCAAAAATTGGTCCAAATATTGTTGGAATGCCTGGTTCATCAAGTCCATAAAGGTTTTAGGCGCATTGGTTAGTCTAAGCACCATAACCACTAACTTATAGTGCCCATAACTAGTCCTGAAGGTTTTATTAGGTACGTCCTCCACCCGATCCTTATTTTTCAGTAATTTGGTTGCAAATATATCTATGGAAACATGTGACTCCTTCCATTTGGTTAAAAAAATTGTGGATCATCGGTAAGGGATACTTATTCTTCATTATGACATTGTTCAACTACATGTATTCTATGTACAACCTTATGGAGCCATCCTTCTTTTTGACAAACAAAATAGGAGCACCCAACAAGGACATGCTTGACTGGATACAACCCTTTTCTAGAACTTCCAGAAGTTGGCCCTTCAACTCCTTCATTCCTATAGGTGCCATCCTATATGGTGCTAGTTCTATGGGTTATGTATCGGGAATAAATTTCATCTCAAAGTCAATCTCTTGATGATATGAAACTCTATGCAAATCATTGAGGAAAACATCTCAAAACTCATAAAATATAGGTACATCATATATACTAGGAATTTCTACCTTAGTATAAAATACATTAGCCAGAAAGGCCTCATAACCCTTCCTTAGTAGTTTCTCAACTATGGCAGCAAACACCAGACACATCGGGAGAATCTTCTAGTCTCTGTGGAAATCCTAGGAGACATCTACCTCCTAAAACTTAGCAACCTTTGATCTACAATCCAACACCACCTGATCCAAATAGATATCTTACTAGGCTAAATTACAAATTATTAATGCACTGGGAAGATTGAGGCATGCCACTCAATCCAATAGCTACATTCTTATCAATCAATACACCATCTAAGGATATTCAAATTCCCTAGATCTCTCCACATGGCCACAGTTGAAGCAAGGTAAACAAAAGGGTATAGACCTTACTAGATGAGTCCACCAAGGACATTTTCTAATAAGAGGATCCACCTAGACTAAATTGTTTCACTTCTCCCCCTATATTCACTAATATATGGCTCTGAGCATCTTATCACAACTATAGGTTACTACAAGATTAAATCTTTTCACTACTCTCCCTAACAACCCATGGGAATAGATCTACATACTATGAGCTCTACATACTTTTAATTCTCTTTATTTTTTGGATTCATTAACCTATTGCTACCTCAAGAAAGGTATAAGTAAAACTATCAATGAAATGTAAAGAAGCAAGTTATTTGCCACTTCAAAAGATATATAATCCCCGGTAATCAAGATTACTTTTGCAAAGTGGGGTTCATAGTCGTGCCTCTATTTATATCAAGGCATACCCCAAAATCACATTCTCCAAAGAGTAATGAAGGTTACAACTTTCTTTTGAAATCAAAGCCCTTCTAGGAATCCACTTGAAATCATCACCAAGTACCCCTCTATTAGGCACACACGACCAAGCATTATCATAGGTAATTAGACAACATCTTCATTGTATAAAGGGCCATTTTGCATGTAGCTTCAACATCATAATAGTAAGGGAAAGGTCTTAAAACATGTATAACATATCCCCTCTCAACAAGAATAATGTGTAATTAACACCCTACTAGCAAGTAGAACTCATTGTTTTATAAAGGTATGATCTTTCTAGCTTATCCCATCATCATGAGTGGAAACTACTTCAAAAGAGACAAAATAATAATAGTTTTACTATCAAGGGACTTCTTGTGGAATGCATCTACAACATGCATGTCATATTCACGTCATATCCATGCTCAATAAACTTAAAGATATAATATTCAACATTTTATGAATAATTACAACAAAATATTGATTTAAATGTTTATAGCAAGTAGTCAATGAGTAAAATATTATTTCACTTGACTAATGAGAGTGGAAACAACTCATGTCATGAAGAATGACAGTGAAGCTTGAGCATAATAAGACATTTTAAAACTAATGGATAACTCTCCAATATTTGGGTTCCCCCTTCTAACACACTCTATGGTTGCAGGTTCATGATCCCCAAGCAACTATTGCAAGGGTGGAGAACGGAAAACAAGTTGTAAGACTTAATAATCAAAAACCTAGAGAAAAAGCATCTAGAAAATATTTATGGAAGGAAAAAAGGTGATACATCTTAAAGAGCATGAAAGGTAAAGATCCCACTTACACATATCTAAGCTTGGGAGACACCAAGAAGCTTGTCGATCACTAGAAGAGAAAAGAAAAAAAGGCAAACCATGATGAAGTCGAAAACTGGTCAAAGAAGGATTCTCGTTGATAGACGTCAACTAATACCATCCGATCTTTTGTGACACCTCGATGTTCAAATCCACAAGTGAGGTGAGAAGAAAGTACAAGGGGATATATAGCCCTAGAGGAGAAAGAAAATGTGCTCAATTTGTCATGTTATTAGTCAAAGAACTTGTGTGTCCTTTGATATCTCATCTCGTTAGTAGATGACCTTGATGTTCCATCAATATGCAAGATTAGGAGCTCTATTAGAAGACCACTAGCCATGTCATTAGTAAATGTGAACAAATATCCCTTTGGTAGTTGTCACTGGTACAAGCTTTTAGTAAATTAAGCCATTAGATGACACTCACTAGAACTATCATTGGTAGATCATATCATCATAACCATCAATTCTTAGCATAGGGTTTCCATTGGTTCTTAACAGATGAAATGTCACTTTCTCACCATCCATCTACTTCATCGATAGTCAACTAATAAAAACAATAAAAGGTCACAACATCAGCTATATCCATCGCTCCTCTACTGATGGAAAGGTACAATGCCTCATTGGTCCTCAACTAGTGAAAGTCAAACATACCTACTCTGATGAAAAAATAGAGGAACCTCATTGACCCTCAACTGATGACAAACCAGACACACCTTCATCTTTCCTCTATAGATGGAAGGGCCAACCACTTCCATCGGTACTCCAACAAATGGAAAGGTAGAAGGTTTTGTTAGATCATCTAAGTACATCCAACCAAGTCCAAGCAATTGAGAGAAAAGGGAAAGCAATCATATCATGTTCAAACTTAAAGGAAAGCCTCAAATGTCAGTAATTTTCACATAGACCCTCAAACAAGATGTTAATTATCAAAAACCAAAGGATACCTCATTAAGCATGTAAACATGAGTTTAAGTTAGAAAAATAGGATTAGGAAGCTAAGACAAGTCATTGATCTTACAATAAGGGTATCACTTGATCAATTAGGTAAATTTAATGATGTCTAAAGTAGACTAAACAAGGGTGAAAACAAGGATAAAAGAATTATAAAAAGAATGAAACACCAATAGTTTATCTCAAAGTACCACACATGGTACGAATCACCATTTCCATCCATGATAAGTCTATAACATTATAAGCACTCAAATTGTTCCTGAAATGTTACATTCCTTTCCAAATATTAGACATGAAGCACCATACAATTTTTTGTTGGCAAACTCCGAAGTCTTAGACATTTAAGTATAATACAAGATTGTGCGTAAAAAGCCATATTTAGGTATAAATGGGGTACCTATGGGTATATAATATATGTCGAATGAAATTCATCAGAATATAAGTAAAAACATGATACTTCCACTCTAAGTGATCATACAAATAGGACTAAGATTAAATTTCTTTTATATGTTCTACATAGTATTAAATATTCTTAAAAGAGTCATTTTGGTGCATAATTGTGCTTGTTTTGAAATCTTAGCCTTTAAGGGATCAAGACAGCATATTTTCATCACCAATAATAAACATTAGAAGACAGTAGAAGATATTAGAGAGTCCAATTAACTAGTTAATTAAGTGGTTGGGACTATTTGTAATATGGGCTTAAGTGTGTCTTGGCCCATTTGGGTTTGTCTTAAGTCTGTATGCTTCTCCTTATCTTATTTATAGGACATCGGGTTGACCTTCTATCAATAGGAAAAACCTCGACACAAGGGTATTTTTCCATCATATCATATTTCCCACAGAAGACATGAAAACTTGTGATAAGTTCATATTGTCACAAAATTTTCTGCAAAAGTTTCATTGTTAGGAAAAAGGAGAAATATTTAAGCATAGAAGGGTTATCATTCAAGTTTTTAGTCTAAGAAGGCTAAAAGAATTTAAAAGAAATATCCTTTTTTCTAGATAAGGTAATATATTGATCATAACCCAAAAAAGGTGTATAGTGTCAACACTCATATACTATACAGTGACTAAAGACTCAAAACCCCACATACAGACCAATCATGGATTGAGTCCTCTAAAGGTGTAAATAAATTTCATTATATGAAAATAAAATGTTAAGAACCAATAAATCCACCAGATTTCCACCTATCCACATCCAAACAACTCACAAAGATCTCCAAAGAAGAACCTCCAAGCACTACCTATGACCAACTAGGGCTCAAAGATAGAAAAGAATGGTTCTTTAGCTATATGAACCAAGTTCCACCATTGAAATGCATGGAGATAGGCCAAAGGAATGGATATTGGATGGGTGATAATTAATAATTGATAAGATAATAATGCATTTTAGATGGTGTGGGGTTTAAAATGAGATATCAATCTTTGGAACCACCTGTCAAAAGATAGATCTTCAAATTTGTTCCACGTACAAGCTCAAAAGCATGAATATCAAGGTTCAAGAGCTCATTGTAAGCCACCTTGATCCTCATACTCATTCTCAATATGTTCTTATGTGTCAAATGGATCTTAGGTTCAATGTGTTAGGGATATATATAGGAAAGGATGGAGAAAGTCAAAAGCTACCCCAGATAAATGGACCTATCAAGGTCCAACATAAAGAGAGATATCAAGGATCTTGGACTTCCAATTCTTAGAAGGGCACCCTATTGAGGGTCCCTCCCCTATAGACCCATATAGGGTCATCCTTACAAGTCCTATTAAAGGTCCAAACCTTCCACCTTGAGAACCTCAAACTCCCCAACATATAGAGGTACGCCTCTATAGCTAGGCTATTGAGGTACCCTCTATAGAGAGGATATCAAGGTACCCTCTATATATAATATATCAAGTATCCTACTTAGATAATATATTGAGGTCCATGGATCCAATGTAGAGACATCTTCATTAACACCAATCAAAGTTGCACGCACTTAACCCTATCGAGGTGCTAACCTAGGCTATTGAGGTCCCCTCTATACCTAGGCCATCGAGGCTTCCTCTACACTTAGATATTGAGGAAAGTGAGGGTCTTAATCATCAATGCTTAAGGTGAACCATAGAGTCTTGTTACCTCAATCACTACACCAATATAGATTTAGTGTTAGAACCTAAGCAACAAAGCATAAATAACCAAAGTTCATAGCATCCAAAGTACATCAGATTAAACACAAACATTAAAAGCACACAAAGTACATCAGGTTAAGCAAAACTATATTGAAAAGAATGAGCTTATGTATTATTAAAAAAAATTGTTACGTCCTCATATATGGTTAGATTGCATATTGGTCCTCTTATAATCACAAAATAACAAAATTAGGACAAATAAATGCAAATTGAACCCTGATTACATATTCCACTTAGTCAGTTTGTCTCAAAACAAAATCAAGAATTCAATTATGATTTGAAACATGATTAGAGGTTAAATCATATCAAGAGCCTTACAATTGTAAACCCATTATAAGGATTTCATCCTCACAATACTAAAGAAACAGTGATGGTTACTTCCTATTCATATCATCCTCTAACTCCGACATGACCTTCTACACACCATGGTGATGTCGGAAACCTTCACTACAAGTATATCCTTCTTCCTCAAGTTTTGAACACATCAATCTAGGATCAACATCATACCCTAAACATAGAATATGTCATCATCCATATGTAAAACCACTGCATGCAAGTCTTCTCTATATCGGGAGGACACTTGCTCAAATCGACATATTGAAAACATTATGCAAATGGCTCAACTCTAGCAAGACTACAAGTTGTAGGTCACTTTACCAACATGTTTAGTGATAAGGTAAGGCTCAATAAACATGGGAGACAACGTACCCCTCTCCAAAACATTAGAACACCCTTCCAACATGAAACTGTGAAAAACATGATGTCTCCAACCTAGAACTCAGGCAGCCTATGAAGGTTATATGTATATGAATTTTACCTATCTTTTGTTGCCTTCATATGTTTCTTGATGACCTTTATCTTCTATATCATCTATTAAAACATGTTATGGTATGTAAGATTATATAAGCCTGACTCATACCAACATAAACATGATTGCAACACCTTCTGTTACAAATCCTGACACGGTGCCATGTCTATATTCATATGATAGCTATTGTTTTTGGGCAAACTCTAGAAAAATCAGGTGAATATCCAGTCGCCCGAAAAATATGTCATGCATGCTCTCAAACTTTCCTCTAAAATTTGTGTCATTCTGTCAAACTAACCATTTGTATATGGGTGAAAAGTTGTACAAAGATTCAATTGAATCCCAAAAGAACTTTGCAAAAGATTTCAAAATTGTGCATGTATTGTGCTAAAACTATCATATATGATACATTGTTTAGATTAACTATCTCATTCACATAGTTCTATGTGAACTATTTAGCCAAGTCAATAGTCTTATCCAGCATGAATGATGTAGAAAATAATAAACAAACACCCATATGGAATCATAACCTCTTAGAAATCCTAGGAATACCAACCAAGAAGTCAATAGTAATATGATCTGACTTCCACTCATGGGATTCAAAAATAAATGTAACAACCTTGCTGGATTTCCATGCTCCCAATTGACCTAATGGAAAACTAGACATTTGGCCACAAATTTTACCATGGAATCCATCATTTATGGACACCAATATAGATCCATCATATTATAGTACATCTTGATACTACTAGGATTCATAACATACATTGACAAATTTTCTTATTCAAGTAGCATATTCCTCAACCCTCTGACATCAAGAACCACCATCATGTTGTGGAAACATATTTTCCCATCCTCAAACTCATGAAATAACCATGCATCTTACCAACTATGCCCCAATACTCTATGGAAAATTATCATCCTATTATGCATCTATTGTATATTGAATCAATGTTGTATTCATAAGAAATTGCGCCAACATGCCTCCTGACATGGTGTTAACACCCCCATTTTTTATCACTTCAAACAAGTTCATGAGAAATATAATTTCTATGGATAATGATGGAATCCATTCCACCTTCCACCCAATCTCCATATGTTCCCTTTTTACCTTTTTCCCATATTATTCCACATATATAATCCACCCTATTGCACCTATTTTCACCTAGTTTGGAGCTTTCTATACAGAAACTTTCTTCTTATGCCAAAAGTGCAATTTGTGCTCCAATTATGCTTTATATAAGCTATTTTCCAATAAATTGCCTAGTTGGATTACTTGAAATAAAACAAACCATTTTTTCAACTGCTTTCCAGAAAATCTAAGAGATAATCTTGTGTTATCTTTCTATGCATGTTTTCTTTGATTTTCTCCAGAACTTTCCTAAAAGTATTGGGAAATCACATATTAATCACCTAGGACATCTGGTGGATCTAAGCCATCCACCACCTACCACATGGAAGATCGCCTCGATCTTTGCACCCTTACTATGTGATGCATGTTGGTGATTTGTTGCATCTCCAAAAGGTTATACCTAAAACCCCAAAACCCGAAACACATACTAAAAATACCCCACTATAGTTACCACATTATGGGCACTTTGTGAACATCCTGAATCTAGAGGATCGACTGCCTCCCTTTTTATTTTTCCTTATTTCTTGTTATCATAGGATCCTTCCTATAGCACCTTTTTCTTTGTTACCTCTTGTAGAATAGTAAAATATTGTAACTGCTACCACAAACTACTATATTTGCTAACTACTATATTTCTCTATAATTGTTGCATCTAATATGTTCTATTGATGCATCTGGTCTATTTGGTCTAGTATAACTACCATGTTGTTGTTATAATTGTTGCTATATACTACATCTAAAAGTGGTTATTGTCTCCTTAGCTTACATATGATAGTCACCCTATAAAATTCTACGCATCAGTCCTAATCACCAATGAGATGTCTCTGGCATGGGAGATTCTGAGGTGATTAGGACCACAACCCACCTAAAAATTAGGAATTTTAGGGCTATGATAGGAAGGACACATACATCTTTAGTGCTAAAATCATGCCAACCAAATAGAATCACATTTTATGTTTCTTTCTTTGATGCGAACATCATGAATCATGCTTCCATTCTGCAAGAAGATAGTGTCTTGATACCAGGTTACCGAGCGAGATGGGGGTTCTAATACTTCCCCAATTGTAACTAGACCAATGAATATGATCTCTGGATTAGTTCTTTATTTTATATTTTCTTCTTATTGTATCATGGATAATCGCTTAGATTGACATTGTCGCTTGAATGCTTTATCTTTTTTTTCTCATTCTTCATACAAAATGTGGTGGTGACTCTGAAACACCCCTTTTTTTCTTATGCAATTTTTCACTGCCAAAAGGACAGATTTCATTCTAGGATATCTCTTCGTGTTTTCCCCCTTTTTGGGTAGGGTGAGACAGATGGAAACCTCCATCTATATGCTCATGTACCAAAGGCACACCAACATGCGCCTCTTACTGCAAACCATTGTATACAATTGTACTTTTTCTATAAAGAAGATGAAGATGAGTTTCTACTAAATTCATCAGCCACTACATTTGTGTTTCCTTGATGATAGTCAAGTGTACAATCATAATCTTTTGTCATCTCTAGAAACCTTTGATGCCTCATATTCAAGTCTTGTTTGTAAAAGATACACTTAAGGTTCTTATGTTCCATGAAAACCAAGCACTTCACCCTGTACAGTTAGTTCCTCCACACCTTATGATATAGGACCATAGTTGCTAAATCCATTTCTTATGTTGGTTTGTTCTCTTTATGCTTCTTACGTTGCCTAGAATTAAAAGCAATCATATTCCTATCATGCATCAGTATGCATCCTAACCCATTATTCTGGTCATCACAAAATAATATATAGCCCCTTGTAGGATCTAATGGAACTAACACATGTACTTATGTTAACTTCTCCTTTGGTAACTAGAAGCTATTCACATTTTACACAAATGGCACATCCTTCCTTATTACCCTAATAATAGCAACTCTATGGCAGTGAAGTTCCTAATGAACCTCAAATAGTAGACAGATATACCAAGGAAACCCTAAACATATGTCGATGTCTTAGGATATTCCCACTCTAGAAAAAACTCCATCTTCTTGGGATCTAAACAAATCCACATCACAGATATGAAATGAACAGCAAAATACACCTCAGTCACCTACAATTCACATTTACTGAACATAGTGAACATCCTACGTTACCACAACAACTCTAATGCTTGACAGAGATGTTGTTCAAGATGCATGTTATCTCTAGAGTAGATCATGATGTCATCCATTACACCACCACAAATTAATTAAGTTGATTCTAAACTCTCTTCTCATTGATCCATAAAAACTAGATATGAATGGGTTAGCCTAGATGGCATAACCACAAACTTTGACCATACCTAGTCCTAAAAGTAGTGTAAGGTATTACATATGCCTTGATTGTAACTAGGTGTTACCCTGACCTCATATATACCTTTAAAAATTCTACAACATCTTTCAACTAGTCAATCAAATCATCTATACTTAGAAATATGTGCATATTTTACATTGTAACCATGTTTAACTATTTGTCAATAGGATAGAACCATCTTTCCTCTTCACAAAAAACATGATATCACCTAAGAGGATGTTCTTGGCCAGATAAACCCCTAATCCAACAACTCGTGGAGCTGCTTCTTCAACTCCATCTCCGTTGGTTCATCTTACATGGTGCTTGTTCTATAGGTTGTGTGCAACATAACAAATTGATCTTAAAATCAATCTCTCTAGGAGGTAGAACATCCTTTATCTTAGGACTTTCTGCATTGGTATCTACCATACAAGCTAAGAAAGATGTAAAACCTAGTCTCATCATTTATATGTTACATATGTTGATACCATAAACATAGGGAGGATATTCCCATCTCCTTAGAAAGTCTAAGATATCTCACCATCAATAAACTCTACAACATTGGACCCACAGTGTAAAAAAGCTTATACAACTCTAAAGAATCCATTTATAGGAACACATCAAACCCATGCATGTCAAGGTAAATGACATTCACATAAATGTTGTATCCTAAGAAAATGAAATATGAGATGGATGGACCTCCTGTAAAATGGAAGGCTCTTCCAAAGGAGTCTCTATAAAAATGTCCTATGATATATAACTATTAGTCAAATTACAAGGTGTATAACCTCTTTGGTTATAAATGAGTGTGTCACATCTAGGTCAATGAAAACATGTATCAAAGGTGATACAAATAAGTTATAATGAAAAAGTTCCATCTGAACTATCACAACACATGGATTGATTACTCTTTCTGGTTTCCTCATTGCATAGTAGATTTCCATTCGATGTGAGAAAAAATGACTCTATCCTCGACCATTTGGTCTTAAACCCTAGACAAGCTAGACCAAGCTAGGGTTAGTGTTAGAACCTAAAGAAGAAACTCTAGATGACCAAAGTTCAAAATAATCCAATTACACCAGCTTAAGCACAAGCATGAAGGAAAACATGGTTTTATATATTTTTATAGATAAAGTTCAATTGGGCAATAATATATGGTGAAGTTATATATTAGTACTCTTGTACTCAACAAAGCACAAAAATAGGAAAAACAAAGTGAAAATTGAATCAAATTAGGGTTTCTCGTCAATTAATCTCATAAATAAATCAAGCCTTCAATTATTATTTGGAAAACATGAGTAGAGGTTAAGAGACATTAAGGGTCTTACATTAATAACTCTCTAGAGATTGATGGATCCTTACTTAACATGTTATATTAATATTATGAATTAATAACAAATATTCAATATAATTTATAGTGTGTGTGTGTGTTCTTTTTTATTTAAGGGTAGTTTGGTGTCAAAATAAAATATGAAACTATAATAAGCATAAACGTGTTCCTTTAAATTTTACTTTCTATTGATTATTTATACTTAATTTTATCAAGTACAATGAACTTCTGAATATGTAGACCAATCAAAACTTGAGATAATTGTTCCATCCAAATAATATAGAGTCATATGTAACACTAATATGTTGGACTCGGAATGAGAGAGCCCTCTAGGAGTTAGGAAAATGGGTTTGCCTACAAACTGACAAAGTTATCATATACCCTTTAGGCATATTACAAGACACAAGTAACAAGGATAGACTTATAACACCAAGGATCCTTTCTTAACCCTAATCTCATTCTATTTATCTTAAATTCTTACTTGATAAGGACTTAAACCAATATATTAATTTTGAGATAACCATAATCAGATGATAACATGATTTATATGGCTGATTTATCTTGTGATACATAAACAAAATTGAATTTTTTCATTTAATGTGTATGTATATTATCAACCTTAGTTGTTTCTCCTTAAATTAGGGTTTCAATCCTTAGTTTTTTGTTGTAGATTTGGTGGGTCGTTAACTAGAGTTCGGTTTGTGTGAACTAGGGCCAGGTTCATGAATAGTGAGACTCTAGAGAAATAGGGTGAAGAGAAAGAGAGTTGAGGGTTGTATGTGTGGGAATTCGACGGGGTTCATGTGGACCCAACCCAAATTCATGACTACGATAAACGTAAGTTTCATTTTTAAGTGATAAGTGAATTTATATGATGAGAGAGAAGTTTCCTAGGGTCAGTTGTGAACATGGTCTGGGTAAAGGTGAACCTAGCTAGGATTGAGTGGAAGTGGTTTTAGGATGGTGCTAGAAAACTCGAGTTGGGTTCCCTTAACTTAAGTCAAGATGCCTGCATCGGGCCCACATAGGGGAAGTGGTCAATGTATGGGTTTTTGGACTCTATTTTTAGCCCTTCTTGAACTTATAGCTATAAATAGATGACCCTAACATTTCTTCAAATTTACCCTCTAGATTTGTTGAAATGTTATTAGAGATAGAGAGAGAGATGATACCCTCCCCTAAGGGTATATATCGAGACAAGAGCTTGATGTTGGTCATTTGGCTTGGTACATGGAGATCTAAACAAGTAGATTTTTATCTAAGATAGATTCTTCCATTTCCATCTTGAGGTAGATATTTTTTACAAGATTGTTCGTAAATATGACCAAGGTTGATCTATCTTTCTTTGCCTTGGAGAAGGTTGATGCATGGAAGATCCTGGTGGATAACCTCAATTTAAGGTTCGTTATCCTACGTGGAATATGTTATTCTTATTCTTTCCACTTCCTTAGATCCATGTATGTCTTTCTTAGATGAAACAAGAAGATTTTGATCTTATTTCTTCTTCTACACCCATTTGTCTTTGGATAGGATCATGGTAGATGATTGTATTATAGAGATGGTTGGTGCCTTGGAAGATGTGGAAAGTCAATGAGGAGGTCATTTTGTTGTTTTCATGACTTTAGGACATGGAGAGGGAGGTTGATCTGAGAATCTTTTTCCTAGAGATTGAAGGATGGGCTTTGAAGTCGGAAATTTTCTTGCTCCTTCCTTGTTATATATGCATCAAATGGCTTAATATACTAAAATCCAGGTGAATACATGAATCTTTGGCAGTATATCATGATTATTGCTAAAATTTACATTTTTCTTGGAAATAAAAATCTTACTTCTCAATGTGTGTACTCTTTACTTGCATGTATGCTAGTCTTTAATCTTAATTTTAGAATGTTAAATAGGAATTTTATAACATATTGAAATTCTGGTAACAAACTTACTTTGAGCTATATACACAATTACCCTTATTTGAAAACCTCATTTCCAATTTCTTGGTTCATATTTGAATTTCTTGGGTCAAAATAAGTTTCTTCTCCCCAGTTTAGGAATAACTAAAAATGAGTCTCTAAATCTAACTTCTTGAAGTATGTTGGTAACATCTTAGTCAATTGAGAATAATTGCATGCAAATATAGCAAATTGACATTGCAAGGATCTAATAGTGTCAACTCAAGGACTACTAGACATGGGATCTATGAGAAATAATAACATATGTAGGAAATACAGGTATAGGGCTCCATTAAGAATCATGTTACACAAAGGTAGGTATGTGAAGAAATTGAATTCATAGTGTGATATAGCGTGATACATGTAAAATATAATGTTAAATAAGAAAATTATCAATAGTAAGTTTGGTTGTGGGACCCTTGCTTTAAATAATGCTTAATTATTGTAAACATTGAAGTCATATTTTAAGCCTTAACCTTTTACATGAAGGTCACTATGACCGTGAAAATCAGAGTCTCATAGTTGTATAAACTTTGAATGAAATATATCCTTTACAGTAATAGATGTTTCCATGCCTCGTATTATAAGTAATACATCATTACATTAAGCATGTAAACATTTTAATGCTTTTATTAACTCCCAAGTAACTCTTGCCATGGTAAACTGACATGTGCTCATTCACCTTTTTAACACCAAAAATGCAACGTGCATTTGACCAAATAGAGTGAATTGCTCGTATTAAAATTAGCAGGTGTTAATTCTATAACAATGACCCCTCTCATTCTTTGAATTCATAGACTATAGAATAAAAAATAGAAGTAGCCTAATAAGTCAATGGATTGTCTAATGATGAGTAAACTACTAGGGTCAATTGTCTTCCTTATTGGAGAGACACATTTGATAGATTGATTTTGTTTGGCCTTTTCTAACTAATGGAGATGTTTCCTTACAATATAATTCCTATGAATCCATCGGCCATGTATAATGCTAGTAAACAATAGTATGCATTGTTTGGAACTCTATAAGTATCATCCCTCTCGACCTACAAACTCCCTCGGTAAGAAACACTTGCACCATTACGACCTGCAACATTGTAGACCTACAAACTATCACAGGCTCTCCATACTTATGCCTAGAGTTATTTCTTGCCACAACTGCCAAAGTGATCCTCAACATTCTCACAATGCCCACGATCTCCTAGAACCTGGTTCCTCATCCCTCTCGGCCATGCCACTCATTATTCAACATTCACCGTGTTTCTAAGAGATCCAAGAGCAAGACGACTACACGATCATCTATTATGCACCTACGAATGAAGATCCCACATGCCACTGATATCAACAAACTGACACCATGTTTCTACTACAAGTCCAACAAATCACCACCACCTCCTCCTCTTTGTCATCATCCTCCTACTGTCTGTGCTACCATATCCGATCACCTGCACCACATAGGAAAGATCCATGTCAGCAACCACTAAATCTCAACCTCTCAGACCTTCATATTTCTTCCTTGTCAGAGATATTGTTTATCTCCTCAAACATCCTCATCACTCTCATCAAAGTTGGGGTTTCTCGTTGAAAATGGCTAGTGATTGTGTTGACTACTGGAGTTTTTACTCTAAAAATTTGGAAGCCTGAAAGCCTATTAGAGTTTAAAGCTTTGGAAAATGGCCGTATGGCTTGCTAATATAACTCGTCATGTCGGTCAAAATCCTCATGTAACATTACTGAACTTCAAAGTTACTTAACCTAACAAAAGGTATGATAACGATAATATGATAGCAAGTAGGCTATGTGTACCACCCATAAATAAATGAATCGAATTTTCATTTTATCATAAAAAAACTATAGTATGATACATATATCTTCTAGTTTATCAGGGTATGCAAGCAATATATTCAATAGCCTCGTTTCATGTTTTCCTTGTGTTATATAAGTTTAAGTTTATTAATAATATTATGATATAGAATCCAAATCTGAATGTTCAATAATATTAAACATGGTAATCAACCATGCCTTTTATAATGGATGTACATATGCTAGTATAAAGATATTAAATTGCATGTAATTGATCTTAGTATTCCCATGAATGGAATCCTTGTATTCCATAAACCCACTAGTAATGATACATTAGATAGATACTCAATTAACCATTTAGATAATTTGTATTTAATATGTGGTAATGATGATAACCTATTCTAATTATTCAATTTTCTTGGTACTAATCATGTTGGTTTCATATTGGACATGTATTAATATATAAATAGTGGTACTTTGTACATGTGTATAAAACTAGGTAGGTAAGTATATTTGTAGTATTTTGAACCTAAGGATAACTTACTACATTGAATATTAATCGTAATTTTAGATAATAAAGGGAATGAGAAATGTTTTAAACCTAGTCATAGTAACAATTATGTTTAATTGAACAATAAAACATATACTCTGGTCTTATTAATATATAGAAATATGTATGGGACCTTAAAATGGGAATTTAATGGATCATATGCCCCTTATTTATATTAGAAACCTAAAAGAGATGAAATGGTTAGTAAACTTACTATAGTGGTTATAAATATATGATAAGATAAACCCATTATACTAGAATTACTATATGGAAAGGTAATTGGAGAAGTATAAATATTCACAACCCTATATGGGAAACAAAAACAAGAAACATAAATTGAAAATATTGAGGAAGAATTCATTCTAAGAAAATAATCATATAGAGACAAAATATTTTTTCTTTCTTGATCTTCCATGTTTGGAGTCCAAACATATATTCAGTGGTGAATGATCTTAGAATCTTATCTTGAGAAAAAGGTATTAGATTTTCTATTTTCTTATTGAGTTATTTCTATCCCTCTTGAGTTCTATACATATTTTTTGGTGATGAACCCTAAACTATTTATAAGCCTTTCCTAACTTTGAAGGTCACCACCCTTTGAATCATTATTTTTTTATAGGTTTAAATCATAATTGTTGGATTTTGTTAAATATTAATATAGTAGTGTTTTATCTATTGCAGTTTTGACTCCCCGTAGGCTTTGGCCCATTAGAGCTTTGGCTCACTTGAGGTAGGGTACATCCCATCACCCTGTGTAGTAGGTTGTAATGGATTAGTTGTCCCCCAGTCTATTGGTTAAAATAGCAATTTGGCTTTTATGTCATTCTTTCATAGATGATAGGAAACATGGAACTTTATTCTTTGAAGAAATGATATGACAGTTATTAATATTGATATTTAAACTTGATCATTGCAAATATTTTGATAATTTGATATCTTGAACCTGGACCATTTTTCATAATTGTTAGACTTGTGGAATTTCTATCTTGAAGTAAAAATATTGAAGTGTTTCTATTTGTTATCCTTATTGTGCCAAATTAAGGGAACTAAATCTCACTGCCTAGATTTGATATTACCTTTGAACCATATTTTGTAGTAATTTTTAATAGCTCAATAAGTGAATTTAATACCATCTTTGCTAATATATGTTTCCTTTCTTGGGTTCCATTCTTAGTTTTAGTCCCTCTGAGAATTCATGGATAGGATCTTGGAAGATACGTGCATGGATAGTCCTCTATTGAAGAGTACATAGGTATCATGCCTAATTTGTTAATTTTTATATAGTCCTAATGTATAAGATTCCATGAGTTGATGTGAAGCATGAATGTACACAAGACTCCTTTATATTTATTCTGATTTAAATCATGTTGAGAGTAAAAAGTGGTCCAAAAGATTGAGTTTTTACAAGGAGTAGAAATGATTTCTTCTCCCTCTCTTAAACATTCCAAGTGAAGATCAAAGGGTACCTAACATAGCCTACAAATATGGCTAGGTTAGGTGAATCTAGATAGGTTTAGGAAACCTGATATTGGTATATGGGGAGAAATAATTCATTTTTCTCATGTCATTATATTCTTGCTTGAAATAGGTATATAGTCATATTATATTCTATTATGTACTCTCTTCTTACTCATGGAAGGTTCAAATGAAGTATAAAACCTTATAAATAAAGTTACACAGACACAATATAAAAATAAAGTTGTGGAAAATTTATGCTTATGTTGATCTTGGATTACGTGATGTATCTTGAAGAAAATATGCATGTACATGTTAGAATCTAGGAAAGTATGAATGAATGTGATTTACAAAATTATTAATAAAACATGATCTTTTATTTAAGTATTACAACTTTATATTAAAGTAGGCACGCAGTGGGATCTTCCCCCTCCTAATATGAAGGTGTATTCTTATATTCTCCTCTACTCAATATCCTTCTTAAACAAGATGAGGTAATACATGGAACTAGAATTTTTCTAAGGGACATACATAAATGTAGGCTTAAAATACTTGAGGTTGATGCCTTGAAGGAAATGGCATGGCATTGCCATCATGGTTGATGGCATGGGCCATTGGTTAATGCTTAATTCCATGATTAAAAATTATAAGAAGATGAATTGAATGAGGGAAGCTTGGGCCTAATAATATAATACATGTATATGTGTGTCATACTCATTTTCAGATAATGATATAATACTTTATGATTATTATGTAGATATTAGAAAAATAATTAAATGATGATTTATTTGCCTTACAACAGGATGATTCTTGAAAGTAATGCAATTTGATGATGTCCCAAATACTCCTTTTACACTTTTATTGTTATGGTAGATATTATTATGTTATGTCTTGTTTATGATTATAAAGAAAGAATACACAGATAAGAATGTGGTTTCATTATTATCCTCCATGTATGAGTAATGAATATGAATATGAATATTGGAAGAGAAATGCATGTTGTTGATTCCATGTTTAAGGCTAATGTTGAGCAATTAAGGAATAGGATTGTGTTCCCTAGATGATAATCCCGAGTCAGATCAGATTGTTCATAGCAATGAAAAAATGTGGCCTAGTGGTCATGAGTATAAATATTAATAATTGCATGATATTGTTTATTTACCAAAATGTAGCTCATTCATATTAAGTTCATATGAAATTCTTATTGCTTCCACATGATAATGATAAAACCAAAATCTCTAGTTTAGTCATACCTAAGAAAGATTCTATGTGTATGCACTAGATTTCAAAGACGAGTAATGGACTAAGTAAGAAAGTGATATATAAACATGTAGTTGGTTTCCTTTCACTATAGTACTTCACCAATGTTTAGACATCAAAGAGGCAAAATATGTATCCTTGTAGTAATCAAAGAGTTATGAGAAGGTACATAGACTGTACATTACTAGGTATACATATATGAGTGAGAACCCATATGACTCATGTTCTCCTCAGCGCCCTGATATCTCTCATGACATGGTCATGGTCAAGGATGTATCTCTAATTTTTGTGGAAATTATGTTAATTTTGTGATAAATGATATGTGATGTGTGCAATGTGATATGTGACCTAGAGACATGTGTAGCCAGTATAAACATCATATTGTATGTTGTCTTTTGAGCCCCCACTAGTGTCTTTCTAAGAGATTATCCCCTCACAACGATCAAGGCATGGTGAGATATTTATGAGAAAAGCTCCTTCCTGGATCCTTTATGGTAGGCTTAGGGAGTTCACTATCAATAAGCTTGTAATTTGAATACTACACTACAAATTAACCAATGCAAGAGTCTAGTATAACATAGGGCTAAGTAGGTTATAATTGTTGATTCTAACAATTATAAACTACAAGATATTTCCTATTGTCACCTAAAGCACTGTGAGTGATATTAACTTTATCTACTTGAGATGGTCGATATATCAGAATGATACTAAACTAGTCTAAAATATCATATGTCTTGTGATAAAGATGTGTTCCTCAAAAGTATAAGATCCAGGTTTAGATTGGAAATTTAATTAAACAATAGTACCATTCTAGAATGACATTATTTATTAAAATGTTGTTAGTATATGTTTATCTATATTTTAGGGATTAATCCCCTCATTGGGACTCTTCATGAGTCTCACATGTTTTTGGTATGCTACTTTTAGGCACAATGAAGCTACAAAAAGGACATGATGATCAATATTTAATAATAAATAATATAGTTTAGTCTACAATGTCCTTTTACTCTCACTATCCTGTGTTTTCAGTAGGTAGTTGATATAGCACATTTATATTGTTTTCCTTTATATTTTCATATGATTATAAGTTGTGATTACAATAGTCATCATATATTATTAGATATTCATGAAAACATATCTCCTTGTAAATCATATCTTGAGATTAATAAACATAATTTTAGTCTTTTGACTATTATGACCTCTTGAGAATGATATTTTTGTTAGGTTATAATGTCTTAAATGATTTTTAGTGAATTTTCATAATGTTTTGGCTATTGGCTTATATGGTTTGAGTTGTAGCTTTGGAATAGCAGAGTTTTTTCCTACTCTAGATGGTGGGACACTTATGTCTTTATATGATGAATGCTTGTATTTGCAACTTGTGGAGCTTGCTTTATTCAAATATTTTTGGTTCAGTTTTTGTTGGTTGCTAGATTTAAGTTAGGATTTTATTAGATTTTTCCTAATGATCATTTGAGATTTGATTAGTGTGTGGTCCTCATAAAATTAGAAAACTAACCTTCTAATATTTGATCAAACAAGAGTCTTATAGATTAATATAAGCTTAAACCTAAGAGCAAAGACTTCATGATTACTCACAAACCACTGAAGAAAACCATCATCAAATCATAGAAATGTGTTCTTAGTATACTTTTAAAAAAAAGAGCCTAAAAGTGGGCAGAAGGATGATTGGAGTGTGAAAAACCAATACATCCATTCCAACAAGAAGATGGGTGAAAAGGGAAAAATAGAGGAGCAACACTACCAAGAAAATAATGATTGGGATCAAACTGCCATCAAAACTTGAGGTAATCCTAAAGAAAACATGTGATGAGGAAGCTACACGACATGAAATCATGTAGAGGGTTGTAGAAACCATGAAAAAGAGGGGAAGATAAATATTACCTTAGTAAGTTGAACTACTCAGTATAGGATCTCCATGTGACCCTAAAAGACTAACTGACTACCTGGGAGGGAGTGACGATCTTGGGTGTTCATGCAAACTCATGGCTACATGCATTTGCAAACGATGTGGGGGGAAAACATGTAGTGTAAGGAAAGGGCTTTTGGGGTTCAATTTGATTTCTAGGATTTTGAGGTTTGCATTTAGTATTCCAATTTTATAGTTTAGGGCTAGGGGAAATCTACATCTTTTCTGACCAAAAAAAACTACAACTTTATAAGGTCAAGGTTGGTTAGGAAAGTATAGTGGATGAGACCTATCAAAAATATGGACAAAATACTCATGAGATTATGTGAAAGGAGAAGGAGGTGTTATTGTAGGATGTGATAGAGTATAGAGAAACAAATATGCTGAGAGAAAACTACACCACATATTGTCCACTAGGAGTAGGAAACATGCATGGAAGAAGGATCGGTGTCCATTTGACAATCCACCTCAAAGTTCTAAATTGGTCTGCCTTCTCCTAGTCATTTGATTGTAACCCCAAAATAGTTAAAACATAGGTTAATTGATATTGATTGCACTTAGTTAGTATTATTTTGTGTTTTAAGTTATCTTCTAGCTATTTTTAATTGAGGGGCCTATTTTTATTTAATAACTACAAAACATTAAACCCTAGCTATTACGATGTGAAGAATATGACTTTCAAATTATTTTGGGATTTAGGCTTCTCAAATTCCTAAGGTTATATCCTTTTAAAGTTGGTGATTCTATTCATGTCATAGATGTGGCTTGTACTTGAGACCTTCATGTAACAAACCAACAATCTGGTTGTCTGGGTGTCCCATCTTGGACTATTTTACTCAGGTAATTAACACAATAATAATATCCAAAGGAATGTTCTCCACCAAATTTTGAGAAAATTTAAAAAATCTCATATGCCATGAATATGAGACTTTTAGAGAATAATTGAGAAATAACTTGATGTATATTTTATTTTATTTAATCACTAATCTAGTCCTTTATGCCTATTTGGGGCTAAATAAGTAATTAGAGAAATATGTTAGATTGGGAAATACTTTAATTAGGGTGAAACATATTGATTGAGTCAATTATTACATTAGATTCCTATTGATTTCTCAATGGCCTAAATGTCATATTACCGTATATTGAGGTATTGATGGGACAATTATGGTTAAAGTGTATGGAATTGAATCATATAGGTTAACTAAGTTCCAATGAATGTATATGAACATGTTGTGTCCATGTTAGTAAATTAGGATTTTGAATGGTATATTTGGGGTCGATTACACATTAGAGCTTAGTTTATGCACGGATATTTCTAAACTTAAATTTAAAAATTTTGATTAGGGATGATTTCTAGGACAAATGTTTAGGAAAATGACTTAATAGGTTATTATCATTGTAGACTTGTAGTTGTAAAGAATCATCACGTCTATAGTTTTTGTTCTCCTCTAGTTCTATTAATAACATCTTTTTTATTCGAGTTAACAGTACGGATGACTACTTACTATCCCCAATACCATCCATAACATATGTTTATATTGAGTGTTTTATTTTAATATTTCAATCCCATGCGTATTGTTTCCAGCTATACTTTAAATTGGTGTCATATATATCACTCTCAAGGTGGGTGAATCAGGTACATTGTTCTTTATCAAGAACCAATATGTTTGGTTTGATATCACGTATCATGACTAATGAGATTCTTTCATCAACAAACACATACTCTAGTCTTATGTATTATTGTTGTCTATTTGGCTTGGACACTAATATCTGATTAGGAACATGACAAAATGTATGTACTCTTATCATTCATATGACCTCATTGTTCTGGTCCTCAACCTGAAGACATGTCATCAAGTAACATCATTCTTTACACACATACCATGTTTATGTCATAATCTCATGGAGACAAACATTATAGATAGAATTAACTATACCATTATCAAATAAGATACTTGATGCCCTATTAAAAATTTCATATGATTGGATCTCTAGGAGTACATACAAACATACTCCCTCTAACACTTAGAGACAATCACCCATAAATCTTATTTCAAGTGATATTAACATGTCCATCATATTTTTGTTGCACAAGTGCTTTTGTAGTGGGTTAGCAATATTTGCTTCAAGTCGGTAGTTTGTGAGTATTCACATCTCCTCATTGTACAATATCTTGTATGATATGGAATTGTTGCAGCATGCAATTTGAGTTCCTTTGCCTCTCCAGTATCTCCATTGTTGTCACAATATTTCTAATGTGTCATCCATGGTTAGAACCTCCCACAAGTTCATCTAATGAAATTCTTCATCCATATAGTGACCTTTGTTGTCTTCAGAACACCTAGACACTCGAATTCTACTATAGATTAGACAATTGTATCTTGCTTGGAACATTTCCAACTTACATATCTATTTTTAAGGTCAAACACAAATTTAGATTTGTGATCGTTAATTTTCTTTTTCATTTTGGAAGATTGCCTCAGTGTAACCCTTTACACCAAACTCTTCCTTATTACCATTACTTAAGGAACCAATACTTTTAGTGCTCTTTAAGTACTTAAGGATGTTTTCTATGATAGTCTAGTGACTTTCACTAGCATCTGACAAATATTTGCTTATCATGTCATACTTACAAGACTATGGTATGAGTAGATAACATTTCAAATATGACAGGTCCAAGTGCAAATGCACATGACATCTTACTAATGTTCTGTTCAGTAAAGGACAATAATGGATAGCCCCTCAAGCAACCCGAGAGATCTTTTTATAGAAACTATGGGGGAATTCTATTCATCTCAATCCCCGGTGGGCTAGAAAAAGTTTTACAAATAGGATACCGACTACTTACAAAAACAGATCCTCAAATCAAGACTAAGACTCAAAAAATGACAAAAGACTATCTATGTGTTTGCAAGATCAACTGCCAAATGCCTCAAATACGAAATGCCCCAGGATTCTAACCTAAACAAGTCCCAGGTGGGGGGAGGATAGCTTTGAGCTCTCTAAACATGTTTGGATGCTCTAACCCCATCTCATATTCAGCCAGCTTGATGGAAAGCCTAGTGACTTCTCTATGTATAAAGGAGGTTTGACAATTTCTTGCATGCATAAGTTATCTAACATGTTGAACGTGTCCACTCACTCACCACAGAGGATATGACTTTCCATCTAGAAGGGATATTAAGCATTGGTCGTCACTTTCCAATACCATTTTGGAAAGGGAGGAAGAACCAAGAGCACAAGTCCAACCTTGAATGCCTCTAAGAGACCATCAATGTGGGATGCCCCCTAGACAGGGCCCATGAAGACCACTAAAACATCACCATTAGAAGAACTAATGATGCCTCCAAAGTCCCAACCATGTTCCCTTCCCACCTCTCTTCCATCTCACACTGACAGCATTGAGCTTAAACCATTCATCTAATGGGGTCCACCAAAAATGGGTCTAAGAACAAAATTTTGGATCCTTAGAAGCGGAGAGAAGCCTCACACCCTCCAAAACTCTATTGTTCCTTCATCTATACCCAAGCACCTAGGGGTATAAACACAACTAGATGTTTGCAAAAGGCATACTCAGCACCAAATCCTCTTGCTATCCAACTTTCTAAACTTAAACCTACTTGCACATCTATCCACCCAAATACACCAAAGAATAGTAATGGAGAGGATACCATAGAGAAAGTCGAGCTGTGAATTCCCATTTGGTAGGGATTAATAATGGCATAGGGACAAGTTAACCGGCCTAGAGGTGCTAAAGGAGTTGAAATCTAGGATTTTTTTCACCCTCTACTCAAAGGTAGTTTGCTATATCCCCAGAAAGAAAAAGATGGTCTCTGTCCGAGATTGTAACACTCACAACTGCAAACTATGGGATGACAAGACATGATATTGTCATCTGTAGGGATGACCAAGCGTGAAAACTTCCACACAAAGGTACTGATTTTAAGGGGAAGCGTTGGGTTCCAAATCCATCTAAGGCCAACGGACCTACCGGGGTGCGGGACATTTCTATATCATGTAAGGATTTTTAGAGCAGATTTAACCATGAAGAAACCATTTTCACAAGGCATCCATTTGGTTTTATCCTCCCCTCCCTCATCTCCTTCAGTACTACTCAAGTGTTTAAGAACCTCCTCAACAACCTCTTCCACCAGAACACCCCAAAGAGTAGAAAGATTCTAGGCCCTACTACCTCTATCCACACAAAAAAATCCCTCATTCTAAGGTTAGGTACTATGTCAAAATCATCATGTCTCCATCTATCTAACTTGTCATCTCCCCAATGAGAATCCCAAAAAGAAATATTTCCAGAGACGAAGTACCACCTAGTGTTTCTCATCACTATAGGAAAAACCTTCCATATTCTCCTCGGATGAGATCCTACTTTTTTTAAGATGTCATGGATGGGTCAAGCCTAAGTACCGACTAACCCTACTGTATTTTTGGAGACAAAATGTAGCCCAAAGAGAGGAACCCCGTCGGATATTCCAACTGACTTTATAAAGTATGCTTGGTATCTATCTAGCTAGACCATTAACCCTTCCTCAAGGGTCAGGGAGGCCACAAGGTCCCATCTGACCCGGTTACGCCTCTTCATCCCCTCTCTAGATTCCCAAAGGAAACCTTTTATTTGTTTCTCTATGTCACTTAATATAGTTTTAGGGACCGCACAAGCATCCAAATTATGGGTGGGTATGGATGAAAGAATAGGTCTGACTAAGTTAAGTTGACTCGAGAAGGAAAGAAGGATACCCACCCAAGATGTGATTCTCTTTGTAATCTTGTTTATCAAACTGACAAAGTGTCTAACCTTTATTCTACCTTGATCATCTCTATCCTCAAAAAACCCTAGGCTTGTAGTAGTTGTTCCCTCCTAAGGTCTAATGTTTTTCCAATCGTGACGAGTGACCTTTCTCTATTGATTTTCTATCCGAAATAGATCTCATAGTCCGCCAGGACAAGCTCCAATATTTCTTTAGAGTTTCGTGAAAAATTAAGGAAAAAAATCAAATCATCAACAAATATGAGGTGTGATGGTGCCAACCCACCACCACGGTCCTGAACCTGGCAATTCTCCCATCATCTACTTCCATCCTAACATATCCCCCGAGGACCTTTTGTAATAGAATGAAGAGGAGCGGTGAAAGGGGTCGCCTTGTCTTAAGCCTCTCGAAGACTTGGGGGGGGGGGGGGATGTGTGTTTGACCATTTATCGAGATCGAGAACCGCAGTTCCGGGACGATTTTCATGGTGATTTTTATCACCGCATGGCTGAAACTAAATGCTCGAAGGACGTTTGCCATGAATTTCCACTCTCTGCTTGGTCAAATACCTTGGACATGTGGACTGTATATGCTATGTTCTCCATGCCGGCGTTTCCCATACCAATGTCATGGATGATCTCATGGGCCAACCTAATATTGTCACTAGTATTTCTGCCTTTTACGAAAGTTGTTTGTTCAGGGGATATGAGCCTAGGGGTGAAGATAGACAATCTTGATAGAATTACTTTAGCGACTATCCTAAGGGAGACATTTCCTACACGTATCTTCTAAAGTCTCTAACGCTTCATGAGCAATATTTCGTGTTTGAACGAAGTATCCGTCAGGATTCCTGAAGGCGTAGATTTACTTTTTATGCTGACAACAGTGCGAATAAACTACTCGATTCACTGTTCGAAAAAAAACTACGGGATTCACTGCATTGGTGCCTCTACCCACTCTTGTTAGGATTTTATCTCTTATCCTAATTGGATAAGAAATAATATCTAACAATATTAAAAAAGTACAATTAATGTTAGATTTAGAGTCCAAGACATTATTTCTTTATCCTTTTGTATTGTCATTTCTAATCCCTATAGAATTGTCATATCCTCTCGTATTGTCTAACCGAGAGTCTCTATCTATAAATAGGGATAGACATCGATCGATATTGTGGGCCAAGATGCACCGATATGTGGGGTTTCAACGTGTGGTAATTTTGGGCGTGCCAACGTACGACAACATCGTGTGTCAAAACGGGAAGCCACAAAAGATAGCCAAAGAGGAGAGAGAACGAGAGTGGGTTACGGAAATCTATTATGGGCACGAGATTGTGAGGGAGCGACAATCCTTGTAATCTTCTTGGAGTTGCTTAATAGAATTTTGTGGTCTTCTTCACCAATCATGTTCTCTGCTTGGTTATTTACTTGGTGGTTATTGGCTTTGTTGACGTGGGCGGTCGTGACTTTTATTGTTTATACTTGGGTTGTATCTCATGTGGTATTTTTCTTGGGCTTGAAGCTTCTGCAAATCTCTTCAAGTGGTATCAGAGTAGGATTCATGCGAGACGATCAAGAAGCATTGGAAGCACATAAAAACATGACGACGTCGAAAACTACCGTTGGAGGTCATCCGGTAGTAAATTTTGATGGCAACATCGTTATGCAACCAGGCGAGAGTGAATCCTCGTGTTGTGAAATATCAATACGAGGTGGAGTCGTGCAATTCACTTGTAAGGGGCAAGCGACAACAGAGGCTACTTGGTTCTATTGACTGGTTGTATTTTTTTCTAACCAAAAGATGAGCAGCTGATGAGAGGTCTACCGACTCAGAAGGTGTAGATGAAGCAGTAGCATGGGTGGCGGATGTCATCAATCTGAAGATTGCTACATGTATTCAAATCTCACGGGCAGTCTGGTGCGAGACTAAAAACTCGATTGCAAATTTCAACAGATGCAGAGGCGAAGCTGTCAACTGTTGAAAAGAGGAAGTCGTGGTTGGACCGACCACACAGTGTCTTCAAGTGGGTGTGCCTAAAAGAAGACACAACCCTATGGCATGGGGGTCAAAAGTGCGAATGATGCCGGTTCTTTCAACTACAGGTGGAGGTGGTGCAGTTTCTCAAAGTGTACAATACGAAGAGCTCTCACATGAAGGGTCTGGACAATAATGTCTGGACACACACTCCATGCAGGCGTGCATGGTGATACACTTCTGGAAACAGGAGCAACTTCTGAGGGCGGAAGCACAGAAGAAGAACAGGAGTAGACTTCTTGGAGGAGCAACTTCAGCGGATAAGATTCAAGGTGGAGATTGTTAGGATTTTGTCTCTTATCCTAATTGGATAAGAAATAATATCTAACAATATTAAGAAAGTACAATTAATGTTAGACTTGGAGTCCAAGACATTATTTCCTTATCCTTTTATATTGTCGTTCCTAATCCCTATAGAATTGGCGTACCCTCTCGTATTGTCTAACCGGGAGTCTATATCTATAAATAGGGATAGACACTGATGGATATTGTGAGCCAAGATGCACCGATGTGTGGAGTTCCAACGTGTGGTAACTTCGAGTGTGCCAACGTAGGACAACATTGTGTGTCAAAATGGGAAGCCACAAAAGATAGTCAAAGAGGAGAGAGAACGAGAATGAGTTATGATATTTTATTGTGGGCACGAGATTGTGAGGGAGCGACAATCCTTGTAATCTTCTTGGAGTTGCTTAATAGAATTATGCGATCTTCTTCGTCAATCATGTTCTCTGTTTGATTATTTATTTGGTGGTTATTAGCTTTGTCGATGTGGGCGGTCGTAACTTTTATTGTACATACGTGGGTTGTATCTCGTGTGATATTTTTCTTGGACTTGAAGGTTCCGCAAATCTCTTCAACTCTGTAGTTGATTGGGCCTTTGCTTTGTGGTTTTCTGTATGAGAACTCACCGCACCACCCATAGCACGGAGAGGTTGGTTTCTGCGGTAAGGAACATTAAAATAGTGAAATACCAAGATCGGTTTTTTCTGGTAGCCTCGCGGCGTCAAATTTGAACATAGCTTGCCCACGGTGGGGGGACCAGTTTGATGGTGGTGGCTCAGTTGTGGGTCTGGCGCGTCCTAAATGTTTGGCCGCAGTTGCAATCAGCGCTTTAATTATCATAAACAAAAACGGCTGAGCTGATAAGCGGATTCCAAACAAAGCAAACGCAGAAAAACCATTTGGAATCCGGTTCAGTGTCCCTAGACTGATCCATACGTCAACTAAGGGGATGTATGCATCACCTTATGCTATTGGAAAATACTGCATATAAAGTATTGCCTTAGTTACGTATCTAACTAGTGGTTTCTCTGAAACATGCGCTGAGGATAAATTAAGGCTTGTTTGGTTAGGTACAGTTGTAAAAGTGTTTGCAGTGTAGATTCATAAAATCGTACGTTATAGCCTTAGTACACTCAATTAGGGCACGTTTGGTTTGTAGGATTTACTGAAATCTTGTATTCTGTCCATCCTGCATTACTGAAATGCTGCATTCTCAAAATCCCGCAAAGTAAAATTTTATGTTTGGTTTGCTGGATTTTGTATGTGTGGGATTTATTTTTTTTTCGTGTCTACCATCTTGCCCATGATGGATTTTGGCGTCCGGGAGAATTTTGATGGAGACCAAAATACGGGATTCCTATTATGTCTGAAAATCCCGAGATTAGCCCCATTTCTCCAATCCTGCAAACCAAACATAAAATTTGCTGAACTGGAGCCTAGAATACAATCCAATACGGCAAAATCCAAGTAACCAAACATGCCCTATGGATTCTACAAGTTGGGCGCCCTGTCACTCGTCACCCATAACACCGGCCCTTGGTGCCTGGTGGTGATATTTTCTTGATAACCCAGTCATCGTTCATTTATAAAAGAGCACAATAGATGCCCGTGCATAAATTTTTTTTTTTTGAAAGTGGGACCGAAGTCATTTTATTAACCCAAATCTTTTTGTGCTAGTACAATGACTTCATTTTCAAAGTTATCTATTCGAGAAAGGGAGAACTCTAACATGCGTGCCTTAGTGGCTAACAGGTGGCTGACTCTATTTGCCTCACGGTACACATGATTAAGGTTCATAGCATAAAAATCTAAAGTGGCTTCTACAATCTGCATGACGACACGGTCCTCGTATCCTCGGCCATAGTGGCCAACCTTGATGGCTCGTACCAGGTTCAGGCTATCCGTTTCCACCAACAGATCTGTGAATCCCATTCTGCGAGCTTCCTTCAGTGCCCCTCTCATCGCCATTGCTTCCGCCATGAGAGCTAAGGTAGCATGTCCAAGCTGCAATTGAAATGTGGCCCTGATCTTCCCTTGACCATCACAGATGACTGCACCTCCAACTGTTGTTGTACCTTGCTGCCAACATGCGTCCACGTTAAGTTTAAGAACACCACCCCCGGCGGCTTCCACGGGGTGTCTCTTGGCAGCGTGGCCCTTTGTCCCGCCGCATGCAGCTTCCTGCTCTGGTGGTTCCGGTAGTCACGGACCAGATTGGAGAAGCTAGCAACCAGCGTCGTCTCGTAGAGTGGTGTATCTTCAAATAGGACCGTGTTCCTCGCCGTCCACGCTATCCATAGCATCGTCGCCAGCTCCGCAACCACCTCCTCCTTTGCGTGGTTAGTCAGTACCTGCAGCAGGTCCTCGGTGTTTGCCACTAGCTCGGTGACGCCATGCAGTTCCTCACCGCCACAAGCCCATACACGTTTTGTGTAGTCGCATCGGAGAACCGTGTGTAGTTCATCTTCCTCAACTTGTTTGCATCGTTGGCAGATGTTAGTCTCCGTGATCTGCCTTCTATGGAGCCTACTCATCGTTGGGAGTGCTTGCTTGCATAGCCGCCACACAAAGTGTATAAGCTTTGGTGGCCACTTCTTTTTCCACAGCTTGTCCCACTCGTTCCCATCTGTCACCGGTGCACCGCCGTTGCCCTTTGTGATGTACTGGTAAATCGACCGGGTGGTGAGTTCTCCTCTCGAGTCAGGTTCCCATACGAGCTGATCTTCTTCCTCCGATGCACTGAGTGGAATGCTTAGAATTCTCTCATGAAGTGTGGGCGGCAATAGCATTCGGATGCGCTCTTCGTCCCATGAACCTTCTGCTTGCTTGATGAAAAATTGGACGTGGTGTCCCTCGTCAAGTCGGTCCTCCCCTTCCTCGGTTTGTCATGCATGTAGCCTGCCATAATGACCGGGAATCCATCTATCACTGAAGGTGCGGATTTTCGTCCCCCTACTGATGCGCCACATGAATCCTTCCCTTATATGTTGCATGGACCCTTGGATGCTCCGCCATGTGTAGCTCGGTCCATACCCCACATCAGCATCCAGAATATCTTTTCTTGGGAAGTACTTGGATTTTAGGACACGTCCAGCTAGAGACTCTGGATTTGTGGCTAGTCTCCACCCTTGTTTAGCCAATAAAGCAAAGTTGAAGGCTCTCAGATTACGAAAACCCAAACCCCCGTTGCCTTTCGGCTCACAAAGTGCTTCCCAGCTGATCTAGTGTATCTTACGTTCCCCCTCTTTGACACCCCACCAGAATCTCGCAATCATCCTGCAAATCTCATCTAGTAACCCGTCTGGAATTTTGAACACACTCATGTAGTAGGTCGGTATGGCTTGGATGACTGCTTTTATGAGAATCTCCTTTCCCGGTTTTGATAGAAGCTTTTCTTTCCAGCCTTGTAATTTCTTCCATATCCTGTCCTTTATTGAACTGAAGACTTGTTTCTTGGATCTCCCCATTGCCGTTGGTAGTCCCAAGTACTTGGCATGGCGGTCTACCTCCTTCACCTGTAAGCTCCTTTTGATGCAATCCCTCCTGTCTTGCTTTACATTAGCACTAAAGGCGACTTCTGATTTCTCGTAGTTGATCTTTTGTCCTGACGCTCTTTCATATTGGTTGGTAATTTCAGCTAGAATAGAGCACTCCTCTTGGGTCGCCCTTGTAAACAGGATGTTGTCGTCTGCAAAGAAAAGATGTGACACTCTTGGTCCATTTCTACTGGCTCTTGCTCTATGTAAACGTCCATCCCTGTTTGCTTTGAGAAGGGAAAGAGAGAAAATTCCAACGCAAAATAGAAAGAGATATGGGGATATAGGATCACCTTGGCGTAGACCTCTTGTCAATTTTACAGTTCCCGTCCTCATTCCGTTAATGACGATTGAGTGTGAGACGCTTGAGACGCATTCTTGTACTTTTGACCTCCATAGGGCGGGGATACCCATCTTCTTCATGGCCTTGTCCAGAAAATCCCATTCAATTCTGTCATATGCTTTGCTCATGTCCAGCTTGAGCGCCATAATACCTTCCTTACCTTTCTTTTTCTTCTTCATCATGTGGAACATCTCATAGGCTACCAAGGCATTGTCGGTGATCAACCTCCCTTGTACAAAAGCGCTTTGGTTTTCAGATATCATCTTATTGAGGAGAGGTTTTATCCGGTTAGCCAGCACCTTAGTAATAATTTTATAGGATACATTGCAAAGGCTTATGGGGCGGAACTCAAAAATTTTCTTTGGTTGTTGAACTTTTGGGATGAGCACTATGTCTGTCTTGTTGATGTCATTCAACTTCTTTTTCCCCCTCCACCAATCCTAGAAAAAATTAATGAGTGATCTTTTAACAATGTCCCAGAAACTTTGGTAGAAAACCGCCTTCATTCCATCAGGCTCTGGTGCCTTGTTGGGATGCATTTGTTGGATTGCAACCCATATCTCCTCTTCCGTCGGCAGGCTATCTAACATCAAGGCTTCATCAACCGTGAGAACGCTGTCTACCCCGTCAAAGATGTGATCATCTATTATTGGGTTTGACGTCTTGAATAGGTCTTCGAAAAAACCAATCGTAATCTTCTTTACCTCTTCCGGTTCTTACCTCCACATTCCTTGGGCATCCACCAATCCTACAATGTGATTTCTTTTTCTCCTTTGACTCGCTTTATGGTGAAAGTAGTTGGTGTTTTTGTCCCCATCCCGCATCTCATTTTCTCTAGCTCTCACGTGCCAGTAGCTTTCTTGTAATTTGAGCAATTCATGCACCTCATCAGATAATCGTTTACATTCCCTTAACATCACATCATCGGGCGGCCTGTTTTGTGCTTCTTGAAGGTTTTCTTCGGCTTTCTGTAGTCTTTTCTTAATATTATTGAATTTATCATCAGCCCACTTTTCTAGTTTCTCCCCACAGTATGTCGTCCTCTCGTGTAAGTCACAACCCAGCACCTCGTTCCATGCTTTCTCAATCACTTGTCTGCAATCCGGAGCCGAAAGCCACATAGTTTCAAATCTGAATTTTTTCTCATATTTTTCCTCCTGCCTTGATTGCGTAGCCGTGATAAGTATGGGGGCGTGATCCGAGAACTGTATCGGGAAGTGACGTACCCGTCTGACCTGGAACATGTTGCACCATTGCTGATCAGCTAGAAATCTGTCCAGACGCGCCTTCATCCTTGTTTCCTTCTTTTTTCCCTGGTGCCACGTGAAGATGTTCCCTTGGTAGCCCATATCCTTCAATTGACAGTCTTCTATGGCCTCTCTAAAATTCCTCATCTACCATTCAGCTATGTTCTGTCCGCCCTGCTTTTCCTCATCTTTTATTATTTCATTAAAGTCTCCCCCTAGAATTTTTGGAAGCTGGGATGAACCACAAATGCTTCTCATAAGATTCCACGTAGCCTGTCTCTCCTGCACTGCTGCCCATCCATAGATACCCATAAAACCAAACATGTTTGTGTCCCCATCACCTCCCACCTCCACATATATATGGTGATCAGAGAAAGAAACCACCTTCACTGTGTCCCCCCTCCACCACAGACCCAGACCACCTGCTTTTCCTACGCTGTCCACTCCAAACCCATTCTCAAACCCACAACTCCTCCTCAATTTCTCTTGTTCCTGTCTTCTGCACGTGCATAAACTCATAAAGGAGGTAATAATAGACCAGCTACGAAGCACCAGCAGTGCCTCAGTAGAAAGTACGTTAGAGGTGGAATTTCTACCTATTAACAACCCACATCAAAGGATATGTTCAATCCTAGGTTTTTGGGGTGCTAAATAAGCATCACATAAGCTCACAAGGAGCATGCTAGTCCAAAATGGAGGTGGGTTCCTGTTGACACTATATTTTATTACTCAAATCAACGATCAAGATTAGATCTGTTTTTTGACTAAATATAGAATTTATTTGATTCATTCTGTATTTTTTTACCTTTTACATTCATTTGTCACTATCGAGGGTTCAATAGATAGAAAATCATTGTTTTGGGCTTTAGTACAATTTGTACTTCTATGAGCTTTCGACAAACATTTTTCATAAATTTCTTAATTAAATTTTACGTTAATTAAATATTTAATTCCAATCCTAGTTGTGTATCCAACTGGCTCCTTTTTATCTCTCTTCAATAATCATTGTAATTTTAAAAGGAGAAGATTTTCACTTTAAATCTGTCTTTTTCACTAATAAAGAAAAAAGGGAAGACTTTGTCCTGAAATTTTCATCTCTCCTCTTCTTCCATTTTTTAATTGAAGTTTTATTACTCAATGACACAAGTTCAAGATACACATAGAAACTTCTACAAATCTAGAGACTCAGATAAGAAAATTTCATGTTCTATCTCTGGGATCTCGACGGATTTCAACGTTCTGCCATGATGCCATGTAGTCGAACACCACAATCCTCCAGTGGTGCACCCAGTGGAAAGTAAAGTTCCACAATGTTCCCTCATGGCATAAAATTGGACTGAAAAATATTATTCCTAATTTGTTGTAATGTGCTCGTGAAGCTTCTTTATTTAACATTGAACACTCGACCCTCGCTAACAAGTATAAATACCCCTTATATCCACCATCCAGAAATCCCTTTTTACACTCCAGAAGACACGGAGAGACTACCCCGTCTTATTCAAACTATGTTGATAGGCATGTAGAAAATCATTTTTCTGGAACAACAACTCACAGGTGTCATAAGGCTACATAAATTTCAGGAGGCATCTAGGCCTCTAGATTTCGTTATTATATTAACTATTAGGATCTAGATAATTTCTGATTTACTTGTTCTTACATAATAATCACCGATCTACATGCTAGTTCAAACTTAATTAAATTGTGCACGCAAAACATCTAAATTTCTCTTATTCGTGATCATATCATACAATTGACTTTTTAGCTTTACAAGTATTTGTTTTCTTGATGTACTTAAAAAGGTTACATCTTTCCAATAATTGACTACTCTTATCTAATGCATCTTGACTAAAACATGTGAACAACACACTAAGATCATCAAACACACACACTCAGTTGGATCTCACTTGATCTGACTGTCTTTTCTCTTTTGTTTCTCTTTATATCCCATATCTCATCCTAATCACCAAGGATGAATCACTGTTGTAAAGACTGTGAGGAAATTGAGATCCCTGAATAAAATCTGGAGTGTTCAGGAATGATGATGAAAAATCCATGATCATATTAAGTATCTACAGATTTGCACACTGTAATCATATTTTTCTTGATTTTCTTGTTTTATTTTCTTAACCAACTAAATTAAAAAAATCAAAAACTCAAGATTTCAAATGTAATATTGATTTTTGGGGAACACAGGGAGCCTAGCGCCTTCTCCAGATGCAATATGATTGTTGACCTGGCCTCTTAGCCGCATTTCAACATCTTATCCACCTTTGGGTGGAGTCATTTTTGTTCTCATTCTTATCTTACTTTTGATTTAAATATATATCCATAATTTTCTTTATTTACCTCATAAAGTAAGGTGGTCACACTATATATTCTTATCTTCATGCTTTTTTCTATAGAAACCCTCGCAATTAGCTTTTTATAGAGTTTTCTCAATAGGTAAAATAGTCAAACAACTTCACTAGGGATCCTAGACCATCCAAATTCCTTCTTTTATGTTTTTAAGATTCCTCTTTTATTTTAGTTTCCATTTAGGATTTCTTATATGTTTCATTTCCCTTGTTATCTTTCTTTAGGGTTTCTTTTTAATTTCCTAGTTTGTTTCCAAAACAAATAAAAACAAAAACACACAAAACCAAAACTTAGTTGATGACGAACTTCACTAGGGATCCTGGACCATCCTAGTTCCTTCTTTTATGTTGTCAAGATTCCTCTTTTATTTTGGTTTCCATTTAGGATTTCTTCTATGATTCATTTCCCTTGTTGTCTTTATTTAGGGTTTCATTTTACTTTCCTAGTTTGTTTCAAAAACAAATAAAAACAAAAACACACAAAACCAAAACACATGTCTTCCTCTATGAGCAAGGTGCTTTATTTACTATTGCACCCATGATTTCTTGATTACATATTGAATGGTTTTAGAAAGTGGGTAATATTGAATTTCCACTTGAAGTTTTCCACTTCTTCTCTACTTGCTATATATTCCTATCATGGTATTGCAACTAAAGACTTAAGAGTTTGCACACTTTCAGCCTACACATCTAAAAACACATGTGTCTATGGAATGGGAACCAACACTTGCATTGGATCCTTAGATTAGGTGTGGGGGTGTTCGTCATGGTACTACAATAGTGCAATATTGGACATCTAAGGGCCTCGTGGACAACCCCCCTTTACTAGTGCTAACAAGTGATTACAGTCATTGTAGTCATGAGGTGTATCGATAGTAGTACCCAAATATGAAGAAATTGCATGCGCAAGTGCCATCATGCTATAGAGATGTTAACGATCAACCTCACATACAACTCATTTTTGTGTGAGGATTTAATTCACATCTAAATTCATGGGCTAAAACTGGGAAACTTTATCTTTAACATTTGATTGTTATATGCTTTATACTCTACAATTGTGGTTTGCTCCATATGTGTTAAAGATTATTACGTGTTAATAATCTTGAATAATTGTCCATTGCTTGAAAAAGTCTTCATGTTTGTACAAAAATCATATCCTCCCAAATCTAAAATCTTCCAAAAATCCAACAGTCACTCACAAATCCAACAATCTCCCAAAAATTTAAGTATCTTCCACAAATCCAACAGTCATACCAAAAAAATAATAGCTTATCTTATGTCATTCGGCTACCCATTTCTTACCCTTACTCTATGAAGACTTTGGGCACTAGTCATCATCTTCCAGGTGGCATACTTTGTGTAATAAGGTTGTTCAAATTAAACTCCCAAAGTATCTCCTACTTTGGAAAAGTTTTTCAAAGTTTTTCTAACACAATCCTCACCAAAAGGTTGCCTAATTTTTTTTTCATCACTTGATCCCACCACTCATTCTAGAATTCTTAATCTTTGCCATAAGGTTGCTAAGATTTATTCAAAATTTTGAGCACACTTCTCATGAACACCTTTAAGCTTAACCTCATTGATCAAACATAACAGGATTCCCCATTCAATAATACTTTATCAAAAGGTCTTGTCCATCCCACAGTAAACTTCAAACCTCATGGAACATGGTTGCACATGTTTTAATCATAAGAAATGTGCTTTCATTTGGAAAATGACATTCAGTTTCATGCCATACAACCTCATGCTTCAACTACATGATATACATACTTGAATGACTAGTCCTACACCATGTTCTTACAAAGGTTACTTATCTAATAGACTCTTCAACCAGCTTGATCCCTTCAAATCATGGCCTCGATTATGCTAAATTGTTACTAAATCATCAACTTGAGGTGTAACCTCCAAATTGAGAGTAAATTCCATATCATGCCTCATGCATAATATCTCTATTTGATTCAAAACATCTTCTCTTGACTTAGATGTCACCTAGTATCATGTAGGTACACCTATCTTTGCCTACCTGAAGACAATCCTACACTATGACCTAAAATAGACTACACAGTCCTAGACCATGAAATAAAACTGGCCCATCTTCCTGAGATTTCATATCCTAAAGTTTTGTATGATGAGTTTAAGTTTCACCATATACTTTTATCATATATGATGGTCCTAGACCATGACCTAAAAGTAGACCTTATAACCCTGATCATCAAAACTAATTTCTAAGATGAATGATCTGGATAAATTAATATGTAAACCAAGTGTATTATTTTACACATCTTGAAAAAGAGGCGGCAATTCATTTTTCATTATATAACTATGTGTTAAGGTCTCAATCCTATCATGCAATATTCTTGTGAGATTCGACTAAACCTTGTTATTGAGATATGTTTTTTCAGTTCATAGTTCATCACTAGAAGTACTAGGAGTATTTACTAAGATCAATCTTACAAACTCTCAATTAAGGTTTCAGGTAAAGTTCTACCAACAAGAAAATAAAGGGAACCCCCAACATAGGCCCCACTTTTGATGATGGGGATAAGCCCACTGGATAGGAGACCTTACAAGACACCCCCAAAGAATGTTGATTCCTGCAATCGACACTAAATTTTTTGCATCAAGATCCACTAGAGAAATAATTTTACATTGCCTTCATGAATTCATTCAACTACCAATTGGGCAATTATCAACCTAGAGCATCAGTCCATGGAGGGTCTTATGCAATCTCATTCTATTATGATGTAACCCGTATCTTCATCAGCTAAGTCCCTCCATCTACGACTGTACCAGTATCATCAATATAAAATCTCACATAATGCTTCAGTGTAGATGCCACCTGTGAAAAAGAAACATGTCGTCATCCATGTAGGGAAACTCAAGAAGATACTAATATAAAAGAAGGCAAAGTCATAGTTAGCCATACCCACACAGGAGTGTGAGTCGGGTCAATGTCCATAGTCATGTTATCTATCTTCCACCTCCACCATGGTACAATCCATACATGGTAGGATTCAATGTTTTTACACCACCACAAGTTATAGTAGTGATCATAGACAAAAACAAGATCATTATTCAAGACAATGTTGCAATCAATCCTATCATGCTAGAAATTCTCAACAAGCACAAGCATCTGGAGGGGATGAAAGATGGGTACAAGACCGTTGGTGGCATCTGTCACTTACTTTATGTGAAATTCCTAGCAACTTCAACATGCCTACGTTCTACATTTACTCATAAAAAGGCAATTGACTCGCTCGCATCAAAAATACTATTATATATGTTGGGTAGAATATGATGACAAGGTTTTATTCTGCTAATTTGCTTGAACCAACACAAGGCCCACCTTGGCATGGTAAGAAAGCAAGACTTTTGGAATCCCTTGCTACTTGGACGTAGATAGCTTAAAATTTCATCAACCAACACATCTAGAACAGTTACCTGGTACTGACTAAAGAAGACTTGGAGGTGTGGTACCGACTAAAGAATACTTGGAGGTGATACTACAAAAGAAATTTGAGAGCTTCTCAGAATTTGTAGGTAGATGGTGAGAACTAACAGATTGTCTAGACCTCAAACCAACATATAAAGAAGCACTTTACATGGTGATAAGGGAAGACTCACTTCTACTGATTGCGCTCCTCTCTTTGAAACTCTTCATTACATTTTTAAGTTGATGCAAGATAGAGTTTGACTCAAAATTTTCATTAATAGAGGTGAATATCATAACATCCTCCTCACCTATCAACCTTCAGCATAATATAAAACAACAAATCAAAAGCCTAGATGGACAAAAACTATTAGTGTAGCAATTCCTAACTCTAAAGTAAGGGCAATGCTCAACCCATACAATGAAAACAAATATAGATGACATCAATGTTAAACCAAAGAGGCTTCAGTCTAGGCTCAAAATCCTTGGGTCAACACAATTGTTCCATCACTAAACCACCAATTTAGAAAACCCACATCATGCCTCCAAATGTACAATACTTACAAATTCAACCATGATACATGCCACACAATATCAATATCAATCCAATAAATGTTATAGGTATGCACTGACGCCTCTTTAGTCACTAGTGAAACATCCCATAACTGTTAATTCACAACCATAAGGGGATGTAAGAGTAATAGTTGTAGCCATACAAGAGACCAAAAATACTAAAAGAAGGTTCACTCGTATAGGAGATTCTCCCAGCACCATTCTATTAACTATTGAGCACCTCACGTGGTTCCCAGTCATATGGGTTCCTACAAATCCATTCCGAAGAGAATATAAAGCCAACACCCATTAAAACAATCATCAAAGAAAGGCACGCAATAAGGATGGTTGATTGTCCCTCAGACACACTCTAGAGGACCTAATTGAGTCAGGACAAGTCAATATGGGTTCTCCTAGAGACAAGCCATCATCATCTAATGTTGTTATAGATATAACTACAATCAAATATATGGTTGCAGGATCCATTAACCCTCTAAAAGAGACCATCAATAACTGGTTTCAAAGCACTAACATTATTTTTTCCATCCAATAGAAAGGTAGTTATATCTAGATTGATACAAAGATCAATCATTGTACCAAGAGAATAGTCACATTAAAATCTTTGTCTAGTATGGATATCCAAGACAACATCAGTATTATCCATTACAACACTAATCATCATACCAAGGCCCATTCAACTCAAGGCATCTACACCTACAATGATATTATAGAATCAAGAAAGGGGCAAGGAGTTAAATATTCACATCCATGAACTGACTTAGATCATGGCCCAAGATAATGTAGTTGAAACTCCCTCAATCATGGACAAGGTTAAGACAAATATTAAAATCTATATAGTGGTCCCTACTAGTGCTCCAAAAGCACATGCAGAAGAAAATACTATGGGTATCATCATTCCCACAATCAACATGAAGTGAGTACCTCTTACTCCTAAGTATTTCACAAACACAAGTACTAAGGGAGCAAAGTTTATTCAAATTCTAGGTGAGATACATAAAGGGGAGGTGTCTCTCATAGGGAAGATGCAAAACATTGTACTACACTGAGAGGTTGTGATGACGACCCATTGAGAAGCCTATCTCTCCAAGGAGTTAAGATGACTACAGTTTTTGTCACCATCCATCTCATCACAACCCTCCTAACTATTTTTATACTTAGAGGAAGAAATACAAGAAGAACAAGACAACAATAGGTTGTTTCTCATCACATTTATACTCATAGGTCTTACGTTTCTTTCATGCTTCATTTACAACAAGGCCTTCCTAACTTTGTGCCTCCATTAACACTTATCAATTTGGGGTGGGATTCATGAATATCCATCCAACGAAAATGAAAGACACCTCCTTTGATGGTTCACTCAAAGATGCTCTAGCATAGATTATATTCGAGCTTCTATAATAGGCCATAAACATTCTCAGTAGCATTCGTGTTCATAGAGCTAAGTCCATCGATCAAAATTCACCTAGGGCTTCCATTGATTCATTGTAGAAACATGTAGTTCCATCCTTGCCACTAAAATATCAAATATAATCATAGCATCTCCTAACAAAGGGACCCAAGTTCGAATCCCATCTAAAGCCTTGGTTTACCACCATCCTAGATGTTTGGCATCTGTCATAGGCATGGGAGAGGGAGAGAGAATGTCTCTCTTAATCCCATTATAGAAAAATGTAGTGTCATCATTGCCATTAAAATATCAAATATATGATGAGCAGAATGATCTAGAAATTGTTGCACGATTATTTCACTATCATACAAAATCCTAGTTTATACCTAATCTAAAGTGCAATCACCACTCACAAGTCAACAAATATTATCATGCTTTTAAGGAAATTTTGTATTTTACTCTAATTAAGAAAAAGTGATTGACATGGAAAGTAAATATGATTTTTTAATCATGTCCATGATATAAGATAAAAGAGGTACTAAGAAGAAGCCCATGGATGATGTATAGAGAAAGGCTTTGTTGTGTGCAAATCCACCATCTAAATAGAAAATGCAATATTCAATCACATTCTTTAGCTGAGCACGTCTTCACATCAAGCCATTAATGTTTGTCTCTGAGTCTCCTCATGATGATTAGGGTTTGGGATGGAGGCTAAATGGAATAGGTTGTCTGCTATTAAATTATCTCTAGAATTTTTATAGCCTAATGTTTCAAGTTAATCTATCATCATCTAACGGTTGAGAGACATTGTTTGCAAATTCATGACATCATTAAATAGGGTGACTTAAGGACCAATCAATCAATTATAAGTGGTCAGTAAAAAGATTCTATTCATAATTTAATTACTCATTAAATGGATTCTGAATACTTCAATTATGAAATTGCATGTGAAATCTAGAGTTGTTTATTGACCTAATATACTTCATGGTTGGTCCCTCTAAGCGTGAGATCCTGACTCCAATTTCTAGAGTTGGGGAGTGTCTATGACGAATTCTTTCTTCTACTTACATCAACCTACAAATAAAACACAAAAGTGTATTGAATGTCAAATATTTTGCATAAACTACTAGATATCTCAAACAAGAGAAATATAAAGTAAAATGCAATAGAAACATGCAAAATTAAATATTAAATGTAAATAAAATCATGATTAATCGACATTCATCACCACACAACCATTACCTTTCAAGAAGATACCCAAGAAGAACAATAGCATGCATATATTAGGATGATCTCTAACTTTATTTTCATATGCATCACATTGCAACCATCAATTATGTGCAAACAAAATAATGTAGACCATGCCACATACTATACAATTAGTCATGACACCCCATTTTTTCTCACTAGGTAGAAGTTCACAAGAAATTCAATTTCTTTGAATCATGATGGAATCCACCTCACGATGATCTAGTACCTCTCCTCAAAGTTCTATCTAGAACCCCAAAGCCCTAAACACATACTAAAATTATCCATACACCCACCTTATTCTGGGCCCTTTTTGAACCTCCTGAAGTCAGAGGATCAAACTACCTCTCTTTTTATTTTTCAAATTTCTCGTGATAAAAGGATCCTTTCTTTGATACATCCTACTTTGTTAGATCCAATATAATGCTAAACTACTATAGTTGCTGCTCCTAACTGCTATATCTACTAACTGCTATATATGGTCTATAACTTCTTCATCTAAACTATTCTATTGCTTCATATGGTCTATCTAAATTGATTTAATCGTCTGGTTGTTGTTATAACTGCAACCCATTTACTACATATGAGAACTTAGATCTTGTTTTGTCATCCTACATCTGATAATCACCTCTAATCCTCCACATCGGTCCTAATCACCAATGACAGATCTCTATCGTGGGAGGTCATGAGGTTATTGGGACCACAATCCACCTAAAAATTAGGACTTTTAGGGCGAATGATGGAAAGGACATGACCATCTCTAACCCTAAAAGCTCAACCACCAATAAAAATCATTTTTATGTTTCTTTCTCTAATGCAACCCTCCAGAATCTCTCTATTTTCCCTAACGAGAGAGTTCTTGATATCGAGTTGGATCCTTCCCCAATCATAACGATACCGCAAATTTGATCTTTGGATTTGTTCTTTATTTTCTATTTTATTTAAAATCCAACATGGATAGTTGCTCAGTTTGACACAGTGGATTCAACACTTTAGATCTTTTTCTCTTTTTTCTTACAAAATGTTATGGAGACTCAGAACATCCTTTTATTTCTTTATGACATTTTTCACTACCAAAAGGAGTAGAATTTATCCTAGGATCACATTCACAAATTTATGGTAGCAAGCTAGTACATTTGGCGATGCAGAAACACATAGGTGCTTGAACAGAAGGAAATATCGATCTCTCACTAAATGAATTATATCATATATCAACTGGGATGCTACGAGGAGGCTTTCATGATCAAAAAAACACCAGCTCTGTGCTTGGTAAATAAGGGTGGAAGCATCCTCAACAAGGTTACATCAAGATAAATACAGATGTTGTAGTCAAAGAGGGGAGGGAAGCATCAGTTGTTGTGGCCCAAGACAGCCAAGGTAGATGGCTAGGAGGTATTGGCCTTAGTAGTGCAACTAAGGATGTCCTAAAGTCTAAACATTAAGCTTTGTTGATAGCTGTGGAGGTTGCAGAGAAGAGAAAGTTCCATAAGGTAATCTTTTCCACTGACTATCAAACGACGATCAGATATGTCCATGAAGATCCAAGCAGGAACCCTAAATATGTGTGTTGGGTAGAGGTGATGCAGCTGCATATGAAGAGAGATTGGAAGGTGACCTGTGAAAATAGGGTGTGCAATATGCTATCTAATAGTCTAGCTAAAGAACACCTAAAAAGGAATAAAGGCATTTTCTATTATATCAGACCATTGGCAGGAGGTGCACCAAATTTTAATGAATGATATGTGTAACGGTAGTATGTGATGAGGTTCCCCTTTGTAATTCATTTTTGAGTTTGCATGCATGAGGAGGGCACGATGAATAAATAGCCTCATGGCTTCCCCCCCCCCCAAAAAAAAGAATTCATACTAATGTATCTCACTTTTCCCCCCTTTTTTGGGTAGGGTGCATCATACTAGAGACTCCGTTGGGGAATTCCAAGATGATCTGAATCAAGCACTCACTATCGTGTCATGAAGATTAAGAATCTTTACGAATGGTTAGTTATTTTTATGTTTCCTTCCTTTATTGTCGTTCTTTCTTGTCATCTAATTTTGTTTAGAACCAAGGTGGAACATCCCTCTAATTTGTTAGCATTTGGCTCACATGTTGAGGATATATGTTTTCCATACTCCCCCCTCTTTGTCACTATTTTGTTTAGGAAGTAATGATCTCATTTTGCTTTCTTTTCCTATGGGTTGTCGCTCCCTTTCCTGAGGTTTTGTCAATGTTTCCTATTTAAGGTTTGGTGTTCACTCCTATCACTCTTTTTTTTTGAAACAAAAAAGAAAAAGGTGAATAATATATATAGGTTGGAAGTGAAATATGATATTTTTTAAAAAAACTATTTCTTTACTTGCAATCTCAGATTTCATGATTTGTGGGTTTGCGTCTAAAACATTAAAACCCATCACATGCACTTCACACACCTACAAACCCATGCACAATGGAATGGGTGCCAACCTCACTTTGGATCCTTGGAAGTGATGTAGGATGTCAGTAAAGCTACCGACACAATTCAGCTAGACTTCCAAAGGCCTTGAAAGTGTCCAACTCTTCTAGCACTAATGAATGATTACATTGTCCCTAGTCACGAGGTGTGTTGGGAGTAGTACCCTTCTTCACTAAACCCAGGTAACCCCTCAATGAGTGCCACCTATCAATAGATCAGATAAGGGCCCACCCCTCCTATACATGTCATGCTTGAGTGAGGATGTAAAGAGTGATCTAAACTAATGGGTTAAAGAGGAGAGTCATTTTCTTCCTATACTTATACTACTGAAATGTGTTTGGGATGATTTCTAACCCTTTTTTGTGCATATGAAAACATTTTTTCTTGAAAAGATTAACAATCTCAGACTTCAAACAAACTTTCAAAAGATTGAAAACTCAGATAATATTTTTCAAAAGATTGAAAATCTCAAATTTCAAGCAATTTGTTGAGAGATTAAAAGACTCAAATAGACTTTTTTTCAAGAGATTAACAATCTCCAATTTCAAACAATCCTTTAAAAGATTAAATAATTAAACAATATTTTTTTCAAAAAATAACAATTTCAAATTTCAGACACTCTTTCAAATGAATAAAAGACTAACAATCTTTTATCAAAAGATTAAAAATCTCAAAATCCAACAATCTTTCAAAAGATTAAAAACCTAAATAATCTTTGTTCAAAGATTAAAATTATCAAACCCAAAAATCTTTCAAAATGTTAAAAGCTCAAACGATCTCTTCTCAAAATTTTAACAATATAAAATTTCACAAATCTTTCAAAATATTAAAAAATCAAAAAATCTCTTTTTCAAAACATTAACAATTGCAAATTTCAAAAATCCATTCAAAAGATTCAAAACTTTAACAATCTTTTTTCAAAAAGGTTAAAAATCTCAAATTTAATCAATCTTTCCAAAGATGAACATCCAAACAATCCTTTTGAGACTAATATGATTGATTAACAATCTTTTCTGTCAAAATCAGATAATCTTGCTGAGTGAATCAACTCTTTGTGCTATGACAAATCTTCTAAAAGAGTAAGCACCACTCAAAAGAAAAATCTATCTTTCAAAATAGGGGGTCTTCCCTCAAAACCTAAGTGAGTGGAGGAGACCCCACCTCATCGAGTAAGTCGACACTTCCTAGTGTTGGGTCTTCCCCACCATGGTCTTGGAATATGCCCTTAAACAGATACCAGCTTCACTTTTCAACCTTTTGGGTCCTGGACCACAACCTAAAACTGTCCCAATTACACACTTCATTTTCTTACCCAGGGCCCTGGACTATGACCTAAAACTAGACCACCTAGATCCTCACAAGCTCACATATATGGTGTTGGAATATGACCATAAACTAGACAAATTTTTGCTTTCATTCCCACATTCACAGTCCTAGACAATGACCTAAAACTAGACTACAATCTTTTACTCGACTCCATAAGATGGGGAGAAGCCAAGTCAAATCTTCCCCCTTACCAACACTACACACAATGGGCAGGAACACCCAGAAGAAACCTCTAGAACCTGGATAAAATTAGGGTGTCATGGATGCTACCAAGGGTTTCACATGGTAACCCTATTTGATGAGGATCCCCTGAGGATTAAAGTCGATTGGTTGAGTATAGTCACTGGCCCAGTGAAGGCTACCTTAATCTTGAGTAACCACTCAAGTTCCCACCTTCCATCCTCTTTTGAAAAGTTCTCTTGGAATTCTATTCTGATGAGCATTACGTCCACTATCTTTCTTTGTTTTCACCATGGCAGTGGAATGCACATCTTATGTGAAAGACAAAACATTCCCATTATCTTGCCAGACTAGGGACAAGAATAGTTGCCTAAATAAACAAAATCTCAAAATCTATAGAAAGGCATCACAAGTGTCTCCCATTGTAAGAAGGTACTAAGAAATTTAAGGGAAGTCTTTTTAATATCTTACCTAGTATAATACGTGTGACAAGATATGTCAGTAAACATGAGGTACTTATACATACAGTCTTACATTCTACTAATGAATCTTTCTAATGTGAATTTCAAGACATCACAAGAAGGTCAAGAAGCTCATGCTTCACCTGATCCCACCAGTGATCATCTCATATGGTCAGTAACATCAATGTGGATCACCAATCTAACAACACCTTCAAAGGGGATGTCATTCACAATAAGCAAGACAAGCCTAAAGAAGTGGAAAAGCACAAGGAAGCCATAATAGTCTCTGAGGCTTCAGTATTATAGTAGGGTCTTCCATCTGAGAAGTTGTCCAACAAGCTCTTCACGCCATGACCAAGCTCTAGATATGTAGGAGGATGGCACTACTCAGGGTTCACAGCTCAGGGATCTACCCACACCCAATTAGCAACACCCTTCTTCCTCTATGGCGTGAGGGGTCCCTACCCACCTAGACCAGAGCTATTCCAGTTGGGACCCTACCAGGGACCACCATTTGGTAACACTAAGGGAATCCCACTAGTTTAGGAGATGGGAACATATTTCTTGAATCCTAAAGGAGAAACTAAAGGAAAAGAGAAAGAAGAAGAAGTTGCAGCATACAAGGGAGATTCCTAGTGGTGAGAAGGCTAACATAGTCATCAAGATTCAAGCACAACAACTAAATGGCCAAGGACTTGTCCCCAGCCTGAACTCTCTATATCCACTACTTCACTCATGGCACAATTCTTAAGTGGGATGAGAGTATTGATTCCCACCACCTATGTGTTGGCTTTTACATGGTCGAAGTAGGAAGCAGAAAAAAAATTTTAGTTGACCATAAACCCATAACCAGCAAATTGCATCAATATCTATATAATGGGAAGGATAGTTTTAGCGAGATATACCTGGTCTTGAGGCTTGCTAAGAGACTATACCTCATATAAAGTGTGGTCTTCGACCACATGTCTTTGATGATGTTTGTGCAGCTCCTGGTCTTGACCCAGACTGCGGTTGACTGTCGTCCTCCTGAGCGGAAGAAGTCTCCCGCCTCTATAGATAGTCCACATGGACTACCAAGAACTCTAATCATCCTGAAAAATGGACTAGAAGGAGTTTCCCCCTTCTGTCGGTGTACTAGTCACTGATACACTTTCCCACCACCGGTTATCTTTCCCTCGTTGTTCCTCCCTAGATGGGTAGAACTTGCTTGGGCTCTCTCAGTTACCACAACCAGAGAGGACAACAACTCTACAGAGAAACTAATGTTCTGAGTTGTGTCCCTAGAGAAGCCTCACGTACCCCTCTATTTATAGTAGAGGGTAGATTCTGGGTTCCCAGTCTATGCGGGAGTATAAGGGTCCGAAATTTCCATGAACAATTTGTACCGCGGAAGGTGAACCGGCCATTTTATAAACGGTCATTTGGCAAGGTGAGCCGATCGGTTCACTAATGAACCGGTCAGTTGGGAGTGTGAACCGATTGGTTCACCCAATGAACAAATCATTTCACTTCCCAAACCTATCTACAATTGACTTTCCTTATTCGTTTCTAATTAATACAAATATTAATTCTTGTCCCAATCGAATTGCACAAGTGATACGAAAAACGTTTCTTACAAATCAAGAAAACCCAACACTGCTCATTTGGTCCAAGTGAACCGATCGGTTCACCAAAGTGAACCGGTCGTCACACTGGCCATGAGCTGATTGGTTCACCCAATGAACTGGTCGGTTGGTGGCTCAGATTGCACATAACAAAGTCAATTCAATTCTCAATCAATCTAACACTCTAATCAATTGATTCAACACTTGAACTCAATGATTCCGAGTCAAGTCTATTGATTGAATGTTTGATTGAGTACCTAAACACTTTAGTAATCAATCCAAACATCATTCATGGATAGACTCCTCTTACATGTTAATCCTTTGTGTGTGACCCTATAGGTCCCATTTCACATTGGCAATGAATGTCCATAACTAGCTTATGACATCACAAGTAAAGAGCAGTACCTAGTCGCACATCAGTGCTACCCAAGTGAAATGGAAAGTTGGAGAACAAATTTGAATCCTACAGTCTATGATTGGTGTTCTAGTGAATGTATAATTCTTTTGTCTCTGATATCCTGAATGAACTCAAGGCATGGAGTTGTCATCCTTTCAATGTTCATTCATGTTTCTTAAACTAGAGCAGACTGTCTGAGATATGTGTGACATCAATTTCATATATTGATTCACATGTGCATGTGCATTCCTTTCTCAGTCTCTCTTATCAAGTGGTCTAGACATCATACTCCCTTAGGAGGGACAAATCCCATATCTATCACTCACGATCTATCTCATGTGTTAAAGCCACCCAATCATCATAGTTATAAAAACCCATGTTTCCGGACTGCGTTTGATTATGTCAAAGTGTACCCAATCACATTCGACGAGTCCAATGATTTTAAGTCTAAGAATCACAATCACCACCATCACTATGAGAGATGATTCTGACTACCATGTCATAGTTTCATGTGTCACTCTCATGGTACGTATGTCTAATACACTATTCTCTAACATGTATCTATGTGCTTGGTTTGATATCATATATCATGACTAATGAGACACTGTCATCAACCAACACACTCTAGTCTTGATGTGTCATTGTTGTCTATCAATCTTCCACAATGACATTCGATTAGGGACATAACAAGAATGTACATACTCTTAGCATCCATATGATCTCATTGTTCATGTCCTCAACCTGAAGACATATACCATTGAGTATTGTAATTCTTTAGACATTCATTCTACTCCATCATTTATCTCATAATCGATGGAGATAGAATAAATTGGAAGCTTTCCTCTAATATTTATCAAATCAATCATGGCATATGCCAATCCAATCATCATATGATTGACTCTCAGGGCATACATACCAACAAACTCCCACTTGCACTTAGAGGCAATCACCTTTGAATCATATATTTAGTGATCTCTAAACATGTCCAACATGTTTCTGTTGTGCTAGTGCTAATCCAGTAAGTTAGCAACATTTTGCTTTAGTCGGTATATTTCATGTTTCACATCTCCTCACTATATTACATTTTGTATGAGATGGAGTTCCCGTAATATGCTATCGTATATTCCTTGCCTAATAATTAGCTCCATAGTTTGACTTAGTATTTCTACTTTGTCATCAATGGTTGGAATATCTATAAGTTCATCTATATGAACTTCTAGATCCATATAGTATCCTCTATTGTTCATTACACAAGGATACTCGACATTCCTTTTAGAATTAAATATCCTTTTAATTTTACTCAAAACATTTACATTTATCAACACATATTCACTTTTATATTTTGCGATCATTTTTCTGTCATTTCGGAAGCTTGCATCAGTGTAACTAATTTACACTCAACTCTTCCTTTTATTACCATAGAACTAATCCTTTAATACTTCATAAGTACTTAAATAAGTTCTTTATGGTATTCCAGTGACTCTCACTAGAAGTAGACAGATATCCACTCATCATGTCCAATACATACAAGATAACTAGATGAGCATATCATATTGTCATGTCCAATGCATACAAGATGATGAATGCATATACATTTTCTTGTCATGTCTGATACATATAAGATAATGGGATGATTACATACATGATAGATCCAATTTCTAGTGCACAAGAAATCTATCTATGTGTTCCTTTTCTTCATAAGAATTTGGGACACTAAGCATCTGAGAGACTAACTCCATGTAATATGGACAAGTTTTCTCCCACTGAATCTTTGCATATTGAACCCTTCAGTACAGACTGCCAATGTATGCTCTTTCTTTATCAGGTCAAGAGACTTCTGAGAACTATCTCTATAGGTCTCTATTCCTATCACATAGGACATTTTTCTTTATTCCTTTAAAGAAGGTATTTCCACACCAATTTTGTTATATTAGAATTTTTCATTCCTCATCATCATGTGGAATATGAATATGCTCCCATGAAATCTTTATAATCACAAACCCTTTCTTTATTTTGACATATTAGTTAAACCTTTTCAATATATAATCAAAGTAAAGCCTCCAGTTCTGATGTGCTTGTATTTAATCAATCATATTGATTAAACTCTTGTAACTTATAGACTGCATTTGCATTATCAAAATTATAAAACCCTTCAGGTTGTGTCACGTACATAGCCTCATATTATTCCTACTAGGAATGTGGTTTTAATATCTATATTCCAAATTTCATAGTCTTTAAGTTCCAATAGCAAGTATGATCCTTCATGGCCTATAGCCACTGCAATTGGTTAAATAAAATCATCAGGTTCAACACCTTGAACTCACTTGAATTTATCTCAACCAATCATCTCTTCAAATGTCATCCATGTCAGTCTTAACTCTTAACATCCAATTACACTTATGGGTTTTATCCCTATAATGCTACCATTAAGGTCATACCTTATTTTCTTCACATGGAAGTCATTTTGGATCTTATGGCTTCAACCCATAACTTAAATATGGTTCCTCAACATAATCTAGATGGATTATTGGCTCATCATCATATGACCAATTAATCACCTTTGAGTTTTTAGGATATCATTATCCATCAAGCTCAAGGTGTTTCCTACTATATAAATGAGGTGTATCAGTTACATAAGAAATTTGAGATTCCACAACATTTGTGATTCTTAATCTCCTTTAGTATATTTATTTAGTGTAAAGCATGTTCTTTAGAAGATTTATAGAATATTAGTTATTTGTTTGATGATCATACTCTTACTATTTAAAGTATGATACCTTCTTTGATTTAGACATCATTATGACTTAATCATGAGTTCTCTATGATACACTATCATAGTTACTCACAAGGTCATCAAACATTTGGTTTAAGTATCTCATTTATTGATCATATCAAAGAGTTAATACTTTTACCAAGTTTGTTCTTCATTTATGATATTCTTGAACATTTCAAGATATTCATATTGGTATTTCATTAAATACCATATTTGAAGTATTAGCATTTACTCCAATAGGTATGTATATACATCAATATGTATTATACCTAATAAAATAGTCATTCTCCCACAACATCTAGTAAAGATTGACTTGTCATCATGCCCAATAAACAAGACATTCATATCTCTTAATGGTTCATTAACCAAGAGAGTCTATTTTTATCCATCAACATGGAACCTAGAGATGAATTTCTCATTTGTTTAGATGATAATGCTAATTTATAATTTGAGTCATCAATAACTTTTAGGTATTATTTATTTTATCTCATGCATATCAAGTACCACAAGATAAATAAGGCATTGCCATAAAAGATCATAACTTTGAAATTGAAACATGAACTTTATTGATAGACATCCTTGTCATTACAAGCTGTAGAAATAAAGTATTTCTATTTATTGGAAAAATGAAATAGCAGTTCATAACTCTATTACATGTCCTTTGGGCTGAAATAAACTAAAAAGTACTTCTATCTATGGCAACAACATTTGCTCCAATGTTGATGAGTGTTCCTTGTTGGTCCTTTCATAAAGGCCACCACTTCTTTTCAGATCTTGCACATCATATATGTCAGATCTATATGTTGGTATCATATACCTAAGATAAAGAAGCATTTTAAGTTTATTTCATGATACCTGAGGTGGAGACTTCCATCCCCTCCTTCTTCTTCTTTAGTTCATCTATGTAGAGAGGGAAATTTCTCTTCCAATGTCCTAGCTCATGACAATGGTGACATTTTCCTCCCTTGTGCACTCCTCCCTTGGCTTTGAGAATTGAATATGACTTGGGCTACTGGCTAGCATCAGAACCTTTCTTTGCTTTGCCCTTGCCCTTAGACTTTCCCTTCTTTCTGCTAATCACCATCACAAATTTGGGTTTGTCTTTCTTCATCTGTTCCTCAACTATCCTCAACATGCCCAACAACTCTGTTAGTGACCTGTAAAAGTTGTTCATGTTGTAGTTCATCACAAACTGACATTAGGATTCTGGAAACGATTGCAATATCACATCAGTAGCCAACTCTGGGCTCAGAGGGAATCCCTGTCGAGTTAGGTTATCCACATACCCAATCATCTTGAGTGTGTGAGGGCCTATTGGATCTCCTTCGGTCATGACGCACTTGAACAATGCCTTGGAGACATCATATCTCTCTTTTCGTGTTTGGTCTTGATACATGTTCTTGAGATGTTGAACCATCTCAATGACATCCATGCTCCCATGTTGTCTCTGCAACTCATAGTTCATTGACCACAACTTCAAGCACTTCACATCAAAAACATCCTTAGTATGCTTCTTGTAAGCATCCCTTTCAGCCTTTGGTGTGTTGGGAGTGCGATCTTTTAGCTCTGGTGTATCTAGGACATAGAGCTTTCACTCTTGAGTGAGAACAATTCTCAATGTCCTAAACCAATCGTGGAAGTTGTTCCCATTTAGCTTGTCCTTCTCAAGGATCGAACACAATGAAAAATGATTTTTGTTGGAGCCATTTATTCTAAAAAAAAGGAAAATTATAATTTTAGTCCAAAACTCTTTTGATTTGATTTGATTTGAAAATTGATGATATTAATTAGGGATTTAATTAATTATTGCTCCCTCTATTTTGATCAAATTGATAACCCTCATGTATCAATTCAGAAGATAGTAGCATACAACCTTCTAGTGAGCAACATCCTGACTTCCTCTAAGTTATGGACCAGTGAGGGTTGTCACACACAACTATATTCTTTCAGGTAGGCAACTTTTGCTAATTGCATCATATGCAACACTTGATAGATGTTATGTACAACACTTTGTCACGAACATATGCATGCCTCAAGGTGCTTAATCCTATTAATATCACCTTGTTAAGTCCAACCCAAAAGCTAAAACAATGAATATGCACCATGAAAAGGTAGACCCACATATTCACCATCAAACTTCCACGAGATATATGGTGCACCATGCAAAGGCATGCCCACACTTAGTCGATCAAGATTTTCATGTGTATTTCTTTTGGAAGGCATCTTAAACTTAATATTTATATTTGAGGGGTTTGATATACTTATATATGCACATATATATCCAATCACCACATATATAGTACATATCATATACATGATATATCCCACAAAAGAAAACATGCAATATCGATAAAGTGATGATTATGGCCTTCCTATTGTAGTTCCTTGGAGCCATAAGGAATTACGGTCATCTAAGGTCTACATCACATGCAACCAGTTATTGATGAAGATCTGGGCTTGCCAATCCGGGTTGACTAGTTCAACCTTTGAACCGATCGACTTGCCTCTTAGCCGGTCAGTTGGTCTCCTCTAGCTGGTCGTTTGACTCTTCCAGATGGTCGACTCGTCTGGTTGTCTGGGCTTCTCATTGGACCACCAACTGCTCCTCAGTCGATCGTCTTGATCCATCAAATGGTCATCTTCAGTCTTCATCATAACAAAAAATAAAGTTAATCATATTTTACATAATCTTTGTGAAACCTCGAATTACATTTGAGGGGAGCAAAGGTAGAAGAGAATATAGAGTTATCTTGAGTTACATTCAGAATAAAAGAAGAGGGCTCAGTGTGCATATTGAGATGCAAACAATGATAACCAACCACACACATGCCCATAGGGTTTATAGGCCATAGCCATGCTACACATCCACCATCAAAACCATTTTAGGGCGATGTGTATCGATTGCATATATACTATCATATATGTATATATTAGTTTGGGATCATGTGGTATTAATCAGATATTCACATTAGTCATTTATATATTTGCATCGTATGCACTAAATAAAAGATGGAAAAACCAAAATATGATCATATTGATTATCCCAAAACACAGAGTAATGACGTGGCTCTGATACCACTGTTGGGTTTTACATAGTCAGAGTAGGTAGTGGAAACAAAAAAATTACTTGACCATAAACCCATAACTAGTAGATCACATCAATATCTATGTAATGGGAAGGATGGTTTTAGCGAGATATACCTGGTCATGAGGCTTGCTCAGCGACTATAACATACCAAATCTTAGACCCTACCCTAGAACTTTGACCTTTTTTGGTTTGACCAATCTAGGTTGAGGTTAGAGTAATCCTAATAATCTAATGCATGAATAATGTTATATAATATGTCTTATAATTTATTTGGCGGTAATAGGATGATAAATAACTTAATTGGTTAAGAAATGAAGTTAATGGGCCACTAATGGGCTATATGACATATATTATAAAAAGAAATCCCAAAAGTGAAATCTAAGTTTAAAATCGTGCTCCTTGGGTCCCAATTACCTTGGGAGTCAAGTTTCACTTTATTCACATAATAATAATTCATTTAATTCAAATTGGAAAAATAAAAGATGAGTGTTTTCCCCAAAATATCAAATAAAATTCCAAAAAGAGGAAAATAATCTGAGATTCATAATCTACATAATAAATATAGCATTTGGGTGAATTTTCATCCAAATTGGAGAAAGTTTGATTAAAAGGTAAAATTAGGAGAGAGAAAGTGTGTAGAACCTTCAAAATATTAAATAATTCCAAAAATAACTCCAACATCTAAATTTGATGTCAAATTCGTATCCAACACATTAAATATGACTTTTGGGTAAGGTTTCATCAGATTTGGATAATCCTAATGCCATTAATGCTTGAGGAAAGAAAAACTAATAATTGGTTAATTAGCACATCAAACGTTTCCAAAATTAAAATCTAATTGCATAATCGGAATCTACATGTCTTAATTGGCCTCTATACCAAATTTCATTTAATTTGGAATATGTTTGCACCCTTAATTGAAGAAATAGAAAAAGGTGTATTTTTATGCTAATGGTTTTAATCGATTTTCCTATAGTTTCCTTGTCACACAGATTTTTCTTTTGATTTTCCTCTCTTTGATTGATCGGATGGCCAACTTTCCTCCTATATATTCGTTGATGGTATGGATGGCTCTGAGTTTTCTCTCCTACCCGACTCCCAGTCAGATTGGAGCTTCAGGACACCTCATCTCCTTTCCCCTCTACATCTCTTCTCGATGTGCCTCGGCCCAGGAGGAACCTTACATTGCCTTCCTCCTTTCCTTACGAGCCTAACCATCCCAAACTCGATGGGATTCCACCCCTTATATAACCCTAACCACCATAGCCGTCGTTGGTACCCCTGTTCTTCTTCTCTTTCCTTTGTTCTCCTGATCGAGCTGCTTCGGGCCGGTTAGAATCGGTTCCCTAACCTTCTTCATCCTTGCGAGCATCATTTCCTGAGTTTGGTTTGGTCCCACTCTCTCCCGGTTACTTCTGCCCAACCTCGGCTACTGAGCTTGGGAGGGCGAGCTCGTCAGCACCTCCCTGTCGATTGAGCTGCATTTTTCTGGATCGATATGGTTCCCTGAGACCTGGTAAAGCTTTCTTCACCACCAATTTCTTCTTTGGTAGTGTTTCCAATGGTTTCCTCTTTTCATGATTCTCAGTCTGTTGGGCAATTCTTGCGTTTGGCTTCACGCAATGTTCGGTTCTTTCTGAGGTACGGATCGCCAAGGTCACCCCATCGTTTTGAAACTTTTCCTTGTACCTATGCTCTCTATGTTCGATCTTCCCCAAAACGTGTTGTGAGTTGATGCCTCACAGCTTGCAGCCATGGTGTGTGAGTCTTTGGGGGAGACGAACCCTTGTGATTTTACCCATGTACCCTCTGGTTTACCTTTCTTTGCGTTTTATCATTCGGGGGCAAAATCATCATTTGACATCCTTTTCTTTTGCTCGGAGCAAAATCCAGTTGGCTTTGACTGCATGACGTGGACACCACCGATTGGGCCAAGTCATGTGAGCCCAAATCTCTCTCTGTTTCTCGTAAGAAAAGATGACGTGGCTTTTTCTCTTTTTCCTATTGGGTAGTTTTCAAAAACTAATAACTAATTAATGGATGATCAGAAAAACAAGGAAAAATACTTGTTGGAGTCAGAAAAATGCAATCTTTCTAATGGTTTTGGATTTGTTTCCGGAATCTCATATTTTAAAGAGGTTCTTTTAATGGATCTAATTAAGTAAGTAATAACTTGTATAATTCATAACTAAATATATATAAGTTAGAAAATATAATAAAATATGTTTTGAGCTCATAAAAATATAACCTAAAATATGGCATGGTTTTTATAACCTATTTCACCATTAAGAAAAAGGCGATTTTAGGGTTTTGAATAATTAATGTAAATCTAACCCTAATCCCACATACATGTTAACAGGTTCTTTGGATGCCTAGAAGTGACTTTGGATCGTTTGACTCTGAAGTTGAGGTATGTTTGCATCCCCGATTATTCTTGTTGAGCAATTAGCCTATTTTTGTCCTACATTAGGTCCTATGGACATTAGCCTACACATTGTCTTGTTCTTTTCAAATCATGCTTCATGTGAAGTATCTTATTTTGTTATTGATCTTGTTATCATGGATATTCTCTTGGAATCTTATCTTGTTGCCTTGGTGCAAGTTGGACTTTTGATATTATATGCCCCCTGTGATGTGGAACTTTACTTGGTGATATATGCCCACTTTGAAGTGGGTTTGTTTATATGTTTGTGTTGTCCATTGTGTGATGGCAACATTGTATAATTTTGACCATACTTTTCTACTTGCCTCTACATTAAACATGTTATGTGATTCAGTAGCACTAGAGTAGTGTAATTACATTAGTTTTGGGGCAGTAATCCCCTATTGTTTATTTGGAGGGTGGTAGTATACCATTCCTCTGTAACCGAGTGTGGCAATAATCCATGCTCAACTTTATATATTGGGAGATTGGAAGTATTCCTCTCTCTATCAGGTTTCAACTTTATGAGGGTTGGCCACCAATTGTGTTTATATTGTTCTAGGGCTATGCTTATCTCACATGCATGAAGGTTATTGATGTTGATTGTGGGGTGTGTGCCCTACTTTCTTTATGTGTCAGTATTGCATAATCTTTATAGTTTTGATTATGGCAAGTATCTTCTTTTATCATGTTATGATGTTTCTTTTCTTGTATGCCCTCTTTGGGTAGTCCTTATATCTTGTATGGGAAGCCTTTTATTTTGATGTCCCTTATTCTTTATAAATTGATCAATTTACTTTTTAGTATGCACATACCAGCCTTTGCTGATGTATTTCATTTTCCTCTTCTTGTTGGGGTATGTTTCCAACCCTAGGTGGAGGACTTGGATGACATGGCATGTTGACCTAGACTTAGATTGGGAAGTTAAATCTTGGAGACAATCTTGAGGTGGTTTAGATTTCCTCTACATGGATCCTTATGGTGTAAGTTTAAGATGTTCCCTTTATTTTATAATTGAATATAGGCATGTTTTATTCAGTTGCTATACTTTGGTCTTTTGTTGCCATTATATAAAGATTTGACAATTCTACACCCAATCCATCATACCTTCTAAGTGTGTTTGGATTGGAGGTTCTATTGTTCAAATTTTTAGTAAGGAGGTGTTTTTGCTTCTTTACAATGACTATACCTTACAAAAAGTGCGATCTTCAACCTCCTATCTTCGACGATATATGTGCAGTTCATGGTCTTGACCCAAACTACGGTTGACTGTCATCCTCCTGAGCGGCAGAAGTCTCCCGCCTCTATAGATAGTCCACACGGACTACCGGGAACTCTAGTCATCCTGAAGAATTGACTACAAGGAGTTGTCCCCTTATGTTGGTGTACTAGTCATCGAAACACTCTTCCACCACCAATTGCTTTTCTATAGTTGTCTTTCCCTCATTATTCCTCCCTGGACAGATAGAAATTTCTTGGGCTCTCTTGATTACCACAACCAGAGAGGACAACAACCTTGTAGAGAAACTAATGTTCTAAGTTGTATCTCTAGAGAAGCCCCATGTACCCCTCTATTTATAGTAGAGGGCAGGCTCAGTGTTCCCAGTCCATGTGGGAGTAGGAGGGTCTGGAATTTCCATGAACAATTTGCACCTCGGCAGGCGAATCGGTCATTTCATAACTAAAATGTTTGTTTGGCAAGGTGAGATGATCGTTTCACTAGTGAACTAGTTGGTTGGGAGTGTGAACTGGTCGGTTCACCTAGTGAACTAGTCATTTCACTTTCCAGACCTGCCTACAATTGACTTTCCTTATTCGTTTCTAACTAACACAAATATTAATTCTTGTCCCAATCGAATTGAACAAGTGAAAAACACTTTTCTCACAAATCAGGAAAACCCAGCACTGCTCATTTGGCCCAAGTGAACCGATTGGTTCACCAAAGTGAACTGGTGAACCAGTTGGTCGGTGGTCCAGATTGTGCATAACATAGTCAATTTAGTTCTCAATCAATCTGACACTCTAATTAGTTGGTTCAACACTTGAACTGGATGATTCTGAGTCAAGTCTATTGATAAAATGTTTGATTGAGTACCTAAACATTTTAGTAATCAATCCAAACATCATTCATGGATAAACTCCTCTTCCAGGTTAATCCTTTGTGTGTGACCCTATAGGTCCCATTTCACATTGGCAATGAATGTCCATAACTAGCTTATGACATCACAAGCAAAGAGCGGTACCTAGTCACACATCAGTGCTACCCAAGTGAAAAGGAAAGTTGGAGAACAACTTTCAATCCTATAGTCTGTGATTCGTGTTCCAGTGAATGTATAATTCCTTCATATCTGATATCCTAAATGACTCAAGGCATGGAGTTGTCATCCTTTCAATGTTCATTCATGTTTCTTGAACTAGAGCAGACTGTCTGAGATATGTATGACAACAATATCATATTTTGATTCACATGTGCATGTGCATGCCTTTCTCAGTCTCTCTTATCAAGTGGCATGGATATCATACTCCCTTAGGAGGGAAAAATCCCATATCTATCACTCATAGTCTATATCATGCATCAAAGCCACCCAATCATCACTGTTATAACAACCCATGTTTCTGGACTGCATTTGATGATGTCAAAGTGTACCCAATCACATTCTATGAGTGCAGTCATTTCAGGTCTAAGAATCATTATCAACACCATCACTATGAGATATAATTTTGAATACCATGTCATGGTTCCATGTGTCACTCTCATGGTGGGTCTATCTGATACATTGTTCTCTGACATGTATCTATGTGCTTGGTTTGATATCATATATCATGACTAATGAGACACTGTCATCAACCAACACACACTCTAGTCTTGATGTGTCATTGTTGTCTATCAACCTTCTACAATGACATCTGACTAGGGACATAACAAGAATGTACATACTCTTAGCATATGTATGATCTCATTGTTCGGGTCCTCAACCTGAAGACATACATCATTGAGTATTGTTATTCTTTAGACATTCATTTCGCTCCATCATTTATCTCATAATCGATTGAGCTAGAATAAATTGGAAGCTTGCCTTTGATATTTATCAAATCAATCATGATGTATGCCAATCCAATCATCGTATGATTGGCTCTCAGGGCATACATACCAACACTATGTGCATGGTGTCGCTAAAAACAATCAAATCCTTAGTGATACCACTAGTGCTTGTGAGATTGGAAGCTAATGCACCAGCATCAGCTGCTACAGACCCCCTACTGCTCAAGATATTGCAGAACATCAAACAACTTAAGGGAAAGAAAGACAGTGGCAAGACATTCAGTGACTTTTTCCACTTCCTAGGTGTGAAGCTTCTTGATGACTTCAACATGCCAACGTACCATGAGTACTCCAAAAAAGGGAATCACGTGGCCCACGTCAAGGTGTATTGCTCAGATATGGTAAAAGTCCAGGATGATGACAAAGTACTAATACACTGTCTTACACGGACCTTGACGAGTCCCACATTTCCCTAGTATAAAAAGAAGAACATGTCCACTATCACCACATGGGCCAAGATGGACATGAAGTTCAATTATTAGTATGCCTAGAATTTAGACCAAGTCCCAACTAAAGAAGACCTAGAAGCATTACAGAAATAAGTAGATGAGAGCTTCTATGAGTTTGGAAGATGGAGGGAGATAGTTTCCCAGCTGGAATAAAAACCCATAGATAAGGAGGCCATGGATATGGTGATCATAGCTGCCTCGTTGGCCCTTATGGCCCTCTGATCTCTATAGAGTTACAACACCTTCTCAAATCTCATACAAGAAGGGGTATGGATTTAGACTTCCATCAAGAAGGGGGTCTATCAAAATATAGGCCTCACCTTCTAGCCAACATCCTCTCTTACGACAACAAATCTAAAACCTAAATGGACAACGGTGAACGCCAAATACACCACAGTAGGGGAAGTGCTTGTTCATGGAAAAGGTGGCAAGCGACAACAATCAATAGTCTAGATTTCACCAGTGCAAATGAAGGCAGCTCAGACAGCCCATGTCCTGGCTCCGCTACAACAAAAACCTCATGTGATGTCACCCAACTATCAATCTTACTACATACTCCTACAGTGTGTGTGCTTGTCGATCAACTACTATGGGTACACACCACCACCTTTCCAACTGGAAATGCAACAAGTGATAGAGAATGCACCTTTGACAACAAGCAACCTGACACCTCAAGTTGAGCCAGCAACTATCACTTCATCAACATAAGACCTACTAAGACAAAGACGAATTTCACCTCCTTTGGATCTTCTCTCAGCACTATATTTCTTGATATCAAGCAATTACTTAAGTTCCCAGTTATAAGGGATCCACTGAATCTCTTGCCTAAGGGATACAACACCAATGCCTTTTGTGACTTCCACCACGTAAAGCGGCACAAGAATTACTCATGCATCACATTCATACATGCCTTGCAAGACTTTATAGATTTTGGTAAGTTCAACACAGGAACAACAAAAGAGGGGTCATCATCCTCCGATATGGTAGTTGTCATCTCACCACATGACTCACCACATGGGCTCATCCTCCCTCTAGAGAAAGCAATCAAGAACTGGTCTCAAAGGTGAATACTTATATAGGATTCCCTACCAGTACAATAGAAGAGGGGACCAACAAGGTGTTCATTCCATCTATTGATACCAAGAAGCACCACCAACACTTGAATTTTTTAAAGAAATGAATCCTAAAAGCTAAGTTACAATTCATTTCCTCAACAAACTAGAAGGGGAAGTGTCATTAGCAGAAGTGATGCAAGACTTCCTACAACACTGAGAAGATGTCATGAAGACTTTATAAGGAGCCTACTTCTTCAAAGACATGAGGAGAAAATCTCTTGCACCCATTTTTGGGATAATCCCAACCCCGCATCTAATCTCATTCTCTAAGGATGAGATACCAACTGAAGGAAGTCATAACAAGGCCTTTATTAATCGCAACAATATATAACAGTCTCAAGATATCCTTATGCTTTGTCAACAATGGTGCATGCCTCAAAGTGTCTCTTAAAGGTTCTAGTCATCTTGGGGAAAGATCCTTTTGACCTCCAATCAATGATGAAGGAAGCGACTTCCTTTGATGGAGTAATTAAAGGCGTTATAGGAGAAATTACTCTGCATTTGTGACAATCCCTTTAAGGGTCATAGAGTTGAGTCCCTACTCAACCTTCTCCTAGGGAGAACTGAATGGTTTCCTCATACTATATCAAAAACTAATGTATCAGCTAGTCCATGCTATTGTCACTATTCAAGCCAACAATCCTGGCGCCATAGCTTGCATCAAGGAAAATGATCTCCTATTTTGCTTCAAGATGTTACATATCACCAACATAAGTTGGGTATCTACATGTGAAAGAAATTGCCATCCCCCCTACAATCCCATGTTTTTTTACAACGGCTAAGGGAGATGCATATTCATCCAAATTGAGGACTAGGAGCCAGAGAACAAGGAAGCCTAGAGATCATCCAAATCCATCCCAGGAAGAATGGTCTGGGCCTAGGGTTCTATTTCCCATCCTATGTGTCCCAAATCACCATGTGGACACTGTATTGGAATCCTACAACATTGTCACCCACTAGAAGAGACTTGACATAAAGAGGTTACCCTAATTATCTATCGTTGACTCGAGACTTGAGATGTGAAGTCTGGCGCATTCCACTAAAAGAAGAGTGTTGACTTTGGGTGCTTTAATTGGTTGGATCTTGGCTCTAATCATAAAGGTTCTGATACATACTTTCTATGCATGGTAACCATCACATAAGATCATCTAGATACTTCCAAGGATGTCATCCCCGTGATGTTTCCTTATTTTGTACAAGAAGTTGACAACGATGACTAAGAGGAGTACCCTTGAATTGCATCCAGCATCAAGGATATTTCCTTTACCACTGAAGAACTCTAGGGTGTTTGGACCACCCAACACAACCAACAATTTGAGAGCAAGGCCATCCCTCCAAATGAGGAAGTAATCAAATTGATTCTCACTCCAGATGTTGATGAATCATGCCTTGAGCATTTCCACATCAATATAAGCATCAAACATCATCAGCAACACCAAAGGAGTGGAGGTTCCACCCAAAATAATCAATTATTATCCTCTTTATATTTTCCATGGATGGCCCAACCAAGATAACAACAAGACTAGAGACATTGAGGTCACAAAGGAAGACAATGGCATCATGTGGCATGACTACGATGATGCATAGGATGCGATTCAGGGATGGGGTGTCAATGTCATATTAAATACAAAGGCCCTAGAAGAATTGCATGCTCTCATCCATCCTATTCGAAAGGGTGGGGAGTTTGAGAATTTGTGTGTGGATGACCACAACGTCCTGAGGACCTGGTCTCCCCAGACACCCAAAATCAACCCTGTTAGAGGAATGGCACCCTAATGTGGTGGAAATTATAGAGTGACTATTTAGTCACACTCTTCCATATCCTCACCTACCCATCCAAACTAAACAATTTGCAAAACACACAATAACCTAAACAATGATAAAAATGAGAAAATTGAAAAGAATCTGAAGATGAGCAAGCTATCCAAGAATTTTATAGCTATGTCATTAAAATAACACAAATTTATAATGACAATGACACCAAGTTTAAAGAGGTCCCTATCCTAGATTATATGATGAAGGAGTTTCAACCTTTTCATATCGAAGAAGAAATGGAGATAGTGAATCTCAATTCATGCTCCAAGTAGAAGAAAGTCAAAATTGGGGCATGTCTACCACAATATATCAAAAACTAATTGATAGACCTTCTATGCCACTACATCAATGTGTTTGCATGGAGCTATGACAACATACTAGGGCAGGGGGATTCAATCATTTTTCATCAACTACCTATCATCCCCGATGGTCACCTCATCAAGAAGAAGTCCAGATGGTTGCGACCAAAATGGAGCCTTAAGATCATGGAAGAAGCCCCAGAGCAAAACAATGTTGGTTTCCTAGATCCGGTCTGTTATCTTAAATGGCTCTCCAACATTATACAAGTGCCAAAGAAATACGGTAAAGTACCAATGTGTGTTGATTATTGCAACCTCAGAACGTCATCATCAAAAGATGACTTTGTTCCTCCACATATAGACATACTCATTGACAACACAGCTGACCATGTGCTAATCAATTTCATGGACAGATTCATCAGATACAGCCAAGTCAAGATGGAAAAAGAAGATAAAGATAAGACAACCTTCATCACAGAATGGGGAGTGTTGTGCTAACAAATCATGCCTTTTGGTCTCAAGAATGCCAGAGCCACATATCAAATAGAAACAGTTGCCCTCTTTCATGACACACAAAGAGGTGGAGGTCTACATGGACAGCATGATCACTAAATCTAAAAGTCCATATGACCATGTCACCTACCTTGAGAATTTGTTTTGATGACTACTATTGTTCTCCTTGTGCTTAAATCCTACAAAATGCACCTTTGGCATTACATCTAGTAACCTACTAGGATACATCGTCAGTTAGAGAGAGATAAAAATAGATCCTAGGAAAGCTCGAGCTATATGGGGAATGCCTTCCCACATAATTGAGAAGTAAATATGAGGCATATTTGGTCATCTCCAATACACCAATTACTTCATCGCCAAGATCAACCTATATGTTAGCCAATCTTCAATATGTTGAAAAATACCCAAATTATGGATGGACAAACATTGTGAGGGAGCTCTCTAAAATCTTAAATACTAACTCACAATCCTCCCAATATTAAGGTTGGCTATTCCAGCATATCCTCACATGTTGGGCCTATCAGTTTGTGATACGTTAATGGGCATAATCTTTAGTCAAGAAGCCACCTATAGTGAGCATGTCATCTACTACCCATCCAAGAAGTTCAATGACATAGAGGCTCATTAGACTACAATTGAAAAGTATTTCTTGGCTCTGATCTACACTGTAAGGCAATTACGCCACTACCTAATGACATATCCTCTATATCTAATGACCAAGCATGATCCACTCTTCTATTTGTGTGATCACCCAACCCTGATAGGATGATATGCTAAATAGCAAGTAAAGTTGTTAGAATTTGACATTATCTACCTCCCAATAAGGCAATCAATGCACAAGCCGTAACTGGTCAACTAGCAGATTCCCTACTACCGGAAGAAGCTACGCATGAGTATGAGTTCCTAGACAAAGTCATAGGGATGATTAGTCCACCAGAAACGGAGACTCCTCATGTTACCTACATGTAGAACATCTTCTTTGATGGAGTTGTGAATTGTAAAGGAGCTAGAATAGGTGTAGTCCTTGCAAAATCCATGTGGAGAATAGTTGTTGGTATCCAGATGAATAGAGTTTGACACCACCAACAATGTGGTCGATTATGAAGCCTACATCTTGGGTATACATCTTTCCAAACAACAAGGGGCACAACGCTTATAGATCTATGGTGACCCTCTTCTTGTAATATCTTATGTCTAGAACAATTGGAAAATGTGGCATCAGAACCTGGTACCATTCAAGGAAGACATGAGTTCCCTGGATTGACACTATAAGCATATCTCTTTTCACTTCATCATAAGAGAACATAACACCTTCGTCAATTCTCTAGAAACCATCGCTTCATGGATCAACACATAGGAAGGGAAGACCTTGTCTTTTGAAGCCTAGACACGTTTTCAACCTATCTACTACATGGTCATCTACATTGCACCTAACGACAAACAAAAGGCTTGGTTTCATGATATCAAGGTATATCTATTAGATCAAGTCATGCTTCAAAGCCTCTAATGGAGGGAGAAATAAGTGCTCAAATAGCAAGCCATGCAATATGTGATAGGGACAGAATACTTATATTGTAGGTCCTACAATCAGACTCTTATTAAATGTGCTGATAAGATAGAAGCAAAAGCTATCATGAAGGAGATCCATGCAGGGTATTGCAGCATACATATGAATGGGGTTATGCTAGCCAAGAAAGTACAAGTCTTAGGGTATTATGGGAATACCATGGCAATTGATTGTTGCCAAAAACGTCCACAAATGTTGAGCCTATCAAATCCACATTGATACATTCATTCACCCACAAATCAGCTTTATAACATGGTAATGCCTTGGCAATTTTCATCTTGAGGAATTCATATGATTGGGAAGACCAATCCTAAGGCATGAAATGGAAATTTTGTCATCCTTGTCATAATTCATTACTTCAGCAAGTGGGTAGAAGTGGTGTTCATCACTAACGCATCAGCTCACTAAGTCATCAAGTTCCTCAAGAGCAATATCATAAGCCAGTATAAGATACCACGTGACATTATCTTAGAAAATAGGACAAACATTATTTCCAAGACCATCAAGGAGCATTTAAACACTTTGGGGATTATAAATCATTGAACTCCACCTTATTGGTCTCAGATGAATAAGTCATAGAATATGCCAAAAAAACCTTGATCAAGATTCTAAAAAAGACTATTATCTCTCACGCTAACTAGCATGAACATCAGTCAATGGCCTTGTAGGCCTGCCTTACTTCTATCAGAACTTCCATAAGATCTATGCCATACTCCCTAGTATACAAATGGAAGCAGACCTACCAGTTCAAGTAAAGATCCCTTCATTTTGCATACTTCAAGAAGAATATAATCAAGAGAGTAAATGGCTTCAAGACTAAATATATAGCCTCAACACTCTTGATAAATGGAAGGTGAAAGCCCTATACCATGCACAATCTTACTAAGAAAGAACCACTCAATCCTTCAACAAGAATATTTGACTGTGCAGGTTCTAGAAGGGCAACCTAGTATTGCAAGTCATCTAGCATGTTGATTCCAAGGTCAAATTCAACCCTAAATAGGAAGGATTGTACATCATCCACAACATTGATGATTGGGGTATCCTTTTATTGAAGGACATGGATGGAAATATTTGTATTCAAAACACAAATTCCAACCTCATCAAACACAATTATTATTGATCAGCTACAACAACAAGCAAACCTTTAGAAGAAAGCAATGTGAGGGAGACAAAATCTTCCACCTTTCTAATAAACCTAAAATCTACTTAGTATCTGAAAAAGCCCCCCCTGTGTACCCTGAAGCAGAAAGGTAAAAGTAGAACCTAGGGCCTAGGAAAAAAGGTGAATGGTTGTTATCTTGAGGCCTTAATGGTGCACCAACCTTAAAAATTCCTTAAAATTGTCCCACCCAAATAAAATGTAACCCAAAAAAAATTATGTTGTGGAAAAAGGCAAGGTAAATCCCCATGATCAACAACATAAGAGGATGGTAGAGTATATGATTCCCCGAGTCAAGTCACATCCAATCCTCACAATCAGCACCCTAACACCTATACTCAAAAAATAACATAACGCTTACATCTGTCTGGATTGACCAAAAGGTAGGGACCATCATGAGAAGGCATAGGTTGAAATTCCTCATGGCTATCCTCACCTCATCTCTTAAAAAGAGGTGGTATCAAACTCTATATGAAGTAACCTACAAGTTATGAGATAGGAAACCCTCTCTAAGAAAGCCCCATGCATTCCCCATGGAATCTAGGCTCTCATACTATGGCCATGGGCATCAATGTCAAATTAATAGATTCAATAAAAAGACTCACTAATAGTGGGCACTCTATAAGAAAATAATTGTCCAAAATCCCTTTTAACATGAAGATACATGCTTGTGGAGGATAACTACACTAAGGCATGTCAGGAGTAAAGCCTACTAGGATGTCTCTGAAATTTGGCACCTTGTCACAACTGGGTAAGGAGTTGATGTTGACGCACTTGTTACATGACATGAATTAAGAACATTGAATGACACCCAAGTCTAGTAGAGATTTCCCATCTTCTCCCCTAGAATGAGGGTATGTCCCAAAACAAAGTGGATATGAACGCTTTAAGGGAGGAAACACCTATCATCAAATCAATACCATAGATAAACTAAAATACTTGGGGTTTCAAACTTCCAACTTCATGCAAGGAGATGGACAAGAAGGAGCCATCCAAATATATAAAACATATAGATGTATCGATGTTGTAAAACACATGGATAGGAGCTCCAAACTGTCCCAGATGGATGACTCGTCAGAGGGGAACTCGTATCAATATGCATCCCAAGGACCTAAATCCTAACACATATTTCTAAATATCATGGAGAAAGTACACATAGACAGTGCCACATTTCATGAACAAAGATATTTTTTTATGAACTCATTATAAAACCTTGGCTTCTCATTCTGATAAAATATATAAACCAACAAAAAAACAAAACAATAACATATGAAAACAAAGACATACACATCACTTAAGTTCTCTAGAATAATCGCGTCACTATCACTAAAGGTGTCATGCAAGCCATTCCAAGTATCTAGGAGAATAATCCCTAACCACAGTAAAAGAATCATAAGTCAGCCTCTTCCATCTCAACCACATTTGTCCCACCTTCCTGTGAACTTTTTGAGAATCTATGATCAGATTCTTGAAAAAAAAGGGAAAGGTTTCATCTTGGTACACAGATATCCAACAGTTGAATTTCCTTAGCATTGATATAGGTTAATACACGACACAACCCTATAGACCTAGCAATATGATCAACCACTAAAAGCTCACCATGGTCATGCCACAAGATGAGTTATCAAGATGGTCATGCCTTCAGACCTACAAGCCATCAAACCAGATTTCCATGCAACTGAATAGGCTCACCTACCTAGATATACTTTGACAGAAACTCCCTTTCCACGTCATCATGAGGATTTGAATACTTTGTCAATTTGGTAGGACCAATACACATTCCCAGATATATTTGTAGGACCTTGAATGGTCCCCTCATCTTTCTTGTCAGCTATACTCCATCCACGCATTCATACAACTCATTCAATATCAAATGGAATGATAATTTCCTTCCTCCATAACATGGGCACGACTTTTGAAGAAGTAGCTATCACTCACCTGATAGTTTCTTTGAAGAACAACTCTACCAAAATGACCATAGTATGTGCTCGCAGATGAGACATGTCAATAGGGTTGACACCCAATGCACTTTTCTCTTGAATGACTCCCATAGGGAAGCCATCTGAATAGAGTGGTCATCATCAGTCAGCCATTGCGCAGCTTGGGGATTCTTCACACCAAGAAGATTCCCCCACTCTCTAATCCAACATGACTAATTCAGTGCCATTGACCATCGTTATGGAAATGTAGCCATGTAATATTAGCCACATCTTCCAAGGTGGGAGTCAACATGAAATCCCCAAACTAAAATGAGTGACTTTGAGGATCGTGGAAGGGGATCACCACTGACATCAACTCCCTCACAATAGGAACATATACCAGATGAGGAAGGTGGAAAGTCATACCAAAGCTCTTCAGCTTGAATGCTTCCATCTCAAAGAGATCAATGATATAATGATGCACCAAGGATAGGTTATAGGAGGATACCACAAAAAATGGGATTTCCCTGATCTCCTTCTCTCCCATGGATTCGGGTCATGAAAAGAAAGATGCACATAGATGGTGAGGGATACAACCATATTTATAGGTCTTATACAAGGCAAACTCATCTCCCTAGAATAAGGGGACTCAGTGTCCTTTTTCTTGGAGGAATCAAATAATCTACTACATGCACTACATCAGAAGTCAATGCAGACATGCAACTCAAGACAAGGAGGACTTTGTGTCTCACAAGACTGATTGTTTGCTTCACCTTCAAATTGCATGTGGATCAAGGCAGTATGCTAATCTATCAGACATCTTATAAAGATCAGAGTCTAGAAATCTGATTCCAAATCAAAGATCATAAAACCTCAAAATTTTATCTAAACTCAAATTTAGTCTTTTACTAAAACAATCTCACAAATACAAGCACAAACTCGTACATGATTTTTCTTGTATGAAAGGAAAATACATCATGAAATGGAAACACTAAAGAAAAAAGTAACTTATTCAGTTTCTTCTTCACCCACTATGTCAACTACTGAACCAAAGGTTGATAATTAGTGGAAGAATACCCTCAAGAATGACACCCTCTACTCATTTCAGATAAAATACCATTGGTGGACCAATGGTGACCAAAAGAGGAGCTTCTAGAAGCAACCTCTATGACTAAGACATCATCCCTACACCAAGAGAGATCTTCTCCTGATTATTTTGAACTAGGACATCTTAAACACCATAGTATCCCCCAAAATTCTCACCATGCATGTATCTTGATGGGATACTCGAGCCAAAGAGTCCACCCACCACATCCAAAACCTCATTTGCCTCTTGGAAGGATGAGGATCAGACAAAGTCACCTAAGAAGTGACACGAGCCTCACACATTGAAATCTCAATGAGGTTGCAAACCCAAGTAGTCATCAAAGCCAAGAACATCAATAGGAAGAGAAGATGGAGCCTAAGGAGAGGGAGCCATCTCAAGAGGAGGTGGACAAAAAATGTGACATCTCTAGATTTTCAACACCTTGACCACATATGTGACGTTCAAATCAAAACCCTCACCTTAGTAAAGATCCCAATTCAAACACCGCACTAGGCCAAGAAGAAGAAAATCAAAGGAAGTCAAAGGAAACTATAGTAGCACATCCACATGAACAAGAATAAACCATATAACACAAAGTCATCATTCAATATATAGTTACAAAATGATTTATTACAAATTGATATTAAATAATGAATGATGCACCTTTACGTATGCACACACTACCCCAACAACATGATCTTCTAGATAATACTTGTACATCTTCTTATCCACAACTCCCAACTATCAAGGTCTTCAAGATCATATGCCCATGTCACCTAAACAAGATACTACAAGTGGTATGGTTCAGCACTACTAAAAGATAGTGTTGAGTATGCCTATGTTTAATATAAGTCTTTCATACTATGACTAGGAAATAAGGTAAAACTAGAACTTGAAAGTAATAAAAGATAATAAAAGCATGCTTGAACAAATATGTTTAGTAACAAAACAGAACCCATACTTTAAGCATGTTTTCTATTATATTACCCATGCATTTCCCACCTGGGGGAATAATGCATCATCTTGTCTACCAAGAACTCAAGACGCAAGGCCTTATGATCTAGTAAAGAGTTAGATCATTATACATTGTGATATGCTACCAAAGAGAGTGATCACTTTCCAACACTATGTTACCAAAGAGAATTAGTTCTTTCATATAATTGAATAGATATATTATGTTTCATGGGTTTAGAATTATACATATAGAAAATCATGCAATATAACATATAAGAACAATTATTTCACCCAATATCATATGCCAAGTCTTTTGTAAACATATTATACAACCATACTAAATAGTAGGCCAAGAAAGAGGTTAAACATACCTTGAATCGAGACATCCTAGTCATCACATATTCCTCATGTCAACTATAACCTTGGTAAACCCTGATTATGACAAGAATACATAGCATGCATTAGATTCGTCATTACCTTATATCTCATCTTAACCTTAATCGGGTTTATGTTAGGACTCGACTTAGTCACTAGGATATTTCCATTATTACTTACCTTGTCTTATTAGAACTAGTTTAGTAATCCTATATTCTAATTATTTTCCAGATTATGGTTCATTAACTGATAATCTATTTCACATTATTATGTGAACATATGAATCTTAGGTTACGTTAATTGGTGATATTAGGGTTACAAAAAATGTATTCATATACATGATCATATAATGTGAATTAGATTCATTATCTTTATAACATATCAAAATCCAGAACCTAAACTTATTCAAAGATTACGAGGTTAGAAGCCATAGTTCCTTGGGTTTAGCCAAATAGGGATAATGATATACACATTAGTAACTAATTGAAACCCTAATAGGTTAGTGCATAAATAAATCACCCTAACATGTTGACATATAAACAAATATGACCTGATGCTTTCATATTAATCATAAGTTCAATAAAGGATGCATAAAATAAGTCACATGTGATAATGTTGATTAAGAGAAATCATGAGCATAAAAGGACTAGGTGTCCATAATTGAGAATATTCATACATGATTCAAATATATATGATACTAATAAACTTAATGAGATAATGATAAGATAAATTCGTACTAGAATTTTCTATAACCTTTTAGAACAAGGAAGAGATAAAAAGATAAGTAATAAATATTTAAGAAAGAGTAATGTGATATTGAATAATTTAATATGAGTGTTAATAATATTAATATTAAATGAAGGGTTAAAAATAATAAAAGGTGAACTAATTGGTTAAAAATAACTTAATATTCATTTTTTTGGATATGTTTTGGCTTGGAAGCCAAGTTTCACAAATTTAGGATAATAATAATCACATCTATTGTATTTAGAAAAGAAAAGGTGATTTCCTCCAAAATATGAAATAAAATATGTAATGACTCCAAAAGAGAAAACTGAATTTGTATTCGTATTCTAAACATTAAAATAAGCCTAGGTGTGAATTTTCAATTAATTTGGAAAATCTTTGATGAAAGGGTGAAGTTAGGAGAGATAAAGTGTGTAGAACCTTCAAAAACATTAAATAGTGAACAAATGACTTCAAATTGAGAGTTTATTGGCAAATTCATGATTAACATACTTAATGTGAGTTGTGGGTGCAGTTTCATCAAATTTAGAGAATCCTAGAGCCATTAATGCATGAGGAAAGATAAAATGAGATTTGTTAATTTAATAAATCAGAAGTCTTAAATGGTAAATCTAATTTGATATTCGGATTCTACATACCCTAATTACATTATGTGTCAAATTTCAACTAATTTTCCATTTTCTTGCACCCTCAAATAAGGAGAGAGAAAAAGAGAAATTATTAATGTTTCACTTTATTTGAATTCAATTAGGAAAGCATTTATCTATGTCGCGCACCTATTCTTTTATTTTTTTCATTTTGAATGGATGAGATATTTACGAGCCCCGGTCCCATGGCTCAGGGATTGTATCCTACCCTGAGTTAGTCACATGTCAGAATAGGAGCAAGCTGAAGCTTCCGCGTGAGATTCCTCTCTCCACACTTGATCTCCGCATGAGATTTTTTCACCATTGATTTCCTTTTTAGTTTCCACATACGATGATCTCTTGCATGAGCCCTAACACCCTACAAATAAGAAACCCCCAATTTCACCTTCTCCACCATCTTTCACAAAGCCCTCTTTGCCACCTCCTCTCTACGCACGAGTGCTCAGAAACCACCACTGGATTTTATCTTCCTCTCCTCTCTGCTCAATTGCTAAAGGTTGCACTTGTAATGCACTCCCCATCTCATCCTCTTTCCTGGACTTTGTGACCACCATAGGAAGTAGACAGAGATGGAACCCAGTTACACTCACCCACACCTTCACGGTACTTCCCTCTATTGATTTACGCCTTTGTTTGGTTGCGTCGTGGTTTGTATTAATGGGTCCATGAACACCCCTGACTTGTATCATTGATTTGAGGATTTTTGGGTACCGTCATCGCGTCTTTGAATCACTAGCATCATTTTTTAAGGTTTCATCAACGTTAGTCACGTGTCGTAGAGTGTTCATTCCACTTTGGTTTTGTGCTTGTAGCTGGGTTGTTCTCATGGTGCCACCGGCCATCAGGCATTTCTATCTATTTGATGGCTCGGTGCACCTCCGGCCACGGTCTAAGGCTCGTCGACTTTGGATTGAGGTCTCAAATCTTAGGGGACCCTCAACCAAGATTGATTGTGCTTGAGTCACGAGTTGGCATCTCCTAGCTTTCTGTGCTTCAGCCATGTTGGGGATGAAAGGGGATGCAACAATCATTGTGAGTGATTCCTCAAAATGACCTCCTATTTATTTTATATTTGATTTTTCACTAGGGGTGTTTTAGTCTTTTCACAGTCGATTGGTTTTGTTTCGGTGCTGAGGCAAGTTGCCAGGTTGTCTATGGGGCCAGCTGAGTTGGTCGCCCATGATTGGGCCAACTCAGATGCACGGCTCTCTCCCTCTCTCTCTTGCTTTCTCGCGAGTCAGATGTTGAAGTGGATTTCTTTGATTGGTATGTTTTCATAAATCCATAACTAATTATTTATAGTTTAGAAAAATATAATCATATATGATCTGGAATCATAAAAATATAACCTATCTAATGATTCTAAGTTTCTTACTTAAATCATATCATTTAAAAAGGTGATTTTTAATTAATTTTCCTAAATAGATAATAACTTGCAAAATTCATAACTTATCATCTATAATTTAGAAAATATAATAAAATATGTTTTCTTGATCAGGAGAATCTAATAAATTGTTTGAGAGTCAAAATTTGATGATTTCTAAAAAGGTTTAGAATTAGAGTTTCATGACATTTATATTGATTCAAAACCCTAATACATATTATCATAACGTGTCACGCACGCAACCCTCATTGCCTAGGGTTTATGGCGATCAACTAGGTGACTACCTGGGCAATCTTACTTCAAGCTTTGTGGAGGTGGGATGCCCCTCCTTCCTTGGCATCCGTTGAGCTGGATGCTGAGACCCAGCCACCTGAGGTGCCCTGCAAAGCTTGGATCTAGGTTCTCAGTGGATCGGACGCCTTCAAGGAACATAACTTTGATCCACCAGAGAAGAAGGATGAAAAGATATTCATCACCATAGACGATTGCACCTATGAAGCCATGGAAAAGTCTCATGGGAAAGTGTCCATACTATCACCATCTTTTGGCCTGGATTAAGAGGTCTAGAAGCCTAGAGGCAGCTTCAATCTCTTCTCTAAGCCTGAACAATTCTTCCTTCTACTCTTTAACTTTGTCGAGGATAAGAAGAACATCATCAACACAGGTCCTCGTTGGTTTGATAGTAGACTTGTAGTTGTGAAAGACTACAAAACTGGTGATGATCTCAAGAAGGATTTCTTCAGTTCAATCCTGATCTGGATTAATATACCCAGCATGGGTATGAACTGGTCCCCTCGGGCCATTGGCATCATTGCGAGCGGTGTTGGCAAGCTACTGTGCATTGATTACAAGTCAATAGGACAAGAGTCACTGGGTGAAGCTCATGCTCTTGTGGAGCTGGATGCAGATTAGGAACCTCCTTCTGAAATCTGGGTCAACATGCCCAATCGTGAACGCATTGTAGTTTCCATCAATTACGAGCATGTTCCCAAATGATGCTCAGATTGTAGCGGTCTTTGGTCATGACATCAATGATTATCCTTTGAAGAAGATGACCGCAGACACTGAAGTCCAGGACAATGCTTCTACCCAAGCTCTTGCTCAAGTTTGGAAGGTGGTGTCAAACAAGAAGAAGAGTACCAATGCTCATGCTGATAAAGATGTTATCCCAATCAATAATAGGTACGAGCATCTAAACAATGATATTGTTGATGAGTCAATTCTCATAACCGATGAAAAAAATGTTGACACTGTGAAAGGTGTAGAAGAGGTGTCTAACACCACGTTGCCAGGCTCAAAGGTCATTCAGGGATCCAACGTGGGATCGCATGATGCTAGCCAGAGCTCTAGTCCAGTTGATCAAGCAAAGAAGGAGATTGATGTTGATAAAGAGGATGGTGAGTTGAGCAGGACTCCTAAGTCCAGGAAGAGAAAAACTACTAGAGTGAGTGGGTCATGCAACCCCCGTTCAACTAGTAGGGGTCATTAATGACCATCCTTATGAATAATTTCTGTGCTTCTGGGAAACCACAGAAGAAGATGGAGGTTAGAAGATCTATCTTGGAAGCCCAAGCTACACTAGTTTTTCTCATTGAAACCAAAATCAAAAGCTTCATGAAACACACTTCATCCAAGTTGTTCCCTAACGGATGGAAATGGTTGTCCAACCATGACAAGGATCTGAATGGTCATTTTTGTATTGGTTAGAATCCTAATTCTTGGGATATTCTTGGTCTTGATTCTGATGATTAGTAGGTCACCATGAAATGGACCAATAAAGGACTTTTCTCCACTATTATTGCCATTTATGATCATAATATTGCTCAACAATGCACCTCTTTATGGACAACCTTGGAGAGGATTAGTTCTACTATCTTTGATCTGTGGTTGGTGATTGGAGATTTCAACAACATTAGGAAAAGGGAAGAGAAGGCAGGAGGATGGGAGGTTCCAACTATTTTACTCAGCTTCTTCAACACTACAATTGACAATTCTGGATTGACTAAACTGCCATCAATGGGCAATGAAATCTAAACTTGGCACAACAGGCAAGGTACGGCTAAGAGAATAGCATGCAAACTTGATAGGGCTTTGGTTAATGATGCATGGCTAGATAAATTCCAAGGCACTAAGATGAAGTTGCTAACTTGTGAGTTTTCTTATCATTCGTCAATAAAAATCAACTTAAAGAAGCTCGCTAGGAAGAGGTGCCCTTTTCATTTTCTCAATTTCTAGATGGGATAGCATGGATGCAAGGATATTATTTCTAAAGCTTGGCTCACTCATCAGTAAGGTAATCCTATATTTTGTTTTGCTCAAAAACTTAAAGTAGTCAAGGTTGAACTCAAGCTTTGGGCTAAGAAATACATAAATCTTAAAAATCTGATTGCTAAAGAAAGATTAGAGATGGCGGATATCTCTGCAGTGCTTAGAAAAAACCCATTGGATGATGATCTCATACAAGCAAAAAAGGTCACATATGATCGCATTACTATTCTATCTAAAGCTGAAGAGCAGTATTACTGGTAGCATAGCAGGTTGGATTGGATATCCAATGGGGATCTCAATACTAAACTTTATCATTCCACTGTCAAAAAATGTGATTATATTAACTACATTACTGAGATTTTTGACACCAATAGCAATAGCTTGGTTGATGAAGAAAGTATTGCACAGGAATCTATCAATTTCTTTGAAGGCTTGTACAACTAGAATCAAGAGGATTGTGACACCAATATTCTTGACCTTGATTGGCTCCAATAGGTGAATAATGAAGATAATGATTATCTTTGCAAGAAACCTAATATGCAGGAGCTTAAAGATGTTGTTTGGAGTATAGGGCCGAATAAAAGCCCTGGCCCAGATGGCTACAATGGCTTCTTCTATAGAAGTAATTGGGAGTTAATTAAAGATGATCTATTGCATGCTATTTCCTGGTTTTTCATAGGTGGTAACATGGTCAGCCAAATCAACCATGTCTTTCTAGCTCTTATTCTAAAGAAGGATATTGTCTCTACTCCTACGAATTGTCGCCCTATTTCTTGCTACTCAATGCTTTATAAAATCATTACTAAAATTATGACCAGAAGACTGGCTACTATCATGCCCAAGATCATCTCCATCAACCAAGGCACCTTCGTATAGGGTAGAAGTATTGAGGACTGCTGACTATTATTAGTTGTTGAATTCACCTTAAATTTCAACATTCAAAACAGCTTCCCATCTTCCTCTGTAAAGCTTGGTGTTACCAAAGCCTTCAATTAAGTTGGATGGAAATATCTCTGGCACTGGTTGAGAGGTATGGGTTTCTGTGACACTTGGATATGTCTAGTAAAGTAGTGTCACTACACCTTCCTTCTTACTTTTTCTCAATGAGAGTGTTGTTGTGTTCTTCAAGAATGCAAATGGCCTACGTCAGGGTGATCCTTTGTGACCATTGCTCTTTGTCATTACCATGGAGGGTCTCATTAGGATGATCGACAAGTCTATGTCTTTAAGGCAAATCAAATCCTACTCGGTAAGGAGTACTAAAGTCTTATCACACCTTTTATTTGATGATGATGTGCTCATCTTCGTTGAAGGCAGGAAGAATAGCCTCAATAACTTGAAAAAACTCCTCCTTTCTTTTGGCAAGATATCAAGAATGAAATACAACCCCAACAAGATGCATATCTACCTATATAAATCATGCAAACATAAATCTAAACTGGTGGACACTCTGGGCATCCAACATGGTCATTGGCCAACCAAATATCTGGGATTTCCTATGGTAGGGGGCAACCTCAAGCGTAGACATTTTCTTGAATGTCTAGACAAGCTCAAGGACATTATGAGTAGATGGCTATGCTCAAAACTTTCCATGGTAGGCAGAATCATCCTCATCAAGCACTGCGTTATGGGACTGATAAACTACTGGTTATGGCGAGGTGAGGTTCCTCACTCTATCCTACATCACATGGAAATCATGCTCAGTGATTTCATTTTGTGCAACCCAGTTCATTTAGCCAGCTAGTCTCGTCTTGCTTTTCCTAAAGCTGAAGGTGGCCATTACTTGAAACTATTGACTAATCTAGCTGATTATCACACCATGAGAAGAGTCAGAAAGATGCTTTTTAGTGAGTCTGTCTGGAGATCTTGGATGATATTAAGATACGGTCCTGACCTCAGTATCACACCCAGGTATATCAAAGGCTACTCAACATCTTGGAGGAGAATAAACGTTGTATGGCCTAACTTCATCAATCTTGATGATTTGGGCCTATGGGACCTCTATGGATTGAAACAAAATGAAGATGATGCTTTCAAGAATCTATGGCTTCATCATCATCAGCTAAAGTGGAGCCTAGATACATATAGAGTGATCAAATCTATTCTACCTACCATGGAGAAAATTAGTAGATGGTCTCCTAATGTGGACACCTGATGTTGCCTATGTAAAAATGATAATGAAATAGCTAAACATATTTTAGTATCTTCTCATTCTGGAGGTTTCTCTGGGGCCAATCTCAACTCAAGTTGAACATCAGGTGCTTTTTTCATTAGTCCAATGTCTATTTGATATTGGTAGGGTCAAGAAATAGCCATCTTGGAACTTTGGGTTCTCGGTGCATGTGTTCATACCCTCTGGTCCAAATGCAATAGCAGAAAACATGAAGGTAAGGAGGTGGACTGTGTGGACCTCTTTTCTACCATTGAAGCAAACATCAAGATGCTTTATAATCTGTATAAAGCTAAGACAACCAACATCCCTTCCAACACAATGAGAAATTGGAATCTATGCTAGTGTCAAGCTTGTTACCTTTGTTGGTTAAATGTTTTCATTTAATGCTCTATAAATTCCACGTTGGCTGCACTTTGTAACTTTTCCCCAATTCTTTAGGTTTGGAATATATTTACCCAGATTTTCCAAAAAAAACCTAATACCTATGAATAATTTGTAATTAGGCAAGGTTGATCTTGAAACAACTAGGTTGATGAAGAGTGTTTCTAGGACTCTAAAATAAGGTATGTGTGCATGCCCTATTATTCCTTTTGAGCAATAACTGACTTTCATCTTTCTCTTGGTCCCATGGACAATAGCCTACACAATATCTTTTTCTCTTTTGAGAACATATTTCTTGTGGGATAACTTATTTGTTTCTGATCTTATGATCAATTTATTGTAATGGATGGACATTCTATTAGACTCTATCCTATATATTGTTTCATGGTGGAACGTTACTTGGTAATACATGTTCTTTTTGCCCACTTTTGTGGTGGTTGCTTATATTGTCATTTATGTGGTGACAAATCTTGTTTATTCTGACTACACTTTTTACTTGCCTCTACATTAAGCATGTTATGTAATACAGTAGCCCTAGAGTAGTGTGATTGCATTCATTTTTGGGTTTTGTTCCCATGTATTATTTTTGTGATGGAGGTTTTGTGCCCCATACCCGGGTTTCAAGTTTGTGAGGTTTGGCCCACCTTTATATTTTTTGGGAGTTTGGTAGTACGTCATTCACTATCAGGTTTCAAATTTGTGAGGCTTGGATGCCATTGTCCTTATATTGTTCTAGTGCTATGCTTATCTCACATGCATGTAGGTTGATGTTATTATTGAAGGGTTGTGTGTCCTAATTCTTTATATGTGCTTGTGTATTACAACTTTATTGTTTCATTAATGGCAAGTATCTCTTTTGTTATTGCAAATCATTTGTCTTTTATGCCCACTTTGGGTAGTCCTTTTCTTTTTCTATGGGAAGCATTCTTTACATGATGTCCATTTATTCCATAAATTGCTCAACTCTATTTTAGTATGTACATACCATCTTTTTGCTAATGACATCTTCTCTTTTCCTTTAGTGGGGTATGCTTCCAACCCCATGTGTCATACAAGGAGAGGACAATCAAGGTGGACCTAGACCACAACAAGTGTAGTTGAAACCTTGTAGGAGACCTACTTGAAGTTGTTAGGTGATCCTCATCTAGTCCTATGTTTAGTTAGTTTTCCTTTTATCTCACCATGTGTGGTGAAGGATTGTGATGATAAAAAGTTTGTAATGGTTAGATATATCTTTAAATTCCGCTGCTACTTTTGGTGATATGATACTTACATGTTGAATAAATTGGTTATCATCCCTTTTGTGAAAAAAAATTTTGTTGGTGCTTGGTTTTATGGATGATGCCTTTTATTTTAGTATGGAGTGGATCCCTATGGGAACCCACTCCTTATAATCTTGATCTCAAAATTATAAACTAGGTTATAGGTACTAATATTCCATCATTTTTTGACATCACATGTAATTTCTACATTTTATTTAGGGTAATTAACTCAAATCATATATATTAAGCAATTTACCTAATTTTGTGCATTAAACTCATAGTCTCAGACTTCATATGATTCCTAAATATCATTACAGATTTTTTGATGAATGTTCATAATATTTGACCATCAATATTATATTATTATGCATAAAGTTAGTATTATAAATTTTGCATGATATCATATAATGTTATGCATAAAAGTACTAATATTATGCTATTATGATGTTCTTAATAATTTTTTGAGAATTTTGTATCATATTTGAATTTTATGATAAATGTGCTTTTTTCTATGATTTATCTAGGATATGTAGATTTCTGAGATATTTACCATTCTGTGTCCAATTGGGATCTACAACATTGCCCTAGCAGGGTGCAGCTCCACTTCTTGGTGGTTCACGGTGAGCTAGGCAGTCTATCTTGTTCAAATTGGTCTATTTCCTAGGTTTTCTAGGTTGACCTAACCTAGTCTGTCATCTCGCCTCTCTACTCATTCCTCGCTCGATGCCCAACCCATCTCTATTCTGGCGTGTGTGTGAGCACCACTATTACAACCCCAACTTTTGGGTTCATTTGGTGAGAAATATAATTTCTCATATTAAAGATATTTGAACAAATTATGATATAATTTGTTTTGAATAAATGGATTTCATTTACAATAGCCTTGATGATTTTTTTGTGGGGTTTATTGGCTATTGGGCCCAATAACAAGGAAAAGACAAAAGGAATTCCATTGTTAATATGAAATGGAGAAAAGAAAGATGTAGAAACCTCTAGAAGGCAAAAGTATGTAATCCAAAGGTGGATTTAGTGCCTCTTGGGTTCCTTGGGTTCCAAGGAGTCCAAAGTTGCAAAAAGAAAGCAATAAGAAAAGAAAAGATCAATTAAATATTTCTTTATTAAGAAAGAAATTGAAAACAATGATAAAATGTGGAAAATAAGTGAAAAGAGGTATAATTGAGTTATCCTTGATGGATTTTTGTATCCAAAGGATCATAATGTTAAATGGAGTTCCAATGAGGAAAATAAAAAGAAAGATAAAGAGAAATCCTCAAAAAGAGATATTTTAATAAGAAATAAACAAGATAATGTGAAATAATGAATATAGATGCATCTAGAAGGATAATAAATATCCACTAAAAAGGATTTAGAAATATTAGAGTTTCTTGGGGTCCAAGGAGCCCCAATGAAGAAAATGAAAGAGAAAATAACAGTAATGCAAAATAAGAGGATAATTTGATGCATTATTAATGATTTATGGTGGCATTGTTAAAAAGAAGTATTTTCTACTAAAAGAAAATATAATTTCGTGGCCAATGAATTAAAAGGCAAGTCTAAAGAGAATAAGGGAGAGGATTTTCGTATTCCTAAAAATTCAATGAATATGTTTTTTTAAGAAGATGTTTAAGAGAGAGAAGCTTGCTTCTCATGGAAGGAATAGGATTCCTAATAGGAGAGGGCTTGTTCCCTCTAGGATGAACGTCTTGGGGGCGTTGATACCCGCCCCTATATAAGGGGTAGAGCCTATGGCTCGAGTTTAAGAGAATCCCAAGTCCTTCTCTCTCTCCCATCTTCCTCTTTGTGTAAACCCAAACAGTGGGAGGTAATGCTAGCTTGGGACAACAAGGGAGATGTGATGGGGCTCGAAGGATGCATGAAGCTCCCACGACAACCCAGGAAGAGTCGACTATCTTTCCCACACTCTTGTCTTCGCGCAATAGCTACCGAAGGCCTGCAAGCAGTACAGAAGGTCATGGGCTTGGCACACCTAGGAACGGCCATCTCATCCGTGGCCTGAAGGCTCCCTGCGTGCGCAGGGGCATAGCGGAGCCAGGGCGGCAAGTGGTGGCAAGAACCAGGTCGTGGGGAGGTAGAGAAGACCCCCCCCCCCGTTTGGCTGCACCGGTGGCCGCTAGGGTTGGCTGAAGGTTGAAGACGATCGACCAGCTTTGGAGGGAAATACCCCTCCGCGGGGTGAAGAAACTGTCGACTTAAATGAGGGTGAAATTGTCATTCCGTTATGTTTCCAAAAACTAGCAACATTGCATGCAATGAGTGATGTGGTGCGCTTTGATTGGCTCTGGTGAGTTAATTTTACAAAAATCATATCTCCATATTGGTAACTCCGATAGTAGCAAATAATATATGTATTTTGCTCAGAAAAATGGGAGGAATTCATTAAAAATTGTTTTAGAGGCTAGTTCCTCTTGAAATTCGAAAAGTAGTGTAATTTATCAACTTTAATGAATTAAAGGTTAAGAAACCCTATTTTGAGATGATTAATGTAATTAGTAGGGTTTAATGGATGATTAAAGTTGATATTAGCCTGTTAATCATGAAAAGATACATTAAGATAAAAAATGATGAACTTTGCACGTAAGTAGTTTAATTTAGAAATTCATGTGCATATGGGCCTTGAAACCCTAATAGTAGTAAAGGTGACTCATAATGGTTTTAATTATTCAAAATCATGAATAAAGTTGAGATATGATAATTCCAAGCTATTTTGAGTATAAAAGTTCCTAATTGTGGATAAATACCCTTAATGTAGTAATTAGGGTTTTCTAATGGATAAAGGTAGAATTAATGACAAATAAAGTTCATATGTAAATTAGATCATAATGAACTATGAATTGATGATAAATGAGCATAATGAACTTGTCATGGATTAAAAGGATAAAAATGGTAGATTTAATGTAAAAGAGGCTTAATGGACTTAACTGATGGTTAATTATGCTTTTTCCGATATCAGGGTTATATGTTGTAAAAATATAACCTTAGTATCTTCCATGATAAATAGAAGAGATAATTAAGGTTTGTGAGTAATTGTATAAAATTAGGGTTTAAAATAGTAAGAGATGAAGGGAAACCCTAATTATGATGGAAATGCTAAAAGTGGATTAGAAACCCTAGGAAGCGAGCTAAGTTTAAATGATCTTGTTAGTATGATTAATAAAAAGGAAATTGTATGATTATTTCAAGATCTTGTTATGTGTGCTTGCTTGCTTGGATATCTTACTTGCATGGATTATTCTGTCTCAAATCAGCCTGACAGGTATGTGGTTATGCTTATGAATATCTCGAATTAGTTTTTCAAGGTTTTCTGAAGTTTTCCTCGATGACTTGAATTAAACTGTTGGATGAATTTAATTAATGCAAACTATAATGTGGATACGACTATCACTTAAGATATGTGCCTACTAGCTCAGATCCTAGTCCCCTCTATGGCATAATGGTTTGACATAGTACATGGCTACCAATGGGGTAGGTCCATTAGGTCATTGGATGACTTAGTACATGGCTACCAATGGGGTAGGTCCATCAAGTCACCTTGAGTCAGGGATTGGGCTACCTTTGAGTAGGGCCATGTAACTCTATAACCCTAAGTATTGGCTACATGTGAGGTAGGGCCATGGGGGTAAGGATCTACCATAGAGAGAGGTAGTATCCAAGTCCACTGCAGGGACAACATAGAGATAGGGGATAGGTAAGGATTGAGTGGTATTGCTTAAGATGTAATCTTGGTTGTTAAATGATAATTGGTTGATTACATTGTTATCATAGTTACACGATTATTCTATCCCCCACATACCAGCTTTATGCTAACTGACATTTTGTTTGTCGGCATTTTAGGTACAAGTGAAAAGAACAAACAGTAAAGTGGCATATGTGGAAATAAATGAGAATTAAAGTGCAAGGGAGGATTAGTTAGAATAGACTCCAAATGTGGATAGAAATAGTTAACCAAGTTTTTGAAAAAGGTATGCAAAGTTAAATTTTATTATATCCTTACAGTATAGTTTGGTAGAATCTAATAATTATTATTGATTATTTGTCGAACCTTTGATCCGGAAATTGGGATAACGGCTCTGACCTCTTAGTCTCCCTTAATTGGGGGTTACTGGGAGGCGGGGTCGTTACATTTGGTATCCGAGCATAGGTTCCTCATTTAATCTTGAATAATTATTAAATTTTACAAACTCTGTAGAACCCAAGGGAGTTATTAGAGGAATTTCTAAAATACAGAGGTGTCTAGAAAAGGATCACGTCTGGGGGCTGGCAAGATTTTCCTCCGCACCGCTAGTCGGAATATGAGGACTCCCAGATTAGTGTGACTGCCTGGCCAATGTCTCAGGATTTGACTCGAAATAAGACACCTTTAGGACTCTCCCATTTTGATTCATCCCTTCTCAACTCAAATGCTATTAAGGATAATAAGGATTAAGGTTTTCTCTCTTTTCCTCACCCTCTTGAGGTATGGGTAAGGTTGATAAGGATTAAGGAATCCTCCACCAAATTAATAAAAATCATGTAAATAAGATGTCCTAAACATAAGCTTAATAGATTAAGCATAAAATAATAGATACATGCTTAGGTCGTATGACATAAGTTGTCATGCCCTCAGGAGAGACCTGAGGCTAGACCTTCTTGTCAAGAGGATAAGTAAAGAGAGTTAGTTTTGGAGGTAGAGATCTCCATTACAGGTAGAGACCTGGCACATCCTTTGAGGATGATGTTAACCCTAACCCTAAGTGAAGGTTAGAGTGAGAGATGACATGATGAGTTAGATGTCATGGTAGACTAGGTGCTTGGATGGACATGCCTTGGATGCCATATGAGCCATGAGAGGTTGGATGACCTAGTGCCTTTGGCAACCCAACCCTGAATAGGGTCGTGCATGTTAGAGAGAAGGATAGCTCCTTCATTGATGAGGTTAGAGAAGAACATATGGAAGTCCCATGAGCTTATATGAGCATAGCATAGTATGCACCCAGAGTACGTCAGTAGTTCTGACAGTAGGCTAAAACTCTGGCCAAGGGAGTATGATGGATATCTTATGAGATAAGCAAGAGGAGTTATGGATAACTTTGAGCAAACATAAGTTTGAATAGAGGCTTCACCCACGCAAGGGTATGCTTCTAAGCTTGACCCCCTTCATGGAGAAAGGACCTTTAGTATAAGGTTGGTTGTGGAATTATCTCTAGAGAGAGAGAGAGAAGGACCCAAGCAAGAAGGTTGGAAGCTAAGACTCCGAGATATGAGGAATAGTGGGGAGTTGAGGGTGATGCGACTTAAGTGGATGATAGTGGTTGCCTCATGCTTGATCCATGGAGGCTGATGGTATTTTGGTTGCCTTTAGAGGAACCAAACCCTAGAGGGAGGATGAGGTTGTCGGTACCTATGTGCCTACGGTATAGGTGTTTACCTTCTGAGATGGGAAGAAGAGTTCCTTAAACCTTGAAAGGGTTTAAATAACAAGTTGTGAGGCCTTACATCTAGTTGGTTGCCCTTGAGGGGGACTCCACAGTGTTGTTTGAGTAGAAGGATGACAGTAAGGGCATGGCATACCTTGTACATGCTTGTCTTGTGGTTAAAAGGTTGAACAGGCAGTTGGACATCAAAGAAGTGAACCTAGGGTTCCTAGGCCTATAAGAGGGGAAGTGGTATACCTGATGCTCATGATGAGATTTGAGTTTCTATAGATTCGAGCATGGTACTCCTCATGGTTAGAGGAGAGGGAACCCCTTAAGTTTAAGGTATGTTTGATTAACCCCCACAGCTAAGTGATGACATGGGAAGGTATGATCTTGATCCAATGTGGAGGATGAGAACAAGTATGACCTAGCATGGTTTAGTAGGTGGTCTGCTTGTGCCTTAGTGGTTGTTGGGTTGAGCATGTTCATGTTAATATAAACCCTAAGGATGTTTGTGACCTTGTTGTCAAGAGTTGTAGCTTCCTCCCATCCTGGGAGAGGGACCCTTTAGTAGGGTGTATACCAGTTTTGTCGGTTTTGTGGAAACCTAAAGAGGTCTCATAGGATCATGAGAAGCTAAGTGAAAAGTGCATGGTATGAGAATGAACCTGTAGACCCATAGATAACCATCTCTAAAGTGCATATGGATCTGTTACCATGGAGGTAACTAGTATGGGGCCTAACCAGGATAGGCAGGTTGCCATGACCCCTATGAAAGGATGAAAGTCAGCCCATGAATGCAGAGAGAAAAATGATGAAGGATTGGGTAAGGTTCTAAACTGGACATGTACTATAATAGAATCCTAAGTCTATCCTAGGGTCAGGTAGGGATAAGACCGATGGAAGTAGGAGTTGCCTAATTCCCTAGTTGCACATGACCATAGGGTCAGGAGGTAACAACTATCATTGTCTGAGGGCCATGGGTTAGGAGATTGATCACCTTCATGAACTCATGGGACCCAAAGGGCAGATGAGTAGGGCACTCTCTAGATGCATGAGGGAAGAGGGATGACCCCAAAAGTATCGGCACCCTATAGACCTAGAGGAGATGACAAAGGATTGTGTGTGGACCCAAGTAGGTTCGAAATCAGTTTTCCATAAAAGTAACTTTGATATCAAGATGATTGTGATATAGAGGCATAAGTTGCACGTTTCAACTTAGATTTAAAGGTGTATTGGCAAGGTGGGATGTACCATATCTACTCTTGGAATAGGAAGAACTTTGTATTTGGACTGCAACCAAATGCTTATTTCCTCTTGTTATGGGAGTGAGAGATAGGACAATACGCATGCCATACACCAAGGATAAAAGATAATGTGAGTTGGAACGTTGCTATAAGGTATGAGGATAGAGATGATAACATGCCCTTGTGGAGTGAATGATACATGGATGGTTTACAAACATGGTAGTCATCTTATGAGGATGGTTTATCGTGAGCTATAAGTTAATCAAGTTTGAGTTTGAAAAACCAAGAGGATGAGTTTAGAGTTTTCTTGATGAAGATAGACTTAGAGATGAAATGAGGTAAAAAGTGAAATACATGGAGGTGTATGTCTTCAACGTTACCTAACACCTAAGGATGTGAAGTGGTAATGGATGCTATGGATGAGATACAGCTGCCTAGTTTAGATGGAGGCTAGAAGAGGTTGTTAGGATAACCCTCAATTGGAAAAGAAGATAAGTTTGGCTAACACACAGATGTAACAATGTTGGTTGATCAAGTTAATGGTTGTTTAGTTAGCCAGCCTAGGGTTTATCATGATGAAAGTATGGTTGTGGAACCTCAGATGCACTTATCTGGAAAGGAAGGTGATGAAACCCAGATTAGAGTGGTTTAGAGTTTCTGAGGAATCGACCTTAAGGAATCATGATGATACAAGAGATCATGATTGAAGATCACCATACACCATGGTCCTACAAAGATAGTAAGTGACAGTGGTACTTTGGATGATTAAGAGGAAGTTGCATGTGGTATGTTTCCATGCAATCCAGGAGGTGAAAGACGAACACTAGTAACCCAGTGTATCGATATAGAGGATAAAAGAGTCCCTGAGAGGGAATGGGAGTTCATCACTATGGATGTGTAGTAAGTTTCCCATGGACCAGAGAAGGTCAAGATGCAATTTGGGTTATGGTAGATCACCTTACCTAGATGACATGAGAAAGAGAGAATATTGTCAAGGGACAGATCCAGTTGAACTACATATGAGAGAGAAAGAGAGAGTTGGTTCAACTACACCATGATGCGAGTTCTTGAGTTTAATATAAAGAATCACTTCTATAAGGTGGAAGTAGATACATGAAGAACTCAATGTTAGTGCAGTTTATCACCCTAGCTAATGGTTAGTACGATCCAGACTAGAGGGTCTGATGAGAGCATGTGTCCTCATTCAGGGTGATACATAGAGAAAGTTTTTATCCTTTGTAAGATGTGATGATAACCACCATAGCCAGTATCGGGTTGTAAAGAAGCTCTGTAAGGGAGGTTGTGTTGGTCACCACTTCAATAAGATGATGTTGGTGAAGGGACCTCACGAAGGTCAAGAAAGGACCACAGTGGGTGTAGATGAAGTCGCTTTGATCATGCAATGGCTGAAAGGAGCCCAGAGATGACATGAGTTGTAAGCTGATGCAAAGTAGACTGATGTGCAGTTCACTGTGGGAGAATATGTGATATGAAAATTTGGCCCCTTTAAGTTATAGCTAAGAGAGTTGAGTCCCCGATGCATGGGTTCTTTTGACATGGTTTGGTGGAGAAGGTTAAGTTTGCCCTTAATCCTTAGGATAATGTGATGTGTGATGAGTTTCATGTGTCCAATTTAGAGCACTATGTGAGGTACCCAGACCATGTGCGGAGCAATGAACCTAGTGAGCCCCAAGGGAGGCTGTAATGACCTGAGTCACCTATGAGGTTTATAGATGTCAAGGTGAAAGAACTTAGAGAAAGGAATATGTGATGATAAAGGTTCTTTTGAAGAGCCACAGATAAGGTAAAGCCACATAGGGGCCAATGATGGACATGGAAAAGTCTTATCCTGATTTGTTTGTTTGCTTGATGGAATTTTGAGGACAAAATTCCTATAAGAGGGGAAAGATGTTACAACCCCAACTTTTGGGTTCATTTGGTGAGAAATGTGATTTCTCATATTAAAGATATTTGAACAAATAATGATATAATTTATTTTGAATAAATGTATTTCGTTTACAATAGCCTCAATGATTGTTTTGTGGGGTTTATTGGCTATTAGGCCCAATAACAAGGAAAAGACAAAAGGAATTCCATTATTAATATGAAATGGAGAAAAGAAAGATGTAGAAACCTCTAGAAGGAAAAAGTATGTAATCCAAAGGTGGATTTCGTGACTTTTGGGTTCCTTGGGTTCCAAGGAGTCCAAAGTTGCAAAAAGAAAGCAATAAGAAAAGAAAAGATCAATTAAATATTTCTTTATTAAGAAAGAAATTGAAAACAATGATAAAATGTGGAAAATAAGTGAAAAGAGGTATAATTGAGTTATCCTTGATGGATTTTTGTATCCAAAGGATTCCTAATGTTAAATGGAATGCCAATGAGGAAAATAAAAAGAAATATAAAGAAAAATCCTCAAAAAGAGATATTTTAATAAGAAATAAACAAGATAATGTGAAATAATGAATATAGATGCATCTAGAAGGATAATAAATATCCACTATAAAGGATTTTGAAATATTAGAGTTTCTTAGGGTCCAAGGAGCCCCAATGAAGAAAAATAAAGAGAAAATATCTATAATGCAAAACAAGAGGATAATGTGATGCATTATTAATGATTTATGGTGGCATTGTTAAAAAGGAAGTATTTTCTACTAAAAGAAAATATAATTTTGTGGACAATGAATTAAAAGGCAAGTCTAAAGAGAATAAGGGAGAGGATTTTCCTATTCCTAAAAATTCAATGAATATGTTGTTTTAAGAAGATGTTTAAGAGAGAGAAGCTTGCTTCTCATGGAAGGAATAGGATTCCTAATAGGAGAGGGCTTGTTCCCTCTTGGATGAACATCTTGGGGCATGGATACCCTCCCCTATATAAGGGGTAGAATCTGTGGCTCGAGTTTAAGAGAATCACAAGTCATTTCTCTCTCTTCCATCTTCCTCTTTGTGTAAACCCTAATAGTGGGAGGCAATGCTATCTCGGGACAACAAGGGAGCTACGATGGGGCTCGAGGGAGGCACAAAGCTCCCATGACAACCCAGGAAGAGTTGGCTATCTTTCCCACACTCCTATCTTTGCGCAACAGCTACCGAAGGCCTGTAAGCAGTGCAGCAGGTCACGGGCTTGGCACGCCTAGGAACGGCCATCTCGGCCACGACCTGAGGGCTCCCCACATGCACAGGGGCATGGCAGAGCCATGGCGGCAAGTGGCGGCAAGAACCAGGCTGTGGGGAGGTAGAGAATACCCCCCCCCCCTGTTTGGCTGCACTGGCGGCCGCTAGGGTTGGCTGAAGGTGGAAGACGATCGACCAGCTTTGGACGGAAATACCCCTCCGCGGGGTGAAGAAATTGCTGACTTAAACGAGGGTGAAATTGTCATTGTGTTATGTTTCCAAAAACTAGCAATGTTGCATGCAATGAGTGACGTGGCGCGCTCTGATTGGCTCTGGTGAGTTAATTTTACAAAAATCGTATCTCCATATTGGTAACTCCGATAGTAGCAAATAATATATGTATTTTGCTCAAAAAAATGAGAGGAATTCGTTAAAAATGGTTTTAGAGGCTAAGTCCTCTTGAAATTCGAAAAGTAGTGTAATTTATCAACTTTAATGAATTAAAGGTTAAGAAACCCTATTTTGAGATGATTAATGTAATTAGTAGGGTTTAATGGATGATTAAAGTTGATATTAGCCTGTTAATCATGAAAAGATACATTAAGATCAAAAATGATGAACTTTGCACGTAATTAGTTTAATTTAGAAATTCATGTGCATATGCGTCTTGAAACCCTAATATTAGTAAAGGTGAATCATAATGGTTTTAATTATTCAAAATCGTGAATAAAGTTGAGATATGATCATTCCAAGTTATTTCAAGTATAAAAGTTCCTAATTGTGGATAAATACCCTTAATGTAGTAATTAGGGTTTTCTAATGGATAAAGGTAGAATTAATGACAAATAGAGTTCATATGTAAATTAGATCATAATGAACTATGAATTGATGATAAATGAGCATAATGAACTTGTCATGGATTAAAAGGATAAAAATGGTAGATTTAATGTAAAAGAGGATTAATGGACTTAATTGGTGGTTAATTATGCTTTTTCTGATATTAGGGTTATATGTTGTCAAAAGATAACCTTAGTATCTTCCATGATAAATAGAAGAGATAATTAAGGTTTGTGAGTAATTGTATAAAATCAGGGTTTAAAATAGTAAGAGATGAAGGGAAACCCTAATTGCGATGGAAACCCTAAAAGTGGATTAGAAACCCTAGGAAGTGAGCTAAGTTTAAATGATCTTGTTAGTATGATTAATAAAAAGGAAATTGTATGATTATTTCAGGATCTTGTTATGTGTGCTTTCTTGCTTGGATTTCTTACTTGCATGGATTATTCTGTCTCAAATCAGCCTAACAAGTATGTGGTTACACTTACGAATATCTCAAATTAGTTTTTCAAGGTTTTCTAAAGTTTTCCTCGATGACTTGAATTAAACTGTTGGATGAATTTAATTCATGCAAACTATAATGTGGATATGACTATCACTTAAGATATGTGTCTACTAGCTCAGATCCTAGTCCCCTCGGTGGCATAATGGTTTGACCTAGTACATGGCTACCTATGGGGTAGGTCCATCAGGTCATTGGATGACTTAGTACATGGTTACCAATGGGGTAGGTCCATCAAGTCACCTTGAGTCAGGGATTGGGCTACCTTTGGGTAGGGCCATGCGACTCTATAACCCTAAGTATTGGCTACCTGTGAGGTAGGACCATGGGGGTAAGGATATACCATAGAGAGAGGTAGTATCCAAGTCTACTACAGGGACAACACAGAGATAGGGGATAGGTAAGGATTGAGTAGTATTTCTTAAGAGATAATCTTGGTTGTTAAATGATAATTGGTTGATTACATTGTTATCATAGTTGCACAATTATTGTATCACCCACATACCAGCTTTATGTTGACTGACATTTTGTTTGTCAGCGTTTTAGGTACAAGTGAAAAGAACAAATAGTAAAGTGGCATATGTGGAAATAAATGAGAATTAAAGTGCAAGGGAGGATAAGTTAGAATAAACTCCAAATGTGGATAGAAATAGTTAACCATGTTTTTGAAAAAGGTATACAAAGTTAAATTTTATTACATCCTTTCAGTATAGTTTGGTAGAATCTAATAATTATTATTGATTATTTATCGAACCTTTGATCCGGAAATTGGGATAACAACTCTGACCTCTTGGTCTCCCTTAATTGGGGGTTACTGGGAGGTGGGGTCGTTACAACCATTGTAGCATCCTAGAACAACAAAGAATGGTATTACATAGGTTGCTCCTCATCAACAACTTCCGGTGTCACCTAAAAGCTTCATTTTCTCTCCCTCTGTGCCTCTAGCTTTGTGGCTAGACCTGGTTTGGCTACTCCATGTAGATGGATGAGCTCGCCGCCGTCTTGTGGCTGCTATAGTGGAAGAGAAGAGGAAACATGCCTCTAGACCTCCAAACCTTGATCAAACACTTTTGAAGGTGTCACATCTCTTCAAGAAACCTTCATAATGGCCCTAAAAAGTGGTGGGATACATCTACTTACATCCCTCAAGCTTGGTCCTCCTCTTCGGCCATCTAGGGTTGATTCACCACTAAAACAACCTGAACATTTCATGGAGATGACAGATGATGCTCCCCTTATTTTATCCTTATTTCTCCTTCCATTGAGTTCCCTATTACTGCCTCCTAGCTCTGAGTTGTACTTCCCCATTCCACATACTCGCTCGATGCAATGGAGAACCAGTGAAGATTGGAAGCTCATTCTCTATAAGGTAACAATCTCACTCCTCTCAGTCATGTAGAGAACTAATAGGGGTCTGTGACACAACATTTTTGTTCCCTAGACAAAGATTCTTAATTAATGTCAATTCTCTAGCTAATGATGAAATTCATTCGAAATCCTACCCTTCTTCCACATTTTCCCAAAATTTCTCATTTTCCCACCTATTTAAAATAACCCTTTTTGCCTACTTCCACCCATTTTGGGCTCTTCTGCAAAGAAACATTCTTTTAGATCGAAAGTATAATTATTCATCAATTCTATCTTATATAGGCTATCTTTTCATAAATTTCCCAATTGAATTGTATGGAATTAAATATTCCCTTTCCAACTACAATTTGACTTATCTTTATGTGCAAGTTTTCTCCTTTTTTTGTCAGAATCTTGAAATTACTGAGAAAATGAGAATTTTCCTTTTTTTGATTGGAGGAAAACCAGGAAGACCAAAGTTATCTGCCACTGCCACATGGGTGAATCTCCTAGACCAACATGTCGTGGGTGGTGCATCAGCGTGATTTTCCACCTCTTCTAGTAGATTCTAATTGAAATCCTAAACCCTAATCCCAAACTATAAATATACCTCCATACCAAACTAATTCCAGACCCCTCTTGTCTCTCCTCAAGCTAGATAAATGGGTACCTCTCTCTTTATTTTCATATTTCCTATGATCAATGGATCCTCTTCTAACACCACCTATTGTGCAAGATCTGTAGAATGATCAACTGCTCAAACTACTTCACCTAACTGTTAAATTTCTTTTCCATTTTTGTCTATTATAAATGCTTTTCTACTCTTATATTTGTCTCCTTTTTACTATTGTTGAAAGAATGATATCTAGTTTTCTAGGATAACATATGCTAGTCAGCCTCTAACATCCTACGCATCGGTCATGGTCACCAATGATAGACCTCTATTGTAACATACCCAATTTTGGCTACTAAATATATTTTGAGCTATTTTACCCAAACTTGAACTTATTTGCAATGTTGTCTTTCATTTCAAACCCCAATCAGTTATTTTGATTCAATATCATGGTCTTTGATAAATCTTAGTATGCAATTCAAGTCCTTTTGTCAAAATGTATCTATTGTCCTCATTTGAGAAAATATCTCCATGAGGTCCCTAAGTTAAATATCAATTATCATACTTTGATATCATATAGTCCAATTTGTTATTATTGTTCCTAAATTCCTTGATTAGATCTTGAACCCATCTGTTACTCTCAATTTGACCACTCTTGATTTGGAATTAATGGGAAATATTAATCATATAAAAAGAAATAGATTTTATAATTAATTATGAGATAAGTTGAGTCAGATATATTGTATTCATAACATGATGGTTCAATTGTCTTTAAGACTTAGTCAAATAGAGAATAAATCCATAGTTAAAATCCCATTGCAATTGGCCTTACAGTTTAGGAGTTATTCAAGGAACAGTGATTAAGATATTGACTAGTTTTATTAGTTTTATTTCTTAGTAAATGAGGTAATGCCACGACTTCATATGATTCCCACAAACCCTCGAGTTACACTATTGTAACTTCTAATACTTTCTCCTTGCTCAGAGAAATGGCCGCTCTAAAGGCATCGTGCGTTCACCTACTCTGCCTTGTCTCCTCTCTTTATCTCCTAAACCGTAGCAGTGCCCTCAACTACATAAGCCCTAGCCATGAGGGCAAGGCACACACCCACAACACAATAGCTATTCCCAAACCTCACCTTCCTCATAACCAATCCACGACTGAGAAATCATGCAAGTCATTATTGTTCAAGCTTCCACACATAGACTCACTTTCCTCACCTAGCCGTTGCATACCAGGCTTACACAGACGATCTACAACACTGACTCACCGCCCATCACACACCCTATCAATTAGATCTATAGATCCAGGCTTCGGGCCTGATGTAGATCTCAGTGTGGAACCTACAAACAACCTACCATCATCTCCTCAACACCCCCCAACATCCTCGCTGGAAATCTATATAGCGAGTTTTCAGATCAAGGCTGTGTGGTGCATCCTCAATCGCTGACGAGTTCTTCAGCCTGCTGTCTACCATCCCGACAACCACCATCAGTAGGGGCGTGTTAGAGGAGGGGTTTTCAGGGTTGAAGCACCCCCCTCTCTAAAAATATTATTATTATTATTATTATTATTATTATTATTATTATTATACCATGTACAGATTTGTATTTTATAAAAAATTATTACATCGTACAAAATGCGACTTTTAATCTCATGATTTCAGTCAATCCTATCATTCTTCTTTGTATGAAATTCTTAATGGTTAAACTTAATATATTTATGGATTGTGCGTCTTATATACTCACAAATCATAAAACTTACCGTCCTAATATGCATGTCATCAATTATGAGCTTAAGAAATCATATATTTCATTTCTATCCTACTAAAATTTGTGTAATAGTTTCATATTAATTGTGTTAAGAGTTACACAAATTGTCTCCCCTACTTGAATGTGAATCTCTATAAGACTAGGGGTATGTATCCATAAAAGATGAAAATAATTATACAAAATGAAGTTTATAAAAATATATCATGCATCATGTTGACTTATTAATTACCATATATTATTAGCTATAAATTGAGTAAGTCCACTCAATTATAATTATACACCATTGGGAAAAATGATAACCATACAAGAACAACTATCACCTTCTATTTATATATTTTTATTTCAAACTTTTATTAGACAATCACTCTCAAATCAAGAAAAGATCTATATTACTATATAGAAATAGATCAAAATAATATGTATTGTTACATGGTATTTCACAAACTTTTTTAGTTACATAACATTTAGATATTATAAGTTTTAAGCCAAGTAACAATTATTAAAAATTTACAAGAACTTGGGAAGATAATGACAATATTTCTATCTATAAAAGAAAAAAAGACGATGGAATTGACATAAGGTAAAAAAAGAGTAGAGAAATTTACATAAAATGTGGGGTAAGAAGGAGAAGAAAATGTGAGAATATCCATCTAGTAAATATAATTTTAATCAAATGGAGAGAGAAAAATAAGGATGACATGTAAAATGAAAGTCAATAAAAATATATATTTTTTCTTTCATATCCTCTCTCTTCTTCAACTTTTAAATAAAAAATATGCATGGATCTTTACTCTTCATTCTCTTCACTTTTTATTTCCCAATGTGCTTCTCCATCATATGTTGTTCATACAACCACATTAAATATTTTCCTTCTTTTTTTTTAACTTTCCTTCAATTGATCATTGTGTCAAGATTTTATAATATACCAGGTACATTATACTTATATCCTTTATAATATAAGATTTGACTGCTATAATTTTTTGGGTCTTCCAGTATGACATCATCAACTAAATGATGTAATCACTACTACAAAAAATGGTTTTTACAATAGTTCATTTTTCCATTTTACAACAGGTGTCAACTATTGTATTAGATCGCGTGGTCTTATGGGGGGTTCTTTATACAACAGGTAGATCATTGAACACACCTGTTATAATAGGGGTGTTGTATATACCATGTTGAGACAAAATGAAAATACATCTAGATACAAGGTTTCGAACTTGAGATCACTTGAAAGTGAGGCACATCTCAAACCGCTGAACCAATTTCATTTTATGCAACACATATATTCTTCGTTGTACATATACAACAAATGATGTGCAAACCTGTTGTGTTATTGTGGTCTATTACAACGGGTAACTATTACAATAGGTAAAAGCTTGTTGTGTAATTATAGTATACTACAATGGGTTATAGTATGTTGTGTAATGATGGTCTATTACAACGGGTTAAATATGTGACTATTACAATGGGTAGAGCATGTTGTGTAATTATGATCTTTTACAACAGGTTAGATTATGTTGTGTAATGATGGTCTATTACAACATGTTAACATACATGACTATTACAACAAGTTAGAGCATGTTGTATAATTATGATCTTTTACAATGGTTTAGAGTATGTTGTGTAATGATGATCTATTACAATAAGTTAGCATACGTGACTATTACAACGGGTTAGAGCATGTTGTGTAATTATGGTCTTTTACAACGAGTTTGAGTATGTTGTGATATTACAGTCTATTACAACAATTTAGCACATGTTGTAGTATCACATATACTACAACGAGTTTGTCCCGTTGTATATAACTTGTGTTGTATAAAATATATAATTCACAACACACAAATAGACTTGTTGTAAAATATATGCTAACTACAACACAACCAACATAACTGTTGTGTTTTTCCCATTGTAAAAAGCATTTTCTGTAGTAGTGAATATTATATTTTAATGCTTGTTCTCCACTTAAAATATGATTTTGTTCGCATTTTTAATATAACTATTATTTTTCTTACATGTTTCCAATTGTATGTACATTGTATTGATCAAGTGATCATGAATTATGATTATATTGTTGATCTTCTAGTTGTTTAATCTAAAATACATGTCAAATAATGTGTTATTTATGACCTTAGACATTTAAACAAATTCATTATTTTGAATAGTGAATTATATCATTTCATTTATGTTAGATTTTTTTACTAATATCTTATTTTATATGTTGGAGACAATGTGACACTTAGTAGGTGTGTTTTTCTTCATTTTTTCTAAATAAGTATTATTTTCCTCATCGTCACTACTCATAGTAATTCATCCCCCTGTGGTAGATTTATGGATCCGCCACTAACCAGCAGCATTCCCATAAACTATTGCCACATGAAGAACCTAGTGTTGTAGATTCAACACATCCATCTTGCTTCCTTCAACCTTCCCATCCACTGCTGAAGAGGAAAGGACTCACTTATGTCGACCCCTACTTCCTCCTCACCTTCAGCACCACCTTGACCTATCCTTCACTTAGCTTTGCAACTCGTCCAACATGGGATTAGATCTGCCGATGGTGGTTGTGATCCTATTAGATCTCGGCAGCAAATGATGATCGATAACACCACGGCAGATGCCACCCTGCCTCACCACGACGCCACCCATGGGATGACTCGAGTCTGATGGGTTCCAAGAAGCTCTTACAACCTACAGTCAAGATAGCACTGAGAGCCTCAAGCACATTGTATCTAGTGGCATCTGAAGATTGGTGATGCCTCATGCACCCTACCACAAGACCTACAAACAAATCTTTTCCACCATCATCTTCAAACCATCGGCGCCACTTTGACAACCTCCACAAGGTTTTTACCCTCTGCAACTCAAGCAAGATTCAGAACTCACCAGCCTCCTACCAATATTTGACTCATGAACCTCCCCGATCCTGGATTCAACTTCCTTGTTACCAAGTTCTATCACCTGTCATCACACTAACTTTATAATATCATGCTCTCAAAGGCAACCTATTGGAATCGTAGAGATCTGAGAAAGGTCAGATCACCTTCCATCTATAGTTCGTGGCTACTATGAGCATCTACAGATTTCCAGGAAACCACCTTGACATGAAATAAGATTAGAATTTTCAGACCTGGCCGACTAGGTGAGAAACTAATGGAGCCAGCCCACATGACCTTATTAGATGTATGAAGAGTAGGGAGTCACCTTCAGTTGACTCTAGAATCTTAGGAAGTCCTCAACAAGTTGAGGGTCATGATGAGTTCTAACCTGTAGATTTATCTGCATTATCCCTCGTGACTATACGTCAGTCCCTCTTTCCTCCATTTCATATTCAAAGCCTAGTTTTAAGCACTAATAATATATACAAATTTATATTGATATGATGACCATCATCTATAAAGATAAACTCTATTATACAAATTAGTTAGTAAACAAGATTTAGATTAGAGGTTAATAGTCATTAGAACATGGTATACTCATGAACATGGTGATAATGACAACCAATCCTAGTTGATATTTTAACTTGATGCAAATCCTATTAGTGTTAACATGTACATGAGTTTATGAACAAATAATAATTTACCATATGGAATTAGTAATAAGATCTTAGGGTTGTAATCTCATTATCTCTAGGAATTATAACTAGTTGATTCACATAAATTTCGTAATATTAGGAAGTGCACTCATCTATATACCTTGTATTATTGGACATTAAAGAGAATGAATATATATACCAAAAGTATTTCTATAATCATTTTGACATTCACATTAGATTATATGGTAGTTCGGACTAAACATGAATATATCCTATTTTCATAAAGATGTTGGTGTTCACATACATAACTTAAATATAAGTATTAGTTCATGACTAATGTATATGGTGGTATGTTGACTCTAAACTCTAGAATTTCGTATTAAGACCATACAAGTAAATGGACACCTTTGATCCCTAGTGACTACATAGAACTATATTATAAATAAAAGAGAACATAATTTAGGATCTAATCTAGAGAAAATATGATCCAATAAATTAGTATGTAACAATGATTATATATAACAAGGTGGAAACCTAGAAATGACATTGAGGGGAAAATATGTCATAGAAACCTAGATAGAAAAATCTAATCATAAATAAGACAAATTGAGAAACATTGATTCTAAGTCAAATGGTGACAAGATTATTATTCTTTGTATCCACCTCTTCAAAAATTCTTGGAGCCACATTTTGATTATGCAAAATGTTGGAGCCCTAAATGATTGAGGTACTAGATTCTCCATTTATTATATTGAGTTATAAATTTTCCTCTTGAATTCCATGTACAATGTTTAGTGGTGAACCCTATACTTTTTAAGACTTTCCTACCTCTTTGAAAATTCACCAGCTCAGGTTGATTATTGTCTGATTGCATTGAATATTATAATAGCACTTGACTTGATCTATTTGGAGTTTTGACTCCCTAGACTTTGGTCCCTTTGGGCTTTGTCCCCTTAGAGATTTGGCTCACTTGAGGTAGGGTATGTCCTGCCGACCTGAGCACAGGTTGTAATGGTTTAGTCAACCCCCAGTCGACTGGTTAACATAGTAATTAGGCTCAATGTTGTTCTTTCATAGATGATTGAACATAAGGCATTGTTGTCCTTGAAGGAAATGATATGATAGTGCTCAACCATTATATTCAAAAGTTGATCATTGCAAGTATTTTGATAATTTGATATCTTGAACCATTTTGAATAGCTTTGTGGAAATTTGATCTTGAATTACAAACATTGAAATATTGTTATCCTTACTTTGATAAATTTAGTCCACCAAATATTCCCTTCCTAGATTTGATATTACCTTGAATCATATTTAGTACCCATATTTTTCAAATAGCTCAATATAAGAATTTAGTACTAGCTTTGCTGACTTTTATTTCCCTTCAATGGGGTCCATGTGTGGTTTCAATCCTACTGGGAACTCATGGGCAGGTGAAAGATGGAACAGCTTGAAGAGACATGCACTGGGTAGTCCTCCGTTGAAGAATATATAGTAATGAATCTTATTCTTAAACTTTGTAATCATATTTGTAAGCTTTTGGGACTCTGATGTACAAGCATGATTTTAATAAAGATTGTTTATGTTTTTGATATTATTTTGTAAATATTTTACCGTTAAGATCGAGTCTTTACATCTATCACTGAAGGTTTTGAGGTGATCAGGACCACAACACATCTAAAAGTTAGGACTTTGGGGTCCTGACAGGAAGACCACGAACATCTTTAGCCCCAAAAGCCCACCCACAATAAAAAGCACTTTTTAATATGTTTTCTTATTTTTTGTAAATTAATCATCTTGAATCACTCAATTTTCTTACAACCCAATAGTGTTTTGACACCAGTTTACTGGTTGGGATGGGATGCTAATCCTTTCACACTCATGACTAAATTTCTAGATCTGGTCTATGGTTTTGCTTTTATTTTCTATCTTTTTCATCCAACATGGATAATTGCTCAGTTTACACCGTGGCTCTCACGATACATCTTTTCTCCTCGTTTTCCATACAAAACATGGAAGAAACTCCAAACAACTTCTTTTTTCATGTGATGTTTCACTACTGAAAAGGGAAGAGTTTTGTTCTTTGAAAGTTTCCTTTATTTTCTTTTTTGGGGTAGGGTGTGATAGACTGGAAACTCCACTGGGGAGTAAAGACAAGTCGATCAGATTCAAACTTTCATTGATCCATTTCAAGGATTGAGCATCCTTAGGATCATTTTTTTCCTTCCATTTTCTTTTCTTCCCTGACCTGGTGGGAATAGGGTGGCAGATCACTGATCTGTCCACTCTTATCACATGGATCAAGGCATTTAGGCCCCTTGTTTTCTTTACTTCTTTTTCTTTTCCTTTTTTCTTCTCTCTTTTCAGGTTGCTTGATCCTGATCATATTTTGATGTTTTGGACACCTGGGTCACATACCGATCAGGGTTTCGGTAGCACTACATGTTTAGGATTTTTTTGCTTCCCTCATTATTTTTTAATAAAAAACACAAAAACAAAAAGAAAGTGATGAATAACAGATGTAGGTTGGAAATAAAAATATGATCTTTTCAAGAAACATACTACTATTATTTCTTTAATTAATATATGTGAAACATGGTCTTGCTTTTTAAAATCTCTAAAACCCATAACATGCACTTCACACTCCAATAAACCCACTTGTCATGGAATAAGTGCCAACCTCACGTTGGATCTCTGAAAATGGTGTAGGATGCCAGTAAAGGTACCAATGCAGCATCAAGTTGGACATCCAAAGGCCTTGAAAACATTCCACTCTCCTTGCATTCATGGCTAATTAGGCCACCATAGTCACGAGGTGTATTGGGAGTAGTACCTCTATTCGCTAAACCTAGGTTACCTCTAAATGTTTTCCATCTATCCATAAAGAAGATAAGGACCAAACCTAACTATGCAGGTCATGCTTGAGTGAGGATGTAAGATGGATATGGGGGGATATCTTCTTCCTGAGCATGTATCTGGTCCTCATTTTTGAAATATTATCAAATCAACCCTCTTTCAAGTGCATATTTAAACAATCTTTCTCAAAGATTAATGATCTCAATTTCAAACAATCTTTCTCAAATATTAACAATCTGATGTTCAAACAATCTTTCTCAAAGATTAACAATCACAAACATTTTTTGTCAAATAGTAATAATTTCAAACAATCTTTTTCAAATATTAACATATTCAAACAATCCTTCTCAAATATTAGCAATCTTGTTCCAAACAATCTTATTCAAAGATTAACATATTCAAACAATTTTTGTATAACATTAACAATTCCAAAAAATCTTTACCAAAGATTGACAAATTCAAACAATCTCTTACAAAAATTAACAATATCAATTTTAAACAATCTTTTAAAATATTAACATTTACAAACAATCTTTTTCAAAGACAAAAATTTCAAACAATCTTTATCTAAAGATTAACAAACTCAAAAGGGGAATCTATCCCTAACACTTGAACAAATAGGGGGGATATCATATCATTCACCAATGTCGGATCTTCCCCATCATGGTCTTGGATTACAACCTTAAACTAATTTCACTTTAACTTTTAAATCTTTTGGGTCCTAGACCCTGACCTAAAATTGGCCCAATCGTACACTTCATCTTCCTAAACAAGGTCTTGGACTGTGACTTAAAACTAGAGCACAACCTTAAGTTGTATGCCACCAAAAAGAGAGGCCAAGCCAAGGCTTTCTCCTTACCAGTTGTTCCTTGCATGAACTCTTTGGAGAATGTCTTTGAGTAAGAGGAAACCAGGGTGTCATGGATGTTGCCAAGGGTTTTAGTTTGGTAACCCTACTGGATGAGGACCCCATGGGGAAGAAAAGTGGTCGATAGCACAGTCACTGACTTAGAGAGGGTCACCTTACTCTTGACCAACCACTCAATCCCCCACCTTCCATCCTACTTTGAACGATTCTTTTGGAGCATTTCTCAAAGGAACAACACACCGACATACTTTTCATTTTTGACATGGCATTGATCAGTGTGTCTCCTACAAAAGTGGATAGACTCCCTCATATAGTCCAAGCTAAGGGCATGAACAATCACCAAAAAAAATATAGGTGTCTTTCATCGTGAGAAGAACATAAGAAATTCAGGAGTATCCCTTACATACACCTACCTCACCAGGGGGAAGCCTTTTCAATTTCTTATCTAGCATAATATGTGTAGAGGGACCCGTCCAAAAGTATACAATATTTTCTCATGATGTTACACCCTACATTTGGATCTTGGGAATATAAAGGATCCCATACCTCACCCAGTCTCACCAACGATCAGTCTAGATGTCTGGTCAAAGCAGTAAGAATGGTTAATCTAATAGTACTTACAAGGGGGAGGCCTTCCACAACAAGCAAGACAAATACGAAGATGTGGAGAAATGAAAGGAGGTTGTCATTGTGCTTGAATCTGCAGTCGCCCAAGATGGACCTCAATTTGAGAAGCCTTTCAACATGCCTTTTATGCCTCCATAAAAATTGACCTACATAGGTGGATGTCACTATTTTGGGTTTGCCAAACAAAGGTCCATGCATGCAGCTTAATCCACACTATTGTTTTCATACGGTCTATGGGGATCCCATCCACCTCAACCGAAAGCACTGTGGATAGGACTCTATCAGTGTCCTCCCTTAGAAAGCCTTGGGTCTGACCTAATACTGCAAGAAGGCAACAATGCCCTTCTTTAGGCCTGAAGGAGAAACCAAGTGAAAGAAGAAAGAAGAAGAAACTACAGCCATGTAGGAAGAACCTCCAGCGGCTCACACTATCATAAAGGTTCAAAATATATATCTAAATGGACAAGGACCATTCCCCAACCTGCACTCCATGTATCCACCTGCCCACTCCTGGTACACTTGGTATGTAGGGGGAGGGTATGGATTCCCACCACCCACATATATGGCTCCGCCAATGACTTTCAAACTTCCAATAGTATGTAAGCGGGTATGGTTTCTTTCAGCATTATCCTACTAGATATCAAGCATTTTCTCAAGTTTCCATCCATAAGGGATCCACCAAATCTCTTACCAAAGAGCTACAATGCCAACTCTTTTTGTGACTACCACAGACCAAAGGGTCACAAGATAGACTCATGAATCACACTCAAACACACTTTGTAAGATCTCATAGATGTTGGGGAAGTCCACATAGTCACTTCTTGAGAGGCCACCATTGTCCTCCAACATAGTGGATATGATGTTATCATCAGTGGACTCATGTTTTGGATTAGTTCTTCCACTAGAGAAAGCAATCAAGAAATGGACTCAAAGTACCCAGATCATCACCTCGATCTAAGAACGGAACGTGATGGTTCCAATAAATATCAAAAAGTCGACTAGCATGTTAAGCACCCACCTAGGATAGAAAGTGCAACCAATCATCATAGAAGAGGCACACCAGGGGAAGAAGATAGCCCATTAATGTACCAAAGCCAGATCCAAAGTCAAAAGTACAGAAGGTCTAAATTCTAAAGGTGGCACTCCCTACAAACTCTTGCCATATAGTTGTGATATCAGTCATAATGACTTCATCTGTCACAACAAAAGAGAGATCAACATTCTGCCTAGCCAGAGGTACCTCATCCCTCAATATGGGCAAAGAGAAGGTGAATACTTACATAGGATTACCTTCTAGTAGTACTAAAGAGGGTGACAGTAAGGTTTCCATGTTGACCATGAATACCAGAAAGGAACCACTGACGCATGCGCTTTGCAAGGAGACCAGTCCCAAAGGTTAAAACACTATCCAAACCCTCAACGAATTAGAGTGGAAAGCATCGCTTGAAGAAGTGATGAAAAACTCTTTGGTATATCAAGATGTTGTCATGAAGACTCTTAAAGGATCTTATGCCTCCAAGGATTTACAACCATAATGTATTGCATCCACCATCGATTTGATTATGACCCCACACTTATTCTCATTTTTTGAATATGAGATTCCAATAGGTGGGAATCACAGTAGGACCCTATTGGTTATTGCAATATATAACGGACTCAAAATACCCTCTTACTTCATCAATAATGGTGCATGACTCAATATGTGTTCCTTAAAGATGCTAATCATCATGGGGAAGGATCATTTCAACCTCTAGTCAACAACAAAGAAAGAAATCTCCTTCGACTGAGTATTCAAGAACACCATGGGGGAAATCACGTTGGAGCTTCAAATCAAACCCCATATGTTCACTTTCCCATTCATCATCATGAAATTGAGTCCCTCCCTCTACCTCCTCCTAGGGATTCCATGGATTCATAGAAAATAAGGTAGTTCTCTCATTAATACATCAGAACCTTAAAGAAATGATTAGGCCATGCCATCATCATAGTTTAGCCTGATAATTTTGGTACCATGGCATGAATCACAAAAGATGATCTCCTACTTCACTTTGAGATGCTACACATCACCAGCATCAACTGTGTGTCCCACATAAGAGGAGACTTCATATTCCCTGCAACCCCATAGAGTTCGCACAACGGCTATGGGAGATATATATCCATCCAAGTAGAGGACTGGGAGCTTGACTACAAGGATGGTTAGAGAACATCCAGGTCACTCCAGATAGAAAGGGGTGGACCTTGGTTTCTATGATCTATCTTGTCCACAACCTCAGTTTACCATGTATATGTAATATTGGAATTATGTAGTGTTGTGGCCCACTATGAGAGACTTAACCGAAAGAGGTTATCTTAACAGTCTACTAATGACCCAATTTCTAAGCCGTGAAGCTTGATGCCTCTGATTAGAAGAAGATCATTGACTCATGGTGTTTTACTAGTGGGACTAGGGCCCTGAGCACAAAGGTCCTCATTCGTACTTCCCTTGTACTATGTCCATTATTGAAAACTATTCAAATACAACTAAAGCAATCATTCCCATAACATTGCTTTACTCCATGTAAGAGGTCGACAACAATGACCAAGAGGACTATCCCAGGATTGCTTTCATCATTGGGAAGATTTCCCTCATTACTAACAAAATAGGTCATCTGGACCACCTAGAACAATCAACAATCTAAGACCAAAGTCATCCCACCAAATGAGGACACAATCAACAAGATGCCTACTCCTAATGTCAGTACGCCATTCCCTGAGCTATCAGACACTAGTAGAAGCATCACATACCATTAAGATGACCATGTTGTCCATATGAAAGTTATTGAACCAACATTGGGAATGATGGAGACACCACCTAAAGTAGATGGGTACAATCCTCTCTGGGTCTGCCCCTAATGGCCCATCCAAGATGGCTCCAATACTATAAATGCTAAATTCACAGAAGAAGACTATGGTCTCATGTAGGATGACTATGATATGCCTACAACATGTCTAAAGGATGGCGTGTCAACACCATCGTTGATTCCAAGGCCTCCTAATATCCACAAACACTCATCAATCCTCTCTAAAAATGAGAGGAAGTCTAGAACTGGTGTGTGGATGACCATAACATCCTAAGGACTAGGACTCCCCTAACACCAAAAAAAGCTTGTTAGAAGAATAAAACCTTGATGTGGTAGATATCCTAGAGTGGTTGTTCCATCACGCTCTGCAACATCCCATCACTACAAAATCCCAAAAATTTGCAAAATACACAAAAACCAAAAAAGTACAAAATCTAGAAAATCTAAAAGAATCTAAAGACAAGCAATCTCTTCAAGAGTTCTCCAACTACTTCATAGAGGTGGCAAATATCTACCACATTGAAGACACATAATTTGAAGACATCACTATCTGGGAATATATGAAAAAGGAGCATCAACTTTTTCATATTGAATACAAGACAGAGATGATCAAACTCAACTCAGGCCCCAAGCCACGCAAAGTCAAAGATGGGGTATGTCTACCTCAACACATGAAAACCAATGTATAGAGATTCTACTCCACTGCATCAATGGGTTTTCCTATAGTTGTGCCAACATGCATGGGTTGGACGAAACAATCAGTGTCCACCAACTACCCGTCACCCTTTGTGCTTGCCCCATCAAATAGAAGGCTAGACAGTTGTGGCCAGAATGGATCCTCAAGATTATGAAGGAAGTTCAAAACCAATACAATGCTAGTTTCCTAGACCAATCAACTATCCTACATGGCTCACCAACATTGAACTAGTTCCAAAGAAAGATAAAAATGCACAAATGTATCTGGACTATTGTGACCTCAACAAGGCATATTTGAAAGATAAATTTTTGGTTCCACACATTGATGTACTCATTGACAACATATCCATCCATGCATTGATCTACGTTATGGATGTATTTGCTAGATACAATTATATGAATATGGATAAAGAAGATAAAGAAAATACCGCCTTCAAAATAGAATGGGTACCAAGTCATGCCTTTTGGTTTCAAGAACGCATGAGCTACATATCAAATGGAGATAATTTCCCTCTTTCATAACACGATGCACAAAGATGAGAAGGTGTAAATGGATGACATGATTGCTAAATCTAGAAGTCATGAAGACCACCTCACCAACCTCAAGAAGTTGTTTCAACAACTGCTGCAGTTCTCGCTCTGGCTGAATCTTGCCAAGTGTGCCTCTGGGGTTACATATGGTAACCTACTAGAATACATCATCATCCAGAGAGGAATCAAAGTAGATCTTGGGAAAGCACATGCCATCCGAGAAATGTCATCACTAAAAACTGAGAAGGAGATAAGAGTTATGCTCGGGCATCTCTAATACATTAATCTCTTCATTTCCAAACTCACACTTATATGTGAGCCAATATTCAATATGTTAAAGAAGAACTTGGGTTTGGATAGAACGAACAATCTGAGGTCACACTCCAAAAGCTCAAATATTACCTCTCCACTACTCCAATATTAAATCTAGTAGTGTCTTTGTCGCACCCCAATTTTCAAAAATAATTTAAACCTTATAATTTTCATAAAAATTATTAGTTGAGGATCTTAATGAAAAAATACCATGATGAAATTTATTAGGGGAAAATAAAGTGATAAGAATAAAATAAGACACAAAATACATTTTTTCTTATGTTGATGTGTTATGTGTTGCAAATAACTCAAATTGATGTAGCATTAGTTTCCCTTTCCTTTTCTCTCTCCTATTCTTGAAAATGAATAAAAAGAAACAAAAAAGAGAAAAGAAGCATAATTCAAAAATATAAATATAGAGTAGAAATCTTGGGCAAGAAGATTTCCTCTTTCCTTTTTATAGCTTTTAATAAGAAGAAAGTATCATTAATCCCTTTTTCTCCCTCTCCTCCAAAATAAAATTCCCATAAAGGTATAGGGAAGGATTTGAAATAAATCTTGAAAGGATATTCATTAATCATCTCATTTTGGAAGTCAAACAAAACAATTATAAAAAGATATAACACATTATTTCATCTTTTATGTACATACTTCAAGATGATAACTTTTACTGAATTAATAGACATAATATGATCAAATGAAAATCTAAGAGTGTATGAAGAATCTAGACTCTTGGATGTGACCTAATTTTGATCTAGTTTTGACCATGTTTGACCCTCCAAATTAATTAAGCAAGTTTCAATATGTATTTTGAAATTTATTTAATAGAAAATGCCATTACTGTGACACATACTCATATAGTCCCATTTTTTTCACCTGTCACACGTTACATCCTTTTATTTTCTCCCTCTCACATGCCACTGGATGGCTGCTAACTAATCAGGACCCGATCCAGGGGTCATCAGGTAGTCTCCTTTCCCTGACCATTTCATTGTTAGAAATTGGTTTCACTGGCTTCTTTCATCGATCCTTCTCTCTCTCTCGCTCATCTTGCCATATCTTCATGAGTTTTCCTCTCAGTTGAATTCACGTTGTTCCACCATTTCTAATGAGCCATTACTTTCCCTCTCTCTCACTCTGATGACAAAATGCCCAATTAGGACATGAAACCCCTCTCCACTAAGAAAGCACAAACATGGCCTCGACCACCCTTGCCTCTATTTAAGGGACTCAAAAGCTTTGTCGACCCACATGCCCTTCTACTCTTCTGCCAATTTCTTCCCAAAAACCTTGAGAGTTCCATATCTACTCAGTTGTAATCATCGGCTACCACAACCGCTCATGAGCCATCCCCTTTTCCTCCGATGGAATTCACCACTCGGTAAGCTTCCTATACGTACTACTTCCTCTTTTCTCTTTGTTAGCTAGTTTCATGGTTTCCCTAGTTGTCATACCATGTATACATGGCAAATGTTCTCTCTGGTGTTTGTCGTCGTATACTTCCAGTCACTCTCTGACCATGAAAATATCTCCTCCGACCTCACCTCAACCCCACGAATGGTTTTGTGACCTTGGTTGATGCCTCTCGACTGGGTTCCGATGGTTCTACTTGTTCTCTCCTATTTTCTGGTTTCCTTGGTGAACACCGGACCATGATGGTCCTTTCTCTTCTATGTTTTCTCACCTGACAATTTGGGTCTCTGTGAATTTGTTCGCTTGGTTCAGACTCCCTACTTCATGCCTATTTCCTTTTGGGTGCACCATGCCCTACCAGAGTCAAACCCTGAGCTTTTGTGCTCCCCAGACCTAACTCTAGGATCGTTGTGTCCATCTCTCCCTCGAGAACCTAATAGGGTGGTCAGTTCTTCATGAGATAGCAGCTATTGTTGGGGATTGGAACTAGAGTTGCACCTACAAGTTATTTCAACCATGGCTTGTGGTGGGAGAATCTCATGTCATTCAATGACCTTAGTGCCCCTTCAAAATTAATTGGATCATCATTCTTTCAAGGGTAGTTTTGGGATTTGGGTTTTGATGTTATTTTTAACAACCATGCCCTTTGTTTTGCCACATGGATGGATGTGATCGGGCCATTCCAGCACTAGGCTCGAATCCAATTGTGCGTTGTATGGGATATTAATGTATAGGTGGCTTTTATTTTTTTATGATTGGTCAGTTGTTATGAAATTCATAATAAATCAATGTTTGATCAGAAAAATAAGCAAAATATTCAATGGAAATCTCTTTTGATTCTCTACCAATCTAGCTTGTTTTCAAATGTTATTTTATACATTCAAAAACTTCAATAACTCAAAGACCAAGATTAGGGTTTTGATGATTATGAACCCATGAACATATTATGATTTTAATCAAATTAAAGGTGAATAGAGGACTCAATCAATTTAGAGGACTTGAGTAAGGAGGTTTACCCTAGGTAAGCGGGCCATGTATTTTTAGCATAAGTAATTTTGGTTTAATGTATGTTTATTTATGATTATGTGCATTGGTTTATTTCATGAATTATGAATGCTTTCTTAAGAAGACATCATGTATATTTATCATTGTTTGATTGGTTGTTTACGTATAGCCTATGGTAAAACTCTGATTATGCTTATGGTTATGATTAATAAATCACGAAAGAAGGGGAAACCCTATTATGAATCATGAGTGAGAAATTCCATTAAGACATTAAGACATCAAGATATCATTTACAATATGTTTATTCATGTTACCAAGTAGTTTAGATTCTATAAGATAAACTAGTTGTAGTTTTCTTTTACCCAAGAAACTATGTATGAACTAAATTTCATTCAATGTAAAGTGTTTCATTTATTTAAATTGCTAAGATCAGCATATAGTGAGACCCCCTTGAGTAGGAATGCTTCTTCTCAGTGATATTTACATGAAGTGAAAAGTGGGGTGTTACATTATGGCATCAGAGAAATTTTGTAAATGGCCACTAGGAAAAGCTATGATTCATATGTTCTAACCCTAGGTATATGTCCTTTCAGATGGCCCAAAGATATCAGATAGGGGAAAAGATAAGATGGACGGTGGTGCTAGTTCCTTTAGTGAAGGAGTGACCATGAGAGAAACACTAAGGTAACCATAGAACATCATGTTCAAGTACTCACAAACACTTTGGGACAAAGGCATGATGATATGGCACTTGTAGACTTCCTCAAGTTAAGGCTTGACTCTTTCTCTAGTGAATGATAAGTTGATGTATTCACAAAAGATGAGGAGTGGATTATAAAATGGAGAACTACTTTTGTGACATGGACTGTCCTCAACACTCTAGGGTTTGTTTTGCAACCCATGTCCTGAAGGGAGTAGCCCCAACATGGTGGGAGAACCTCCTCAACTCAAGGGCAGCAGATGCACCTCCACTCACAAGGGCGGGTTTCGTTGAAGCCTTACAAGAGTATTATGTGTCTGAAGCTATGGTAGAAAAGAAGGAGCTAGATTTTTCCATCCTAGCTCAAGTGGGTGACATGAGTGTGACCTAATATGCCATGAAGTTTAGGATATTGCAAAAGTATGATTATGACAATGATGACCGGCGTAGGACCAAGAAGTTCATCCAAGAACTCAAATCTGACCTAAGTTTTGCCTTGACTGGAAGAGGCATCTGAACTCTTCAAGAAGCCTTGGATGCAGCACTAGAGTTGGAAGACCACCGTGGGAGATTGCTAATATTCCTCACAAACACAACCAACACCCTCCTTCCAACAACCATGTAGATATGAGAAAGGCACCTAAAGCAGAAGGTTGATGACCCTAGTGTCCTACTTGTAAGAAGCATCATGCAGGCCAATGCAGGCATGGTACGGGAGCATGATACTACTATGGAGAACTAGGGCATATCAAGCCAAATTGCCCTAAGCTCTTGAAGAAGAACTAGAACTAGGATAAGGTTTAGAATCCACCTCCCAAGAGACAAGTTAGGATTTTCACCATGGAAGTAGAAAAACAAGATGAGGAATAATGTAATAGTTAATTCATTATCACATAACTCTTTTATGAAATAACTTTCTTTGTATGCAAAATTTTTGAATATAAATGGACCATGAAATATTGAGGTTAGGAAAACCCTAAGGTGGTAGTAGCCTAAAGGAAAATTTCAAGTATGAAATTTATTTTAAGGTGGGTAGAATTGTCACACCCCAACTATAAAAACTAATTTAAAAGTTATAATGGGGTTTTTGTAAATAACAATAGTTTGGGGTCTTAATAAAAAATACCATGAAATGAAACTTCTTAGAGGAAAATAAAGTAAGAAGAATAAAATAATCCCCAAAATACATTTTATGTTCTATAGATGCATCATGTGTTGCAATTAATTCAAATTGATGTAGAATTAGTTTCCCTTTCCATTTCTCTCTTCTATTCTTGAAAATGACTAAAAAGAAATAAAAACAAAGAGAAAATAAGTAGAATTAGAAAATATAAATATGGAGTAGAAATTTAGAGCAAGAAGATTTCCTTCTTCCTATTTGTAGATTTTAATAAGAAGGAAGTATCATTAATCCCTTCTTCTCCCTCCCCTCCAAAATAGTATTCCCATAAAGGCATAAAGAAGGATATGAAATAAATTTTGAAAGGATATTCATTAATCATCTCATTTTGGAAGTCAGAGAAAACAATTATGAAAATATATACCACATCATTGCATCTTTTATGTACATAATTCAAGATACTAACTTTAAAAGAATTAATAGACATAATATGATAAAAATGGAAATCTAATAGTATAGGAAGAATCTAGACTCTTATTATATGTGTGGTCCAAATTTGGTCAAGTTTTGACCATGCTTGACCCTCCAAATTAGTTAAGTAAGATTCCATATGGATTTTGAATTTGATTTAATAGAAAATTTCATTAATGCGACACATACACCTGTTCTCGCTTTTTTTGTATGTCATGTGTTACATCCTTTTATTTTCTCCCTCTAACAATCCATCTGATGATTGCTAAGTAATTAGGACCCGATCCAGCAGTCATCAGGTCATCTTCCCTCGACCATTTCATTGTCAAAATCTGGCTTCACATACTTCTTTCCTTGATCTCTCTCTCTCACTCATCTTTCCATCTCTTCATGAGTTTTCTTCTACATTAAATCCACGGTGTTCCACCATTTCTAATGATCCATTACTTGCCCTCTCTCTTTCTCTAATGATGAAACACCCAATTAGGGCTTGAAACCCCTCTCCACCATGAATGCAAAAACATGACCATGACCATCCTCACCTCTAATTAAGGGAACCAAAAGCTCTGTCGACCCTCACCCCCTTTTCCTCTTCTGCCAATTTCTTCCCAAAAACCCCAAGACTTCCAGACCTACTTGGTTGTGATCTCTGGCTATCATGATCGCTCTTGAGCCCTCCCCTTTTCCTCTGATGGAATTTACTATTCGGTAAGCTTCCCCAACGCCCCACTTCCTTTTTTTCTTCAATAGTTAATCTCACCGTTTCCCTAGTTGTTGTACACCCTAGACATAGTGAACGTTCTTGCCGGTGTTTGCCACTGTGGCCTTCTGGTCTCTCTCAGACCATAGAAACATCTTCACTGACCTCGTCCCAGCTCCAGTAATGTTTTTTTACCTTAGTTGATGCCTCTCAATTGGGTTCCAGTAGTTCATTTTCCTCGACTTGTTCTCCCCTGTTTTCTGGTTTTCCCAATGAATACTAGGACCGTGATGATTCTTTCTCTTCTGTGTTTTCTCACTCAACTTCTTTGGGACACCGTGAATTTGTTCACTTGGTTCAGACTCCTGATTTCACATATATTTCCTTTTTGGTACACCATGGCCATGCCAGAGTTGGACCCTGAGCTTTTGTACTCCCTAGACCTCTACTCTAGGATCAGTGTGTCTGTCTCTCCCTTGAGAACCTGATGGGGTGGTTAGTTATTTGGGAGGAAGCAACGGCTATCGGGGATCAAAAATGGAGATGCACCTGTGAGCTATTTGAGCCATTGCTCTCAGTGGGAAGATCCTAGGTCATTCAATGACCTTAACGCCCCCACAAAATTAATTGGATCATCATCCTTGCAAGGGTAGATTTGGAATTTGGGTTTTGTTTTTATTTTTAGCAGCCACGCCCTTTGTTTTTCCACAGGGCTGGATGTGATTGGGCCACGCCAGCACTAGGGCCGGATCCAGTTGTGTGTTATGTGGGATATTAATGCATATGTGGCTTTTTTATGAATGGTCAATTCTCCTAAAATTCATAATAAATCAACGTTTCATCAGAAAAATATGCAAAGATATTTGTTGGAATGCTATTTTGATTCTATATTGATATAGCTTGTTTAAAAATGATGTTTTATACATTCAATCAGTTCAATAACTCAAAGAACAAGATTAGGGTTTTGATGATTATGAACCCATGAAATCAAATTAAAGAGGATTAGAGGATTCAATCAAGTGATAGGACTTAACCTAAGGAGGTTTACCCTTGGTATGTGGGCCATGCATATTTGGCATTAGTTATTTTGGTTTAATGCATGTTTATTTATGATTATACACATTAGTTGATTTAATGAATTATGAATACTTTCTCAAGAAGACATCATGTATATCTATCATTGTTTGATTTGTTGTTTACTATAGCCTATGGTAAAACCCTAATTATGCTTATGGTTAAGATTAATGAGTCATGCTAAAAGGGTAAACCCTATTATGAATAATGAGGGAGAAATCATGTTATGATTCAAGAGGGGAAATCCCATCATGCTATTAAAAGGGATAAATCCCATTATGATGAAAATTAGGAGTTAAGGAAAGCTAATGTTTAAGTTAACATCGAAATTAATGATGAAAACTGTGGAATTGGTTAAGCTTTTATATGTGCCTCATTCATGGACCTCAAGAGGTCGTTAAGGGATTTCCTATTATTATGGGCTTCCTAGCAATTATGAGCTCCTATGGTGCATTAAGAGAGGTGGCATATATCTATGTTTCCAATTCATCATATTAAAGTTATTTTATGAATGATTAGGACAATCCATGTTCTAGTTTATGTCAATTTATTTCAAGTCAAGTTATATTTATTTTATGTTTTATAAAGTGCCAAATGCCACCTACTAATGTGATGTTTGTTTTGCATGGTTGAGGACATGATGTCTTCATGACTTGGAGCAAGTGAAGTGTATCAAGGACAATCAAAGACTAGGAGCTTTTCAAGTTTTACCTAGTGGGGTGCCATTTACCAAACTGATCTAGAGGTTTACATATCATTTACAATATGTTTAGTCATATTGCCAAGTAGATTAGATTTTATAAGAAAAAACAGTAGTAGTTTTCTTTTACCCAAGAACTATGTATAAATCATATTTCAGTCAATGCAAAGTGTTTTGTTTATTCAAATTGCTAAGATCAGCATATTGTGACACCCCCTTGAATAAGAATGCTTCCGCTCAATGATATTTACATGAAGTGAAAAGTGGGGTGTTACATTCTGGCTATCCTCTCATCCTACACCTATTTGTCTATTACATATCGATGGGTGGATTCATGAGATGTAGAGCATGCCATCTATTAATTTCCAAGAAGTTCAACAACATAGTGACCCGCTACACAACAAACAAAAAATACTACTTGGCTCTGATCTATGCAACAAGGAAGTTGTTCCATTATCTAATGGTGTATCCTCTATAAATCATTACCAAGCATGATAGACTCTAATATCTATTCAATCACCCGACCCTGACCAGACAATGTGCTAAATGGCAAGTAATTTTGTCAAAATTTGGCATTACCTACTCCCTATGAAGGTCATCAAATCACAGGCCCTCACAGATCAACTAGTAGATTCCCCACTACTAGAAGAAGCTATTCATGAATATGAATTCCCAGATGAAGATATAGGGATGATCAACCTACCATACATGATGATCCCTCTAGATAATAACACATGAATAATCTTCTTCCATGAAGCCATAAATTAAAAATGAACTAGAATAGGTGTAGTCTTGCAAAAAACCCATGGAGATTAGCTACCTGTAGCAAGATGGTTGGAATTTGACACCACAAATAACGTGGTCGAATATGAATCCTACATTTTGGGTAACCATCTCACCATACAACAAGGGGAAGGATGACTATAGGTCTACGGTGACTCCCTCCTAATCATCTCTCAAGTCCAGAACAATCGGAGAATGCATCATCAGAACATGGTACCATAACAGGAACACATATTCTCTATGGGTCCCAGCTTCAAACACATATTGTTCCACTTCATTAGAAGAGAGAAAAATGCCTTCACTTACACACTACCAACCCTCACTTCATGGATTGACATCTAGGAAGGCTAAACCTTCTCTCTAGAAGCTAAGGCAATTACACAACCAGCTTATTGCATGGTCATTAGAAATGCACCCAACGAAGAAGAAGGGTCTTGGTTTCACTACATCAAGATGTATATATCAAAATAAGTTGTTCCCAAGAACCTTTCTTGGAGAGAGAAACTAGCACTCAAGAGACAATCCATGCAGTATGTTCTAGGGTCAATATAGCTATACTACAAATCTTATAACCAGACTCTCCTTCGATGTGTTGACAAAATAAGAGTTGAAGCTCTAATGAAGTAAGTCCACTCAAACCACACTCAGTCGAACAAATTACCGACTAAGACACATAGGATCGAGGAAATTGTCAACCAAATGTGGTTTGAGTGCTGAAGTTATTTCTAATGACTAGTTGTAGTTCAAACTTCTTAGTCAACTTGTTTAACAATCTACTGTCGGTCGACAATATATTTGACTGTATATGTTTTGGTCCACAAATTACTTAATCGAGAATGACTCAGAGCAATTGTATTGTAAACATTCTTCCAGTACACTGAGTCTTCAACTGAAGCAAAACTTGGTTGACAATTTTCTTGACCGAGTGTGTGTCCGTTGACATGTTCCTCGATCAAAAAATTCCCTCTAAATAGGTGTGCAAAATTTTGGAAACCCTATCTGATGATTTTTCCAATATGACCTACCTATCCTAGACACTTAGTCTTGTTATATGAATAGGTTTGAGATAGGTGGAGTTGGTCCATAGCTTGATTTTACATGAGTTCTAAATACTTGTACATTTGCATTACAAATGAGCACATATAAGTAATGATTAAATCATTTGATGATCCGTTCTTGATCAATATCCTAAAATATGTGCTTGATACCTGAAACACTTAGATAGCAAGCTAAATCCACAAATAAGAGATGTTTCTCATCATCAAAAGATAATATGTGCTAATGTCCAATTTAGCCAACATGTCTAGGGCAGAACAACTATACTATAGATCTTATAACCAAACTCTCCTTTGAAGTGTTGAAAAAATAGAAGTTGAAGCTCTAATGAAGGAATTCCATGCAGGTACATGTGGAATGCACATGGATGGGGTTATCTTAGCTAATAAAAAATAAAACTCTTAGGATTCTACTGGAACACCATGGAAATGGACTATTGCCAAATTTGTCTGTGAATGTCAAGCTTACTAAATCCATGGGGACTATATCCCTTCACCTACAAATAAACTCTACAACATAGTCATGCCTTGGCCATTATAAACTTGGGACATTGACATGATCAGAAAGATCAACCCTAAAACATCAAATGACAATTGCTTCATCCTCATCACAATGGATTACTTTATCAAGTGGGTCGAAGTAGTGTCCATTGACATGTCAGTCCAGTAGGTCATCACGTTCCTTGAGAACAATATCATAAGACAGTATGAGATACCACACAAGATCATTTCAGATAATAGGAGGAACTTCATCACTAATATTGTCAAAAAATACTTAATCTCTGTGGGGATCAAATATCACCAAACACCTTATTGACCACAAATGAACAGAGCGGTAAAGCTGCTAATACAAATCTAGTCAAGATTTTATAAACGACTATTAGCTCCCATGCCAACTGTCATGAGAACCTTCCATTGGCTTTGTGGGCCTACTGCACTTCCATCATAACATCAACAGGGGCTATGCCATACTCCCTATTATATGTGATTTACGCATTCCTTCCATTTGAAATACAAATCTCTTTGCTCTGCATACTATAAAAAGCAGATATATCAGATGCTAAATGGATTCAAGACTGAGTTTACTGACTCAACACTCTTGAAAAATGAAGGTACGTCCCACGCCATGCATGGTGTTATCAAGCAAGAATAGCTCAAGCATCCAACAAGAAGGTTTGGCCTTGCAACTTTTAGAAGCATGACCTAGTATTGAGAGTCATCCAGAATGTTGATTCCAAGGGCAAGTTAAACCCTAAATGGGAGGACCTTACATCATCCATGACATGTATGACTGTGGTATCCTTCCCTTGATTGACATGGATGGAGATATTAATCAGCACACAAATGTCAGTCTTGTAAAATGCTACTACTATTGATCAGACTACCAAAATGAGCAAATGTCCGATAAAAATCCATGTAACTAAGACAAAAGTTCCACCTTTCTAAAAAGCATCTAAAATCTAATGAAATACCTAACCACATACCCCCACACCCTAAAGAGGAAAGGTTAAAGTAGAACCTAGGGCCTAGGATGTAAGGAACATGGTTGTTATCCTGAGGCCCCAATGGTTTGCCAACCTATAAATAACTCCATAAGATAGGTCCAACCTAATATTAAAACATACAAAGTGTTCATGGTTGTGTTTAAAGTTTGGAGAAGACATGTGATAAGACGAGAGGATGGAAAAGGCTATGAATCCCTTGAGGTAAGTCATATCTAATTCTCAAATCAAACATCCTGACATCTCTATCTAGGGATATACCAAAATCTTTTTTCTGGCGGAGTTAACCTAAAAAGGAAGGATCATCGAGAGAAGGATGGAGGTTGAAGACCCCTTGCAACTACTCTTGTCTCCTTATAGAAAAAGGGAGGCCAAGCTATGAATGAGATAACCTAGGAGTCATGAGATGGGAAACACTCACTAGGAAAACCTTATTCATTCTCCAAGGAATCATTGGCTCTCATACTAAGAATTGGAGCATCACTGTCAAAGCAACAACTTTAAATGAAAAATACCTACAACCAATGGGCACCTTCAAAAGGAAAAGGAAATAAAAAAATCTAGAATGCCTTTATACAGGCAAACACATGCTCATGGTCAATTGCTACTCTAAAGCATGTTGGGGGAAAATCCTATCATGATGTCTCTGACATCTGGCACCTTGGACCAACTGGGTAAGGACCCACTACTAACACACTCACTACGTGATACAAATTTATATTTTAGCATGACATCCAAGTCTAGTAGAGCTTCTTCCATCTTCCCCCCTAGTATGAGGGCTCCCCTCATAACAAAATAGGCCATAAGTGTTTTTTGGGAGGAAACACCCATCATAAAAATAGGATGGGAGGTAGCTTAAAGCACTTGGGGTTTCATCCTTCCAACTTCGCACAAGGAGTTGGATGAGAAGGAGGTGACCCTAATAGATAAAAACCTATAGTTATCCCTGAAGTCCTAAAAATGCATAGATAAGAGTTCTAGATTTTTTTATTAGACAATTTGTCAAAAAGGAGCTCATAGTCATATGCACCTCAAAGACGCTACTCCAATGCACATTTCGAGATTTCATGGAGGGAGTACCCACAAATAATGCCACATATCACGAACCAAAACTTTTATTCTAGAAATAAATCATTACAAAACTATGGCATGTGATTCCAACGATCAAATGAACAAATGAAAAAATACAATCATTGTGGTACTCCAGTAGAATCACAACTACCACTGAAGGTTTTGATGCAAGCCTCTCCAGGTACTCGAGAGAGAAATCTTGATCCACAAGGAAGGAATCTTGGGTCAACCTATGTTGATTCAACCACATCTCTGCAACCTTCTCATGAACCTTCCAATAATCTAGCACTAGCTTCTTGAAGTACGAGACAAGAGCTTCAACGTGATGTGTACATTGTTGATGAATGAATAGTTGCAACACTAACATAGGGTAGTATGTAGCACAATCCTCTAGACTAGGAAAGATTATCAACCATTGAAAATCAGGAATGGACACGCCACAGGCCGAGTTATCTTGGTGAAATTCCATCCATCCCCAATGCACATATGCAACCTTCAAACTAGCAAGACAACGACCCAGATCTCCATGTAGTTGAAGAGTCTCACCTATCTAATTGAGTTTCAATAGAAACTCCTTCACCACATTGTAATGAATATTCAAAGACTTTGTCAATCTAGCTGGACCTATGCACATTCCCAGATAAATTTGTAGAACCTAGAAGGGTCCCCTTATCCTTCTAGTCTATTGTGCTTCATCCCAGTACTTATGCAACTCAGTCAGCTTCAATGGAACAATAGTTTCCTTTATCCATGGAGTGGCCATGACTCCAAAAGCAACATTCATCACCTATCCAATAGTTTATCCAAAGAATATCTCTGCAAAGATGATCAAGGTATATACTCATTGATGAGATATATCAGGATAAGCAACACCACAACACACCTCACTCTTGAGCAACTCCCACAGGGAGACCATTTGAATAAAGTGACAATCACCAGTCAACCATAGAGCTACTTGATATTTCTTCATGCCAAGAAGATTCCCCATCTCAGCACTCCAACTTGACTTCCTTGGTACCATAGGCCATCGGCCATGAAGAGGAATACAAGTGATCTTAGACACATCCTCCAAGGTAGGACTCAAAATGATGTCACCAAAACAGAAGGTGTGACTCAAAGGTTCCTAGAATTGGATCACCATCTCAACACTCCAACTTGACTTCCTTGGTACCATAGGCCATCGGCCATGAAGAGGAATGCAAATCTTAGCCACATCCTCCAAGGTAGGACTCAAAATGATGCCACCAAAATAGAAGATGTTATTTTCCCTTCTAATGGCATTCGTCAGGGGGATACCATTGTTCCCTACATCTTTGTCCTGGTTATGGAAGGTATGACAGCGATGATGAATAGTGTTGTCAATAAAGGTATATAACACCTATCAGGAACTCAGATATGCATGTATCGCATCTTCTTTTTGTTGATGATGTGATGTTTTTCTTAGAAGCTAATGTTCCTAATGATTTTGCTATTAGAAATATCATGAACAAGTTTGGCGACGTCTGGTCTCAAGATAAGCTCATCCAAAAGCCATGATTTCTATAGTCGAAGTGCAAATGGTGAAACTACCTCTGATCTTCTAGGCATTTCGATTGGTTCTTTTCCTATGTGCTATCTTGGATTGCCTCTCTTTTGTGGTAAGCTATGTAAGTCCCACTGTGGTGCTCTGATTGACAAGATTAAAGGCAAGCTTGAAGGCCAGAAGTACAAGACGCTTTCCTTTGGAGGTAGAGTTGAACTTACTATTTCTACTTTAATGTCACTTCACCTATTTTGTTCCTCTACTTTCCTCTTCCGGTCTCTATTATGGATGAAGTTGAAATAATTTGTCGTAACTTTATTTGGGGGGGTGTGGATATGGAGAGGAAGATTCACCATATTGATTGGGAGACCATCTATAAACCAAAAGCTGAAGGAGGCCTTGGAGTAAGAAGGCTCAAAGACATGAATGAAGATGGTACGGTTCGTAATATTTGGAACAGGATTAATGGAAAATACATCAAAAATGAATCTATCTGGTCTGTTCAGAATGATCCAAATGGCTCCTGGATGTGGAGGCAATGGCTTAGGTATAGACATGTCATTCTGCCTCATATTTCATATAAGTTTGGCAATGGAAAATCGATTAAACTGTGGAGAGACCCTTGGGTCCCTGGTGGTAATTTTCTATCTATCTATCTTGCCTCTGGAAATATCCTTAAGATGGGTATGGGCTTGTATGGAAACCTTGGCAGGTTCGTCTATAATAAAGCTTGGTATTTGATCAATAAGAGAAGTCATAAGGACTTCAATGCCTTTGTGTTGAATCTTAATGTGACCTTTGATGACAAGGATAAGATATTGTTCAAAGGGGTTCATTATCCTTCTCTAAAGCTCTATTGGGACACTGTAAGGGAACCTGGATCTAAGTATGTTTGGACGAGCTTCACCTGGAAGACTTACATCTGTCGAACCTATAGCTTGCTGGCTTGGAAAATCTTTCTTGACAGAACAGCCACTCAAGATGTGCTAAGGAGATTTGGTATGGTCATTGTGTCTAGATGTCTGCTATGTGAAGCAGACTATGAAGACAATCAAGATATGTTTCTTAATTGCTGGTTTACTAAATCCATCTGGAGATATGTGGTTAAAAAAGGATGGATTACTCTTATACTGGGCTCCTGGGATGATTGTTATATGCTCCTTTCCAGAAGAGAGTTGTGCATCACATGCCTTGCTGTCTTTTATCATGTATGGCATGAAAGAAACTACAATCTCTTTGAGAATAGGAAAAGGGATACTGAAGCCTGCTGTAGAGATATTGAAGCTGATCTCCGAGGGTTTCACAGCATGTAGTTGTTGTTTTTTTCTTTTTTTCCCTTCTTTCTTTCTTTTGTTCTTTACTGCTATAGATAACAGTGTTCTTTCTCTGTAACGTTTTACCAAAAATCAATAAAAAGAGGCATAAGTGTTTCCGAGAAAAAAAAGAATTGGATCACCACCAACATCAACTCCCTTTCCATAGGGATGTATGCCAAATGATGAAGATGACAAGTCACATCAAAGCAGACCAGCTCAACTTCTTTATTCATAGAAATATCAATGATGCAAGAACCATCAAGGACAAGTTGATGGAAGGACATTGCAAAATGAGATCTACTAGATTTCCTTCTCGCCCATGACCCAAGTCGTGAGAGACGAGTTGTGTAGAAAAAATGTGGGGTACAATTCTATTTATAGGACAAACTCATCTTCAGAAATAGGGGATTGTGTCATTTTCCCTGACGAAATCACATTACACATGTGGCCAACATTGACTTGCATCCCGAGATAGGCAGTTCTTCGAGTCCAAGCCAATAGACCACTGTGATACACCACCTTAGATCAACATGAAGATTAAGGCAATCTTTTGATTAACTGAGCATCTTATGAAGATCAAACTCAGAACCTGATCTCAAATTGAAGATTATAAAATGTCACAACCATTTCTAAACTTGAACACAAAGTTTTATTTAAAATTTAAGAAACTTTACAAAATATCAACATGACCAATACATGGTTTTTGTTGTAGAAAAGGAAAGTGCATAATGAAATAGAAATGCTAAAAGAAAACAACTACTTCTTTAACTTCTTCTTCAGTCACCCAATAAAATGCTTGTCCAAAGGTTGATGATCAATAGAAGATGACCCTGAAGAACAATGTTCATCGCAGACGTCAAAGCAAATAATGTTGGTCGACCACTGGTGACCAAAAGATGATCTCCTAAAAGTCACCTCAATAACCAGGGCTTCATCTCTACACCAAGAAGAATCAGCCCATGCACTTGTTGAAGACAGTTATGCACCCTAAATGGGGACATCTGAGGAAAGGCCCCCAACATCAGAAGGTCCTCCAAAGTGTTGACTATTACCAAGTTTGGTGGGATACCAGAGACAAATAGTCTACTTACCACACTCAAAGCCTCATCTATCTCTGTGTGGGATGAAATCCAGCCAAAATCATCCAAGAAGTAACACCAACCTCCAATACTGAAACCTTGATGAGGTCACAACTAGAGGAAATCCTCAAAGCCACAAGCATCAACCAGCCTAGAAGGTGTGTCCTCATGAGAAGATACCATATTAGGTGAAGGAACTACCTCAGGAGGGGGTGGATGAAGAAACTCATACCCCTGGTCATCCTGCTCCTCATCTGAATCATAATCATTCATCTATAAGAAAATGCATGTCAAAGATAATGCAAGTAGTCACAAAAGTAGCATCAGAATCAGACACTCACAATAGGAGGACTTTGGAGACGATCATACACCTCTCTAGTAAAGATAATGGGCTTACCATGCACATAATACCACCTCAGGTATGCTTCATGTGTCATCTTCCCATGCATCAACTCTCGAGAAGCCTGACAAATCCCAATTTCAGGAATGACTAACCCAGAAAAAGGGTTGAAAGGGATGTGCCAGCCACCAGCCTACTGACGAGTAGCATGCTTTCCCATATACAATACACTCCTAGACAGAGACGCAAACTAGATTTAGCAAGCATCTAGAGCTAGCACCTCAAACTAGGTTGTACAAGATGTGGCCACATTGCCACACTGAAACTTGGAGAAGATTCTAAATTCGATCTAGGAAGAATAATGAAATGGAGTCATCTAAAGTAGGTATGCACAATACAATACAATGTTTAGAGTACTACACATAGTTAAGCTATAGTCATTGTATCCATGTCACCTCTCCATTGCTCATACGACACCCTACTCGCACAACTGGCCCAATGGCAACAAGTAGGGAGTGAGGCACACATATATACTCCTAGGCCACTCAAAGTGATGAGTCTATGCAGTCGCAAGTGCTCATAACCCCACATCTGTTAGAAGAAGTGTTAGAGAAAATCAGCTATTGCACTTATTTTAAATCATAAAATGTGAGTAAAGATAGGTCAAATCTTATCGTTGTCAATCCTAAAAAGCATACATAGAGTTTTATAGTTTGAATCATCTCTCCTTTGAATTTATCCACAAGACATATGCACAAGGGTGTTAGTAAATGGGCATGCACACAGCCACCCCAGTGATCACATCCAATTTTGTGGATGTTTCTTTCCTAATTTTGCCATGGATTTCCCTCTATCGTACATACTTGATTAACTTTCTCATATTTTGTTCATATTTGCTAATTGTGCCTTTATTTAGGATTAACTACTCCCTTTTTATGTGAAAACTCATAAACCAATAGCCTTAACCAAGGGGGCCTACTCAACATAGAGCTCCATTGGTTTCCACAACTGATAGTCACCCTTGATCCTCCTTTCAAGAGTGCCAACCTCTCCACTGGTTGGGAAGATCACTGTAGAGTAACCATCCATTAGTTTCTACTACCCAAGGTCAAGGACAGGTACCCTACTAATGGTTCGTGACATATCTACAACCTAAAGGAACTAAATGATCCACTACTAAGGATGGTGACGGCATGCCTCCTAAAGGCCAATCTACATGCCCTTTTAGATGGTTCGATTGGGACCAGTCAATCAAAGACGACCACTAGCATCACCTTGTAATGCTCAACCTATGTGACAGTGCTAGCCTCTACTGATGGCTCAAAGACCCACAGTCTTTTGATGGCTCACCTGGAGGCCTACTCTTTCGAAGGATCTATGGGCTCACCTCTACTGATGGCATGCATGCTGATGACAACCGAAGGCCAGCCAGACGAGATGATCAATCAATCATTCGCTATTTTCTACCAATGGTGATGCTACATACATCAGTCGCCTAGTTAGTTAAGTGTGTTTCCAGAGGCATGTGCTTAGAAGGTTCAGGGTGCAAGTAAATATCATTTTTGTGAGCCTCGAGCCCAGTATTAAGGGCTATAAATAGCACATACATCACCATTGAAGAGTCATCGCATCGTCATGGGTTGAAGTAGAAGTATTGCTACAATAGTATATAGCCATCAACCTCCGCCCTCATCATCAGTCCTTTTCATCCTAAGGATGAGAATCTAAAGGTCAGCATGCCTTGATCATCCTTGGTCGGTGCCTAATTCCCTCTTTGAGAGGAGGAAGATGGATCCAACCATCTTCAACGCCATCATCAGATTTATAGAGAAGGAGGAGGTATCCACCAACCTTGAATCGTTTGGGTTTTTGTTGGTGTATCTTCCATCTTCTTCTCTGATCTATTGACCTTCCTCCACCTCCATTTCATGTACCATCATACTTGTAATTTTTCCATGTCATGCACCACCACAAGTGGCTAGTCATCTAACTTGGGTTGGAAGTAGCCATTAAGGCTTTCCCAACATGTAAATACTTATATCCATTGAATATATGCTCTTAGCAATGTTTATCTCCATACTTTAGTTCGTAATGCTTCACTTGCATGATTAGATACCATCTTGTGTTGTTTGATTTTTAATACCTCTAGAGAGTGGTACTAACCTATATCTAAGGGGCTTTAAATTTGCATGAATGCATGAGAATGTTGAAATGCTTAATATAATGATCATGTGTTTGTATCTTTATTGTTTGTTTTCCATCTCTAGAGAGATACAACCTTACAATATAGATCTATCCTAAGCTCAATAGAGGAGGGATTTATACACATGTAATGATTCATTGTAAACTTAGTAAGGGTGTATGATGGGTATGAGTAATACTTGTTGGTGATAGTGTAAGGAGTGGGACCGGGGATCCACTCCCTACTAAACATTTGAAGTATAAAACATTCATCTAAAACATACTCAAAAGGTATCTTGGAGTGGGTGTAAAATTTTAAATCTTATTTAATGGTAATCTAAACAACCAAAGTGTAGCAACAGAATATAAAACATGACTATTATCAACTTTCCCAAAGATTACAAAATTACATTTTAATCTCCCGCATAGGTTTTACATGTATGATACAACATAAGGATCTAGATAGAGGGAAATCTAAAATGTAACAACTTTGTCTCCAAGCTTTAACTCCATAAGCTAAGTCCAAGACTTCATGCCATATCATCCAAGTCCTTTACCTAGGGTTGGAAGCATACCCCAGCAAGAGAGTAAAATAGATGACATCAGCAAAGGAAGGTATGCGCATACTAAATATGGAATTGAGCAATTTATAACGAATGAAGGACATCAAAATTAAAGGCTTCCCATAGAAAAGTAAAGTACTACCCAACTGGGCATAAAATAAAGAACAACAATAAAAGAGAAAAGTAAAGCATAAAGCATACATGTGTTTCACCTGTGACAATACTAGACAATATAAACACGTAGGTAGGAAATAGCACATCTACCAAAAATATGAGGTGAGCGGGAATTGTATACATCCGCTCTAAATATGGAGTGGGCAGGAACTGTATACATCTGCCCTGAGTAGGAAATACACATCTACTCAGAATATTCTCGTATGTAGGAATTTTTAAAATCTCCATTATTATGTGGGAATGTTCACATCCACATAAAATAAACATATAACATTATACTAGCAGTCACCACATGATGCATAACAAAAGGATAAGCAAGTATAAACCAATAAGTATGATTAGAACATCCATCAAGTATAAAGTGGGATCAGAGGATCCATGCCATCACATAATGTGCCATATACACTTCCACTACCAAGGTGGGTAAAGAAGCACATATCAAAATAATGTTCCACCATGAGCAATGTATAACAAAGAGACCAAGAGAAAATCCAAACATGATAATGTGATCACAAGATTAGTAACAAATAAGATACTTCACATGAAGCATGTTTTTCAAAAGAACAAGATAATATGTAGGCTAATGTCCATAGGACCAACAAAAAGAAGAAAGTAGGTGAATTTCTCAAAAAGAATAATAGGGGATGCAAACATACCTTAAACTAGGGTCCTAGAAACTCTCTTCACCAAACTAGTTGTTTATAAGATCAACCTTGCCTAATTACAAATTATTCACATGTATTAGGGTTTGAGATTCATATATATGTAATGAAACCCTAATTCTAAACCATTCTACAAAACATCAAATTTTGGACTCCAAACTTAAACCAATCGACTTATTATGTTTTTCTGATTAAGAAAATATATTTATTTACTAAATTTGGAGTTCATATGAATTAGTTACTAATTTTTCAGCTTTTATATTAGTTAATTGGATCCTTTAAAATCCATCATTAAAAACATGAATATCAGGCTTTGAAACTATATCTATTAGAAAGAATGCATTTTTTTATTCCAAAACATATTTTTACTTAATTTATGGACAAGTGAGTCAAAAGATATGATTTTTACAAGATCAGCCAATCAGAAAATAGAGAAATTCCAAATAACCAATAGTATTCACGAGAGAGATGGAGAGAGGGGTTGGGGCCTACTGACTTGGCCCAGTCAAAGGCCGCCATGTTAGTAGGCCAATGGTCCCCTTGGACTCGTCCAAAGTAAAGAAAAAGAGGGCAAAAAGATGAATGTACCCCTGGTGAAAAAATGAAATAGAAAGGAAACAAAGGGCATCTAGGTAGTTTCACCAGGGGTCATCTTCCCCAACGCACCACGTGACATGGCCGGAAGCATCTCAACTATTGCTTGGCATAGTTTTGGGAAAAAATTCAAAATTCAACGGTTTGAGGTTCTGGAGACAGAGAAAGGAAGAACAAAGCTCTGTGAACTCACCTCGCCAATCAATTTGATTGCAGAGACCACCGAGACCCCAAGAACAGTGTTGTGAAGACGGGATAGGAAACTCAATCTTGTGAAGCCAATGCAAAATGTACTAAGAAATTGGAAGAGTATAATTCTTGTGCGGAGAAAAATGAACACCCAAGTACTCCTATTTATAAGTATGGGTGAGAAACGGGGCATAAGCAAGGTATCTGAGGTTACTTGCATCCCAAGGATTGGGGTTTCCGCAAGGAAAGAAAACTAGGACATGTTTTTGGGCTCATTGGGTGTAAATTACTCTCCTAAATCCAATGAAAGTGATTTTAGGAAGACTCATGCACTAATGGTCGAGAAATCCTTGTCGCAGTGAAACACAGAGTCAAAATTACTATTCACATGTGCGTCGTCTCCTACTCAAGGTAGGAGACACAATCTGGACCATACATCTTAGATCTAAAGGCTCATAAAAATAGCTGAATTGGGAAAATAAGAAAAATAAGGAAACATACGTGTGACAAATCAAATCAATTCCGACTAAAGTGATATTCACATTTATTCCTCATTTTCTCTCTGCTCCAAAAAGGGTGCAAACAAACTCCACATTTAATGAAATTTGGCATCCAACCTATTTTGCTTATGAGGAATCCATATATGAAATTATTTTTGCCTATAAGAACTTTTTATGTGTTAAATAAATCAAATCATAATTTCTCTTTCCTCATGCATTAATGATTATAAGATTCCCCAAATTTGATGAAACTTCTCCCACAAATCATATTTAATGTGTTGGATACGAATTTTCCATCAATTTTACATGTTGGAGTTGTTTGTACATTTATTTAATATTTTGAAGGTTCATCACACTTTCTCTCTCTTGATTTCATCTTTTACTCAAACATCTTCCAAATTGGATGAAAATTCACCCAAAGGCTATATTTATTATATAGATTATGAATCCAATATTATTTTCCTCTTTTAGAGTCATTTATTATTTTATTTTCTATTTGGGGGAAAACTTAGATCTTCTCTTTCCAAATTGAACTAAATTATTATTATTATGTGAATAATGTGAAACTTGACTCCCAAGGCAATTGGGACCCAAGGAACACAATTCTTAACTTAGATTCCACTTTTGAGATTTCTTTTTAATGAGTTATGTCACAATTACCATTTGTGGCCACTATTATCTCATTATTTCATTATTATCACTATTTCTCATCCCTTTATGTTCCATATCTTAATATTATCACCAAAAAAATTATGTGTGATTATTTGCATGAAATTTTATATAATTCATTAATTACTTCATGTGACATATTTTATGTGTACATTATTGGCCTAATACTAATGTGAAAACATTAGGTTACATTAGGGTGATTTATACATGCAAGTATAAATCACCCTAACGAACATCATTTAGATCTATCCTCAACCTTGTTTGGCTAACCCAAAAGGTCAAACTACTAGGGTAGGGTTTAAGATCTAGTATGTTACAGATAGATCCTAGATGGTGAAGCTCAATCCAAGTCTCCTTCCATCCTTGTTTCCTATATCTTTAAACATTCTTGTTCTTTTGTTTTATCTTTCTCTTTAGTTGTTTATTGCTTACTTGTTAGAGAATCATTGTTCCATGAGGAACACATATCTTACCTTTCTATTGGTGTAACTCACTCAAGGCTCTAAGGATCTTGACACTAACCACCCTTGTCCCTATGCTTGAATCCAGTCTACTACATTTTACCCCGTTATTAACATTATGGGGACCTCAGTTTTGGATTATAAATTCAAAGTCTAATCACTCTAGATTCTCTCTTTCTGGACACATGATTTAGGATGATAAACTTTTGCCACTGTTGTTTGGGACAAGGCAACGGTTACTATTAAGAACCCACATCTACTTTGCATGCACTTGTGCCTCAAATATATTAATAGACTTAACCGCACGTATTAGATCTTTTTGAATATTTTGTGTCACATGTCCAGTATCCAACTCAACTGTGTGACTTATTTAATGAAGTTAGAGTAAACTAGACCAATGTCACCACAAGTTGCAAGGAATGTGCCTCCTCATAGGCCACCAGTTATCCCCATCCTAAGGGTGGAGGAGATTGATAGGGAATACAATGATGATCTTAATGAATATTTCCATGAGGAAGAAGAGGATAAAGAACATTACCATGAAGCTAAAGATGTTCCACCTAGTGGAGACAGAAGAAATAGAAACAACAAGGATGATGATGAGGATGGAGGCCCTTCTCTTTGTGAGTTGGATGATACATGAGCCAATGAATCTAGATGCCCAGCTATCATTCCTCGATTCAACACTATGAACTTTGAGCTTAAATCAATAGTTATAAATCTAATCCAACAAAAGTTTTTTGGAGGAAACTCTTTGAATGAAAATCCCTATCACCACCTAGATGCTTTTAATAACATCTGTGACATAATTTAGATGAACCTAGTGCCATAGGAAGTTATTTACTGTAAGGGATTCAATTTTTATCTAAAGTACAAGGATTTGTCTTGGTATTTAGATTTACTAGACAAAAACATCAATGTATGGGCACTCTAGCTGATGCTTTTGTCACTAACTTCTATCCAATGGAGAAGAGCCTTAGAAATAGGAACAAGATTACTAGCTTTAGGCAAAAGTCGGGACAAAACCTATTTGAGGCATGGGAGTGATCCTAGGATTATCAAAGGGATTTCCCTCATCACAATTATGACAAAGGCTTCCTAGTAACCACCTTCTATAATGGCATTACCTCTGCCAAAATGACCTATCTCCATGCATTCACAGGTGGTTATTTCATGGGAGAAAATATAAAGAAACCTATGAAGATAATTGATAAAATGGATGACCTACAAGAAGGTCTAGATTATGTTCGAGGAACGGCTAACAATGTATCTGTTGAAGGGAAAATAGCTGAATCTAAAGTTTTGGAGACTATAATTACTCAAATTGAAAATATCACTATAGACATAAGTTGAAAGATTCTGCTAGTAAAGGAAAGAACAAAGCTGAAACAATAATGAAATGTGTTACCTGCAAAGAAGGAGGTCATGGAGTGGTTAAATGCATTTATACCTAACTAGAGGAGGACATCCTAGAAGAGAATATGGTGAATGTATCCTATATCAACTTTAAGAAGCCAGATGACCTTGGGTTATCTAATGGGAACATGGATGTGGCTGAGAATGCTCAATTGTTAAACATTCTAAACAACCCACCTAATAGACCACCTGGGTTTGGTAGAGGGGGTGGACCCTCCGGATTACCAGGAACACAAACTATGAAAATAATAGAAACAATACCCAAGGACAAGGCTAGAACCAAAATTTTGGGGGAGGAAGTGAAGGTCAGATCTATAATTCTAATCTACAAGACTTGATGTCTTATATGTTCTCCCTTGCAAAAAGGTAGTCTACCATAAATGAAAAACTAATTCAAAGCTCTATCAATAACACATGCTTGTTGAATACATGAAATCCCATTTGTGTATGTAACTACTCAAATGGTTGATATGCAAGTCCATAGCAAAAAAAACTGATCAACTACTCACACAACTATCCAAGATGATAAAGAATCCTCAATAGAATATCCCTTCCACTAGTAAAACTACAAAGATGGATACTTTTAGACCAGAAAGAACTCTGGAAGAAATGAACAACAAGGATACTCAATGAAACATTCCTAACATTGATTCCTTATCTAAAGATGACTTAAGAGAGGAAGAACCACAAGTTGAAGTAATATCTGAGAAATTTAAGCCAAAAGGAAAAGGTAAATGAAAGAATCTAGTGAAGGAGAAATAGTTTGGTGCGACTAAAGAGAACATAAGCAATAGGGATACCATGAACCAAGGATACCTTACCCATATAAGCTGATTAAGGCTCATCTAAAAAAGAGATATGAAATGTTTTTGGAATATGAGAAGAAGTCCCACCTAGGCATTACTTTTCTAGATGACATTAAAGAGATCCCAACTTATTTGAAGCTCTTCAAGGATATTATAATGAAGAGTAGGCGTGGAGATATGGTTGAAACTATCATGCTAGCCAAAATGTCCAACGCCTTTGTACAAGCAAAAATACCAACTAGAAAGAAGGATCATAGACCTTTCACTATCCCATTCAATGTGGGGGGGTAATGAGGTAAGATAGGGGTTATCTGATCGTGGAGCAAGCATCAGCCTGATGCCACTCATGTTAGACCAAAGGCTAGGTATTACTGACATGATCAAAACTGGGATGTGAACCCAAATAGAATACCATTCTTTCATAAGTCCTACAGGGATAGTAGAGTATGTTCCCATTCACATGGGAAGATTCTTCATTCCCTGCAATATACTAATTATAGATATTGTGGAAGATTTGGCGTGCCCTAAGATATTTGGAAGACCATTCCTCTCTATGGGGAGAGTATTAATAGACGTTGAAGTAGGAATCATTACTATAAGGGTAGGAAATGACCATATCGACTTCTATGTAAAAGACTCCATGAAGGGACCTTCCCTTTTTGAGTTGGTCTACTTCATGGACAGTAATAACCAATTCTATGAAGAAGTTTATGAACAAAATGCTATGGTTGACCCACTAATGAGATATCTTAAAATCCTAGCATTGATAAAGAAGATCCATAGGTCATTGAAATATTTGACTATTTGAATAAAAAAGAAGATTATTACAGTGGTGAAGAAGACACATCCATGGAAACTATGAAATATGCTTTTTTGGAATAGACTCTCAAAGCTCCAAAATGCAAGACAGAGTGGAAGAAACTCCCTAAAAGTTTGTAGTACAAGATTCTTGACAATGAGGAGAGAAACCCTATCATGATAAAGTTTGCCTTAAGAGAATAACAATAGGAAAAACTAATTAGTGACTCAACCTAAGGAGGAAGGTCATTGGTTATTATGTGATAGATAAGGGAAGCATGAGTCCAGTTGACTACATGCATAGAATATAGAATAGTGTGAAACCTTTTTCCCAACCTCAACAGAAGCTCAATCATAATCTTATAAAAGTCATCAAAAAGGAAATCATAAAACTTAGAGATGGCGGAATTATTTATCCCATCAGCGATAGCAATTGGGTTATCCCAATCCATGTAGTGCCCAAGAAAGGGGGTATGATGGTTACTAGAGGAGTAAATGGCAGTAAAGTTGTGACCAGAATGGTCAATGGTCGGAGAATGTGCATAGATTACAAAAAATTAAACTCCGGGACAAAGAAATATCACTTTCCCCTATCGTTTGATTAACCACATTCTGGCATGTTTGGACCACCATTCATATTTTTTTTCTTGACAGGTACTTAGGATTCTTATAAGTTCCCATACACTCAGATGAGCAAGAAAAGATTACCATTGCATGCATCTACATGATGTATGCCTTTAGGTGAATGCCATTTGGAATTTGCAATGCACTGGAAACGTTCCAAACATGCATGATCTCTATGTTCAAGAACTTCCTAGAGGACATCATGGAGGTATGTAAGGATGAATTTTCTATATTTGGAACCAACTTTGACAGTTTCATAAGAAATATATCTCAAATTTGAAGTGTTATGAAGAAAAACAACTGGTGTTGAACTGAGAAAAAGCTTCACTGCATGGTACAAGAAGAAACCATACTAGGTCACAAGATTTTTGAAAGAGGAATTGAAGTAGACTTGAGAAAGGTGGAAGACATTTCTAACCTCCTACCTCCCAAATCTATGGCCAATGTGAGGAGCTTTATCAAACATGCTAGATATTATAAGAGATTTATTAAAAACTACTACAAAATCTTGAAACTTATGTCCCACCTTTTTGTTAAATATGTTGTGTTTCACTTCATCGATGGATGTCTAAAAGATTTTGAAACCTTGAAGAGTTCACTGACTACTGCACTAATCCTTCAAGTTCTAGATTGGGATTTTCCCTTGGAATTAATGTGTGATGTAAGAAATTATGCAATTGAAATGGTTATTGTGAGAAGACGGATAACAAGCACCACATTATTTACTATGAAAGCAAGACCCTAGATGAGGCTTAGGTCAATGAATTGAAAAATAAATGCTAGCCATGGTCTATGTTGTTGACAAGTTCAAGTCCTACCTTGTAGGATCAAAGGTGATAGTATGCATGGACCATGGTGCTATTAAGTATCTAATGCAAAAGAAACATTCAAAGCTAAGACTTCTAAGGTGGGCACTCCTACTAGGTGAGTTTGACCATGAAATTATTGATAAGAAAGGAACAAAAAAAGTTGTGGTTGACCACTTATCCCAAATTGACATAGTCGAAGACAACTCACTCTTGATTAAAGAAAATTTCCCCTAAGAAGCACTAATGATGACAGAGACCATCGATCCTGCTATACCTTGGTTTTTTTATATTTGCAATTACCTGACATTTCAGCTATTGTCATCTGATATAACCTATAATGAAAATAAGAATTTGTTTCCCAATTTGAAAAACTACTATTGTCATGATCCTATACTCTTTAAGAAATTTGGTGATAACCTTTGTCACAAATGTATTCCCAAGGAGGAAGTGCCAAAAATCCTACACAAGTGTCGTTCTTCGCCATATGGTGGGCACCTGGGTAGAAACAGGACCGCCGCTAAGATTCTACAATCTGAGTTTTATTGGCCCACCATGTTCAAAGATGTGTGTGCCTATGCAAAGTCTTCCAAATAATGCCAACACACAAGGAACATCTCAAGGAGAAACCAAATGCCTCTCTTTGACTAGATCGAGGTGGAAGTATTTCATGTATGGGGAATCGACTACATGGGGCCTTTCCCATAATTATGAGACAATCAATACATCCTGGTTGCGGTCAATTATGTATCCAAATGGGTGGAAGTAGTTTTTATGCCCACTTGTGACTTCAAAGTTGTGATAAAGTTGTTTGAGAATATTATCTTTCCAAGCTATGGAGTCTCACACACTGTCATCAGCGGTGGGAAATCCCATTTTAGGGAAAGATAGTTTGAAGTTTTTCTGTGAAAGTACGAAGTGAAACATAAGGTCACAACTCCATGTCACTCACAGACTTCTGGACAAGTTTAAGTATACAAATAAAACAAATCCTAGAAAATATTATTGGGCATATAAAAAAAAGATTTGTCTATAAAGCTAGATGATGCCCTCTGGGCATATCTCACATCTTATGAGACTCCTCTCAAGACTACCCCATACTGACTGATATATGGAAAAGCATGTCATCTACTTGTTGATCTTGAGTAGAAGGCCTTCATGGCCATTAAGTTTCTCAATATGGATACATATTTACGCAAGAAGAGATTCTTGCAATTACAGAAAGTGAAGGAGCTTAGGTTTCATGCCTACACAAATGCCAGAATTCATAAGGAAAGAACAAAGGTGTGGCATGATGCCCACCTGAATAAAAAAGATATCTCTGAAAGAAACAAAGTCATGTACTTCAACTCCAATATAAGGCTCTTCCCTAGTAAACTCTAGATGAGGTGATTGGACCCTTTCAATGTGTCAAAAATATATCTATCAGGGATGATGGAACTGTTAGTGATAAGGTAGTAACTTACCTATAAATGGGCATAAAGTAAAGAGATACTACAAAGATGAGGCTTTTATGAGGAGAGTTAAAACCCATCTTGATGACCCACCTCTATCATCACCAAACAAGACAAGTGAAGTTCAAAGAGAAATTCAAGTTGAAGGCTATAAATTAGTGCTTCTTGGGAGGCAACCAAAGTTTCTTAACTTTTCATGTAGAAAATCTGGTTTAATGACTTTCTCGATCACTATGTCTTATTAGTTTTAATCCTTGGTTTTTGTTGTTTATTACTTTCCTAGATTAAGATTGTCTTCATTTCATAATTTTAGTGTACATAAAATAAAGTTAATGAACAAATCTAAAATTAATTCATCTATTGAAGGTACTTAGTCTGGTTGAACTAGAGAAGTCATTAGAATCTAGGTATAGTAAACAATGATCGAATCCTGCGCTACCATCGGAAGGCCATCACATTGGCAAATCCCCCAGTTCCAGTCTCTACTCATGGTAATTTGTAGTAGTAGTGCTCTCGCTTTCTTGCTGCTATTACTTTCTATGAACTGTACTACATAAGATATAGTTGTGGGATTGGAACTAAAGCAAGAGTTGCCATGTTCATTTACCATCTACACTGCATTAAGTGGAAGGGCATGTTATCTAAGTATCTTACGATTTTTTATAAAGTCCATGCATTAATAGAAAGAAACAGATATATATCTTGCAAACACATGATGTTTGCAAGTAGTACTAAAAAAGGAAAGGCCAACTGATGTAAAGGGGCCTCACAAACATAGAAAAAAAACTTGAGAGGAAAAAAATGTAGGGTGAAGTAGATATAAAGGTATTGTTCATGGGGGAGGCACCCCTTAATCATGGCCTCTAATCAAAGTGTTGAAAGTAGATGAAATAAAACTGAGAAGTAAACATCAGCAACATCAGGATCGGATCTTCAAAAACATGTGTCATCAGCAATGATGTCCTCTAGAGAGTAGCATCCACCACCAGTTTGATCTCCAAAAATGTTTCCAGAATCAGCTTCAGTAGAACTCACCTAAGTTGAAGTAGAGGTTTGTCCTGCAGAGTATTTTGAAGAGCTAATGCGTGGTTAATATCATTTATCAAGATCTGAGCGTGCTTATGGGTGTTGTTGAATTTTCTATTATTTCTTTCAATCCAAATGGTCCAAAAGGTATAAATCATCAAATCCTCTGGAAAAAAAACTTGAGTGTTGTGGGAGGGGTGTTAATGTAGGTATAGCCATTGGTTCAAGGATATTTTTAAGGTTTGCAGAAAGTGGGAAGAAAGATATTAGAATGTGCGTTGTGTTTGTGAAATTTGTGAAGAGATGGAGAGTGGTTTCTCCACCTTTTTTGCAAAGGTAACATGTAGTTGGTCCCATGAAACCTCTACGGGTGAGGTTATGATCGGTGAGATTTTTGTTATTTATGAGCAGCCAAAAGAAAATTTTAAGTTTTTGTGGACATTTTGTTTTCCAATAGTGCACCATGTTTGATATATGGCCTCTATAAGTAAGATGAGTGTAAGCTATTTTGGGTGTGTAGAGTGCCCCCAAATCCAAGAAATTTTGTTGTTGGTGTTGTATTCAAGTTCATGAATGATCTCACTAATAGAATTGTTGTCAACTTGGTTTTGAAGATATCTTTTGAGTGAGTTTTTCCTGTTACTAGTTAGATATTTGAGTGTTTTGGCGATGTTGAGATTTTTTAGAGGTGGTGGTATTTGCATGTGTGTGTTAATATTTTTGATGGTGTTGCGATGGAACCATGGGTCCTCCTAGAAATTAATATTCTGATGTGCTTGAGGGGGGTACTGATGAGGATTTTGATTGTATCTAGGTTTTTGTTGATGAATTTCCAAAGGGGGGATGAGATGTTATGTGAGGTTTTTTGCCAAGGTGGTTTGTTTTTATAATATTTCTGAAGGATAAGTTTTTTCGAGATTTTGTTTGTGTTGTTTATCAGGATGTAAATATTTTTTGTGATAAGACGAATAGCATGATTTTGATGTTGATGATGCCCCATCCCCCATATTTGATAAGTGTTGTGATAGCACCCCAATTGACCAAATGGATACATCTATGTATGTTATTTGATTTATGGTTGTTCCAGAGGAAGTTTCTTATGATTTTGTCAATCATGTTGTGGGTTTTGGTGGGCAGAGGGATGCAGCTAAGAAAGTGAGTAGTGATGGGTGTTATGACACTGTTGATGAGAGTAAGTTTTCCCGCTAAATTAAGGAAATTGTTTGTCCATGAGTTTAGTTTGTTTTGAATTTTGTCAATGATGGTTCTCCAATTTGAATAGGTAATTGGGTGTGGCGTTATAGGAAGCCCAAGGTAGATGAAGGGGAAATTTTATATTTTGTACTTGAGAAGATCTTTATATCTATGCAAGATGTTTTGATGTGTGTTTACACCAATGATGGAAGATTTAGTGAGATTTATTTTGAGCCCTGAGATGTATGAGAAAATCCCTATAATGTGGATGGTGTTTATGATAGTAGTGTCATCAGGTTTGACTAGGATGATGATGTCATAAGCAAATTGAATGATATTTTCCAGACATTCATGAGGGGAGGCTATGTGGCCATGAGAGGTGGCAAGTTTTATCATGTTTGTGAGTATAGATGTGAAAATGATGAAGAGATATGGGGAGAGGGGTTACCTTGTCTAAACCCATTTATGTTGTGGAAAAACTGAATGGTGAATTGTTGATGATGGTGGAAAATTAGTTTGTGGAAATATAGGCATGGATCCAGTTATTCCAAGTTTTAGGGAATCTGTATCCAGCCATGGCTTTGATGAGACAGTCCCGTGTAGTTGAAGGCTTTTTCAAAATCTAGTTTGATAACTAGAAGAGGTGTTTTGTTTTTATGACAGAGGTGCAGAGTTTTGTTAACCATGATAAAGGCATCATGGATGCTTCTATTTTTTAGGAAAGCATTTTGGTTGTGACATGATGTTTTCCAGATGGGGTTTAATGTGGTTTGTAAGAACTTTTGCAAAGATTTTGTAAGAAGTGTTTATGAGACTGATGGGTCTAAATTGTGAAATCTCGTCCGGGTGAGTAACTTTTTTATGAGAGCAATGTTTGTGTGGTTAATGTATTTGATGATATTGTGAGTATTTGTGTTGTGATGTATGTCTCTGAGGAGTTTCATGAAGTCTACTTTGATGTGGCTCCAATTTGCAAGATAGAATTCTATATGCCTGGTGATTTATTTTTCCCAAGAGAGTGGACCGCCAAGTCAAGTTCCTCAGAGGTGAAGGGTTGATGATGGTCTATGGTGCGGTAATGTTTCTGCCACATAAGTACTTCCAGTGGATGTGATTGTGGAGGGTAGGCTTGTGGTTGTTATTAAAGTTATTGTAGAAATGGTGAATTATATGTGTTGTGATCATATGTTTGTTGAAAGTGATAGTTCCATTTATGTTAAGTTTAGCTATAATGTTCTTTCAAGTGTTGTCGTTGCAAGTTTTGTGGAAGTATTTAGTGTTTTTATCACCCTCCTTTTCCCATTTTATTTTTGCTCATTGTCTCCAAATTGTGTCAAGGCAGTGTTTGATGTGTTCCAACTCAGCTTTAACTGTGAAAACAAGGGCTGGGTCTGCAGAGGGGTCACTATCTACAAAGAGATGTTGTTATTCAAGATCAGCAAGTTTATGAGATAGGCTTCCAATAGTTTCCTTTTACTAGCTTTTCAGTTTGTTTCTGACACTCTTGGTATTTCTTTGAATGTGAAGGCCTATATTTTTGGTATGAGTGTCAACTATGATTTAGTTCCTCTGGAAGAGGTTTAGACATGTGGGGTCTGTGATCTAGAAGTTTTCAAAATGGAATGGTTTGTGTCCCCATTTTTCTTGTTTGGTGTTAATGATGATGGGGAAGTGGTCTGAGATGGGTCAATGGGTTACAGTTACAAAGGAAAAGGGGTATTGATATTCCCATTTGTTGGATCATATGAAGTGGTCAAGCCTGGCCCAGGATTGTTGGTGGGTCCAAGTGTAGTAGGCATTTGTAGGTGGGATATCTATCATGTTGTGGTTTTGTAACAGATTTAAAAAGCATTTGTCAAAAGTGGTCATGTAACCTGTGGAATATGTGTTGTTGATTCTGTCAAAAGTTTTAGTTGTGAAATTGAGATCACCTCCTATAAGCCAGGGTTTGTCGTGAAAGGTACTAATAATGTGCATCATTTCAGCCATGTATTCAGTTTTGTTTGAGTCTGGTTCTCCATAGATACACGTAAAGATCCAACTAAAGTTGTCATTTATGTTTGTGACATGGAGAGTGATGGAGAAAGTATGTGTTTCAAAGTGGGTGATGTCGAATAGGCTATTGTTTAATCCTATAATAATTCCACCCTTAAAATCATGAGGTGCAATTTGGTGCCAAGAGTTTATATGCTTTCCTCTAACGGTTTTGAGAGCAAAAGGTGACAAGGTTGTTTTTGTTTCCTGGATAGTAATGATATTTATGTTGTTTTTGTATATGTGTCTGTGTATTTCTTTCCTTCTATTTAAGCTAGCAGCCCCACAAACATTCTAGGATGAGATTCTCATAGTGCTATTTTATATCTAGATATGTCAATATGGAAATGTGTAGGTCAGTTTATTCAGATGTGCACATTTCCTATCTGAATGTAAGTGTCATTGATATTTCTATGGTTTTTCCAATTCATAAAATGTTCAATATTGTCCAGTGTCTGATGTGCCAATGTTTCATCATCAAACATGATACCTAGTTTATTATTGAATGTTGTAAAGGATTATATATCAGGACAAGAAGCTATATCTTCTATATTGTCGATATTATTGTCTTCTAAAGCAGATGATTGAGTAGCAGATAGTGAAGATATATCAATTGGAGTATCAGTTAAGGATGAAGTACCTGGTTCTTTTGAAGAAAAATAGTTCCTTATTGTTAATCCTTCCAAAGTGTTGGAGATGTCATTGATGGATTGAATGACTCCCGTAGTCTTTCCTTTGCTTTTCTACTTCAGACTCTGTGATGAAAGGATTTCATCAATGATTGCATACTTCAATTTTTTCACTATATCAGGGTCTAAATTCATAGAGGAGTTAGTGTCATTGCTATGGATAGGGAATGGTTTGAAAGAGTTCATGAGGGTGTTGTGAGTACTACAGCCGAGGGTGAGGAAGTTCTAGGTCGTTTGTTATTAACCGATCAGTTTGTCTCTTCTGTGGATTTTGTTGTGATGCTCTTTCATTCCCACACGAGGTTTCTTTCATTTAGTTTTCTAAGGTTGGTGAAAGGTTTTTTTTTCTATTTTTTGGACAATACCAAGAGGGGGTGGACACTTATGTCATAGAAGGTTGTCTTAATGGAAAAAGGGTTTTCGGAAGAGAGTTTGATTGTATATATCTTTTTTCCCAGCCGGATTTTGGGAGAAGCTAGGAGGGAAATAGCATGTTTGATAGAGCACACAAAAAGATTTGATATACTAGGTTGGTTGAAGAGTATCTTGGCTGACAAATTGTAGAGTAGCACCAACAGAGTGTGCTATATCTCTAAAATGTCGACCTCCCAGAGATGTGGAGGAAGGTCAGTAATCACCACCCAACCAGAATCTCCTAATCACGCTAGGGATGAGCCATGTTCAGGTGTCTGTCGTGTGATGTTGGCTTGAACAAAACTAGAACCATATGGGATTGTCATCACCTGACCAAAGAGATGATCAAGTTTTGTGCCTTCTGGAATAGAATATAGGATTTGAGACTGGGAAAGGATTTTTGGTTTCAAAATAGTGTGACTGGGGAGAAGAAGGGCAATGGCCCTAGTGACATCAATAATATTGACTATGTTGTTGTTAATATTGTTTGAAATGGAAATGATGATGCTTCTACTGGTAAAGACTTTCATAAATCTCATAGAGTTAGCAGGTAGGTCAAAAGGGAATTCTTTTTCCAAATGCAGAGATGGTGCCATTTGGAATGGAGAAGGGATGAGCGTAGTTGTGGCAATTTGAGTCCTTGGAGGGGCACAAGGGTGAGTAGAGTTCTTAAGAGAAACTGATGGATGTTGGAGGTGGTTTGGAGGTTTTATAGAGGGTTTTGAAATGCAGTGGACGTATGCATGTGAAGAGAGTGAGGGGTTGATAGATAGCTTAGTGGGATAGAGACAAGTGAAAGAGTTGAAAGTACTAATCACTTTTCCATTGGGTTTTGGTCTGTGATTTGATATATCAAATATGTAAAGTTGTTGTGATCTGTTGGGAAGTGTATAATTTGCATGGGATGATACCTCTTCTTGGTACATTATCTACTATAATATGGGGAAGGGGTGTTGTGATAGAAGCATCTATGAGAAAGATGACCAAGCTTATGGCATATATGGAAATGTCTGACCGCCTTGCATTGGGACCGTGAGTGATTGTTGTTGAGGCATCTGGTGTAGTGCAGCAAGCAGAAGTGTCATTTTGGTGGGGCTCATTGCCATGCAGGGGTATTAGTGGAGCTTTTGAATGTCTGAAAACCAAGTTCAGTGGATGTATGTTATCCAAGTAGTGGGAAGTTTATATCGTACTCACTATGAGAGTTTTGTGGGGGTGATTTCATGCGTAGAGAAGATATATTGGATGTATTTAGGCCATTTGATGGTGTGGGGGAATATTCAGGTGAAGAAGGATGTTGATACCTGTCTGCAATGGTGGTAGTCTTTCCCAGAGATGAATCTGTATCTTCTTCTTCTGAGTTGGATTATGTGGTCTGGCCTGATGTGATCTCGATTAGGTTGATTTTAGAACCTTTAATGAGTTGATGCTTCTCTAGTACAAAGAGATGATCAGTTGAGTCTGAGCTGGTGGTGGAGATATGATGCTCCTATGAAAAGAAGAGTGAGTAAATCTCAATGGGTGTCTCTTTGTTGAAGTCTGTTACCCAGGCCATCAAAGTTCTATTTGCTACTAGCCTAATGAAGATGGTCTATTCTGGTTTGAGTTTGAGATCTATAATCATGTCTTCCTAGTCGTGGACAATGAAGATGTTGGACTTTCAATCATAGTCGATAGTAACTTCAAAGCTTTTGTTTCCCATTTGGATCATGTTAATGCCTGGTGGGAGGTCATATTTGTGGTATTTCCAAGCACTGGGGAGTTGGATGATGGAGTGGTTGTCTAGGTCATCTAGCAGATTGCTCATGAAAGGGAAATGTGAAGCCATCTTGAGTACAGGGAGAGGAGGGTTTTGCAAGGTAGAAGAAGATGATATCTTTATGTTATTATAAGCCTTGCATAGAGGATGTGGAGTACCGATCATGTGCTTAAGGAATTTGTTCTGACTCTGAGCTACCAAGAAATGTCCTCCTGTTCTCATGTTGGGAGGCAAATCAATATGGTGTATTCTAACTTTTTTATTTTAGCCCTTGCAGCACCGACCTAAGGGGAGGGTTTTATTGGCTAGCGACTGTAATGTCACCATTCTTTGTTGGTATTCAAGAATAGTCTACTGCTATCAATGCAGGTGTGTGCTTCATCCTACTTGTTGTCCCCTGTGAATGGATGGTGTAATGTCTCTCCTTTGTGAATGCCAGGATGTGGAAAACCTAGATGTTTGAGCTCAGTTAGTGTAGTTTTTCAATGGTCGGATGTTGTAAGGTTTTGTTGGATGTTATCAAGCTGTGGAGAGTTGCTTCAGCCTACTATATCGTTGTCCTCAGCAGGTATGAAGGCGATCTTGAGCTCAGTTTGATGTTAGACGAGGAAGATTTTGGTGGTTTCTAGAGAGAATTTGGAGCTTTCTCTCACTAGTTGTGATTGTTTCCTTTCTCCTTTAAGTATCTTATGGTACCGGATTTTCTTGCATTCTTGTCGCCCTTGTGTGCATCTTGTTCTTATTTACTTCAAGATTAATTCTGATAGATTTCTACCAAAATTTGAGCAGTTCTTAGATCTAGAAAGTAGCATAGGGTTGGATTAGTCCCTGCTAGGCAAGATCCATTCTCTTTAATACTATGCTCAACAAAGTTGCTCTTTCACATGGATGATTGTCTATCTGAGGTTCATAGATTTTTGTCGATGGGGCACTCTTATAACAAATGCTTCAAGCTCAGTCTCATATCTACTATAGATGCACAGGATGTACCCGTTCGTTGGTGTATCAAATGTTAAATATGCACGTAAGCATTGCAGTTTTCATTATTTGATAAGTTCTCATTTAATTAGTTTCAAAACGATTCAAAGGAGTGTTTATTCCAAATCAGAGGTATTGTGGTACCAATTCAAGGTGTAGTCGCGCCAATTCAAAGACACCTCAATGTCATTCAAAGGCATGTAGTGTCAATTCATAAGTACTTCGACACCAATTCAGGACACATATATGCCAATTCAAAGGATTTATCGCGTAATGGTGGTCACAAATAAGATAAAAGATATCAATAAAATACACTTTGATTCAATAAAATTTTACTCCTTTTAGATATTAGTTCAGCTTTAGTGATGGTATATCCATGTTTATCTTATTAGGAATTCAATGCCACTTACTCAAACCTAGGCTTCCCTTTGTGCATAGATGGGGATGAGATGTCCATAGGTATTAATCTTTAGGAATATCAGTCAAGATTAAAGGACTCATCAATAGTTTTAAGAGAGGTTTTCTTGGTGGGGCACCATCTAAGATGATAGATAGAGTGCATGCTTTTGCTATATGTATTTAGTTTTTCTTATAAAGTTTTATGTAAAAAAGTTTGTATTCTGAGAATTTTTAACAATACATACACTAAGTTTTGTTAGTTTCATTCTATTATTATTGTGATGTATCATGTTTGTGACAGTCCCAGGTTGGAAAAGAAATTGCTTCCGCTCATGTGATATTAAAATTGGGGTGTTACGTGTTTTTCTTAGTGCAAGTTTGAGAGCATACTTGCTCATTGCAACTCTTTACCCACAAGGGGACATCATGCGAGCTATAGGATGGTGGCTAAGGTTTTGGACAATGGGTTTTATTGGCTGCATTTTTTAATGATGCTTATAATTTTGTGCATAGGTGTGAGGCATGTCAACAGTCAGGCAACATCTCTAGAAAACTTGAAATGCCCCATAACACATTTTGAAACGTAGAGGATTTTGAACTTTGGGCATAGATTTCATGGGACCATTTTTGTCTTCTAACTCTTAATTTTACACTTGGTAGTAGACTATGTGTCAATATGGGTGAAAGCATATCCAACCTACACCAATGATGCACATGTTGTATGTCAATTTGTAAAAGATTATATTTTTTGTAGGTCTAGGATACCCATAGTGATAATAAGTGATGGAGGTTCTCACTTCACAAGTAGGAAATTTGGAGTATTTTTTAGTAAATATGGAGTGAGCCATAGAGTAGGAACCCTATACCACCCCAGACCCCAAGGCCAAGTTGAGGTGTCAAATAGGACAATAAAGATGATTCTAGAAAAGGTTATTTCAAGCAGTGCGGCATTTTGGAGCATGAAACTACAAATGTTCTATGAGCTTATAAAATGCATTTTAAGACACCCATAGGCACGAACCCTTTTAGGTTAGTTTATGGGCAAGCATGTCACTTGCCCATCAAACTAAAACATAAATCCAAGTGGACCTTCAGGAAACTAAATTTTGATCTATCTAGTGTAGGGAGGAAGAACATATTAGAATAGAATGAATTGGATGGGATTAGGCTAGATGCCTATGAAAATTCAAGAAGTTATAAGGATAGAATGAATAATATCCATGACTGTCACATTCTTCATGTGGTTTTCTTATCGGGTTAATGGGTGTTATTGTTTAACTCTAGGATGAAATTGCACCCAGGGAAGTTGAGATCCCGATGGAGTGAACCCTATGTGGTGGTCAAATTTTTCTCTTATGGCATTGTATAAATAATTGATGGCTCCAAGACTTTCTTGACTCATGGATAATGTCAAGAATTATAATGGAGGAGATATAGTCCATGAGGTGGAGGAGTTGAATCTCTTTGAGCTTCCTTGAACAATGGAGCTAGATTTATTGTCGAGTTGGGGACATTGAACAAGGCTCTTACGGGAGGCAACCTATTTTTTTCATTTCTATTATCTATTTAATTTTATTTAGGAGTTTTCATTACTTACATTTTGTAATTACCTTAGGAGATGTTTAATTAATTCAATAAGGTGACTTGATTCTTTTGTCTGCTATGAGGCAAAGTCATTTTTAATACCAACGAATACCACATCAGTGGCACCGACTAGATCTAATTTTTCAATTGGGAATCCAAGAAACTTTAGTACCATTGACAAGTGGGCATGTGGCACAAAATCCCTAACAAGTAGAGTCTATGGAAAGTCGATACCACTGTCAGGATTATCAATAGCACTGACTGAGTCTGAGCAAAAATTACAAAGCTACACAAAATTTCTCATTGATACACCGAGAGGCTTCCCCGTGGTATCAGCCTATTCATCTTGAAGATGACAAGGATCGACACATCTCGGTACCACTGACAGTAGAGTCTATGGAACCAACATTTTTCAGAAGAGACCTGTGAAGTTACAAAAAAATCAACATTGATACCACTAATACCTATCTCACTAGAACCAACATAGACATCAGAGGTAGACCAATATTAGATCAGTACCACTAAAAGACCTATAGGTGGCATGACATAGGAAGCCCAGATATGTGGCACTGATAACAATGGCCATGATCTTCTTCATCTAATGATTGTTGGAAGCCATCATGTGCATGTTATCATTGATTCGGTACCACCGACATCCATCGGTACCATCGACACAAGAGGATCTATGGGTTAGTACAATGATGTCTCCAAGTCATCAATATCAATAGCTGGTACTGACACACCTGTAGCTAGCAACATCTGTTTGTACCACTGACACAAAATGTCAGTGGCATCGACACGATGCAGGTAGGGAACTCTTTAGTTATAAAAGGGGAAGGTATGGGTGATCTCAAGTCACACCTAAAGCATCGCCCCTCATTCAGAAGGCGTCATAAGACCATCAAAGACTTCACGAGCAATTAGGCATTCCTGAGTCTACATCGAGCTCCCTTTTTTCATCCCTTTTCTTCTTTTCATGACAATGGCATCCCAAAGACAAGGCCCATCTATAGGCATGTCCAATCAGGTGGTGCCAAAGCCATCAAGGATCGCCTTCCCAAATGAGGATTAGAAGAAGTAGTATGTTGTGTTGATGAAGATGGACCTCATACAAACTTGGTATGGGGACCGTGTTTTCCTCACTGCAGTCGCTAGCAAGACATCATTGTGACAGCGACACCAAAAAGTATCTCAATCAATACAATTAAGTCGGTGCTCCCTAGATCTGAGCCTATAAATAGATGACCCCCTCCTTCATTTGGGGGGATAGCTTCCTCTCCATTACGGCACTGGGATGCCGCTCTATACCCAGCCAAGGAAGATGATCTCCACCACCGCCGATGCCTCTATAATGTCCCTGCTATGATGTCACCCCTACTCCATTAAGATTTACCCTCTAGCCACGAAAGTGGTTGGAGTTTAGATCTACAGTGACCATCACCCATCCACCTATCACTCCATCTCCTATGAGTAAGAGCACGAGAAGGGAAGGAAGAAGGAAGAATAAGATCATCCTTTCCTGCCATTAGTGTTCCTCCTCTCCTCCTCTAGATCTACCCCATCATCGGAGTAGAAGAATGTCACTCTACCAAGACACGCTCATCTTCTTCACCATGGCCATGGCCAAATCTTCCTTCTCCCTTGTTTTCTTTATTCCTGTCATGAGGAGAAAGTATTCCTTTTCACTGGAGTGCGGGGAATAGCCCCACTTCTTGTTCTTACATGTTCATTTTATAAATTTCCATGGCTTGTATGTAACTTTCCATCGTTTAATGCATGCTTTGTGGATTGATCACCAGTCTTGCATAATCTATTATATTCCTTTATTGTGTGAACTTCAATACTAAGGATTTGAATATTGATTAACATGGTTGATGCCCAGATGAGAACTTCTGAAGGGATTTCTCTGGAGTAGTAAGTGTGTGATCCGTGAGTAACGAGACATTGAGCTCATGGATATGGTTATGCACTCTCTATTTCCTAACATATGGTTTTTTCTTACTCCATTTGGATAATTGTATCTTTCCTGGATGTGTTTTGGTTGTGTTTGTACATGTATCAATGGTAAAACTCAATTCCACCTTAGTGATCCCCATCATTAATTTAAACTCAGTTTTAATCTTGCTCTTTTACTTTCCTTGCAATTAGTTTAACTAAACCAAAATCAACTCTTTGTTCTAAATATTAGTCTTTTTTATTCGAACTCAACTAGAAAGATTATTAAAAATGTTGTCCCTTGGGATTCGATCCTTAACTATACAGCGATAAGACTCGTCCGCTCGTGGGTGGTACTGTTGCACAAGTTTTGGTAAAAACTTAGGGATTTCAACCCTAGGTGAATTTGTTAGTGCAGTAAAAACCACGTCACAACCCTTCCTCAAGGATTTGACATCAACTGGCACTAGTCATCTGTTATGGACATCGAACACCTATTTTCCCAAATTTGCACCACTACCTAAAGAACACCATCTTTTCCAGGTATACTCAAGGTCAAGGAAAGGTCCAATAGGTGGACCTTAATGTTTTGTGGCAATTTTTTACCTTGGGGAAGGATATGGTCAACCTTGGATCGTTCTTCCTTCACCACATGATGGCAGTGAAGAGTCAAGTCTAGATAAAACCCCCAATTCGCTTTGAAGGGGCCTACGTACACCACTTGCCTTACATCTTCACCTTGATCTCTCTAAGGCCAATGCACTCAAGATGTCTTCAATGCTTGATTTCAAGCAATTCAAGTGGGTCCACCTTGTCGTCAAGTACTAGGGCAGGGTGTACGCATGTTGCACCATCAAGGGAGAGATGAAGGGAAGGGCCCTTCCTGACCCCATCTTCCATCTACGATGAGTGTGCTAACTTCTATGACCTACAAAAACATGGATCCCATATTAGAGGGGGGTGATGTTGCGATTGAGGAGGAAGAAAATAGGAAGAAGAACAAGAAGAGGAGGCTACCATGCCTTATACACTGAGGCAGCATTTGCACCATATTCTATGTTGTTATGCAACATCCATCTCTATAGCTCCACCACCTCCATCTCCAGGAGATTCATTCTCCATGGAGGGGCATGTACAGGATGCTCCAATCTATTTAATAGGGGCAGCTGTAGTAGTCGATCACTTTGACCCAGATTTAGGGTGTTCACAAGTAGCTCCTTCAGTAGCAGAAGGCCATCTATGACAATAAGAGTCTTGTCCTAGTCAACTAGAATATCATTCAAACTCTCCTATAGTACATCGAGTATCATCAAAATCTTTTCTATGACCACTATTGGAGTCAAAGAAACTTCACCATCTACCCACATCCACCAGATCTACTAGCCAATCCACCAACTTTCACTGGAAGTTTCAACACACATGCTCCACAAATGCCACTAGGAACATTCCAGACACCACCACCATGTTGAGCATCTGGTACCCCCATTCCACCTCTTAGTTTGAGTTTTGATTATGAGGACATAGTCAATTTCAAGCTTAGAGGGTGATGGAACATCTTTATCTTTTTTTATTTCTTATCGTGTTTAGTTTTTATTATTTACAAGTAATAGGATCCACAATCTATCACATGTAATCATGGATATTAGTTGACCATGATTGCACCCTATCATTAAAAAGACAACATGGTTCTTGCTCTTGTAGTAAATCTCACAAGGATCAAATCTTTATAAGCTTATTTGCAAAGTTTATGTGATAAATTGAGTTTTCTTGATCTTTTGCAATTCCTATTTTTCCCTCTTTTATGTTCACTCTTGACCTCAATTTATTTTTTCCTGACTAGTGGACCAGTATTGACACTCAAATTCAAAATATAATGATCAATATAAATTTTATGTACCTTGTGACACTATAATTTAGGTTAATTGGTCACTTTATCCAAAGTAGTACATTTAGTCATGTAACTTAAACTTTTGGTTCTCAAACTTTTTTTACGTATTCTACACATTATTTTTAACTTGTGATCCAAATTTTATCTCAATTGGACATTTCTACAATTTTCTATGATTTCTTACAGTTAATGTGTTAAAAACCATTGTATTTGCCCTTTTATTCGATCTTTTCCAAATCAACAAGCTGAGCAAATCTCAAGGGGAAAACCCTAGCCCTTGGATCAGGCTCCCACAGATCAGAGACCTGATCAAGTGACTAGGGCATCATCTCCTATCTTCCGTTGATTATGGGGAGGAGACAAGGAAACCAAAATGAGAAATCAACCAACTCTGGCCATATTTCAAAATTCTGATCGCATAAAAATGATTGTTTCACAAAATTGCACCCTCCTAACCCTACTGTGACTACCTTTAATCACTATTACTCCCCCCCAACGTTTCCCTCAACTTTCCTTCTCATTCTGAAGACCATGGTCTGCATTCCAGATCCCAATTAGCCCTAAAATTTACCCCTCCCCCCCCCGAGTCCATATAAGACCCCCCAATCATTGTCGTCACTGTACTTTGCTCAAAATCTCAGCCTCATGCACCATCTTGATCTCCACAACCCCCAATTCCTCTCTTTTATCCTATTGGATTGAATGGTGCCACCGCCCTCTCATTTTGGGCATCTCACCCTTGCATCTCCTAACCAGCAATCAAGACCCCATCCACCTCGCGATGGTGAGGTGAGCATGAGTGGCACCTTTTTTGTTGACCTTGGCTCCTCCTTCACCTGTCTCCCCTAGCACTGATGAGATCCTCTGCCACGTGTTGTTATCTCATGTGAAGACTGGAGAGGGAGATAAGATCTCAGACCACTGGTCTAGAGAGGAACCAATCGGGTCCAAGACCCAGCAAACCTAGGGACCGAACCAACAAACCAAGGTTCAAACCAGAATCTATAGACCAGGGAACCACCTCACCCACACCACCTACATGGCTAAACTCTGACCCTCCATCATGCATCGAGCGGTCTTCATTTTTCCCTATTTAAGGTATCTTTCAACTCTCTCTAACAAATAATCAATAAAAAGGGACAGATCTTTATTAAATCATAGAAAATTCATCATAGCTCCAAAACTATCGATATTATAGTCCATTTTCATCAAAAAAATTAGTTTCATTCAATAAAAATGATTTGCATATCGATTCCCATATTTAGTAAATCATCTATTCAAATGCATTTATGTGATCCTTTCTTATTAATACTTCATCATCTGACCTAATATTTGATCTCTGACATTCCTTATTACATAAATCAAACCTTGATCTGATCTTGAACACAAAAGATGCTAACCCATTATGATAATGATCTAGATATTTGATAATTACTTGAATATTGATGATAACAATTAGGGTTAATATATAAGTTCCTAAAATACCTAGGAAGGTTATTCATACTCGAAATATACTTGAAACTTGAATAAATGTTGGACATCTTGAAATATTATTGATCATAAGTGAATGACCTAACCCCAAGGTTTAATAAGAATGAATAGCCCTAGTCTTGAATATTCAAACATGATCTTCAAAACATCATGATCTTGACCCTTGATCCAAATCTTGTTGATCTAGGATCTGACTCAAGGGTTTGACCTATTTTTCTTGGAATCTTGTACTCTAAAATAAACCCAAAAGGTACTCTATTCTACTTCCTCCTTGAACATACTAGTAGTATTGATGACACTTTTATGTATCTCTTGAAATGTATACTTGGATATGTATTTGTTTGAGATACCTCATTCCTACTGATTAGTCTTATAATTTTCTATATTATAATTTGCAACACACTTGAAACATTAATGATATTGCCCATTATGACTACTAGTAATATTAATTGTTGATATTAAGTACAAGTGGCCTCCTCATTCAGAGGGTGGAACTTGTACATGTTGTTGACCTCCTCCCTCATATGGAGAGATGGAGTTTGGTGACCTCCCCCATCTTGTTGGGGTGATGGAGCCACATAAATAAAAGCATTCTTATCAACATAAGCATAATGGGAAACTTGTAAAAAAAATTGAATAAATACTACTTTGAAAACCGTTTTTTTTTAATATAAGTCATGCCAAGTATACTACTTCAATATAAAACTATTTTACTTTTTTTAATAGTATACCATGAAATTGCATTGATTGTGTCATGATTTTCTTAATTTTAGGCCATGCAAAGAACTTAAGTTATGCACCTACCAAATCTACCATCTCTTTCATTTTATCTACTACAAATAAAGACTACTACATCAATCTAGACTTTACATGGGAGCTAATAAGGATATCAGTTCTTCCAATAACACCAAAAATATGGGGGATTGGGAAATCAAACATTAAGCCCTTATGGATGCCTTTCATGACCTGGCAGTCCACACAACATCACTAGTGCCCAACCATAACCAAAAACCCATTACCATCCAAGATTTTCTGAAACTTAGCCCAGAAGCCCTTTATGGTGAGGATAAGGATGATGTCCTGGATAAAGTTGATGCTTGTTAGTGTCAATGGAGAAAACATTTAGGGTTTTGAGGTTCCTTGAACAAGATCAAGTCACTTTTCCTAACTACCAGTTGAAAGGGGCAGCCAAGTTGTGGTGGGAGAACTATGTTCGGTCACAACAAGTCATCCCTATTAAATAGGAAGCCTTTAAACCCATTTTCACTAACCATTTCCAATATACCTCTAAATGGAAAGAGAAACAAAATTATTTCCTTACCCTTGCCCAAAGCACCAACACTGTGGCTGAGTATAGTCGACAATTCTGTCTCCTAGAGTGACATGTCACAAACCTCATAGAAGAGCAGAAGCTAGACCATTACATTGATGGGCTCTTGCTAACCCTAAAAGCCTTTGTCTCCTCATCCAAACCTACCACTTTACAAGAAGCCTATTACCATGCCTTGTCCATTGAGAGAACCCTGAGGATGGGAAATGGAAAGCCACTACCTACCCTAGCCTACCTAGGGCTTACTAATGTTGTGCCCACAAAGCCTAAGTAGAAAGGAAAACCCCATAATAGTGACAATAAGAACAAAAACCGATAGAAGAACCCCAGAAATCCTCCCACCCAGTACAACAACCAAGGCCAAAACTAGAACTACAACCAAGTCCCTACTCAAAATTAGAATCCTGGCCCAAATAGAGGACAAGGATGGAATCCTAATGTTCCCCAGTGTCACAACTGCGATAATCTCCATTATGGATAATGCAAGTACTCATTCCAGTCTACCACCTCTGCAAATAGGAGGGATGCATCAAAGATAATTGTCGTTACCCTCCTCTAGTATGGGCCAAATAGGGTGAGCACAGACAAGCTTGTGTCTTAGTAGTAAATGCAGATGAGGCAAATGCCAATGGGAACAAACTCATCGAAGGTACTATTTAATTTCAAAATTATTTCCATAATGTCATATCATGAATATCTTGTGCAAACACCTTACATTGAATATATGTATATATAGGTATGATGCAAATCTATGATCATTCTATTATCACTATAGTTGACTCTGGGTTAACACATACCTTCATGTCTAAGAGTCTTGCATCTATGCTCAATCTTGAAACATGGGACTTAGGGTACATATTTGATGTAACTAACACAACTGGGAAAATGGAAGTCTCCTTCTATATTGTTGAAAAAGTCCCTCTATCTTATGTTGGTTGTAATCTTGAGTCAGGTTTTATACTCTTAGACATGGAAGACTTTGACCTTATTTTGGGGATGGACTGGCTTCATAAAAATCATGCTATGATTGATTGTCGTGCCAAGAAAGTCATCATTTCTAAACCCAACCTTCCCATTCTTGTAATTTTGGGAAGAAAATATCAAAATTGAAATAGTGTCATTTCCTTGATTAAAGACCAAACCTTGATATCCAAAGGATGTATAGCATACCTATCAAATGTAACTATAGTCAATCCTTGTATGAGTCCCTAGAAAACATTGACATAGTGTGTGAGTACATGAGTGTTTTTCTTGAGGAGCTCCCTAGGCTACCACCTGATCGTGATATTGAATTCCCTATCGACTTAGCACCCGGTACTGCACCTATTTCTCAGGCACCCCATCGGATGGCTCCTGCTGAACTGATCTAATTGAAAAGGTAGTTACAAAAATTATTACATAAGGGTTTTGTCTACCCTAGTACATCTCCTTGGGGAGCACCCATTCTCTTCATCAAGAAAAAGGATGGATATCTTCACATGTGCATTGACTACCTTATGATAAATCAAGCTATTGTAAGGAATAAATATCCAATTCCTAGAATTGATGACCTTTTTTATCAACTTTGTTATGCTCATGTCTTCTCTAAGATTGATCTCCATTCTAGTTACCACCAACTCAAGGTTAAGTATGAAGATATTCCTAAAACCACCTTTCAAACTTGGTACTGGAATTATGAATTTTTTTCATGCCAATTGGGTTGACCAATGCCCCTAGTGTGTTTATGAACTTGATGAATAGTGTCTTCCAACCTTTCCTCAATGAGTTTGTAGTGGTGTTCATTGATGACATCCTGGTATATTCAAATGACATCGAGTCACATCGTACTCATATTTGCAAAGTTCTTGATATCCTCCAATCACATAAATTCTATGCAACATTGTCTAAATGTGAATTTTGGATTTCTGAATTCAAGTTCTTGGGTCACATGATCTCTGGTGGGAAAATTTCTATTGAGCCCGCCAAAGTCTCAGCTATTCTTGAGTGGCAAGACCCCAAAAATGTTTCTGAAATTCAAAGTTTTTGGAGTCTTGTTGTTTATTACTAACGTTTCATACCCAACTTCAATATGACTGCCTTGCCGCTCACAAAGCCCACCAGTAAAGGAGAGCAGTTCATCCAGTCAAAGGAGTGTGAGTCTGGTTTTAAGGAGTTGAAGACAAACCTAACAATTGCACATGTCTTGACCCTTCCCTCGAGAAATTATGGGTTTTTCATCTTCACATATGCATCGAGGTTCGGTCTGGGTTGTGTCCTCATCCAAGAAAGAAAAAATGTTGCTTATGCCTCTTGACAATTGAAGCCAAACGAGTTCAACTATCCAACCCACAACCTTGAGCTTGCTTCCATCATGTATGCACTAAAGATATGGTGGCATCGCCTATATGGTGCCACCTTTGACATCCTTATCGACCACAAGAGTTTGAAGTACATCCTGACACAGAAGAATCTTGATCTCAGATAGAGGGGATGGATGGAGTACCTCAAAGACTATGACTTCACTATTGCCTACCACCCTAGTAAGGCAAACGTGGTGGACGATGCATGATGCAGGGGTTTTGAGTCGCTTTTATAGGCTAGTTTTACACTCGTTTTATGCGCTTATTGGTCATATTTGTGGTTAATATAGCATGATTCAATTCCTTTAGCCTATTATCCTTGTGTGCATCAAATTCATCTTGTTTTACATTGTTTTGCATAGATTATCATATTTCTCGGATTTGATTTGTGTTTTTCTCTCATTTTTAGGCAATTCAAAATTCTGGACCCATCGATACCATCGACGGCCCGTCGATAGCATCGACAGAGCAATAGTAGCAAAGTCGGAGAGGAAGCAGATAGTTCGATACCATCAATACCTTGTCGATGGTCTTGAAAGTCCAACAACAAGCCAAATATCATCTCATTGATACCATCGACGGGAGCGGTTGATGGTATTAAGATGCCATCAGGCGACTTCTAGAAATTGAAGAAAGCATCGGTACCATAAGGTTTCGATACCATCGACACCTCGTCGATGGTATCGATGTCATCAGATCAGAGTTTTGTCCAGTATGACTTCAATCGGATGGATGCGTTCTTTTGGTGGTTGTAAGTGGTACCTATACCTAGAAAAAGATGGCCCAAAGTTGTCATTTACATGGCATTGTATTGCACAAGTCTCAAAGGAGGAGAGAGTGAAGAACGGATCCGCGAGCTATGCCTCGGGGGTTTCTAGAGACGCATACGGCGTTTTTCACCGTTAGAAGGCTGCAGAACGTTCATCCCACGCCGAGGATCACCCGGTTCTTCTCTGTTCAGGGGTTACACCATCTTCATCCACATTTTCTCCATGTTTTCTCATTCCTTCATGGTGTTTTGCATTGAGATGAACATGCGGGGCTAATCCCCTTTGTCTCTAGGATCGAGAGTAGCTTGGGCAATCATTGTATGACACTTTTTACATAGTTTATCATAATTTGTCCCTCAAATCCGTGGTATGATATCGTTTTCTCCATTTCTATCATTGTGCTTGATCACCATAATGGTAATCTAATACCTTTAATTTCTTTTGACAAAGAATTAATGGTTGAAAAGAGGTGGTAATCACACTAACTAATAAATCCTTCAGAAAAGGCGATGTATGGTTAATGGTGGGAACCCAGAGACATGTTTTTCATGCACCTAGTCTAGGGCATAGGTTACTACTAGTGTGGAACTGACCTAGATTAAGGTAGTGAATTGTATCGCAGAAGTGAGAAATTTTGGCTACAGGCCACTATCCAGAAAGGGGGATGAGTTGTGATAGTTGTGAAGGAATTAGTACAATGAGAACTCGTAGTGAAACCACAATCCTAGATATTTCTTTTGAATTGATTAGATCAACCATTTAATTGATTGCTTTGTTTTCTTTTGGTTTTTATTTTTCTTTTTCAAAACAACTTCCAAATTTTTATAATCAGTTTAGTTGATTGCGAGTAGCTAGTAGTAGTCTACCGATAATTATGTTTCCCTGTATTTGACTCGGGCCTCACAAGGCCTATATTACATTGACGCATACACTTGCGTTATACGCACGGTAAAGTTGTGTCAAGTTTTTGGTGTTGTTGCCGGGGAAACGACAATTTTCGGCACTACAAGTGCTACAAGCTGCCACTCTAGGCCACTTTTAATCATTTTAATAATTGAGAGCGAATTGTCTATCTTTCAAATTCTTTATTCATCTAGCATTGTACTTAATCAATTTTTCACATTTCAGGTACTATTGCATGGTGAAGATGCGTAGTACAGACTACGCACAGTCGACACCTGAGATTCTGCCTTCGGGATCGGGTGACGAGGAGGAGCATATCCACAATCAACCTGAAGACTTAGAAACAGATTCTGAACCTGAAGTAATGGCTGAGGAACAGTCAATATGGGAGAAGATCAAGGCTTCTTCCTCATCTGCGTCTAAGGGGCCAATCAAAAAGTAGGCGATCAACATTCCTACATACAAGATTGATCCGGCATTGATAAACCTGGTCAAGTCTAATGCATTTCATGGGCTAAATAATGAAGATCCAGTGACCCACATCTAAACATTTGTGGAAAATTGTGATATGATAAAGATTGACAGGTTCCCGCAAGAAGCACTCTACTTAAAGCTTTTTCCCAGTTCTCTAGTGGGAAATGCATGTGACTGGCTGCACAATCTCGATGACAAGTGCGTCGAGACCTGGGACCAGATGGTAGAGGTTTTCTTTGAGAGATTCTTCCCACTAGAGAAGATGAATGACCTCATGAGAAAGATCCATAACTTCAGTCAAAAGGCCGGCGAGACTTATTCAGAGACATGGGAGTGCTTTTAGATCATGCTAAGGAAGTGCCCACATCATGGGTTGGACAAGGACAAGCAAGTTAAAATTTTCTACTTTGCTCTCAATGAGCATGATCGAAGCAACTTAGATTCAGCGGGCTCGGGCTTCTTCTTGAACAACACGGGTAAAAGGTCTTGGGAGATCTTAAAGAACATGGCCAAGAAGCAGTCGTGGGATAATAGAGATGCAGCAGAACAAAATAGAGTTGTAGGGGAATCAAAGGCAATTAAAGAGTTAAATGAGAAGATGGACCTGATAGCAAAGAGATTGCTAGCAAAAGAGGATGAAGGATCTGATGATGAGGCACAGGTCAAATTCATGCGCCAACAATAAGGGTACAAGAATAATGATTACTCTTGGAGGAAGGATAAGAAGTTCTCATGGAAGGATCCCAATAACTTTCTATAGGATCTGAATTCCAAACCACAACCTACTGCAGAGGAGAAGAGTAATGAGTTGCTCAATAAAATTGTGAAACAAAACCAAGAACTCATGAGTACTTTCAGCAAGTAGCTGCAAACTCAAGGGGAATTTATGAATCAATTTGGGCAAACGCTACAAAGCCACGGGGCACAAATGAGGACACTTGAGACATCTTTAGCATAGATGGAAGCGGAGATTGTGAGTCTAAAGAAGCCCACAATGCAAGGTTTCCCGGGGAATACTAATGTTCCTGGAAAGAACCATCAAGCTAAGGCCATTCTATTGAGGAGTGGAAAGAAACTTTTAAACTCTAAGGCTGATGAACTGAGCACACCACAGCAAGAAGACATAGGTGAGGCCGCAGAGGATGTCGTAGTTATAGAGACAGTGGAGGATGATGCAGAGAAGGCCACAGATGAGCCCATTGCAGAGAAAGAGGCTGAGAATAGGACGTCTTATGTGCCACCACACCAGAGGGCACAGACCGTCCCGGTTCCTTATCCAAATAGTCTGAAGGCAAAGAAAGTTGATGCATAGTTCAAAAAGTTCCTGGATAGCTTTAGGAAACTTTTGGTCAATATTCCCTTTCTAGAGGCTATTGAGCATATACCCTCCAATGGTAAGTTCTTGAAGGATATAATTACCAAGAAGAGGAATATTTTGGACACTGAGGTGGTAGTGCTTAAGGAATAGGTCAGCGCCTTTATTCTGGGAAAATTGCTACCAAAGCGACAAGATCTGGGCTGTTTCAATATTTCATGCTATATAGGGAAGGTGAAATTTGGTGAAGCACTGTGTGATTCCGGGGCAAGTATCAACTTGATGCCCCTCTCTACATTCGAAAAGCGTGGTCTTAAAGAATCTCGACAAAGCAACATGACAATTCAACTTGTAGACAATTATGTGGTATGGCTGTATGGTATTTGCAAGGATGTCTTAGTCAAAGTTGACAGGTTCATGTTTCTAGCTGATTTTGTTGTCATGGAGATGCAAGCTGAGCAAGGGAATGAGCTGCTCTTAGGAAGACCTTTCCAAGCCACTTCTGATATGATATTGGAGATGGGTAGAGGTCGGTTGACAATGGGTATAGCTGATGATAGATTCGAGATATTCATGTCGCCAAATTCAAAGCAGTCACAAGCGAATGAGCAATGTCACAAAGTGAAGCACTTTGATCATAACATCTCTCTTTGCTTAGGGAATCTATTTCTTGATATGGCTCACATCATGACGAAGGTAGATAAGGGAACAATTGATGTGGACATCATGGAACAAACAAACATGGTTTCTCTTGTTAAAGATGTGGGTTATCCCAATGATGAAGAAGAGGAAGTCTCAACGTCTACTGAGGATGAAGCTATAGCAGTCTCCATGCTTGACTCATACCCACAATTACCTCTTAAAGCTTGTTTGTTTAACATAATGGATGATTGGATGAGAAGTATGTCATTACAAGAATGTGTTAAGATGCTTCAAGTGCTTTCTTGCTACTATGCCAAGCACTATGAAGAGCTAGGACCGCTGCCACCACCACTTCAATCTTCTTTGGTTAGCCCGCCAGATTTAGAGCTTAAGACGCTTCCCCCTAACTTGAAATACACATTCTTAGCTGTTGATGCACGGCTACCGGTGATAATTTTGGCATATTTGAATGCCACTGAGGAAGAACAGTTGATGATAGTGTTGAAGAACCACCGTGGTGCATTTGGGTGATCGGTTTCTGACATCAAGGGGATCTCCCCTACTCTTTGCCAACACAAGATCCGGCTCGCTGAAGAAACCAAACCTATGATTCAACCACAATGTCGCCCCAACCCCGTCATGATGGAGGTCGTCAAAAAGGAGGTGATCAAGCTTCTCTCTGTGGGCATCATCTATGCTACTTTAGACTCTACATGGGTGAGCCCAACATAGGTAGTCCCTAAAAAGGCGGGAATCATGGTAACTAAAAATCTTTTGAATGAACATGTCACCACCTGATTGGTAATCGGGTGGCGTGTTTGCATTGATTACCGCCGGTTGAATTACACCACTTTAAAAGATCATTTTCCTCTCCCATTCATTGATCAGATTTTAGAGCGGCTAGTTGGTCGCTCTCACTTTTGCTTTCTAGATGGCTATTCTGGCTATAATCAGATTTCCATAGACCCTAAGGACCACGAGAAGTCTACTTCACTTGTCCTTATGGGACTCTTGCATATCGCCAGATGCCATTCGATTTGTGCAACGCACCGGCTACTTTTCAGCGATGCATGCTTGCTATCTTTTCGGATATGGTGGAGCGTTGTCTAGAGGTTTTTATGGACGACTTTTCCATCTACGGTGCATCTTTTGATGAGTGCTTGTATAACCTAGTCAAGGTTCTACAAAGATGTGAGGACACACATTTAGTCCTCAATTGGGAAAAATGCCATATAATGGTTAGTGAAGGCATAGTGCTTGGATACAAGGTGTCTAGCAAGGGACTGGAGGTAGATCCAGTGAAGATTGAGGTTATTTCCAAACTACCTCCACCTAATTCAGTGAAATGGGTGAGGAGTTTCCCTGGTCATGCGGGGTTTTATCACCGGTTTATCAAGGATTTTTCTAAAATCGCTAAGCCATTATTAGGATTTCTTGAGAAGGATGTTGTTTTTCACTTCAATGATAAATGTATACATGCCTTCGAGGTTCTCAAGCAAAAGTTGATCTCCGCGCTGATTGTTCAAACACCAGATTGGACTAAGCCCTTTTATGTGTGATGTGTCAGATTTCACCATGGGGGCCGTTCTTGGGCAGTGCATTGAGAACAAACCCACAGTTGTTTTCTATGCATCTAAGACTTTGAATGATTCCTAACTCAATTAAACCACCACTGAAAAAGAATTGTTTGTCGTGGTTTTTGCATTCAAAAAATTTAGGCAATATTTGGTGGGGTCTAAAGTTGTGGTATGGACGGACCATGCCACCATAAAATACTTAATGGAAAAGAAAGATGCCAAGCCTAGACTCATTAGGTAGATCTTACTCTTGCAAGAATTTGATATTGAAATTCAGGACAAGGCGGGCATTGAGAATGTGGTTGCGGACCACTTGTCTCAGTTAGAGTGGGTAGATGAGAGAGATACCAACATACCCATTACCGAGACCTTTTCAGATGAGAAAATCATTTCCATTCAATCTAAGGACCCTTGGTTTTCACATATCGTGAATTATCTCGCATGTAAAGAAATTCTAGATGATTGGACTTATCGAGAGCGAAAGAGGTTTTTCCATTCTTTGAGATATTATTTTTGGGATGACCCTAATTTGTTGAGATAGTGCAGGGATGGAATTTTGTGCAAGTGTGTAATTGAGAGTGATATGATAGTGTGCTCAGTCACTGTCATACATTTCCCACCGAAAGTCATCATGCGAGTACGAGGACTGCGGTGAAGGTATTAGAGAGTGGCCTTTGTTGGCCTACACTTTTCCGGGATGCCTATGATTATGTGAGGAGGTGTGATTCATGTCAAAGGGCAGGTAACATCTCAAAACGGCAAGAGATGCCCTTCAATGTATTTCAAGAAGTTGAGGTATTTGATTTGTGGGGCATTGATTTCATGGGACCATTTGTGTCCTCTAATTCCAATTTGTATATTTTGCTTGTTGTTGATTATGTGTCGAAGTGGGTAGAGGCAATACCCATAAGGACTAATGATGTTGCGGTAGTGTGCAGGTTCGTGAAGGAGCATATTTTTTGTAGGTTTCGTGTGCCACGGATGATCATTAGTGATGGAGGCACCCACTTCACGAATAGGAAATTCACTACACTATTGAAAAAATATGGGGTCAAGCATAATGTAGCTACCCCATATCACCCGCAGACGCAGGGCCAAGTGGAGGTGTCCAATAGGGAGATTAAGGAGATATTGGAGCACACGGTGGCCTCTTCAAGGAAGAATTGGAGTGCATTACTACCAGATGCACTATGGGCATATAGAACCGCATTCAAGACACCTATAGGCACCACACCTTTTAGGTTGGCTTATGGGCGGGCTTGTCATTTGCTGGTGGAATTAGAGAACAAGGCGCACTGGGCGCTAAGGAAGTTGAACTTGAGTATGGATGATGCAGGGAGAAAGCGAATGTTAGAGCTCAATGAGTTGGGTGAGCTAAGGATGAATGGATACGAGAACTCAAGGATCTACAAGGTGCGGACAAAGCAAATACACGATCACCACATTCAATTGTGAGTGTTCAAGAAGGGTGAGAGTGTCCTATTGTTCAATTCGAGGTTGAAGTTGCATCCCGAGAAATTGAAATCCTGATGGAGTGGACCTTTTGTTATAGAGGAGGTGTGACCCCATGGTGCTATCATGGTGAGAGATGGTGAAAGAACATTCTTAGTGAATGGTCAAAGGTTGAAGCACTATTATGGGGAAGACTACACAAGGAAAGTGCATGAGATCAAATTCATGGCACTAAATGAGGAATGAGGAGCATGCATGCGTCTAGCCCAAGATGTTAAATGGGGTTCTTGTTGGGAGGCAACCCAACCTTGGTAGTGTACATGTTTGTTTCTTTTATTTTTTTCCACATTCCTAGGTAGTTTTCATTAATTTAGCACTTAGTCTCTAAAAATGATACAAGAAAACTGTAGTAGCAGTCGCAACAGGGGATGAATATGCAACAGCGATCCAAGGACGCATACCCAAATGAAAACTAAGTTCGCACTCACGACCCATGTAGAAAGCTACCCTGATGTGTTTGTTAAGTGTGCAGGTTGGGGAACGATCGATACCATTGACAATTGGGTCAATGGTATCGAATTTGGAACATCAGACAATTCTACCAAAATCGCATTCCGTCGATACCATCGACGGCCTCATCGATGATATCGAAACTGGAACAGGTAGAAAAAGGACCGGGCGTCGATTGTATCGACTTGTCGTCGATGGTAGCGAGTTCTATGGAGATTTTTAGACGGATTTTCTCAGTGATTTTGATACCATCGACACACTGGTCGACGGTATCGACATGTCTACAGCAACACTAAATTGGTCAGACTTCACGGGGGTCAAAGGAACATATAGGTGTCGATACTATCGACACATGGGTAGATAGTATCGACGAGACGTCAGTGATCTGAGGTCTTCATAGAGTGGTCCACAATGCCTATCCATGGACTGTGTCGATGGTATCGACACCCTGTTGCTACCATCGACTCGAGGCCGATCCGGGTCCCCACATCGAGCCGTCAACAGCCGTCTATTGTAGCGAGGGGTGGATTCCAACAGTCGCCGATACCATCGATGGGACTATCGATGGTATCTATGCGCTGACAGTAGACCTAGTCATCCCTTATAAAAAGGAGGGCAAATCTTCATTCTAATCATCAATCTCTTTGTCTACCCTCCACATATGAGGCTTAGCATCCCTGAGTACCCAAGAGAAACTAAGATCACCGCTTATGATTGTATCCGAGCATCTTCTTCATCTTTACGGATCTCAATCTTCTCTGAGTGCCTGTATCGTCTTCTCCAAGCTCCATTCTCTTTTCTTTTCCTCACTCATTGTCGTGCAACCATGGTGAGATTGGGAGTGTCATCATCTAGGGATGCACCACCTGCACTACCCGCCCCGCAGTAAGGATTAGTCTCTCAACCGAGGCTAGTCTACCCATCGGCGGATATAAAGAAGGTTTATGAAGAGTTATGGAAGTGGTCGATTGAGCGAACCCAGTATGGTGACTGCTGGCTTATCAAGGATCTGGGTTTTGAGGACAATCTCACCTATGTTCTTCAGGGACAACAGTGAGAGTCACCCATGCTCTGCCATGACCATGAGGATGGGCATCCATTCTTCAGCGGATGACCTACCTACAAGGAAATTGTAATCGAGTTCCTGGCATCACTCGATATATGTGTAGTTCCCAATGAACTACTTCCGACACGGATAGCATGGAAGGAGGGGTGTGTGTATTTCCACCTCTAAAATAGGGACTACAATCTTACTCTCTGTGAGTTCAATAGGATATATGGGTGGTGCCATGATGATCTACGTCAGCCACCACATAATGTTGATTATGAAGCGATGTATGCAAAGATGGTCACCATACCCGAGGGGTATTCTATCAGCTAGCACCACACTAATGTAGCTGATTTTGAGCATCCTTTTGTCTGGATTCTTCACCGGATAATTTCCAAGTCATTATTTGCAAGTCCAAGTTGTCTCAAAGAAAGTTCTAGGAGACATATCTCTTCTTCCTCTATTGTCTTCTAGAGAGGACACGGATCAATTTTAGAGCCTTCCTTCTCACGTGCATGATGGTGGTAAAGAAGAATGTTTCTCACCGGGCTCCAATCTACTTTGGGGGCCTTATTACTCATCTTGCCACGCACTTGGGGCTTGATCTTCCTGGGCTCGACAAGATAGAGAGTCGAAACACGCTCAACCTCTCTCACTTTGTCAACTCCGGCCTCCTTGAAGTCCGACATGGCATCGCCTATGCCACATGGCATGTGCGAGGTGTGTTTCAAAGGGTACAATTGCCCGACCCTGCTTTGAACATCAGACCAGGCCAAAGCTACGTGTGGCTGATCGTTGATGTTGATGAGGAGGAGGAAGAAGAAGCTCATGAGGTGGAGGCTCCAGAGGGTGACGATGATGAAGAAGGGGAGGAGGAAGCCACTATTCCTCTTCGACGGCGAGTTTCTCCGAGAAAACATCTACAAAACTATGGAGCATCCTATTCTTCCCAGCCATAGCCACCACAGCCCTCCCATGATGGAGATGACCCATATTCTATGCAGGGGATGTATACCATGCTCCAGTCGATCCAAGAGTCACAGCTGATAATGCTGCAGTCACATCAGACAGCTTTTGTAGCGATCCAGGATACCGGCAGGCGATCTTCGAGAACGAGCGTCAGCTCTTCGCCAATCAGCAGTAGGTCTATGAAAGGTTGGGGAGGATAGAGCAGCAGCAACAGCCTTTCTACGATCATTACTGGAGCAGAGACTACTTTGGGGGATATCCACAGCCACCTCCCATGCCACCCTATGATCCCAACTTTCAGGGGTAGTATCCAGAGTGGAACCCCCATACCCACCAGTACCCGTCGCACCCACCACCACAACAGTAGCAGGGTATCACTGTTCCACCTTCTGAGTTTGTTCTTGACTATGAGGCCATAGTCAAACTCAAGCTTGGGGGAGATGGAACAGTTTCTATCTTAGTTTTATTTTATTTTCTTCTGTTTGAGCATTTTTCTTAGCTTTTTGCAATTTTTCTTCTAGTTTTGTAATTTGTTTTATTTACAGATTTCTAGGACCCACTTTCTATCTAGTGTAATATGTGGGTGTCTAATGTAAGTGTGTCATCTCAATGTTTTTCATATGGGTCTGATGTGTGAATTGTTTGAAAATTGAGCACATAACTTATGAAAATAATTGGGTAGGTCAACTTTAAAACATATGATCATAAGTATATATCCTTATGGTTCAAGAAATGAGGACGGATATCGATGTTGAGCTTTAACTGACCAAACAGTAATGGAACTTTAAATTGAAGTGAGAAGAGAGAAACATCTTAGTTACCATGTGCACATGTCAGTAAGGAGGGACATATAATCTTTTCCAATGGTTCTGTCATTTAGTCTTGTGATCTATCCACCTTACCCTATTCACACTCCACTATAAGAACTGGGAGCACCTTATAGTTTTTCATCTCTTGATTGCATGTCATTTAGATAGGAGGATTGCATTATAGCTAGATTTTGCATTAAAAATAAAAAATAAAAATTTTGTGTAGATCAGTTATGCATGCACACATTCTAGAGTGCATGCCATTATAGTTGCATAATTACTTTCATGTAGTTGCACTTTGCATACTTTTGAGCATATAGGACATTATGTGCCTTATTTCTTCTGAAAAATAAGAAAAGTGGGTAACTTGTTCTATACTCTATGAAAAGTAGACTGTAATGCATCAATTGTAGTAGTTATGTGAAAATAAGCCCGAGAAAAAAAAAAGTATGTTCTGTAAATATTTCCGTAGTCAATTGAGAAAATTGGGGCTTGAAAAAGAATTGAAAAAAAAGAAGAAAAATAAAAAGAAAAGAAAAAAAAAGTAGAAATCAGAGGGAGAAAGGAACTTGTTTCACCTGCATAATAGGAAGAATAAGCATATGATATAGTTTTGTAGACATTCTATATCACATTGAGACGGAATAGTAGATCATGCATCATTCCACCTAAAATGTAAGCATTAGGTCATTTTCATATGCATATGCATCATTTAGGTCATTTTTGTTGTTTCTGCATGTTAAACTATATGGTGCTTTCTGTTCTTCCACATCCGCCCATTCCATCCACCCGTTGCTCAAAATGGTAGGCCACCCATGATTATCTCCTCATTCTTGTATATCAGGAGATCTGCTTCCATTGTAGTTGGTAGTTAGGAATTGAGCAACGTAGATAGGAGATCACAAGATGCACCACACATGAATCGGAGGAATTTATTATATTATCTACTTTATTTGATTGTGTTCATTGATTACGGGGTGGACATCTCTCATAGATGATCATTGTCACCTTTAGGGTAGTTATCATTATGTGGTTAGTGAGATCCAGTATGTGCCTTGCAGGTGGGAATCATACAGTGATGTCTTTTATGTGATTATGTTCTTTAGTTGACCCTCACAATTTTATTCTATAGTTTTTTTGCTCGAGGACGAGCAAAGTTCAAGCTTGGGGGAGTTTGATGCAGGGGTTTTGAGTCACTTTTATAGGCTAGTTTTACACTCATTTTATGCGCTTATTGGTCATATTTGTGGTTAATATCACATGATTCAATTCATTTAACCTATTATCCTTATTTGTATCAAATTCATCTTGTTTTACATTTTTTTGCATAGATTATCATATTTCTCAGATTTGATTTGTGTTTTTCTCTCATTTTCAGGAAATTCACAATTCTGGACCCGTCGATAGCATCGACAGATCAACAGTAGTAAATCCAGAGAGGAAGAAGATAGTTCGATACCATCGACACCTTGTCGATGGTCTCGAAAGTCCAACAGCGAGCCAAATATCGTCCCATCGATACCATCGATGGGAGTGGTTGATGGTATCGAGATGCCATCAGGTGGCTTCTAGAAATTGAAGAAAGCATCGGTACCCTAAGGTGTCGATACCATCGACACCCCGTCGATGGTATTGACACTGTCAGATTAGAGTTTTGTCTAGCATGACTTCAATCAGATGGCTGCGTTCTTTTGGCAGCCGTAAGTGGTACATATACCTAGAAAAAGACGACCCAAAGTCATCATTCACATGGTATTGCATTGCATTCGTCCTGCAGGAGGAGAGAGTGAAGAACGGAGATGAGAGCTATGCCCCAGGGGATTCTAGAGATGCAGATGGAGTTTTTCACCACCGGAAGGCTGCAGAACGCTCATCCTGCATCGAGGATCACCTGGTTCTTCTCTGTTCATGGGTTACACCGTCTCCATCCATGTTTTCTCATTCCTTCATGGTGTTTTGCGTTGAGATGAACATGTGGGGCTAATCCCCTTTGCCTATAGGACCGGGAGTAGCCTGGGCAATCGTTGTATGACTCTTTTTACATAGTTTATCATAATTTGTCCCTCTAATCTATGGTATGATATCATTTTCTCCATTGCTATCATTGTGTTTGATCACCATAATGGTAATCTAATACCTTTAATTACTTTTGATGAAGAATTAACGGTTGAAAAGAGGAGGTAATCACATTAACTAATAAATCCTTTGGAAAAGGTGATGTACGGTTAATGGTGGGAACCCAGAGACATGTTTTTCATGCACCTAGTCTAGGGCATAGTTTACTACTGGCATGGAACCGACCTAGATTAAGGTAGTGAATTGTATCGTGGAAGTGAGAAATTCTGGCTATAGGCCACTATCTGGAAAGGGGTACGGGTTGTGATAGTTGTGAAAGAATTAGTACAACGAGAACCCACGGTGAAACCACAATCCTAGAGATTTCTTTTGAACTGATTAGATCAACCATTTAATCGATTGCTTTGTTTTCTTTTGGTTTTTCTTTTTCTTTTTCAAAACAACTTCCAAACTTTTATAATCAATTTAGCTGATCGCGAGTAGTTAGTAGTAGTCTACTGATAATTACATTTCCATGTGTTCGACTCGGGCCTCACAAGGCCTATATTACATTGACACGTACACTTGCATTATACGCACGGTAAAGTCGTGTCAATGCACTCAACAGTTAAGAAGCTAAATGTGCTGCCATCTTCACTACTAAGTGGAGATACATGGAAGTCATGTCACCATGGACCCTGAGGCATGTGGGTGATGTTCTCAAATTGGCCATCATTCATGTCCAACCAGGCCTCCAGTCCGTGATTTTGTCAGCCCAAAAGAATAATAAGAGCCTTGAGAAGATGACTAAGCTGCTAGAAAAGCCCCAGACACATTTGACGGTCGATATGGATGGTGGAACCCGGTACAAACAATGCATATGGGTCCTAGAGGATTCATATATGATAGAAAAGGTGCTACGAGAAGCTCACATGTCAAAATATCCAGTGCATCCTGGATCAACTAAAATGTACAAGGATCAGTAGAGACATTTTTGGTGGAGGTATATGAAGATCAACATTATTGCTTTCATCTACAAGTGTTTGACCTGCTAGTAGATTAAGGCTGAACATCAACGGCCAGGAGGTCTTCTACAACCCCTACCTATTCCCTAGTGGAAATGGGAAAACATCACCATGGATTTTGTGGTGGGCCTACCCAGGACCAAGAATTGGAGTGATGCCATTTGGGTTGTAGTTAATCGACTTACTAAATAAGCCCATTTTACTCCGATCAAGACAAAAACCAAATTACCAGAGCTAGAAGAGCTTTACATTCATGAGATAGTCAGATTGAATGGGATTCCTATAACCATTGTGTCATATCACGATGCAAAGTTCACTTCTCACCTGTGGCAACAAATGCATGAAGAATTGTAGACTCAGCTAGTATGAGATTTTAAATAGCTTTCCTTCAACTTCATGAAGAAAGAGTTGAATTCCTTTGTTCATGTTTTGTCCACACTCACCTCAGGGATTCATATCCAAAGTGACCAATTCTTTTCATCTAAAGTTCAAACAATCTCTCAGCCAGTATGTTTCATGATCATTGACAATGCAAGATCATCGACAATGAAACCTACAATAAAGAAAAGACTTTTTTCAAGATATAAATGCTTGTCTCAAGAATGGAATCATCCTTAAATGTCTCTCTACAAGCAACCAACAAGTGCTTAAAAAACAAGCCATTCAATATTTCCATGGAGCAAGACATCTTTATCATTGATCATACAATCAAACCCTCCTCAGGTGCATTGACAAGACTAACATCGAAGCTCTCATGAAGGACCATCTGTCACGCATATGAGTGTGGTCATGCTCATAAAGAAGATGCAACTTCTAGGATACTACTAGATTACCATGAAGACACATTGTTCTCAATATGTTTGCAAATAATGAGTGTGCTAGATCCATGATGACTACATCTATGTACTATCTAACCAACTATTCAACATAGGCATGCCTTAGCCCTTCTCTATGTGGGAAGTAAAAGTGATTGGAATGATATAGCCTAAAGATTGAAACAAAAGATGCTTCATTCTAGTCACAATTGACTACTTCACCAAATGGATGGAAGTTGTCTCCATTACTAGTGCATCAACTGAATAGGTGATCAAGTTCCTTACGAGCAACATTATTTGCTGGTACTAAAATCATCTCTAATAATGGTACAAACTGAAAATCCAAGTCCTCCAAGGATTATTTGAGATCCTTGGGAATCAAACATCATCAAATGTCACTATATTGACCCAAGATGAATGGAGATGTGAAGATTGAAAATTAGAATCTAATAAAGATCGTCAAGAAGACAATCACCTCAAATGCTAAATGACATGAGCCTTATAATAGCTTTGTAGGTTTGTTAAACATCTATTAGAACTTCCAAATGAGCTACATCTTACTCACTTGTATATGGTATGGAGGAAGTCCTACCGTGGACGTAAAGATCCCATCCCTCAAGAATATTACAAAAATCTAATTTATCCAAGGTTGAATGGATTGAAGACCAAGCCTAATACCTCAAAACAAATTGACAAAGATCAACAAGAGTTTTGCATCATGGATGATGTTATCAATCTAAATGAACTCAAGCATTCCATAAGAGAGTCCACCCTTGCAACTTTTATAAGTCTGATATGGTACTCTTTGTTATTTTGAATGCTCATAACAGGGGAAAGTTCAATCCTATGTGTGAGGGGTATACATCATCCAAAACATCTATGAATAGGGTTACATGTTCATGTAAAACTCTGATCACAATATTCATATCCACATTATGAATGTCAACCTTTTCAAACTCTAGTTGTACTAATGAGAAAGTTGCACCAACATCAAGCCTTGAACAAGGAGCAATGCTCGTGAGAGAACTTCCACCTCCTTAAAATACATTTTATTTACTTAAATACACCATTTTGTATCTTGTGCATGCTCAAAGTAGTGAGGGCCAAAACACTAGAAGTATACGGTCTATGAAAGGACACAAACAATTATCTTGAGGCCCCACTAATTCGTCAACCCTTTTCTGTCAACTAAAATCCTTTTTCAATGATGCCAAAACATTGGGTACATTCAAAGTTGCACCCCCTGAAGCAAATGAAAAAAAAAAAAAAAATCATCAACCAACTCCACACGGGGAGTGTAAAACACCTACAAACCAAATTTTCTACCAAAAAGAGCAACTGTTATACTCCTAACCAGCATACAACATGCACCAAAGTAGAACACTTAGACACATAGGCTAATAAAAAAAGAACCAAAAGTTCAAGGTACCAAGGTTAACATGGACCTAGAAACTTGAAAATATGCAAAAATAACACATCTTGTTGTACAGGTCAACCTACCACCCCCACTTGTGTTGCAATTAGCACATCACCCTTCCGCACGCTAAGAGTATAAGGGAAGATAAGGGTGTCTGACACCCTCCAGCAACCAAGATCTAAGTCAATCTAGGTCACATGAGGGGGGGAACGCCAACAAACATGGCAAGTCAAGGAAGACGACCACTGCGGGCATGGGTTTGTTGTAATTGTCCTCCAAGTATGTAAGGGCACTGATCAAGAGTTAGGATCCTCATGATCATGCAAGTTTCACTCGGACCAAGAGATCTGCCCGATCTAGGGAGATTTGGTCTTGCAGGCTTTCTCCTTATGAGTCCAGTTGACAACCACGTTGGAAGGGTCGAAGAAGACATCTAGCAACTCGGTGAAGACAATCCAACAAACGGTGAGTTGTCATGGTGACAAGGTTTCGGCCTATCCATCCCATTTTTGTGCCCAGACCTAGGAATGTCTTCAACCAGGAGGGTGTAACCCTAACACCAACACCAACACCAAAACCAAGATGGGTTTAAAACACCAGATCTAGGCAGATATGGTCATACATACATTGTTGGGGTAGTGACCAGCTAGAGCAGTTGTCAATGGGTCCATGAAAATAGTCATCGAGGGTGGAAGACTACAACTAGCCAACTCCAACGTTATATCCACCCAATTCAAGCAAATCAGGTCAACCCAGTGTTTCCTGGGAGAGTCGTCATCATGGGGACAACAAAGCCACCTCTAGACGTTAAGGAAGCACTAGGAAGGAGACGCCACTAGGCTCACCAGCCGGAATCAACAAGGAGAAGGACTCCAAGCCAGGCGAGGGGAAGCCATTGAGTAGAGAAGAAGAGGGAGGTAGAAGGGTGGAGGGTTAGATCAGGCCAGGGGGAAGCACTGGAAGAGTGCCCCTGCCTCAATAGAGTGTTGGGTGAGAACCCGAGAAAGATGTCAAAGTGAAACTAGAGAGACGGTGTTATTTTATCCTGATAATTTGCCAACCTATTTTTACCATTAAAGCTTACTGACTTTAACTAAAATAAAAGTTCATGGTTGTGGATTGAGCAAAGGAAAACCCCATAGTTATATACATAATTCCCCCAAAGATAGGGTGACAATGAAAACATCTATCTATGATCATCATGTAATGCCACAGAAAAGAGGTCTGCTAGGTAAACTTGATCTACAAGGTCAAGATATGTTGAAACTCTTACATGGCTAGAACTCACCAAATTTTTCATGTTAAGATATGATATATGCATTGGTCACTAGACCCAAGACGTCTATGAACTAGAGTAGAGATCATGATCCATTTTTTTATCTATGTATCACCCTTCCAAAGGAAGTGGAGTCAAAATTCTCATAGACTTACCTGGGAACTAAAAATTAGGAAACCCTTTACTAGGATAACCCAATTCATTTTTCACTATAGAATCCAAGCTACTATACTAAGGCCATGACCATCAATGTCCAATCAAGTTTCCTAAAATTAAAAGTCCAAAATCCCTATCACGTGGGTACATTCCAATATCTATGTCAAACCACTATAATGGAAGTTCAAAAATTGAATGCATGCTTGTGGTTGATTGCTAGATCAGTGCATGTAAGGATTATAGCCAATTGGGGTGTTTCTAACACCCAGTGCATTTACCCAACATGGTAGGGAAATGTTGCTAGGATTCCCATTACATGGCATAGCTTAGTCCCTATAGACACATCCATGGTCAGTGAATCCCCCATTTCATCTTATCCCCTAGTTGAACGATCCTCTTGTAAAAAGAACAGCTTACAATTATCTAAAGGTAGGACCAACCTATTAGTATCAAAGTGAAATACATGACAAGAATAAACATGCCTTGGATTCCAGCCCTCAAATTCCAATACTGATAAGAGGACAGAAATGATGACCCATATAGAAGTCATTCTCAATCCCTTAAAACTAGGAAACCTACAAAACTTCCCTTAGTACTATAAAAGTGCAAGATAGAAAATCTAGACTGACTAAGGTCACCTCACTCTCAAAAATGAACTTTAGAAGAAAAGACCTCAATACTAACTAGGTTCTCAGCTACCATACTTAGGGATGCACATTATGAACATCATGGAGGAAGTGCCCAAGTCGGGTGCTTCACACCACAATAGAACATTCTTTTGTTTCAAAAAAAATCTTCTACAAATTTAAAAATGATTTTCCTACATAAATACAAATGACACCATTCTTTTGATAAAAAATACAATAGATAAAAAAGACTCCTAAAAAGTCAGTGGAAGTGAAAAGCCATCATGTAGGAGTAATTTTCTCCCCATTTGAAGCGTAGGTCACTACTACTACAAGATACAAAGCTATCCACTCAACATACTCAAGAGTTTAATCCTTACTGATGAGAAACAAATTTGGATTCATCTTCTGATGATCATGCCACATTCTTACAACTACCTCTTGCAACTTGAGAACTCTCATGAAGCCTCTGATAGAAGTTTGGGAGCTCTTAAATGTCATAACTACATTGTGGATAGTTAAACTACCTAAGTATAAATAGTGGGTAAAAAGCAACACATTTCTCAAACCCCTGAAGAATGATCACCAATGTGAGTTTTATTGCACAAACAAATTGCCTAAAAGAGATTATTATAGGTTGCAAATAACTCACTCATGAGTGAATGGATCAATTATAGTATAGCAAAGTGTCTAACTCAAGAGATAATGTTTTTAAGAAAATGTCAATGAATTAGTTGTTGATAATAATATTTAAAAATTGATTGTTGAGGATGATTATAATATAATGGTTGGATTGAAAGATAGCAATGCAAGCAGACGATATCGAAAGTAGGTTGATAAAAATCATTAAAGAACAATAAGACTATCAAATTTCACCACCATCACCTATGTACTCATTGTAATCATTACAACTCAGTCATCATAGCCAATAAGTCAAGCACCATGTGAATTATCCTCCTTTCAGAACATGAATTGTATAATGATTGAATTTCTTGTGAGCTCAAGGTCTCATTGTGCACAGATCATGACTCAATCATCTTGTAAAATTCCTTCTATGATTTCATCCAGAATTGTATGAATTCATTCAAAGATCAAATCCTCAATTTTGTGGTCTCTATGCTTAGGACTGTATTAAACATGCTAATCAAATGATCAATTAAATCAAGCAAGAAAATTAACAAATGAAGAAAAATCTATTAAACTAGAAATATTGATTTTGATAGAAATTAAAATAGGTCACGGTTGATGGGGATACTCTCCATGCCCTAGTGAAAGAGTCTACTCGCTAATATCCATGGCAAAATAACATATATAAGAGAGGAGATAAGAATTAATGTAATTAAAGAAGTGGAGACAATAGAAGTTAGAGGTCTCTAACTACGGCTATTCTCTCCAACAACAACATGTCTGAAGATCTCCACAAAGAGGATATGTTTCTTCTTATATTTTCTGGATTTGGCACCAAAATATGGTCTTGAACTGAGTGTAGACACCTTGAAAATCAGGTCATGTATTGTTTTATTTGGATAGCTTTTGCACTCCATGTTGGGTCGGCGATTGTGTGTTTTGTGCATGTCTGTTATACTAGATGGGTGATGTTGATTGTTAAATGCAAGTGAGTTTTAGATTATGAATTTTCACAACTCATCAATCACCCACAAGTAAATGGGATCAATTGTAGTTGAGGTCAAACCACAGGGAGCTAGGCTAGCTAGGCTCAAAACTACTAATTTTATACAATCTAGGTCAGTTTCAATTAAAGGTTGATATGGATCATATTAATTTTGAATATTAAATAAGGAAAATTAAAAACACTAATCATTTGGAGAATGATTGAAATCAGATCACAGAAATCTTGGATATGGGATTTCACTTCCACATCGTAACCCAACAAAGAACCACGAATTCCATTTTTATTAGTTAATCTTCATTAGGTAGGTTGTTGTCATCTAAATACATCTCTCGATGATATAAGGTAGTCCTAACCTTATATAGAATTCCCATGCATATACGCAGATGTGGACTAAAACCTAGAATCCTCAACACAATCCTAGACATTCCCATTGTCAAGGACAAGCTGTCAAAATGGCTATTTGTGACAACCCCAATTCCTACATACTTTCCATGTTGACATTCCATTGATATGCATGCACTCATATCAATAAGATGTCAAGAGGGAAAATATAAGGAATTTTCTTTATCATTTAGAACACACAGAACCCATAACATCATAATATTGCCACACAAAACATCATCCACAAAAGAGTTAAAATAGTAATGTTTACACTTATTGCATGGAAGAAGCTAAATACAAAGGAAAAATAGTACATAGGATATTGCATCCCGCACAACATCTAGGAAAAGGAAATGTAAACTAGTTATGAGGAAAAGAAAAGAACATCCATCTACTCTAATATCCTCCACTGATCTTTATTACATGCTTTTTGGTACCTTGACCACATGTATTGGTTATTTGCACCTAGAGAATACATGAAGAAGTCGAATCAACATAAAATGTTGTGTATGTGGGTGAAAGATACATACATATTAACTTGCATATTTGAAAGATTTGAAAAGGAAGAAATAAAAAGAAAACATTATTTAGAGTGAGACAGGTAAACCATTTCTTTTAAACATATGTTTGATGTGGTTGTACTACTAAGTGTGTCAAGGCCTACAATACTTTTATGTTGGGCCATCCCCACCTCTTGGGCTATGGGAATCCCTACCCCTAGGGCTATGGAGATGTGCTAACCTTAGTTTTAGAAGAGGTAGAAAATGTATGTCTCACTTAATAGTTGCAACCCATCTCTTTATTTATTTTCTTGATGTTATGGAGAGGACACATACAAATAATATGCATCCAAGAACTATACACAAATAGGGCATCCAATATTTCATACTTAATGCACACATGAAAACTAGTCATATACATGGTTAAGGAAAGCGGTATGCGGTGTACGGGCAGAGAGGGTACTGCATAGAGTATATGCGGTATGCGGGAGTATATACGGGAGTATATGCGGTTTTGGATTTTTTTTATTTCAATAAACTAATTATATATATAATAATATAGCGAGATCATAAATTAAAATATATAGAGTAGGCACATACATCTATTTACTTATAAACATATTAATATACATGTATGATGTATGATATGCGTATATATGTATATATGTCTATATATAGAATGTGTTTGTAATATATGTACAAATACTAATGTAGGTAAATCAATGTACAAATATATGTATAGTGTGTATAAATGTAAATAAATCAAAATGTATATATACATGCACAAATATGTGATTGTATATTTAGGTATATTGTATATGTATCTATACATGTTAATATATCAAAAGGTATTCAAATAAATGTACAAATGCATGTGGAAAATTTTTATATGTATTACAATGTATACATATAATTCAATGACTATATATCTCAATTTATATATATAATGAAATGTGTGTATATATATGCATGTATGTACAAAATGTATGAACATTAGTTGTGAGCTTTTCAAAAAGCGGAGTTTAATCGGCCGCTTAATCGGACAAGCAGGAGTATATGCGGCCCATGACCGCTTAGTGGACCGATTAGTAATATGCAGTGCGGTAGGGTGACTGAATAGGTATATGCGGGAGTATATGCGTCCGTGCGGACCGATTTCCCGAACAGTGGTCATATACTTATAATCCCATATACCTGATTTATCATATCTTGATTCCCAAGAGTGTAGAGAATAAAGTGAAAAGATCACCCTGAAAGGAAATTAAGGGTACATTATTACTATGATTCCATGTGACTCAAGACTAGGGTTTTTGGTTAAAATGAGTTTGTTTATAATTAGATAGGAGATTTTTGTTATGTCCATCTCATTTTAGGGTCATAAGATCAGATGTAGGGTTAGGGTTACACTTGAATCATAAATACCTTTATTATTTAGAGAGGATCAATTAAAATTAGGGTTTCCAGAGGTTTAGGTCATCATTGATTACCACTTTAGGGTTCATATGGTCTAACATTATCAAATATGGATCTAGGGTTTGGATTCAAACTTAACTAAGATTAGATCATTTCTTTATTATTTCTAGATAAGAAAATGTAACCAGATAATTCAATAGGGATCTGTTACAACCCCGATTTTTTAGTTCAATTGGTGAGAAATGTAATTTCTCATATTTGAACAAATAATGATATAATTTGTTTTGAATAAATGGATTTCATTTACAATAGCCTTGACGTTGTCGTTGTGGGCTTTATTGGCTATTGGGCTCAAATAACAAAAAAAATTCAATTAGTAAATGAATAATTGAATATTTGAGAAAAGGAAAATATGGAAACCTCTAGAAGGGCACATCCAAAGAGGATTTCGTGCCTCTTGGGTTCCTTGGGTTCCAAGGAGTCCAATGTTGCAAAAGGAAAAGCAATAAGAAAAGAGAAGATTAATTAAGTATTTCATTAGTAAGAAAGAAATTGAAAATAATGTTAAAATGTTGGAAATAAGTGGAAAAAGGTATAAGTGGGTTATCCTTGGTGGAATTTCGTATTCTAAGGATTCCTATGATAAAAGGAATACCAATGAGGAAAATAAAATAAAAATAAAGATAAATCCTCAAAAAGAGATATTTTAATAAGAAATACACATGATAATGAGAAATAATGCATTTAGATGCATCTAGAAGGATAATGAGTATCCAATAAAAAGGATTTCGAAATAATAGTGTTTCTTGCGGGTCCAAGGAACCCCAATAAAAAGGAAAGAAAGAGAAAATACCAAATTTGCAAAATAAAAGGATAATGTGATACATTATTAATGAATTTTGTGATATTGTTAAAAAGGAAAATAGTGTCTACCAAAAGAAAATAGAAATTCATGCTTATGGATTAAAAAGCAAACATAAATAGAATAAGAGAAAAGAAGTTTGAATTCTTAATGACTAAGGATCAAAGGGAAACAAAGAATTAAGATGAGGAGAGAGAATATACTTCTCATTAAAGGAATTGATGTCCTACTTGAAAAGGGACTCCTTGATTCGTGAATAGCCAACCTATGGCTTCATTTCCCACCCCTATATAACGGGTAGAGTCTTGGTTCGAAAGGAAGAAAGAACCCCATGCTCTTCTACGTTCTTCTTCTTCGTCTTCATTTTTGCCCTCAAATCCTATCTATAAGAAACAGCATGAGCAAGAGGTTAGAAAGCGCCAACACATGGTAACGAAGGAACCCAGGAGTACCCCGGTGCTGAGGAGCAGCACGGTCATCAAGGCCATGCCCAGGAACTCGCGTTGTAGCAGCAACTGGGTTGTAGTGACAGCCACCAAATCTTATCCCGACAAGCACCATAACGACCACCTTGGCCAAGAAGTGTGGGTGCCCTGTGTGCGCCCATGAGCGACGAAGGTGGAGGAGCAAGTTCTGGAAAAGATGGCGGCCCAGGGAGAGAAGGAGTGCCCATACATGGCTGCTAACAGCGACCGCTAGGGATTGCTGAAGGTTGAAGACAACTTGTTGGGCCATTGGACGGATATACCCTCTGGGGTATGAAGCGGCGACCAACTTAAAGGAGGGCAGAACATACTTTTCGTTATATTTCCAAACAAGTCACGTGAGCAGTTGCATGGGAACTAGGCTACGTGGCGCCTCCCCATTGGCCCAAAGTAAGTCAATTTTGCATAATTCATATCTAATAATCGGTAGCTCGGATGAATACGAATAATATATGCATTTTGCTTGGAACAATGAGAGGAATTCAATAAAAATATGTTTAGAAACTAATTCCTCTTACAATTCAAAAAGTAGTGTAAGTTATCAACTTTAATGAGTTAGTAGAGTTTAATGGGTGATTAAAGTTGATATTAACCTGTTAATTGTAAAAAGGTACATTAAGATCAAAAAGGATGAACTTTGCACATAATTAGTTTAATTTAGAGTTTATGGGCATAAATATGCTTGAAATTTGAAAAGTACATAAAGTTATCATCTTTAATGATTTAATTAATGAAAAACCCTTAGATTTGATGATAGATGGATTTGATGATGTTCTTTGGATAATTCAAGAAAATATTAACCTTTTGTTAATCAAAGTGAAAATAGGATCTAAAAAGATGATCTTTTTATATAATTGGCTTAATTTAGGGTTTCGTGCATGAATATGCATTAATGAGCTTGAAAACCCTAATTTAGGTGAATATGTCTTTTAAATTGTTTTAATGGTTCAAATCCATGAATAAATAGAGATATGATGATCCTAAGTCAATTTGGGTATAAAAGACTATTAAAATGGATAATTTGAGCAATTAGGGTTTATATAAGTAGAAAAGAGTATTTTAGGGTTTGTTGACCTAAAGGGATAAAGTTTGAGAAATTGATCTAAGAAACCCTAATGAATATTAACGAAACCTTAATTCGGATTTGAAACCCTAGAAAGTGAATCCAAGTCAATAAAGTAGATTCTTGATAAAGTGTGTAATAAATAGAGTACATATTCTTTTCAGGAATTATGTGATTGTTGAATTACTTGCTTCAATTACTTTCTTGGTTGGAATTGCTTAATGCTTGTGAAATAATCAAATCAGGTATGTGGTTACGCTTATGATTATCCCGAGTTAGTTTTCTGAGGTTTACTAAAGTTTTCATCGATGTCATGAATTAATTGTTGGATGATTTTAATTCATGCAAACTATAATGTGGATATGACTATCACATAAGATATGTGCCTACTAGCTCAGATCTTGGTCCCCTCTATGGCTTATTAGTTGACCTAGTACATGGCTACCTATGGGGTAGGTCCATCAGGTCATTGGATGACTTAGTACATGGATACCAATGGGGTAGGACCATTAATTCACTTTGAGTTAGATATTGGGCTACCTTTGGGTAGTGTCATGCGACTCTACTACCCTATGTATTGGCTACCTGTAAGGTAGGACCATGGGGGTAAGAATCTACCTAAAGAGAGGTAGCATGCAAGTCCACTGCAGGGACAACATAGAGTTGGGGGATGGGTAAGGATTGAGTAGTATGGCTTAAAACGTAATCTTGGTTGTTAAATGATAATTGGTTGATTACTTGTTATTATATAGTTGCACGATTATTGTTTCCCCCCCACATACCAGCTTCTTGCTGACTGACATTTTGTTTGTCTACGTTTTAGGTACAATGAAAAGAACAAATAGTAAAGTGGCATATGTGGAATTAAATGAGAATTAATGTGCATGGGAGGATTAGTTAGATCAGTATCTTCATGGTTAGAAGTTTAGAAATCCCAGTTTTTAAAAGGTAAGCAAAGTTTTATTTTATACCAATTTTCAGTTTAGTTGGTAAAGTTTATTAATTATTATTTATTATTTGTCGAACCTTTGATCCAGGAAATTATGGGTGCGGCTTCGACCTATCGGTCTCCCTTAATTGGGGGTTACCAGAAGGTGGGGTCATAACATTTGGTATCAGAGCCAAGGTTCCACACTTAGTTGTTAATAATTATTAAATTTTACAAACTCCATAGAACCCAAGGGAGTTATTAGAGGACTATCCGAAAGACAGAGGTGTCTAGAAAAGGATCACGACCGGAGGCTGGCAATATTTTCCTCCGCACTGCTAGTCGGAATACGAGGACTCCCGGATCCGTGTGACTGCCTGGCCAAAGTCTTAGGGTATGAATCGAAATAAGATACCTTTAGGACTTTCTCATCTTATTCATCCCTTCTCAACTCAAATTCTGTTAAGGACCTTAAGGATTAGGGTTTTCTCCCTTTTCCTCACCCTCTTGAGGTATGGGTAAGGTTAATAAGGTCTAAGGAATCCTCCACCAAATTAATGAAAAGCATGTAAATAAGATGTCATGGACATAAGCTTAATAGATTAAGCGCAAACTAAAGAATAGATATATGCTTAGGTCGTATGACACAAGTTGTCATTGCCCTCAGGAGAGACCTGAGGATAGACCTCCTTGTCAGGAGGATGAGTAGAGAAAGTTAGTCTTGGAGGTAGAGACCTCCATTAAAAGTAGAGACCTAGCACATCCTTTGAGGATGATGTTAACCCTAACCCTAAGTGAAGGTTAGAGAGAGTGATGACATGAAGAGTTAGATGTCTTAGTAGACTAGATGTTTGGATGGACATGCCTGGGGATGCCATACGAGCCATGAGAGGTTAGATGACCTAGTACCTTTGACAACCCAACCCTAGAAAGGGTCGTGCATGTTAGAGTGAATGATAGCTCCTTCATTGATGAGGTTAGTGAAGAACCTTTAGAAACCTTATTGCCATTGCAAGTAGGATATAGCTTGCACCCAGAGTACTGTCACGAGACTGATCTGGTTGAATTACTTATAAGAGAGAGATGGTTCAACCACACCATGATGTGAGTGCAAAGTTTTTTAGTACATCCTAAAGGTTCACTTCCCTGAGGTGGAAGTAGATACCTGAAGAACTCAATGTTAGTACAGTTTAACACCCCATACTAACGGTTAGTATGATCCAGACTAGAGGGTCTGATGAGAGAATGTGTGCTCATTCAGGGTGATACAATGGGACAGTTCTTAAGATGTGACATCAACCACCATAGCATTTATCGGGATGGAAGAAGTTCTAGAAGGAGGTTGTGTCGGTCACTACTTCATTAAGATGATGTTGGTGAAGGAGGCCTCGCGAAGGTCAGAAAAGGACCACAGTGTGTGCAGATGAAGTCGCTTTGATCGTTTAATGGCAGAATGAGAGCCCAGTGGTGACATGAGTCGCAAGCTGATGCAAAGTAGACTAACATGTTGTTCACTGTGGGAGAATATGTGATGTGAAAAATCCGACCCCTCTAAGCTACAATTGAGAAAGCTGAGTCTCCGATATATTGGTCCATTTGAGATGGATTGGTGGAGATGGTTGTGTTTAGCCTTGCCCCTCAGGATAACATGATGAATAATGTGTTCCATGAGTTCGATCTAGAGAACTATGTGAGGTACCCAAGTCCTATGCTGAGCCCTGAACCTATTTCAGTTTTATGAGAGGCTGAGATGTCCTGAGTCACCTATGAGGGTACGATATACCAAGGTAAGAAAGAACTCAGATGGAAGAATATGTGATGATAAAGGTTCTTGGGAAGTACCATGGAAACGGTGAGGTCACATGGGAGCTGTGATGGACATAGGAAAGTCTTATCCTGATTTGTTTGTTTGCTTGAGGGAATTTTGAGGGAAAAATTCCTATAAGAGGGGAAGGATGTTACAACCCCGATTTTTGGGTTCAATTGGTGAGAAATGTAATTTCTCATATTTGAACAAATAATGATATAATTTGTTTTGAATAAATGGATTTCATTTACAATAGCCTTGATGTTGTTGTTGTGGGCTTTATTGGCTATTGGGCTCAAATAACAAGAAAATTCAATTAGTAAATGAATAATTGAATATTTGAGAAAAGGAAAATATGGAAACCTCTAGAAGGGCACATCCAAAGAGGACTTCGTGCCTCTTGGGTTCCTTGGGTTCCAAGGAGTCCAATGTTTCAAAAATAAAGCAATAAGAAAAGAGAAGATTAATTAAGTATTTCTTTAGTAAGAAAGAAATTGAAAATAATGTTAAAATGTTGGAAATAAGTGGAAAAAGGTATAAGTGGGTTATCCTTGGTGGAATTTCATATTCTAAGGATTCCTAATGATAAAATGAATACCAATGAGGAAAATAAAATAAAAATAAAGAGAAATCCTCAAAAAGAGATATTTTAATAAGAAATACACATGATAATGAGAAATAATGTATTTAGATGCATCTAGAAGGATAATGAGTATCCAATAAAAAGGATTTCGAAATAATAGAGTTTCCTACGGGTCCAAGGAACCCCAATAAAGAGGAAAGAAAGAGAAAATACCAAATTTGCAAAATAAAAGGATAATGTGATACATTATTAATGAATTTTGTGATATTGTTAAAAAGGAAAATAGTGTCTACCAAAAGAAAATAAAAATTCATTCTTATGGATTAAAAAGCAAACATAAAGAGAATAAGAGAAAAGAATTTCGAATTCTTAATGACTAAGGATCAAAGGGAAACAAAGAATTAAGATGAGGAGAGAGAATATACTTCTCATTAAAGGAATCGATGTCCTACTTGAAAAGGGACTTATTAATTCGTGAATAGCCAACCTATGGCTTCGTTTCCCACCCCTATATAAGGGGTAGAGCCTTGGTTCGAAAGGAAGAAAGAACCCCATGTTCTTCTATGTTCTTCTTCTTCTTCTTCATTTTTGCCTTTAAACCCTATCTATAGGTGGGCTTAAATTAGGGTTTTTATATAATTTGGCTCTGATACCAAATGTTACGACCCCACCTTCTGGTAACCCCCAATTAAGGGAGTCTGAGAGGTCGAATCCTCACCCATAATTTTCCTGATCAAATGTTCAGAAATTAACCAAGAACAATTATTAAATTTTAACATACTAAACTGGAAAGTTGTAAGAAAATAAAATTTGCATACCTTTTTGAAAACTTGGATCTCAAAACTCCTATCCACTTATGGATTCTACTCTAACTAATACTCCTTGTATTTTACTTCATGTATTTCACAATATGACGATTTACTGTTTGTCCCTTTGGCTTGTACCTAAAATGCCAACAAACAAAATGTCGGTCAGCTGAAGTTGGTATGTGGGGGAAACAATAATCGTGCAATTATTCATAATAATGTATTGTAGCCAATTTCCATTTAACAAACAATTTTACGTTTTAAATATAACTGTGTGATCCATGCATTTCCTATCCTCTGCGTTGTCCCTATAGTGGACCTGGATACTACTATCCTTATAGTAGATCCCCATTAAACCCCTCATGGTCCCACTCATAGGTGAACCAGTTTCTAGGGTTGAGTCACATGGCACTACCCGTAAGTAGCCCACTCCTTAACTCATGGCATGCTAATGGGTCTCATGGCACTACACTTGGTAGCCCAATTTCTAACCCATGATAACCTAGACCTTACTCTAGGTTACCCCTTTTTAGCCTTTACAAACCACAGAGGTGGACCCGGATCTAGCTAGTTATATATATGTTCATAGTGATAGTCATAGTCACTCTATATAGTTGCATGAAATAAAAGGCATCCAACAGTTAATTTCAAGCAACTGATAAACACGTTCAGAAATCGCTGTGAAACTAAAGCGATTATTCATAAGCATAACCACATACCTGATTTGATGATTTCACGAGTATTAAGCAATTCCAACCAAGAAAGCAATCCAAGCAAGCAATTCATAAATCACATAATTCTTGAAACGAATATGTACTCTATTTTCTACACATTTTATCAAGAATCTACTTTATTAACTTGGATTCACTTTCTAGGGTTTCCAATCCAAATTAGGGTTTCATTAATATTCATTAGGGTTTCTTAGATCAATTTCTCAAACTTTATCCCTTTTAGGTCAACAAACCCTAAAATACTCTTTTCTATTTATATAAACCCTAATTGCTCAAATTACCCATTTTAATAGTCTTTTATACCCAAATTGACTTAGGATCATTATATCTCTATTTATTCAACAATTAAAAGACATATTCACCTAAATTAGGGTTTTCAAGCTCATTAATGCATATTCATGCACGGAACCCTAAATTAAGCCAATTATATAAAAAGATCATCTTTTTAGATCCTATTTTCACTTTTATTAACAACAGGTTAATATTGGCTTCAATTATCCAAAGGACATCATTAAATCCATCTATCATCAAATCTAAGGGTTTTTCATTAATTAAATCATTAAAGATGATAACTTTATGTACTTTTCAAATTTCAAGCATATTTATGCACATAATCTCTAAATTAAACTAATTATGTGCAAAGTTCATCCTTTTTTAACATAATGTACCTTTTTACATTTAACAGGTTAACATCAACTCTAATTATCCATTAAACCCTACTAAACACATTAATCATCTCAAAATAGGGTTTCTTAATCTTTAATTCATTAAGGTTGATTACTTACACTAATTTTCGAATATAAAGAGGAATTAGCTTCTAAATATATTTTTATTGGATTCCTCTCACTATTCTGAGAAAAAAGCATATATTATTTGCTACCATCGGAGTTACAGATAAAAAGATATGATTTTTGTATTAATCCACTTACTTGACCAATTAGATGATGCCATGTCGCCTCCTTTACCATGCAAAGCGCTCGACGAGATTATAATTGAAAGACGGTTTTGACCCCCACTTGAGTGGCTGGCTCTTTAGCACGTGGAGCGTAAAAGGTCCAATACGCTCTGGTTCATCTCCTACCTCGTGAACGCGAGCCTGCGCTCCTTGTTGTGGCATCGTAGCGCCGCCCGACGGTCGTTCACCATGCATGCCTTGGCAAGCTTTGTTGCTCGCACCTCCAGCCACCATATTCCATGGAGACGTCCCTCCAGCCACCCAAAGGCCCTGCCCAAGGTCACTCCTCGACCTACCTTAGCCGCCTGCTGGTGCCGTAGAGCACCCAGCTTCCACGGAAGTGCTGCGGGTGGGGAGGATGCTTCCATGGTCCATCCATCAGCGCTCAGAGGCACGAACAAACTCGCACGAGTCATTAGGGTAAGAAAAGAGAGTCATGTACTCTCGGGAGGCAAGCTACGTCAACCCCAGCTCATCCCAGTCTGCCCTCGTCAGCTACACGTTGTTGTTGTGCATCGCACCCAGACGGAGAGAGGTCACCACAAAGCAATCTGCAGGCAAGTGCCCGACAGGAAAAGCAACCTTGGTGTGTTCTTTGTGCTAGAAACAAGGGTCCTTGGGTAACCTTAGGGTTATGGAGGAAACGATAGAGGAAGAAGATGGAGGGATATGAGAGATGTGAGTCTCGCACCAGGGGGTCATCATATATATATATATATATATATATATATATATATATATATATATATATATATATATATATATATATATATATATATATATATATATATATATATATATATATATATATACATATGCAGATTTCTCCCAGCCAACTAGTTTTCCTCTTTTATCGCAGTGTATCATGATCCAACAAGGAAAAGCATCATTACGTTTCCAACATATTTCTCCACGTTTCCATCTTTCCTTAGGCAGTAAAAGACGATCCTTTATCCTAATACCAATTAAGGAAAGAGATATTCCCCTCTTAATTACTCCTTTGTTATAGGCACATGTAACCAACACATCACTCGGTATATCTAATTATTTAATCATCTTTTATGTATACCAAACCGTGTAAGGGTGGCAACATATTGAGTAGTGAATTCTAGATTATTTGTTTATTTCTCTATTCTTTTCTTTTCTATTTCCCTTTATTTTGACTACTCTCTCCATTAGTAAACATATATAAATGAAATCTAATCAAAAGTGGCCATCATTGCCAGTTTCTAGAGATTTCCAAATATTTTCCATTATCTTGGATTTTTCTTCTTTTCTCTTTTTATTTTCCTCATTATCATTCCTTTTAACATTAGGAATCCTTTGGATACGAAAATCCATCAAGGATAACTTAATTACACCTCTTTCTACTTATTTTCCACATTTTACCATTATTTTCAATTTCTTTCTTAATAAAGAAATACTTAATTAATCTTTTCTTTGCAACTTTGGACTCCTTGGAACCCAAGGAACCCAAGAGGCACGAAATCCATCCTTTGATTACATTATTTTGCCTTATAGAGGTTTCTACCTCATTCTTTTCTCCATTTTCTCATTTACTTATTTAATAATTGAATTTCCTTTTTCATTTCCTTGTTATTGGGCCCAATAGCCAATAAAGCCCACAAAACAACCATCAAGGCTATTGTAAACGAAATCCATTTATTTAAAACATGTTGTATCATTATTTTTCCAAATTACATTTCTCAGCAAATGAACCCAAAAATTGGGGTTGTAACATCCTTCCCCTCTTATAGGAATTTTGTCCTCAAAATTCTTATCAAGCAACAATTCAGGATAAGACTTTTTCATGTCTATCATTGGCCCCTATGTGGCTTTACCATACTCATGGCGCTACCAAAGAACCTTTATCATCACATATTCTTTTCTCTAAGTTCTTTCATCCCAGCGTCTATAAACTGCACAGGTGACTCAGGCCATTTCAGCCTCCCTTGGGGCTCACTAGGTTCATTGCTCGTACATGATCTGGGTACCTCACATAGTGCTCTAAATTGGATACATGGACTCATCACATATTACTTTATCCTGAGGGGTAAGATCAAACTTAACCTTCTCCACAAAACTATGTCAAAAGAACCCATGCATCGGGGACTCAGCTCTCTTAGTTATAACTTAGAGGGGTCAGATTTTCATGTCACATATTCTCCCACAGTGAACTGCATGTCAGTCTACTTTTCCTCCTCTCACGACTGTCGTCGTCTCTAGGCTCCTTTCAGCCATTGCATGATCAAAGTGACTTCATCTACACTCACTGTGGCCCTTTTCTAACCATCATGTGGTCCTTTCACCAACATCACCTTACTGAAGTGGTGACTGACACAACCTCTCTTATAGAGCTTCTTTAAATCTCGATACTAGCTATGATGGTCATCATCACATCTTTCATAGGACAATAACTGTCTCTAGATATCACCCTGAATGAGCACACATGCTCTCATCAGACCCTTTAGTCTGGATATACTAACCATTAGTTAGGTGTGATGAACTAACATCGAGTCCTTCATGTACCCATTTCCACCTTTTGGAAGGGAACCTTTAGGTCAAACTCAAGAATCTTTGAACTCACTTCATGGTGTAGTTGAACCATCTCTCTCATATGTAGCTCAACCCGATATGTCCCTTGACAGAACTCTTTGTTTCTCATGTCATCTGGGTAAGACGATCTACCATACCTCATATTGCATCTCGACCTTCCTTGGTCTAGGGGAGACTTACAACATCCATAGTGATGAACTCCCTTTCTCTTTTGGGGACTCTTTATCCTTTGTATCAATGCACTGGGTTACTGGTGTTTGTCCTTCTCCCTCAGCTTGCATGGCCATATACCACATGCAACTTTATCTTAGACATCTAAAGTATTACTGTCACTTATTATCTTAGTAGTACCACGGTGTATGGTTATCTTCAATCATGATTTCTTGTATGTCATGATTTATCAAGATCGATTCTTCAGAAACCTTAAGCCACTCTAGTTGGGGTTTCATCACCTTCTTTTCCAAATAAGTGCAGTTGAGGCTCTACAACCATCCTTTCATTGCATCAAGGCCTAGGCTGGCTAACCAAGAAACTATTAACTTGTCCAACATATCTCATTACATCTGAGTATTAGCCAAACATATCTCCTTTCCAAACTTAGGGTTAGCCTAACAACCTCTTTTAGCTTCTAGCCAGACTAGTCAGATACATCTCAACCAGAGCATCCATTACCACTTCACATCCTTAGGTATTAGGTAACATTGAAGACATACACTTCCATGTATTTCACTTATCATATCAAACTCGAACTCTAAGTCTATCTTCATTGAGAACACTTTTGAGCTCATCTTCTGGTGATCAAACTCAACCTGGTATAACTTGTAAGTTCCACATAGCTTCTGCTAAAAAAAAACATCCTCATTTCTCTTACTGTTGGTAAACCATTCATGTATTGCTTACTCAACTAGGGTACGTTATCATCTTTGTCCTCATACCTCATAGTTGCGTTCCAACTTACATCACCCTTTATCCTTGGTGTATGGCATGCGTACTGTCCTATCTCTCACTCCCATAATAAGAGGAAATAAGCATTTGGCTGCAGTCCAAATATAGAGTTCTTGTTCCAAGATTAGAGATGGTACATTCCACCTTGCCAGTACACATTTAAATCTAAGTTGAAACGTGCCACATATGTCTTTGCATCACAGTCATCTCGATATCAAAGTTACTCCCATGGAAAACTGGTCTCAAACCTACTGGGGTTTACACACATTCCTTGGTCATCTCCTCTAGGTCTATAGGGTGCCATCATTTTAGGGGTCATCCCTCTTCCCTTATGCATCCAGAGAGTGCCCTACTCATCTGCCCTTTGGATCCCATGAGTCCATGAAGGTGATCAATCTCCTAACCCATGGCCCTCAGACAACGATAGTTGTTACCTCCCGACCCTATGGTCATGTGCAACTAGGGAATTAGGCAACTCCTACTTCCATCGGTCTTATCCCTACCTGACCCTAGGATAGACTTAGGATTCTCTTATAGTACATGTTCAACTTAGAACCTTACCCAATCCTTCATCATCTCTTTCCACATTCAAGGGTTGTCTTTCATCCTTTCATAAGGGTCATGGTGACCTGCCTACCTTGGTCAGGCCCCATACTGGTTACCTCAATGGTAACACATCCTTATGCACTTAGAGATGGATATCTATGGGTCTATAGGTTCATTCTCATACCATGTACTTTTCACTTAGCTTCTCAAGATCCTATGAGGCCTCTTTAGGTTAACTTAAACCAACAAAACGGGTATACACTCTACCAAAGGGTCCCTTTCCTAGGATGGGAGGAAAACTTCACCTCGATAACAAAGGTCACAAACGTCCTTAGGGTTTATATTTACATGTGCATTCTTGACCCTAGCAAGCCATTAAGGCACAAGCGGACCACCTGCCAAGTCATGCTAGGTTACACTTATACTCATCCTTGACATTGGGTCAAGATTATACCTTCCCATGTCTTCAACTTAGTTAGGAGGGGTTCATCAAACATACCTTAAACTTAAGGGGCTTCCCTTATCCTCTATACATGAGGAGTACCATGCTCGAAACTATAGTGTAACATCCCTGACCTGGGTTATGCTTTAACCCTAGGTGTTTTGATTAAGAAATATGGTTATATTCTTAATCTTATCTTGTGAAAAGTAATTAAGGCTCAAGAGGAGCTTATGTTTCAATTTTGGTCCCAATTGAATAATGTTGAAGCAATGTTTGCTTATTTTGGACCAATGTGCAAATTACCCAAGTTGAGGGGTTAACTTGCAAATGTTACATAAAAATATGTTCCTCTGATGTTGAGACATCATAAGAATGAATATGATGTAGTGGTATGGTTTCCACAAGCTTGGGCACCAAGTTAAAGCTTGTAGAGCAATGTTTGTGCATTAAAACCTAGTTTTGGTGTAAAGTGCAATTTACCCAAAACCTAGGGTTACATATGAAAATTACCACTTCAATAAGGTCCCTAATGTTTCTTTGAATCATTTTAAGCAAAGATAATGAGAGGGGCGCCTCATTTGAGTTAAGTTGGAGGAGAGAGAATCTTGATATTAAAATAATCAAGATTTAAGCTTAATTGGAACCCTAACTCAATTTAATGCAAGAATAAATAAAATAATTTGAAGGACCTTCAAAAAAAATTAATATGGTTGGTTTCATATGGGTGTTTAAATCCTCAAGCCTTGCAAAGGCACGAGCATATCCTAAGGAGGTGAATTTCCACTCACCATTATTATAAGAAAAAGAAATCCCACTCAAAAATGGATATTGATATTATAAGGGTTAAGGTGCTTAATTTCTTTTCCCTTTATTCTTGGATAATGGAAGGGAGATCGGTGGGGATAGAGATGACTTTGAATACAAGAAACCAAGGGGGAGATGGTGGCAATATTTTTGGAATAAAAATACTTTTATAAAAGTATTTTCTCTCTCATTGAATTTCTTATAAAAAACCCTTTCCAAGCCAAATGAAAGGCTTTTTCGTTTCCACTCCATCTCTTTGCTTGCAAACCGACCAAGGGAGCTAGAGAGAACCCGTAGGACGACCCCCAACCTGTTGGTAAGGTTCTTGATCCATTTCTCCTTGATTCCATGGTAGAAATCGAAAATAAATTATGGATTTCTTCTTATTTCGATCTCCTCTTCAACCCTTGCCAATCTTTTCAACCAAAAGCTTGAGGATGAGCCTAAGGGGAGTTGCAAAAGCTTCATCCACCATTTTTGGTGTGATATTGGAGCTTTGTAGCTCAATTTGAGGTGGGTTTTATAACTTGAAACCCTAACTTTGTTATTGCATTCAATTCCCCATCAAATAATGATCATTTCTCTATTTACAAATATTGATTTGGTTGATTGATGCAATCTCCATAGAAATCACAGCAGGTTTTGTGGGTCTAGAGCTTGATGATGATAACATCATCATAAGCACACACCTCCCCAAATATCTAGACCAAACGGTTTCAGTCAAATGTCCAAACGGTTTCACAAACTGTTTGGGAGCAAACGGTTTCAAACCATTTGGAATGAAACGGTTTCACTAAACCGCATAGAATCAAACGGTTTAAGACCGTTTGGTGATGTTGACCAGGGTTGACCATTTGAGGATTTATTAATAATGATCTAGGTTAAAGACCCATCAATTATTATTGATTAACTCCAATTGGTTCATGAGTTGAAGGTCCATCAATCACCTAAACCCTAATCGGGTTGAGTGTTGATTTCATAAGTGATTGAGTTTGAAACTTGGGTTGATGGACCCAAACGGTTTCAAAACCATTTGGGAATCACCCAAACGGTCTCAAGACCATTTGGGGGTCACCCAAGACCGTTTGTAGGTCTAGGGTTGAGTATGGTTAGGTATTTGAATATTCAAACATATGGCATAAACCCTAATCGGCTAAGTGTTGATTTTGCAATTGAATGAGTTGATGCTTTGGGTTGATTGACCCAAACGGTTTCAAAACAATTTTGGGATCACCCAAACGGTCTCAATACCGTTTGGGGGTCACCCAAGACCATTTTTAGGTCTAGGGTTGGATATGGTTAAGTGTTTGAAGATCCAAAGATATGGTATTAACCCTAATCAGCTAAATGTTGATTTTGCATTGGAATGAGTTGATGTTTTGGGTTGATTGACCCAAACGGTTTCAAAACCATTTTTGGATCACCCAAACGATCTCAAGACCATTTGGTGATCACCCAAGACTGTTTGGAGGTCTAGGGTTAAGTATGGTTGAAAAATTGAAGGTTCAAAGATATTAAGTTGACGTACAATCAATTGCTGATTTGGTGACCAATCCTAGGATCCAAACCCTAATTGAATGATATGGTTGATGATGATGTGATGGGCAAACGGTCTCAAGACTGCTTGGAGGTCATCCAAACGATCCCAAGACTATTTGGGGGTCACACAAGACCGTTTTGAGGTCTAGGGTTGACTATGGTTAGGTGTTTGGAGATCTAAAGGTATTGAGTTGAAGAGTAATCAATTGTTGATTTGGTGAGAAATCCAATGAACCAAACGCTAATTGGTTGACTTGGATTTTGATGTTGACATGGGAAAATGGTCTCAAGACCGTTTGGAGGTCATCCAAACGACCTCAAGACCGTTTGGGGTCATTTCATGCCCAATTTGGATGAAGGCTCAATGGTTTCAAAGTAACCAATCTCACATTGATTAATGTTGAAGGATCAACGATTCCAAATTCAAACCCTAATTGATGATCAATTGAGGGTCAATCGAGGGTCAAATAAGTTTAAGGTTGACCTATTTAACTTAATTGAAGTATGGTGATAGGTCCAATTGATGATTGCTTACATGAATTCAATGGTTGAAGGATTCAACATTGGAAACCCTAATTTAATTGGAGTGATTGAGACCCTTTTTGGTCCTTGCGGTTTTGAGGGGGTTTGGACCAAACGGTCTCAAGACCGTTTGAGTCCAAACGGTCTCAAGACCATTTGGGACCAAATGATCCCAAACCGTTTAGGTGCATGCGGTTTCAAAAAGTCAACTTTGGCAAACGGTCTTCACCACCTACTTTACTAAACGGTTTTGAGTATTCAACCAAGACTGTTTGAGGTATGATTGGTCAAGACCATTTGAGGTCCAAGTGACCAAGATCATTTGGAAAGTAAATAATCAAATTTTATGAACACTTAAAGTGAATAAAGGTCAATGGTTTAAGTGGTCAATTACATGATGTAAATCAATGGTGTTTATAATAATGGTACCTTTAATGAGATAGGGTGATTAGTACCCTTCAAGTAGCTAAGCCCTAATGATCATGGTGATAATGACATAACCCATGATGTCAATTCTTCTTCAATATTGAGCTGACTTAGCATAATCAAGGTTGAAGCAAACATCATCTTGTAGAAGATGAAAGAGAAGATTTCCTACATGATTGGTAATCAAGTAATAGACTTCCTATATGAATGAATGTTTAATTAGGGTATGATCCTTCATAGTGAGATCATGAAACCCTAATTATGAGGGTTCATGAATCATAACCCTAACTGAGGATATTGATGGAAGTAATCTTACTACATGATGATGGTGTGATCTTAATTCATAGTGATGGTATGATATACCCTAATTCAGGGTACTTTGATGATCACTCCTACTTGGGGTGAATAGTAAACCCTAATTTAGGGTGATGTGATATGAATAGTAAATCCTAATCTAGGGTGATGTGATGTGAATAGTAAACCCTAATTGTGGGTTATGGAATAAGAAACCCTAATGGAGGGTGATGACATGAGAAACCCTAATTGGGGGTGATGTCATGAGAAACCCCAATTGGGATGAACTGTAAGTCTAATTATGGTTTATTGAATATGAAACCCTAGTTTTAAGTGATGTTATGTGGAACCCTGATATTATGATATGGTGTAAGACTCAATTCAAGGTGATGTCATGTGATGATATATGAAACCCTAGAGATGGTTTAATAGCCATTACACCAAAGAGAGGTGTGGCTAAAATAATTAAATAAGATGAATATGTTATAGACATGAAGGATAGGGTTGATGAACCATGTGAATGATAAGATGGTGATTTTAATGAATAAGGATCTAAGAGACAAGATGATGCCTAGGTCCTTGTACAACCATCTCTATACATGAGTAATAACATATACACCTTACAATGATGAGGACATGAAACTTTTAGGAATGATGTATGTTATACTAAATAATGATGTGGATAACATCCTAAGAGTTGAAATACCTAAAATAGTTGATAATGGTTTATCTTATATGAACAATGTATATCAGTTGGATAAGTCCATATCGTTAAAGACAATTGGACAATTCGAATGTGTGACCCATGCACCATATGATGAAAGTAACAAGTTAGTGGATAAAGTATTAACAGGGAAATACCTTAATACAAAGTTAGTTGATTAACTTAAGAATATGGAAATGAAAAGAAAGTGATACATTCAGATATGATAGATATCACATTCAGCATTTTAGAGTAAGCATACCTTGATGGACCCCTAATCCAACATTCTTGGATACGAAACACATGAAGGGTGTGTCATGCAATTGTTACAATAAAGATGTAATAAACTCAATGTACTTTGATAAGTGTTGACCAATATACATTGAGAATGGGGTAAGCTAATCAATGAGTATAACGTAATTATATCATGACAGGGATGAGAAATGAACTCATGCTTTGAATTAATGATCATTAATGATATATGATAAGAATGGTAATCATAAGAAAATACTTATGATGTCTTGGATGCTCCTAGAGGTGTGGAGTAATACATTAGGGTTGAACTAATAATGTGAGCATGAAACCCTAATTAAAGCATGACGGGAAACCCTAACCCTAATTTTGGGTAAAGGGGATGAAAAACCCTAATTGATAGATAACCCTAATCCTGATAAAGGACGGTGGTGTTACTAATGTTTCATATGATGTGACAAATGATTTACATGACTGTTATCATGTCTATTAACCATGTAGACATCATGAGATGATGAACATAGCCAGATATGAGCTATGACTTTCATATAATTAACATGTTATATGGCCTTATGTGCCCAATGTTGTTGCTGCTTAGTAAAAGTAACAAAATGTGCATGAACCTTATGAGTTCCGTGAGTAAGTTATTGCCTAGTGAAAGGTGTCAAAACATTTATTAGGCTTTGAGAGCCATGTGAGATACTTGTGTAACAAGTATTATGCATACCTCGGTCTGAGGACCCGGAGGTAATAGTTACCTAACAAATGGTAACAGTGATAGTAATGAATTGAGGGTATGAAAACCCAACGTTGATAAGTATGATAATGATATTGCTGAGGGAAGTGAAATTTCAAAGAAATGAAATGAGGGACTGAGATCCCAATGTCCTATAAGGACTGAGAAAGTGATTGATGAAAATAGTACATGTTTCCTTATAGCATTTGTCTGAATAAGTTATGTTTGAGAACTTGACTTATGCTAAAAGAATATGCTAATGTACTTAATTAATTAAGTGAAATCATTTCATGTAGAGCCCTGACCATAGATCCATCATCGTCAGCAATAGGTGATGGTGTAACGGGTGCTCCGCGGCAAAACCCAGAACGCATATTTTGAATATGTGGGGGCAATGGGCGATTGTATCCTAACGTCCTAATGAGGGAATTGATGAAAGGTAAACAACAAACCTCTCAATCCTTCATTACTTGTACCGGGATGGATGTATCACGAATCCCCTGATGATTGGGATAGATGCAGTATACATCTACCAATAATGTTAATGTCAGATCGATGGAGATAAACATGAGATCTCACGATCACGAAGAGAGTACAACACGCCACTGTAACTCTAATAGAGAAGTTGCCAGTATACCCTGGAAAGCTATATATATAGCAGAGACACAAGATGTCCTGCATGTAATCTCACGTTGAGCGAGATATGGGAGGTCTTGGTAGCCGGATCTACCTTTGACCTTGTATGGTATCGATTTCGACTTCGTAGTGATCGGTTGGAGCATGAGCGGTATACCTCATCTCCTCAGGGCATAAGTGTGATTGTAAAATGTAATCAGCCGTTTAGCATGTTTGCTTAAGGATTGAATACAGAAATTCATTGGTTGATGTTATACTTCTTTTATGCAACACTAATTGATAAATGTTATTCATATCTCTTTACATTCAATGCAAGTAGATATGTGAAATATGAATCTACCATGAGTAGATACAATGCTCTTCTTAGGAAAGGAAATTACTTTACTCTGTTCATTCAATGATTAATATTGTTGTTATTATATAAGAACTCCTGTTCAATTTTAATTATAATAAACTTCTAAGTGTATCTGATAGTATCTTCTGCTCATATAGGAGGAGAAGAACTTGAAGATGACTGGGTCACATGAGGAGTATGTTGCATAAAGTAGCAATGTTGCATCAAGGAGGGATGCAGGGGATCAGAGCAGAGAAGAACATACACCTGCACATCCCCAGTTTGACCTAGCCATGATAGAAAGTCCAGGTTTCCTTGCTATGTTTGAGCAATTTAGTACAACTATGATACACATAGTAGATCGTGCATTAGCAATGCAACCTAGACTACCAATCCCCAATTATGAAGTGTTGAACTTCAATAGGTTACCTACTCAGCCTCAACCTGTTAGAGTAATGAATAATGATGAAAGAAATAGGATACAATCTGAAACTAGGATCTGCCATATGTGTCGGAAGCCTGGACATATCAGACCTAATTGTCCAGAGAAGGAATATAAAGGAAGAATTGAGAAAAGGCCTATCCAAATCCAGGAATAGAGGCCTGGCAGTTCCAAAAAGAAGAATTTTTTGGTACCGTCAGTACAACCAGGGCCTAGTGCACCAAGGCAATGGATATCTAGAAAGGGTAAAGAAGCCACTAAACCACATCTAGCACCCAGGATTTTCTACCAATGTAGAAAGGTAGGGCATCTGGCAAGAAATTATTCATCCAGAAATGTTATGGTGAGTCAACCTCTGAGGCAGAGTCAGCCTAAGGCAATGATCAATCCACAAATCATGATAGGTTAGACAAAATAATGTCATTCTTATATGTCTTTTTATGGTTTCCTGAGTTAATTTGAGAAGGTAATTGATTGATCTTTCTTTGATCAATCCTATGAGGACTTATATTTTGCATAATAAACATTATAGATGTTTCGTGTTGCTCTTACCTCTATGAGAAGAAGATGAGGTATTGAAGAGATTCCTGGATAAAATCTAGTAATGTTAAGTCTTATACTTGTGATAATATGAAAAGGAAGGAATAAGATAGTATAAAAAGTGCATACTACTTAATCTCAGTATTTATATACCCTGGCCAGGTATACAATTATTGATGATAAAGTGAGTATGGAAACTCTTAGATTGTAATCTTTTCTGATACAATCTAATGAGTATCATGAAATAAGAAATATGGAATGAATAAATGTGTTATATCCTAAGCACAAGAAAGAGAAGTTTGAGATAACCTCAGAGGAGCATGTTTGTATGAGGAATTAGAAGTATAATCCTCATAAGATAAGAATGAGAATAAGGAAGATAAACCCTGCTCAATAAAGTGTAAGTATTATAAAGATCCTTTCCATAATGTGGAAATGGAAAATGTGATGAGATCCTAAGATGATCATAAACATGCTAGATAACAATAAATAAGGGAATAATGTTATGTAATCATCCTTATGGATTCCTATGCTGAGGGCAAGGGACCTAGGATGAGATAAAAGAGTAATGATTCATGAGTAGATGAAAATACATGAAATAATAAGAGGAATATGATTCCTTGATTCTCTTTCCTTTCAGGGACATGGCAATCAAGTGGGTCTTAGGAAACTTGATGTGTATAATATAAAGATGTTTATGTGATGAATACTTAGAAAGGTATCAGTTTATCTTGGACTTTGGCTCCAAGATGAAGATATATGTGACAAGTAATGTCCCAAGAGGAAAGGAAGATAAAGATGTGATGTGTTTTCAGCACATGTAATAGGTATCAAGTAAGAAATCCTGGTATCTAAAGAAATATCAGATGATCTATGTTGACTATCTGGAATGGTCAACTATGAAATCAAATTAATCATGTAAAATAGTATGAACATCACATGTTATGGGTTTATGTTTGGCATAAACATAACAATTGAAGATGTCTTTAAGATAAGCTCTTGATTAATAAGTAACCTTTCCTTATGATGAGAGAATGTAAAACTAATGAGATAGTTAGTGCAAGTAATAAGGAAAGCTAGCATGGTGTTATCAGGTGATATGAAACAACTAGGGCATGAAAATACTTATATTATCAAGTGGATGACTGAATATAATTGTAATCTTGAAAGAGAAATACTGAACTAAGGAACATGGGAATATATGTTCCATGTGAATCATTCCATGATAAACTTGTGTGGGATAATTTTTTATAGATAAAAACTCTGTGATGTCTCCATAATAATGATATGTTATGTGAGGACATAATGATATGATGCTTAAATAATATATGTTTCCCTCTATCTGAGATTTCGGGGACGAAATTCTTGTTAGGGGTTTATAATTTGTAACATCCCAGACCTGGGTTATGCTTTAACCCTAGGTGTTATGATTAATAAATATGGTTATATGCTTAATCTTATCTTGTGAAAAGTAATTAAGGCTCAAGAGGAGCTTATGTTTCAATTTTGGTCCCAATTGAATAATGTTAAAGCAATGTTTGCTTATTTTGGACCAATGTGCAAATTACCCAAGTTGAGGGGTTAACTTGCAAATGTTACATAAAAATATGTTCCTCTGATGTTGAGACATTATAAGAATGAATATGATGTAGTGGTATGGTTTCCACAAGCTTGGGCACCAAGATAAAGCTTGTAGAGCAATGTTTGTGCATTAAAACCTAGTTTTGGTGTAAAGTGCAATTTACCCAAAACTTAGGGTTCAATATGCACATTACCACTTCAATAAGGTCCCTAATGTTTCTTGGTATTATTTTAAGCAAAGATAATGATAGGGGCGCCTCATTTGAGTTAAGTTGGAGGAGAGAGAATCTTGATATTAAAATAATCAAGATTTAAGCCTAATTGGAACCCTAACTCAATTTAATGCAAGAATAAATAAAATAATTTGAAGGACCTTCAAAAAAAATTAATATGGTTGGATTCAGATGTGTTTGGAAATCCTCAATCCTTGCAAAGGCACGAGCATATCCTAAGGAGGTGAATTTCCACTCACCATTATTATAAGAAAAAGAAATCCCACTCAAAAATGGATATTGATATTATAAGGGTTAAGGTGCTTAATTTCTTTTCCTTTTATTCTTGGATAATGGAAGGGATCTCGGTGGGGATAGATATGACTTTGCATACAAGAAACCAAGGGGGATATGGTGGCAATAATTTTGGAATAAAAATACTTTTATAAAAGTATTTTCTCTCTCATTGAATTTCTTATAAAAAGACCCTTTCCAAGCCAAATGAAAGGCTTTTTCGTTTCCACTCCTTCTCTTTGCTTGCAAACCGAACAAGGGAGCTAGGGAGAACCAGGAGGACGACCCCCAACCTGTTGGTAAGGTTATTGATCCATTTCTCCTTGATTCCATGGTAGAAATCGAAAATAAATTGTGGATTTCTTCTTATTTCGATCTCCTCTTCAACCCTAGCCAATCTTTTCAACCAAAATCTTGAGGACGAGCCTAAGGGGATTTGAAAAAGCTTCATACACCATTGTTGGCGTGATCTTGGAGCTTTGGAGCTCAATTGGAGGCGGTTTTTATAACTTGAAACCCTAAATTTGTTATTGCATTCATTTCCCCATCAAATAATGATCATTTCTCTATTTACAAATATTGATTTGGTTGATTGATGCAATCTCCATGGAAATCACAGAAGGTTTCGTGGGTCTAGAGCTTGATGATTATGACATCATCATAAGAACACACCTCCCCAAATATCTAGAGCAAACGGTTTTGGTCAAATGCCCAAACGGTTTCACAAACCGTTTGGAATGAAACAGTTTCACTAAACCGCATAGAAGCAAACGGTTTAAGACCGTTTGGTGATGTTGACCAGGGTTGACCATTTGAGGATTTGTTCATAATTATATAGGTTAAAGACCCATCAATTATTATTGATTAACTCCAATTGGTTCATGAGTTGAAGGTCCATCAATCACCTAAACCCTAATCGGGTTGAGTGCTGATTTCATAAGTGATTGAGTTTGAAACTTGGGTTGATTGACCCAAATGGTTTCAAAACCGTTTGGGAATCACCAAAACGGTCTCAATACCGTTTGGGGGTCACCCAAGACCGTTTGTAGGTCTAGGGTTGAGTATGGTTAGGTATTTGAAGATTCAAACATATGGTATAAACCCTAATCGGCTAAGTGCTGATTTTGCAATTGAATGAGTTGATGCTTTGGGTTGATTGACCCAAACAGTTTCAAAACCATTTGAGGATCACCCAAATGGTCAAGACCGTTTGGGGGTCACCCAATACTGTTTGGAGGTCTAGGGTTGGATATGGTTAAGTGTTTCAAGATCCAAAGATATGGTATTAACCCTAATCGGCTAAGTGCTGATTTTGCATTGGAATGAGTTGATGTTTTGGGTTGATTGACCCAAACGGTTTCAAAACCATTAGGCGATCATCCAAACGGTCTCAAGACCGTTTGGTGATCACCCAAGACCATTTGGAGGTCTAGGGTTAAGTATGGTTGAGCAATTGAAGGTTCAAATATATTAAGTTGACGTACAATCAATTGTTGATTTGGTGACCAATTCTAGGATCCAAACCCTAATTGAATGATATGGTTGATGATGATGTGATGGGAAAACGGTCTCAAGACCATTTCAAGGTCATCCAAATGATCCCAAGACCGTTTGGGGGTCACCCAAGACCGTTTGTAGGTCTAGGGTTGACTATGGTTAGGTGTTTGGAGATCTAAAGGTATTGAGTTGAAGAGTAATCAATTGCTGATTTGGTGAGCAATCCAATGAACCAAACCCTAATTGGTTGACTTGGATTTTGATGTTGACATGGGAAAACGGTCTCAAGACCATTTGGAGGTCATCCAAACGGCCTAAAGACCGTTTGGGGTCAGGTCATGCCCAATTTGGATGAAGGCTCAATGGTTTCAAAGTAACAAATCTCACATTGATTAATGTTGAAGGATCAACGATTCCAAACCCTAACCCAATTGATTCAAACCCTAATTGATGATCAATTGAGGGTCAAATCAGTTGAAGGTTGACCTATTTAACTTAATTGAAGTATGGTGATAGGTCCAATTGATGATTGCTTACATGAATTCAATAGTTGAAGGATTCAACATTGGAAACCCTAATTTAATTGGAGTGGTTGAGACCCTTTTTGGTCCTTGCGGCTTTGAGGGGGTTTGGACCAAATGGTCTCAAGACCATTTGGGACCAAACGATCCCAAACCGTTTAGGTGCATGCGGTTTCAAAAAGTCAACTTTGGCAAACGGTCTTCACCACCTACTTTACTAAACGGTTTTGAGTATTCAACCAAGACCATTTGAGGTATGATTGGTCAAGACCATTTGAGGTCCAAGTGACCAAGATCATTTGGAAAGTAATTAATCAAATTGTATGAACACTTAAAGTGAATAAAGTTCAATGGTTTAAGTGGTCAATTACATGATGTAAATCAATGGTGTTTATAATAATGGTACCTTTAATGAGATAGGGTGATTAGTACCCTTCAAGTTGTTAAGCCCTAATGATCATGGTGATAATTACATAACCCATGATGTCAATTCTTATTCAAGATTGAGTTGACTTAGCTTAATCAAGGCTGAAGCAAACATCATCTTGTAGAAGATGAAAGAGAAGATTTCCTACATGATTGATAATCAAGTAATAGACTTCCTATATGAATGAATGTTTATTTAGGGTATGATCCTTCAAAGTGAGATCATGAAACCCTAATTATGAGGGTTAATGAATGATAACCCTAACTGAGGATATTGATGGAAGTAATCTTACTACATGATGATGGTGTGATCTTAATTCATAGTGATGGTATGATATACCCTAATTCAGGGTACTTTGATGATCACTCCTACTTGGGGTGAATAGTAAACCCTAATTTAGGGTGATGTGATATGAATAGTAAATCCTAATCTAGGGTGATGTGATGTGAATAGTAAACCCTAATTGTGGGTTATAGAATAAGAAACCCTAATGGAGGGTGATGACATGAGAAACCCTAATTGGGGGTGATGTCATGAGAAACCCCAATTGGGATGAACAGTAAGTCTAATTATGGTTTATTGAATATGAAACCCTAGTTTTAAGTGATGTTATGTGGAACCCTGATATTATGATATGGTGTGAGACTCAATTCAGGGTGATGTCATGTGATGTTATATGAAACCCTAGAGATGGTTTAATAGCCATTACACCAAAGAGAGGTGTGGCTAAAATAATTAAATAAGATGAATATGTTATAGACATGAAGGATAGGGTTGATGAACCATGTGAATGATAAGGTGGTGGTTTTAATGAATAAGGATCTAAGAGACAAGATGATGCCTAGATCCTTGTACAACCATCTCTATACATGAGTAATAACCTATACACCTTACAATGATGAAGACGTGAAACTTTTAGGAATGATGTATGTTATACTAAATAATGATGTGGATAACATCCTAAGAGTTGAAAAACCTAAAATAGTTGATAATGGTTTATCTTATATCAACAATGTCTATCAGTTGGATAAGTTCATATCGTTAAAGACAATTGGACAATTCTAATGTGTGACCCATGCACCATATGATGAAAGTAACAAGTTAGTGGATAAAGTATTAAGAGGGAAATACCTTAATAAAAAGTAAGTTGATTAACTTAAGAATATGGAAATGAAAAGAAAGTGATACATTTAGATATGATAGATATCACATTCAGCATTTTAGAGTAAGCATACCTTGATGGACCCCTAATCCAACATTCTTGGATAAGAAACACATGAAGGGTGTGTCATGCAATTATTACAATAAAGATGTAATAAACTCAATGTACTTTGATAAGTGTTGACCAATATATCTTGAGAATGGGGTAAGCTAATTAATGAGTATAATGTAATTATATCATGATAGGGATGAGAAATAAACTCATGCTTTGAATTGATGATCATTAATGAAATATGATAAGAATGGTAATCATAAGAAAATACTTATGATGTCTTGGATGCTCCTAGAGGTGTGGAGTAATACATTACGGTTGAACTAATAATGTGAGCATGAAACCCTAATTAAAGCATGACGGGAAACCCTAACCCTAATTTTGGGTAAAGGGGATGAAAAACCCTAATTGATAGATAACCCTAATCATGATAAAGGATGGTGGTGTTACTAATGTTTCATATGATGTGACAAATGACTTACATGATTGTTATCATGTCTATTAACCATGTAGACATCATGAGATGATGAACATAGCCAGATATGAGCTATGACTTTCATATAATTAACATGTTATATGGCCTTATGTTCCCAATGTTGTTGCTGCTTAGTAAAAGTAACAAAATGTGCATGAACCTTATGAGTTCCATGAGTAAGTTGTAGTGAAAGGTGGCAAAACATTTAATAGGCTTTGAGAGCCATGTGAGATACTTGTGTAACAAGTATTATATATACCTCGGTCTGAGGACCCGGAGGTAATAGTTACCTAACAAATGGTAATAGTGATAGTAATGAATTGAGGGTATGAATACCCAACGTTGATAAGTATGATAATGATGTTGCTGAGGGAAGTGAACTTTCAAAGAAATGAAATGAGGGACTGAGATCCCAATGTCCTATAAGGACTGAGAAAGTGATTGATGAAAATAGTACATGTTTCCTTATAGCATTTGTCTGAATAAGTTATGTTTGAGAACTTGACTGATGCTAAAAGAATATTCTAATGTACTTAATTAATTAAGTGAAATCATTTCATGTAGAGCCCTGACCATAGATCCATCATCGTCAGTAATAGGTGATGGTGTAACGGGTGCTCTGCGGCAAAACCCAGAATGCATATTTTGAATATGTGGGGCAATGGGTGACTATATCCTGACGTCCTAATGAGGGAATTGATGAAAGGTAAACAACAAACCTCGCAATCCTTCATTACTTGTATCGGGATGGATGTATCACGAATCCCCCGATGATTGGGACAGATGCATTACACATCTTCCAATAATGTTAATGTCGGATCGATGCAGATAAACATGAGATCTCACTATCGCAAAGAGAGTACAGCACGCCACTGTAACTCTAATAGTGAAGTTGCCAGTATACCCTGGAAAGCTATATATATAGCAGAGACACAAGATGTCTTGCATGTAATCTCACGCTGACTGAGATATGGGAGGTCTTGGTAGTCGGCTCTACCTTTGACCTTGTATGGTACCAGTTTTTACTTCACAGTGGTCGGTTGGAGCATGAGCGGTATACCTCATCTCCTCAGGTCATAAGTGTGATTGTAAAATGTAATCATCCATTTAGCATGTTTGCTTAAGGATGGAATATGTAAATTCATTGGTTGATGTTATACTTCTTTTATGCAACACTAGTTGATAAATGTTATTCATATCTCTTTACATTCAATGCAAGTAGATATGTGAAATATGAATCTACCATGAGTAGATACAATGCTCTTCTTAGGAAAGGAAATTACTTTACTCTGTTCATTCAATGATTAATACTGATGTTATTATATAAGAACTCTTGTTTAGTTTTAATTATAATAAACTACTATAACAATGTTTTGGTGGAGGGTTATATCTCCCGCTGGGACAATTTACAATTGTCTCACCCCCATGGGATCCAATGTTTTTAGGTAATCGCAGAAGAAGAAGCAGGAACCCAATAGCAAGAGAAAAGTATCAACAATATCAGGGACAGTAGTTATGACTCAGGTGGAGGCACTGGCTGCCAAGTTTTGTCTAGATAGTAGTCCTATGTGTCGTCTTTGTACTCTCAGGTCCTTAGAGTTTATAGTTAGTGTTTTAATGAATCGATTCGAGATTTTAGCTTGATGCCTCGAAGTTTTATGTTGTCTATATATTATGTCTTGAGACAGTTGATGTTGTAAGTCTTGAGAAGAGATAGTGCAAGACATGTACTTTGAAACAGAATGTAAATGTTACACTTTGGTTCTTAAATAAAAAGATTTCCTATGTGTGGATCTCTTTGCAAAAAGTTTAAATTTTTAGTGATTTTCAGTAATCTGCTGCAAATGATTCACTTCTTCTTAGTTAATCTGGTGTTTTGTAAGTTGGATGCCACATATAGCAACTTAATTCTCGTCATGAACATTAGGTATACCACTTCCCCTCTTAGGCCTAGGAACCCTAGGTTTACTTTTTGATGACCAACTGCATGCTCAATCTCTTAACCACGAATCAGGCATGTATAAGGTATGACACGCACTTTCTGTCATCCATCTACTTGAGCAACACTTTAGAGTTGAGTCCTCCTTAAGGACAACCAACAAGGTACAAGGCCTCACAACCTGTTACTAAACCTCTCCAGGTCTAAGAAACTCTTCTCCCTATCCCAGGAGGGTAACACCTATACCAAAGGCACAGAGGTATCAGCAGATTCATCCTCTCTCTAGGGTTTTGTTCCTCTCATGGCAACCAAGACATCAGCAACCTCTAGGGATCAATCATCTGGTGACCACTATCATCCACTTAGGTCACATCATCCTCAACTCCCTACTTTTCCTCATATCTCAGAGTCTAGGATTCCAACCTTCTTGCTTGGTTTTCTGTTCTCTCTCTAGAGATAACACTACAACCAACCTCACCATTAGAGGTCCTCTCTTTATGAAGGATCAACCTCAAAAGCATCCTCTACATGGGTGAAGCCTAGGCTCGAACTTATGTTTGCTCAAGATCATCCATAGCCCTTTATGCTTATTTCATAAGTCGTCCATCATGATTCCTTAACCAGGGTTTCATCCTACTGTCAGCACTACTGACATGCCCTAGGTGCAAGCTATACGCTACTTGCACAATTCCATAGGGTTCTATAGGTTTTTCTCTAACCTCATTAATGAAGGAGTTAGCCTTCACTCTAACATGCACGACCCTTCCCAGGGTTGGGTCGCCAAAGGTACTAGGTCATCCAACCTCTCATGGCTCATATGTCATCCAAGGCATGTCCATCCAAACACCTGGTTTAACTCATCATGTCATCTCTCCTTCACTTAGGGTTAGGGTTAACATCATCCTCGGAGGATGTGCCAGGTCTCTACTTGTAATGGAGATCTCTATCTCTAAGATTAACTCTCTTTATATATCCACCTGATAAGAAGGTCTAGCCTCAGGTCTCTTTTGAGGGCATGACAACTTATGTCATATGAGCTAAGCATGTATCTATTCTTTAGTTTGTGCTTAATCTATTAAGCTTATGTCCATGACATCTTATTTACATGCTTTTCATTAATTTGATGGAGGATTCCTTAGACCTTATTAACCTTACCCATACCTTAAGAGGGTGAGGAGAAGAGAGAAAGCCCTAATCCTTAAGGTCCTTAACAGAATTTGTGATGAGAAGGGATGAATAAGATGAGAAATTCCTAAAGGTATCTTATTTCAATTCATACCCTAAGACTTTGGCCAGGCAGTCACACGGATTCGGGAGTCCTCATATTCCGACTAGCGGTGCGGAAGAAAATATTGCCAGCCCCCGGTCGTGATCCTTTTCTAGACACCTCTGTCTTTCAGAAAATCCTCTAATAACTCCCTTGGGTTCTATAGAGTTTGTAAAATTTAATAATTATTAATGGTTAAGTGAGGAACCTATGCTCTGAGACCGAGAGGTTGTAGAGCCTCAACAGCACTTCTTGGGAAAGGAAGGTGATGAAACCCCGACAAGAGTGGCTTAAGGTTTCTGAGGAATCGATCTTGAGAAATCATGACATACAGGAAATCATGATTGAAGATCACCATACACCGTGGTACTACCAAGATAATAAGTGACAGTAATACTTTAGATGTCTAAGATAAAGTTGCATGTGGTATATGACCATGCAAGCTGAGGGAGAAGGACGAACACCAGTAACCCAGCCGAGGGAGAAGGACGAACACCATAACCCCTCGAGTAGGTGGGGCCTACATGGGCATTTGGCATGCTAGTCTTGAGTTGTGCGGTCCAGGCAAGTTGGAAAGGGTTGTCCATGGTGATGTAGCCACCCTTGCACTGGTATTCCGTGATCGGGAGCTGGGTGTCCATGGGCCATTCTGGGTCTGCACTGAAATGGGGCAATATTATGAGGCCATATAGTTGAGCCTTGACGAGGACGTCAAGAGTCTAAGTGGGGGAGATTGTAACATCCCAGGATTTGAGGCCTCGGATAACATGATGTTAAAAGGAATGATTTGACTACCCATATCACCAAGGTGCACCTCCTTTTCTGGGAGCCCATCGCTAAAGAACTCCATAGTTAAGCGTGCTCAACTTGGAGTAGTACTAGGATGGGTGACCAGTCAGGAAGTTGACCCTGGCTTGCGTGTGAGTGAGGACAAAGTATGCAGTTAAGGCTAGTGGAAGTCTGTGGGGACATTCATCATTCCTGAAACTCTACTAGAGCCTTGGGTAGTGGGCCTGGGCATTACAAATGGTATTAGAGCTTGGGTTCCTCACTTAACCATTAATCATTATTAAATTTTACAAACTCCATAGAACCCAAGGGAGTTATTAGAGGATTATCTGAAAGACGGAGGTGTCTAGAAAAGGATCACGACCGGGGGCTGGCAATATTTTCCTCCACACCGCTAGTCAGAATACGAGGACTCCCGAATCCGTGTGACTGCCTGGCTAAAGTCTTAGGATATGAATTGAAATAAGATACCTTTAGGTCTTTCTCATCTTATTCATCTCGTCTCATCACAAATTCTATTAAGGACCTTAAGAATTAGGGTTTTCTCTCTTTCCCTCACCCTCTTGAGGTATGGGTAAGGTCGATAAGGTTTAAGGAATCCTCCATCAAATTAATGAAAAGCATGTAAATAAGATGTCATGGACATAAGCTTAATAGATTAAGCGTAAACTAAAGAATAGATACATGCTTAGGTCATATGACATGGGTTGTCATGGCTCTCAGGAGAGATATGAGGCTAGACCTTCTTGTCAGGAGGATAAGTAAAGAGTTAGTCATGGAGGTAGAGACCTCCATTCAAAGTAGAGACCTGTCACATCCTATGAGGATGATGTTAACCCTAACCCTAAGTGAAGGTTTGAGAGAGAGATGACACGAAGAGTTAGATGTCATGGTAGACCGAGTGTTTGGATGGACATGCCTTGGATGCCATATGAGCCGTGAGAGGTTGGATGGTCGAGTACCTTTGGCGACCCAACCCCAGGAAGGGTCGTGTAGGCTAGAACGAAGGATAGCTCCTTCCTTGTTGATGATATAGAAGAACCCATGGAAACCTCATGAGCTTATATGAGCATGGCATAGTAGGCACCCATAGTACGTCAGTAGTACGAGTAGTAGGTAAGCATATAGAGCTATGGATAATCTTGAGTAAACATAAGTTCGAGCATAGGCTTCACCCACGTAGAGGTATGCTTGTGAGCTTGATCCTTCATGGAGAGAGGACCTCTAATAGTAAGGTTGGATGTGGAGTTAGCTCTAGAGAGAGAAAGTAGGAACCAAGCAAGAAGGTTGGAAGCCTAAAACCCCGAGATATGAGAAACAGTGGGGAGTCGAGGATGATGCGACCTAAGCGGATGATAGTGGTTGACTCATGCATGATCTCTGGAAGCTGATGATATCTTGGTTGTCTTTAGAGGAACCAAACCCTAGAGAGAGGATGATGCTTCAAGTACCTATGTGCCTCTGGTATAGGTGTTTACCTTCTGAGATAGGAAGAAGGGTTCCTTAGACCTAGAGAGGTTTAGTGACAGGTTGTGAGGCCTTGTACCTTGTTGGTTGTCCTTGAGGAGGACTCGATTCTGAAGTGTTGCTCGAGTAGAAAGGATGCCAGGAAGTGTGTGTCATGCCTTATACATGCCTGATTCAAGGTTAATAAATGAGCATGTAGTTGGTCATCAAAAAGTGAACCTAGGGTTCCTAGGCCTAAGAGGGGAAGTAGTGTACCCGATGCTCATGAGGAGATTTGAGTCTCTATAGTTTCGAGGATGGTACTCCTCATGTGTAGAGGTAAAGGAAACCCCTTAAGTTAAAGGTATGTTTGATGAACCCTTCACAGCTAAGTTGATGATAAGGGAAGGTATGATCTTGATCCAATGTTGAGGAATGAGAACAAGTAGACATGCATGGTTAGTAGGTGGTTTGTTTGTGCCTTAGTAGCTGTTGGGTTAATCATGCTCATATGGATGTAAACCCTAAGGATGTTTGTGACCTTGTTGTCAAGAGTTGTAGTTTCCTCCCATCTTGGGAGAGGGACCCTTTGGCAGGGTGTATACCAGTTTTTTTGGTTTAAGTTAACCTAAAAGAGGTCTCATAGGATCTTGAGAAGCTAAGTGAAAAGTACATGGTATGAGAATGAACCTGTAGACCCATAGATATCCATCTCTAAGTGCATGTGGATGTGTTACCATGGAGGTAACCGGTATGGGTCCTGACCAAGGTAGGCAGGTCACCATGACCCCTATGAAAGGATGAAAGTCAGCCCTTGAATGAAGAAAGAGAGATGATGAAGGCTTGGGTAAGGTTCTAAGTTGGACATGTACTATAATAGAATCCTAAGTCTATCCTAGGGTCGGGTGGGGATAAGACCAATGGAAGTAGGAGTTGCCTAATTCCCTAGTTGCACATGACCATTGGGTCGGGAGGTAACATCTATCATTGTCTAAGGGCCATGGGTTAGGAGATTGATCACCTTCATGAGCTCATGGAACCCAAAGGGAAGATGAGTAGGGCACTCTCGGGATGCATAAGGGAAGAGGGATGACCCCAAAAGTGTCGGCACCCTATAGACCTAGAAGAGATGACCAAGGATTGTGTGTAAACCCAAGTAGGTTCGACACCAGTTTTCCATGGAAGTAACCTTTATATCAAGATGATTGTGATGTAGAGACATAGGTGGCACGTTTCAACTTGGATTTAAAGGTGTACTGGCAAGGTGGGATGTACCATCTCTACTCTTGGAACAGGGAGAACTCTGTATTTGGACTGCAGCCAAATGCTTATTTCCTCTTGTTATGGGAGTGAGAGATAGGACAGTATGCATGCCATACACCAAGGATAAAGATGATGTGAGTTGAAGTGTTGCAACGAGATATGAGGACAGAGATGATCACATACCCTGGTGGAGTAAACGATACATGGATGGTTTACAAACACTAAGAGAAATAAGGTAGTCATCTTATGAGGATGCTTTTATCATGAGCTATGAGTCATACAAGGTTGAATTCAAAAACCAAGAAGATGAGCTCAAAGTGTTCTCAATGAAGATAGACTTAGAGTTTGAGTTTGGGATGATAAGTGAAATACATGGAAGTGTATGTTTTCAATGTTACCTAATACATAAGAAGGTGAAGTGGTAATGGATGCTCTGGTTGAGATATATCTGCCTATTTTGGCTAGAAGAGGTTGTTAGACTAACCCTAAGTTTGGAAAAGAAGATATGTTTGGCTAACACTCAGATGTAATGTGATATGTTGAATAAGTTAATGATTGTTTGGTTAGCCAGTCTAGTCATTGACATAATGAAAGGATGGTTTAGAGCCTCAGATGCACTTCTTTGGATAGGAAGGTAATAAAACCCTGATGAGAGTGGTTTAGGGTTTCCGAGGAATCGATCTTGAGGAATCATGACATATAGGAAATCATGATTTTAAGATCACCATACACCATGGTACTGCTGAGATAATGAGTGGTAGCACTACTATGGATGTTGGAGATGAGGCTGCATGTGGTATGTTGCCATGCAATCCAGGAGGAGAAGGATGAACACCAGTAACCCAGTGCATTGATATAAAGGATAAAGAGTCCCCCAAAGGAGAAAGGGAGTTCATCACAATGGATGTTGTAACTCTCCCCTAGACCAAGGAAGGTCGAGATGCAATATGGTTTATGGTAGATCGCCTTACCTAGATGACATGAGAAGGAAAGAGTTCTGTGAAGGGATAGATCTGGTTGAACTACCCATGAGAGAAATGGTTCAACTACACCATGAAGTGATATCAAAGGTTCTTGAGTTTGACCTAAAGGTTCCCTTCCAAAAGGTGGAAATAGGTACATGAAGGACTCGATGTTAGTACAGTTTATCACCCCTAACTAATGGTTAGTATGATCCAGACTAAAGGGGTCTGATGAGAGCATATATGCTCATTTAGGGTGTTAGCTAGAGATAGTTCTTGTCCTATGAAAGATGTGATGATGACCACCATAGCCAGTATCGGGATTTAAAGAATCTCTGTAAGGGAGGTTGTGTCGGTCACCACTTTAGTAAGGTGATGTTGGTGAAAGGACCACGTGATGGTTAGGAAAGGACCACAGTGTGTGTAGATGAAGTCACTTTGATCCTGCAATGGCTGAAAGGAGCCTAGAGACAACGTGAGTCGTGAGCAGATGCAAAGTAGACTGACATGCAGTTCACTGTGGGAGAGTATGTGACATGAAAATCCGACCCCTCTAAGTTATAGCTAAGAGATATGAGTCCCCGATGCATGGGTTCTTTTGACATAGTTTGGTGGAGAAGGTTAAGTTTGATCTTACCCCTCAGGATAAAGTAATATGTGATGAGTTCCATGTGTCCAATTTAGAGCACTATGTGAGGTACCCAGTTCATTTGGTGAGAAATGTAATTTCTCATATTAAAGATATTTGAACAAATAATGATATAACTTGTTTTAAATAAATGGATTTTGTTTACAATAGCCTTGATGGTTGCTTTGAGGGCTTTATTGGATATTGGGCCCAATAACAAGGAAATGGAAAAGGAAATTCAATTATTAAATAAGTAAATGAGAAAATAGAGAAAAGAATGAGGTAGAAACCTCTAGAAGGCAAAAGAATGTAATCCAAAGATGCATTTCGTGCCTTTTGGGTTCCTTGGGTTCCAAGGAGTCCAAAGTTGCAAATAAAAGGCAATAAGAAAAGAAAAGATGAATTAAGTATTTCTTTATTAAGAAAGAAATTGAAAACAATGGGAAAATGTGGAAAACTAGTGGAAAAGGTGTAATTAAGTTATCCTTGATGGATTTTCATATCCAAAATGTTTCTAATGGTAAAAGGAATATCTTTGTAATACTTTTGGAAAGAGATAATAAAATGTCCCGTAATGTACCTTACCTTTTGACAACTTGGTCGTATATTAAAGAGAAGATAAAGGAAACAAAGAGAGGCTAGGAAGGGTGTATATAATTGGTGTTCATTTTGAAAGGAAACACCTTTCTATATCTGTAGATTGGGGCTTGTGTGTATCTCTCACGCAACATGTATTCAGAAAAGGAAACCCAATTTCCATTGGGTTGGAATACCTCTCGACACACCCCCTTCCGTGTCGACCTCCCGCCCATAAGAATTAGGGTTTCTTATAGAACCTATATAAGGGATCATAAGATCCCTCATCCTCCACAGATGTTATAGCCTCCAATCTCCGTAACCTCAAATAGGCATGGTCATCCAACTCTTCCATCCCCCTCGGATGCACTACTTTGCCTCTATCATTAATGCCTTCAAAAGGTAGTCAATAGGAGCGTTGTTACCTTAGACTTTAGCCAAGCATCACGATGAGGATGAAATAGTTCCTCTTTAGTTTAGCTGTGCACCATCATCACCATCCGACAAAGCACCGCACACCTTCTCATGCCCTGATGCACTTTGCCAAGGCATCTCGAGCGAACTCCTTCGTTCTCTCCTGACCAGGGCCTCCTAGAGTCGTGAAGGGGGCCAACGATCGGTGGCCAAGGTTTTGGCACCCCTCAACTAGCGGTCGTAGGGGTAGCAGTGTCAGGATATGGGCTGACACAGATCAGACTCCATGGTCATCCGGGTTGCTGCAACAAACACTGAGCAAGGGGCTGGGTGGACTGAGGACATGCGGTGGCAAAGGAGGGAGGAGGTGAAGTGCTGACAGGCGGCATAGCGAGGAGTTGTCGTTAGAGCTGGAGGGCGGACCGTGTGCACGTCGGCGAGGACGCGCCTGTACAGGAGGTGGTCGCGCCACACACAAGGTAGATCTAGGAGGTGGAGATCTCTCCCAGGCTCTATCACCTTGTCTCAACCGGGCGGCCTGCCAACTCCAGTGAGGAGGCACTGACCGGCCTGGGGTGCCCGTCTGTGATGTTGGCCGAACTCCCGTCGTGGCAGCGGCAACCGCAGGCATGCACAAAACCAGCGAGCATCAGAGAGCGGTGAATCAGAGCAAAGGACAAGTATGCCCCTACTCACAAGTTCAAGACCCAAGGGTTGTTCAGTCTTTTTCATCGATTTTGAGTCAATTTGCTGGTATGTCTATAATACTTAATAAAGCTGACGTGGCCCTGCCCTATTGGCCCAATTGCCTCTATTTTTCATCAATCATAACTAATGATTTGTAACACTAATCAAGACATATTATATATGAAAGTTGATCAGAAAAATACATAGAATTCAATAAAAATATAATGGAAGCCTAATTCCCCTTGTAATTCGAAAAAGTAGATGAGGTTGTCACCTTTAATGGTGTAATTAATGAAAAACCCTAGATTTTGAGGATTAATGAATTGGGAAGGATTATATGGATATTTAAAGTGGAAATTAACTTGTCATTAATAAAGGGATGATTAGATCTAAAGAGAATGATCTTTGTTCATAATTGGCTCAATTTGGAGTTCCATGTACATGATTATGCATTAATGGGCTTAGAAACCCTAATCTAGGTTTTAATGGGTTTTAATGAGATATAATTCGAGATCCTTTGTATAAAACTGATGTTAGGTTAATATTAAGCCTAGTAGATGATAAAAAGACTCTAATGTGAATATGTGAGTAATTAGAGTTTTAAACCTAAGACTGATGTTTTCATAAAAGAGAAATGTTGTGAATAGATCTAAAGGAAACCTAATGAAACCCTAATTTGGATTAGAAACCCTAGAAAGTGGATCCAAGTCAATAAAGTAGATTCTTGATCAGTATGTAGTAAATAGGTTATGTATGCTTTTCAGGATTCTGTGATTGTATGGTGAAATTGCTTTCTTGTATTGGATTGCTTTCTTGGTTGGAAATTGCTATAGCTTGTGAAATCTACTGATCAGGTATGTGGTTACGCTTATGAATAATCGCTTTAGTTTCACGGCGATTTCCGAACGTGTTTATCGGTTGCTTGGAAATAACTGTTGGATGCCTTTTATTTCATGCAACTATAAAGTGACTATGATTATCACCATGAATATATATATATATATATAACTAGCTTAGATCTGAATCCACCTATGTGGCTTGTAAAGGCTAAAAAGGGGTAACCTAGAGTAAGGTCTAGGTTATTGTGGGTTAGAAATTGGGCTACCAAGAGTAGTGCCATGAGACCCTTTAGCATGCCATGAGTTAAGGAGTGGGCTACCTACGGGTAGTGCCATGTGACTCAACCCTAGAAACGGGTTCACCTGTTGGGTGGGATCATGAGGGGTATAATGGGGATAGGATATACATGGATCGCACAGTTATATTTAAATCGTAAAATTGTTTACTAAATTGTAATTGATTGTAATACATTGTTATGGATAATTGCACGATTAGTGTTTCCCCCACATACCAGCTTCGGCTGACCGACGTTTTGTTTGTTGGCGTTTTAGGTACAAAGCCAAAAGGACAAATAGTAAATCGTCATACTGAGAAATACATGAATTGAAATACAAGGAGGATTAGTAGAGTAGAAATTCATATGTGGATAGAAGTTTAGAGATCCAAAATTTTAAAAGGTATGCAAAAGTTTATTTTCTTACAGCTTTCTAGTATAGTTTGTTAAACTTTAATAATTGTTCTTGGTTAAATGCCGAACTTTTCTTCTGGAAATTATGGGTGCGGCTTCGACCTCTCGGTCTCCCTTAATTGGGGGTTATTGGAAGGTGGGGTTGTAACATTTGGTATCAGAGCATTTGTAGATGGTTACTGGTGTTCGTCCAAATGGTTACTGGTGTTCATCCAAATGCATGTACCAAATGGTACGACCCCACCTACCGATAACCCCCAATTAAGGGAGACCGAGAGGTCGAAGCCGCACCCATAATTTTTGGATCAAAGGTTTGGCAATTAACCAAGAATAATTAATAGATTTTAATAGACTAAACTGAAAAGTTGTAAAAAATAAACTTTACATACCTTTTGAAATTTTGGATTTCTAAACTTCTATACATGTATGAATTCTACTCTAACTAATCCTCCTTGTATTTTACTTCATGTATTTCACAATATGACGATTTATTGTTTGTCTTTTTGGCTTGAACCTTAAATGCCGACAAACAAAACGTTAGTTAGCCGAAGCTGGTATGTGGGGGAAACAAAAATCATGAAACCAAACAAAATGTTAGTTAGCCGAAGCTGGTATGTGGGGGAAACAAAAATCATGAAACTATGATAACAATGTATTGCAACCAATTACCATTTAATAAACAATTTTACGTTTTAAATATAACTGTGTGATTCATGCATTCCCTATCCTCTGCGTTGTCCCTATAGTGGACCTGGATGCTACTTACCTTATAGTAGATCCCCATTAAACCCCTCATGGTCCCACCTATAGGTGAACCAGTTTCTAGGGTTGAGTCACATGGCACTACCCGTAAGTAGCCCACTCCTTAACTCATGGCATACTAAAGGGTCTCATGGCACTGCACTTGGTAGCCCAGTTTCTAACCCACGATAACCTAGACCTTACTCTAGGTTACCCCTTTTTAGCCTTTACAAGCCACAGAGGTGGATTCGGATCTAGCCAGTTATATATATATATATATATATATATATATATATATATATATATATATATATATATATATATTTATTTATTTATTTATTTATTTATATATATATATATATATATATATATATATTCATAGTGATAATCATAGTCACTTTATAGTTGCATGAAATAAAAGGCATCCAACAATTATTTTCAAGCAACCGATAACCACGTTCGGAAATCGCCGTGAAACTAAAGTGATTATTCATAATTATAACCACATACATGTTCAGTAGATATCTCGAGCTAATATCAATTCAACCAAGAAAGCCATACAAGCAAGTAGTTCAACCACACAATCAAGAATCCTGAAAAACACATGTATTCTATTTACTACACACTTTATCATGATTCTTTCTATTCAACTTGAAATCACTTCCTAAGGTTTCCATATCCATTTTAGGGTTTTGTTTGCAATTAGGGTTTCCCTTCATCTTTTACCATATTAAACCCTAATTTTATGCCATTACTCATAAACCCTAATTATCTCATCTATTCTTCAAAATTAAGGTTATCTTAACCCTATTTTTGGATTAAAGGCACCACTAACCATTAATTAAGTTCATTAAGCTTCTTTTACCTTAAAGCTACTATTTTTATACTTTTAATCCATGACAAGATCATTATACACCTCTATCATCAATTCAAAGTTCATTAGGGTCTAATTAACATATGAACTCATTTTGCCATCAATTCTACCTTTTATTCATGAAAAGACCCTATTTACTACATTTGGGTTATTTATCCAAAATTAAGGAATTTAATGCTCGAAATAGATTAGAACCACCATATAACAACATATTTTCACATTTTTCAAATTAAATATGATCTTATCCTCTTTGACCCTAAATTAGGGTTTCTAAATACTTAATCATTCTCATATGGGGTAAAAACCCTAAATTATGTAATTTTACATCTAGATCAGGTTCGAATCTAACATTATCATTCAACAGGTTATTAATACTTCAATTAACCCATTAAGCATACTAGATTCAACCTTTAATCACAAAAAGGGTTTTTAACTTAACTTTAATGCACTTTTCATCAACTTATTGTACTTTTTCAATTAGGAACGAAATCAATATTTAGTATCATTTTTATTGGATTCCTCTCATTCTCCTAATCAATTTTCATATATTACACATACTAATTCGAGCTACCAATTTTTAGTTATGAAATTTGCAAGGATTTACTTACTTGGCCAATCGGATTGCGCCACGTCACGCAATACATGCAACGTTGTTTTCTTTGGAAACATTTCGAATTGACCGATTTGCCCCCATTTAAGTCAGTGATCCTTCACCCCATGGAGGGGTATAACTGTCCAACCGACCTTGGTTGTCTTCCACCTTCAGATGGCACGATTCAGCAGCCCTAGGCGCCATGGGCGCGGCTCTTGCACCTGCCTTGGACCTCGACGGCCACTGGGGACAGGTCCCTTGCCACCGAAGCTCCTCTGCGCTCCCATGGAAGCCACAAGCTTGAGGATAACACCGCCGACTAGCACTGGCTGGGTCTGCTCATGCGGACGGCCCTACAGCCGTGCTATAGGTGTAGTGCGACGACTATTGGCAGGGAAAAGGTGGACAACCACCCTAGGTTCTCGGAGATGCTTCGTGCCTTCCCCCAGATCCCTTCACATCTGCTAGTTGCTGCCGAGATAGCATTAAGCGTTCTTGGTTAGGGTTAGAATAGAAAGAAGAAGGAGAAGGGGTGGTATTGTGTGGAACTTCTCTGGACCTCGACCAGGGCTTTACCCCTTTATAGGGTGAGTATCCACGCCCCAGTAGGCTTTCCCTCGAAGCAACTGATGGAGCTAGGACTTACACCAAAAGATTTTCAGTCTTCCAATGGGAGTCCCAGAATTCTATCACCAAAAACCCTAGAGAGGATTGATGTCTTCCCTAGGTTTACCTAGAACTGGTGCTTAGATAACAACTCCAACCCCATAAGAGTATGGAAGCCTTATCATAGTACAGATTTAGGATCGAACCCAAAAGACAACGGTCTTGTTGCAAGCAACAAGATGGAAAACGTACAGCACTTCACTTAGTTATTTTACTAATTGGTACTTATATCAAAAGGTTGGATTTTGATTGGTTTTTAGACTAAAGCATGAAAAGAAAATAAAGCAAGTAAAACTAAGATTTAACAAATGATGATGAATCACTGGGGTTAAGCAGGTATTTACCACCGCTACACATGCATTGTATATGTACTAAGCAAGCAAGACTTATAAGCTAGATGCATGGATGTTCCACAAGATCGATGCCTTATAAGACAAGAGCGATGCATTGCATCCAAGGATGTTCCACAAGACCGATGCCTCGTAAGACGAGCGATGCATTGCATCCTTCGATGTTCCACAAGACCGATGCCCATATAAGACAAGAGCAATGCATCGCATTCTTCAAGGGTTAAGTAGCTCTCATTCGGTACATTTCTACGTGTCAATGAAGATATGTAGTCTTCCAAAGAGAGAATCTTACTCAACCTCATGAAACGTACATCTAAAACTAACAAGCGAGTGATAATTATCAAATCGAATAGTATCTTTGTAGGCCTAGTCTCCTATTCGGATAACCTAGCTACGAGAAGTGCGGGAATGTTGCAACGCCAGCCATTCCCGATCAAATGGTCACATGCTTTACATCATTCCCCTCGCAAAGCGTGTTCCTCGACTTACCAAGGTTACTTCCATACAGATGGAAGCGAAACGGATGATAGTGAGTTTACTCCACTCTTTGAGATACACTCCTAGACACTGAAACGGATGCGTGGTGGATACACACACTAGAAACCAACACTAAATCGGTATTCGAGTCTCGAGAGCGGTCGTAGACAAACCACAACAAAATACAATAGATGCATACAAGAACGTGGCCATCATTCAAGCATGTATGAAACGATTTAGTATTAAAACGAAAGGATAACATCTTTTTAGTACAAAGTACAAAACATGGGCAGCGGGGCTAGTCCTCGCGCCCCAGTGGATGGAACTACTCGCTCCTCATAGAGGGAACAACAAAGGAGGAGGCAAGAAGAGATAGAAAGAACATCATCTCCACTGAGGAGAGAAGGTTGAACCCTTGGTGGAGAGAGCAACGATCTTCACCCTTCGTGGCTTGCTTGACGACGGATCTTCTCCTTTCACCTTCCTTGTTGATGAGAGAGAAGGTAGCTTTGCAATGGAATGTGGGTCTCAGACCGGCAGCCTCGGGCGGTGGATGGAGTTGTTCTGGTAGTAGAGAGACAGCCTCTGGACGTCTGGACCTCCCAGGGATGGCCCTTGAGGTCTTATTTATAGGCCTTGAGTGAGGTCAAACGGTCTGGAGACCGTTTGGGTTCAAACGGTTTTGAGACCGTTTGGCGTCAAACGGTCTTGAGATCGTTTGGCGTCAAACGGTTTTGAGAACGTTTGGCGTCAAACGGTCTTGAGATCGTTTGGCGTCAAACGGTCTTGAGACCGTTTGGCGTCAAACGGTTTTGAGATCGTTTGGCGTCAAACGGTCTTGGGACCGTTTGAACTCCATGCGGTCTTGGGACCATTTGGCTTCATGCGGTCTCGGGACCGATTGAACTCCATGCGGTCTTGGGACCGTTTGGCTTCATGCGGTCTCGGGACCGTTTGAACTCCATGCGGTCTTGGGACCGTTTGGCTTCATACGGTCTCGGGACCGATTGAACTCCATGCGGTCTTGGGACCGTTTGGCTTCATGCGGTCTCGGGACCGTTTGAACTCCATGCGGTCTTGGGACCATTTGGCTTCATGCGGTCTCGGGACTGTTTGAACTCCATGCGGTCTTGGGACCGTTTGGCTTCATGCGGTCTCGGGACCGTTTGGCTTCACTCGGCCTTGAGGTTGGTTTATTCTTTTATGATTTTTTTGTGCTTTTTCTGCAAGTGTAAAAGGAAAAAGTTAGTTTGATGATGTATTTACAAAAAGGGGTAAAATTAGGTTTATGTACCGTATAAACGTAAAAAGAGTATGGAAAACTAAAGAAAAAGACTAAGATAAACTACTAAAATAGGAGGTTATCACCCCCCCTAACTTAGAGTCTAGCTTGTCCTCAAGTTAGATAGAGCTGAGACATGAAATGGCGAGGCGATCTTAATTAGGGTCTCCATACTCTTGCTTCAATTCTTGACCTGAGTTCCCCAGGGGTCATATCGAGGCTTATTGCATGCCTTGATTCTTTTGGATTTCGAGAGTTGCTTGGATCTCAGGGTTTTTCCGTATCTCAAAATTTGCCTTGGGACCACATTTATTTTGTGCATGCCGTTGACTCTAATCAACTTTATACCTCTCTGGAAACCTACTGGAAGCTAGAGAGGGTATGAGGGTTGGCTAAAGGCTTTGAAGTGTAGCTCCCCTTCGAGTGGGGGAGGGGCTGTCTATGCTTTTTAGGATCTCACTACCGGGCACGACACATCTGCCTTTATGAGGGCAGCTGAATGTACCGGTCGGGCAAGTCCTTTATGAGCCTTTTCATATACTTGGAACTTTTAGGGTTTCACTACCGGACGCGACACATCTGCCTTTGTGAGGGCAGCGGAATGTGCCGGCCGGGTGAGCCCTTTATCAGTTCTTCATATAGGTCCTTATGTGTGGCACAACTCTCATGATTTTATTCGTCTCTCTGGCTTTTATTCAAAAACTCACAGGCTTGGGTTTTGGAATGAGGATTTATTTTGGGCGGCCAAGCCTCTTTTATTTTGAAGAGAGGAAAGCTGTTCTTAAAGTTTTTCAGCATGCACTTATTTGATTTGTGGTCCACTTGCAGAACTTTTTGATTTGGAAGTTGCCTAATTTCCCTCTCATCCTCGAGATCTCGGCTTATTTCTGCCCTGATTTTGACCTGTGGAGAGTCAGATAAAGAATTGAAGCAGAAATACGGGATCCATAGTAGGTGGAAATTGATAAATTGCCATTTGATGTCTGAGTGCTATTTACTTGCAGAGACTGACATGATTCTAGGGTTAGTTGAGGTGACTATATATATAATGAATCCCCCCCTAAAGGGAATTGTAAAAAGGAAAAGGGAGTATAGAAGTTGATACCTAGCCCTTGTCTAATGAATCCCCCCCTAACTTATCACACACTCTGTCTGCAGAGTGGCAAAGTGATAGGTTGAGAAGTCATTAGAACAAGGGCTGCGAGTTAAGGCAGATTTTCGGTAGCCCCTGGAGATCGGAGTAGAGTGGATGCGAATTGCCCTCGTAAAGATGGGGGCATTTGTGGCAGAAGGCTGGGCGATTGAAGTGCTCTTTGCTGTATGCCTTGGAGTGCTGACTCAGGAGCTCCATTAATTTCGCAGTGCACTCTTTTGCAATTTTGTCTTGATATTGTCTAGCAGATCCATTGCTTGATCATACTTCAAGTTACTGTGGTAGCCGCTGCCTTCGACATCAGTTTCCTTGGGATGTCCTACTTTATCATCCATGGATTAAGTCAGGTAGATGCTATTCTCAATATTGATTCCATCTTCCATGTTGCCACTAACTGGAGGATGGTCTTTGTTGCTATTGCTGCTTGATATGTGCTGCTTGGTTACACAAAAGTTCACGATATCTTTGTCCTTCAGAAGTAGCTCAAATATAAATACATCTCCAATCCTCAGATCGTTTTCTATCTGAAAGTCATACCAACCAACACCCATTTTGGATATCCTACGGTTCCCATCCTGATAGTGAAAAAGTTTTACGGGAAACTGCTTTGCTGAATAACTAAGCAATGCTCGACCAATTCCCCAAATGTTGTTCAGCTTCACAAATTGAGAGGGAATGCGCAAGTAAGTATTTTTAGAAAAGACGTGATGTTGCAGCCTTGCGCTTTCCCTCTGTCTCTTGGCAGAGGAGTCTTCATCGGGGTTCGGTGTGTAGTCCGAACCTTCATCATCGTTCGAAAAGATGTGCTCGACGTCTTCTTCAGGAGCCTCACCCAGGCATTCGGTGAGGCGGGTTATTTTACACAGGACGACAATGATCTTGGTCTTGGGAGGGATGGCTCTGGTGGTGTTGTAAGTGTCCCTTATTTGTATGAGCCTGTCTCGTTCCTCCATCATCTGCTCCCTTGTCGGAGCAGGGGCAGTTCCGGATCCAGAAGCCTTGTTTGACGCCACTTCTGAAAAAAGTATGAGTTTCGTAATTTAGAGAAGGTTTGAGACAGTTTAAATTTGATATGTAGTTATATCTTTTACATTTTGTGAAAGCAAAAAGGAAACGAAGACCGAACGGTTTCAGGACCGTTTGGTTCCAAACGGTTTCAAGACCGTTTGGTCCCAAACGGTTTCAGGATCGTTTGGTTCCAAACGGTTTTGAGGACCGTTTGGCCTCAAACGGTTTCAAGACCGTTTGGTTCCAAACGGTTTGAGGACCGTTTGGCCCCAAACGGTTTCAAGACCGTTTGGAAAGCGAAGAGTCACAAGTCGCCGGCGCGGGAGAAGGTGGAACGGCGCGAAGGTGAAGAACGCGTCGGCGCCTTCGACAAAGACGAAAACGATGAGAGAACGGCGGCGGCGATGAAAGCGGTGGAAGAGTCGGTGAAGTCTTTTGACAGCGACGGCGATGGCGAAGAGAGAGACGTCATGCGATGTTAAAGGAAACGGCAACTGGCGCCATGATGGTGACGACAGAACGGCGCGGCGATGAAGGCGATAGAAGAGTCGGTGAACTCGGTCGATAACGACGGCGATGGCAACGTAAGCAACGACTGGCGATGGAATGAGCAGCGTGGAGTCGCCGGACTACCTTGCGGAAGGTGGACGGAAGGGTGACTTTGCGCGGATGCAACAGGAGCAAAAAGGGAAGCTCTTCGCACGAAAATTCTGGAGAAATCGAAGGTTCGAAGAGAGAAAGACGTAGGGGTAGGGTCGATATTTATAGTGATAGGTGGGTGACCTTTTGTATTCCAAATGGTTTGAAGACCGCTTGGTCCCAAGCAAATGAAACGAAGACCGAACGGTTTCAGGACCGTTTGGTTCCAAACGGTTTCAAGACCGTTTGGTCCCAAACGGTTTGAGGACCGTTTGGTCCCAAACGGTTTCAGGACCGTTTGGTCCCAAACGGTTTCAGGACCGTTTGGTCCCAAGCGGTTTGAGGACCGTTTGGTTCCAAACGGTTTGAAGACCGTTTGGAGGGGCACAAAGGGTTTGTATATTTTTATGTTGTTTGTTTTATGGATTGTTTTTGTAGTTTTGATTATGTAGATTTTTTTGTATTTTTAGATTAATGATGAAAGAACTTAAAGAAAGCAAAACAAATTCAAAAGAAAAATAAAAGACTAGAAATTAGAGAAGGTGATACTGATGTCTTGGGTTGCCTCCCAAGAAGCGCCTTGGTTTTACGTCACTGGCTCGACGAAACTGTAAGGTTGTTATGCTGTGGGCGTAGCATCTCTGATATCGAGGGTTTGTTGATGTGTTTTGTCTTCCTGAGTGTAGTATCTTTTTAAATGGTGCCCGTTAACCGTTCGTTCTCCTCCGTTGTTGTCGATGATAATGGCGGCTCCAGTTGGATAGATATGTTTTATGGTGAAGGGTCCGGACCATTTTGTTCGGAGCTTTCCGGGGAATAATCTGAGCTCGGAGTTGAATAAGAGCACTTTGTCGCCAACGGCGATATCTTTTCTCTTAAGATGTCCATCGTGCCACATTTTTGTTTGCTCTTTATAGATTCTGGCACTGTGATATGCTGTCATTCGGAGTTCTTCTAGCTCCTGTAGCTGGAGTTGTCTGTTCTCCCCTGCGCTTTTAAGGTCGAAGTTTAGTTGCTTGATGGCCCACCAGGCTTTATGTTCCAGTTCTACTGGAAGATGACATGATTTGCCGTACACCAAACGAAACGGAGTTGTTCCAATTGGTGTTTTGTAAGCAGTACGGTATGCCCAGAGGGCGTCAGGAAGTTTGGTGGACCAATCCGTGCGGTTTTTATTCACTGTTTTTTCAAGAATCGCTTTTATCTGTCTATTGGATACTTCTACCTGGCCACTAGTTTGTGGGTGGTAAGGTGTGGCAACTTTGTGATGGACTCCGTATTTTCTCAGTAACGCTTCGAAACTTCATTCTAGGAAATGGGTCCCGCCATCAGATATGACCGTTCTTGGAACTCCAAATCTCGGAAAAATAGTGTCTTTGAACAATTTGACAACAGGTTTGGAGTCATTGGATACGGTGGGTATAGCTTCGACCCACTTTGAGATGTAATCCACTGCGACCAAAATGTAAGAGAAGCCATATGATGAAGGGAAAGGTCCCATGTAGTCTACCCCCCATACATCAAACAGTTCAATTTCCTGCCACATGGTAAGAGGCATTTCATCCCTTTTTGATATGTTGCCCGAAAATTGGCATTTATCACAGGCTTTGACAAAATCATGTGAGTCTTTTGATATGGTGGGCCAAAAGAAACCAGATTGTAGAACTTTTATGGCAGTTTTCTTGGCGCCCATGTGCCCCCCCGTGGGTCCGGAGTGGCAGTGTTCCAAAACCGAGGTTATTTCTTCTTCTGGAAGGCACCGGCGAAAAAGTCCGTCGGCACAGAGGTAAAATAAGTAGGGTTCGTCCCAATGATAACGTTTTATATCATGAAGGAATTTCCTTTTATCCTGATATGAAGCAGACGGGTGGATGATCCCTGTAGCTAGATAATTGACGATATCAGCAAACCAAGGAAAACTATGAGTGGCCTTCATAAGCTGATCATCAGGAAGAGAATCCCTGATAGGGATTTTATCTTTTTCTTCAACCTCGATTCTGCTGAGGTGATCGGCTACAACGTTCTCTACGCCACTTTTATCTTTGATTTCTAGGTCAAATTCTTGAAGCATTAATACCCAGCGGATGAGCCTGGGTTTGGCGTCCTATTTCTGGATCAGGTGTCGGATAGCAGAATGGTCAGTGTAGACGATGACTTTAGAGCCGATCAGGTAAGAGCGGAATTTTTCGAAGGCGTAGATGATAGCCAAAAACTCTTTTTCCGTGGTCGTGTAGTTTTTCTGTGCTTTGTCAAGCGTTTTTGATGCATAGTAGATGACATAGGGTTTCTTATCGATCTGTTGTCCTAAAACGGCTCCTATGGCATAATCACTTGCGTCGCACATGATTTCGAATGGTTGCGACCAGTCTGGAGCCCTTAGAATAGGTGCGGAAATTAATGCTTCTTTAAGGGTAGAGAAACTTCGCATGCATTCTTGGTCGAAAACGAACTCGGCATCTTTTGTCAGGAGTTGGGTCATGGGTTTAGCTATTTTTGAGAAATCTTTGATGAACCTTCTGTAGAACCCTGCATGACCTAGGAAAGCTCGAACGCCCCTTATGTCCTTCGGAGGTGACAACTTTGAGATAACATCAATCTTTGCTTTGTCGACCTCAATTCCCCTATCACTTACTCTATGTCCGAGGACGATACCTTCTGTTACCATGAAATGACATTTTTCCCAATTCAGGATAAGGTTCGTTTCCTTGCAACGTTGCAGGACTCGTTCAAGATTATTTAGACAGTTATCAAAAGAATCTCCATAGACAGAGAAATCATCCATAAAGACTTCCATAACAGATTCGGTTAATCCGGCGAAGATGGCAGACATGCAGCGTTGGAAAGTAGCCGGAGCGTTACATAGCCCGAATGGCATTCTTCTAAAAGCATATGTCCCAAAGGGACAAGTGAAAGTGGTTTTTTCTTGGTCCTCTGGATGTATGGGTATTTGGTAGAACCCGGAGTAACCATCGAGATAACAGAAATACTTTTGGTGGGCCAAGCGCTCTAGGACTTCGTCAAGGAAGGGTAGAGGGTAGTGGTCTTTCCTTGTAGCTTTATTCAACTTCCTATAATCGATGCACATTCGCCACCCCGTTACAGTCCTAGTGGGTACGAGCTCATTTTTATCGTTGATTACTACAGTAGTGCCCCCCTTTTTTGGAACAACCTGAACTGGACTGACCCACTGAGAGTCAGAGATAGGATAGATCATGCCAGCTTTGAGTAGTTTGAGGACCTCCAAACGAACTACCTCTTTCAAGTTTGGGTTCAGTTTTCTTTGATGTTCACGAGTGGGTTTAAATTCTTCAACCATAGGAAGCTTGTGCATACACAGAGTCGGGTTTATGCCTGTGAGGTCAGTTATTTTAAAACCAATGATCTTTTTGTGCCTCCTTAGTTTGTCCAGAAGCCTGACTTCTTGGTCTTCGGTAAGGGTGGAGCTGATAATAACTGGGCATAACTCTTCCTTATCCAGGAAAACATATTTGAGCCCTGTGGGTAAAGTCTTCAATTCAGGGGTTTTTGGTGGTTCTGCTGCTTCAATGGTAGTGATGGCTTTAATCTCTTCAAAAGTAGCCTTTGGTGCTTCTTCTATCTTTTCTAGGTATTGGGTACATTGTTGGACTAGTTCATTTGCAGAGAACTCAACTTCTGGATTGATAAGAGCATTTTCAAGTTCGTCGATTGGCTCGAAGATTTCTAATTGCGACATTTGTTGAATTGCGTCTAAAAGAAAGACCTCTTCTTGGATGCTGGGACCTTTCATACTATCAAGGACGCGGAATTGAATTGCTTCTTTTCCGAGCCTAAGAATGATGGTTCCATCTTCTACATCGATTAGCGCTCTGGCTATAGCTAGGAAAGGCCTGCCGAAAATGATCGGATACCTCAAGTCTTCTTTGATATCCATGATGACAAAATCACATGGAACGTAGGCATCCTTCCCTATCCTTACTGGGACATCTTCGATGATTCCCAACGGTGCGGTTACGGTGGAGTCGGCTAGTTGAATAGTCATTGTTGTAGGCAGCAGGTCAGTGAGACCAAGGCGTTGGCACATTGAGTAGGGCATAATGGATATACTAGCCCCGAGGTCAGCCAACCCTTTCTTTGTGGATGCATTTCCAATGCAACATTGGATTCCGAAGGAACCTGGGTCCTTCTTCTTTTTGGGTAGTTTGTTCAGGATGATGTCAGAAGTGGTTTGAGCGAGCTTGACGGTCTCCTGCTCTTTGGTGATATACTTACGCGATAGCAAAGTTTTGAGATACCTTGCCCATGCTGGTACTTCGGATAGAGCGTCAAGGAGTGGGATGTCAATATAAAGTTTCTTCATTGCTTCCTTGAATTTCTGAAACCTGGCATCCATTTTTGTTTCTTGTAGTCTACCTGGGTACGGAATCCTTGGTTTGAATTGTGGGACTTTGGATTCTGCAGGTACATGCTCTTTTTTTTCGTCCTTTGTGCCTTCGGAGGATTTTTCAATCCCTTGTTGCGAAATCTCTTTCGTCATAAAAGTGGGCACATCATCATCATCTAGAGTGATCTTGATGGGTTCAGGAAGAATGCGTCCCGACCTTGTGGTGACGGCATTCACCTGTTCGTGTTTGTTTTGCCCGTACTTAGAATTTGGTTCAGGCTGCCCATCAAAAGTGCTTGCCGAAGGTTTCAACTGTGCAGCAATCTGAGCAAGCTGGGTTTCAACTGCCTTTTGTTGGGCTTGTTGGTTAGCTAGCATGGTTTGCTGAGACTGAAGCATTTGTTTTATCAAAGATAGCTCATCTTCCGGTTGTGCAGTGACGTTTTTCTGAGGGTTTTGTTGTTGAGACTGTTGAGTATGCAACTGTGGGTGAAGCGGGGGATGAGTGTACGGATAGTAGGCTGATTGATTTCTAGGGTAGTTAGCCCTAGGGAAATTGTTCCTTGGGTTCCCTTGATTTTGGTTAAAATTGTTTGGAAACCCAGGAGGCAGCCTACTGTCAAGTCCCCCTTGTGTCTGATGTTGCGGATTCGCAGTTCCAGAGGGATTCCCATACTGGAACCCAGGATGGTTCCTTGGTTGACTGGGATTATAATAAACTTGTCCGGGAATAGTATGGATGGAGTTGACTTGCTCTGGAATCTGATCTTCAGCCTGATTAGTGATGGCCTCATAGGATTGTGGTGGTGGATGCAGATCCATCATCACATTATAGAGTATTCCGCAGGAAAGAGTCAGATGATCCGAAGAATGACAAGCCTCACAGGATCCTGTGACGGCTTTGACTTGATGAACCAGCGGGGTTTTCTTCTTATCAATTTCCCCTAGAGTTGTTTCAAGGGTTTGCTGTTTATGAGCGATTTTCTTCAAAGCTTCGGCTATTGACTTTAGTTCCATAGATTCCTCAGCTTTAAAGACTTTAAGGACGCCTTTTCCGGCTGACCGCCCCCAGTTGGACTGGTTTTCAGCTCCTAAAGTAACGATCTTCCAGGCATCTTCATAGTTTTTCCTCATGAAATTTCCTCCAGATGAGGAATCTAGGAACTGTTTAATGTCATCGCTTACCCCCCGATAAAAAGTTTCAATCAATTGATTCTGTGAAATTCCATGATGAGGGCATTTGCGTAGAAGTTCCTTGAATCTTTCCCATGCCTCAGCGAGGGTTTCTCCAGGTAGCTGGGAGAAATGGTTGATCTGCCCTCTGATTTCATAGGTCAGCGAGGGTGGAAAGAACTTCTCCAAGAATTTTTCCTCTAGAGGGGCCCAAGTGGTTATGATGGGTTCTCTGTCCAATGAGTTGTACCAACTCAAGGCCCTTCCAGATAAGGTGAAATGAAACAGGTGGAGCATTATTGCATCGAAAGCAATACCAGCTTGCGGGACCAGGCGGCATAATGCCTTAAACCGTTTCAAATGGTCCATGCAATCGTCTCCTGAACCTCCTGAGAAGGAAATTCCTTGCATAATCTGGATCCACTGGGTCCGAATCTCAAAGTTTGGGATGTTGATGATCGGAGGCCGGACCGGGTGGTTGTCTTCGTAATTCTTCGGGACAGCATAGTCCCTCAGTTGCTTGTTTCGTAATTTGAGCTGAGCAGCCTCGGTCTCTGCTCTTATGCGGGCTTGCTCTTCTGCTCGTATCTCCGCTTGTATTTGGGCACGGGTGTCTGCAATGAGTTGTGCCCGTTGTGCGGCGATAGCAGCATTGACTCTCTCCATCACCAAAGCGGCTTGATGCTGTTCGTCAGCCATTTGACTAGCGCGTTGGCGATTGAGACGGATTCTGCGGTGGAAACTTCTATCTACCTCAGAGTCGAACTCCGGATCAGGGGAGAATCCTCGATTATGCGGTGATTGTATATACGGGTTCTACCTGAGTAAAGAAAAGAGAACACCTTTAGATAATAGAAACAATATGAGAGCTTCAAGAAGATGGTGAATTATGATTCAAAAAGAAAGTGTAAAAATCCTAACCAACTAGAAAAATAAACTAAGTGAAATACTAATGTTTCGTTGTCCCCGGTAACGGCGCCATTTTTTTATGGAGCTAGGACTTACACCAAAAGATTTTCAGTCTTCCAATGGGAGTCCCAGAATTCTATCACCAAAAACCCTAGAGAGGATTGATGTCTTCCCTAGGTTTACCTAGAACTGGTGCTTAGATAACAACTCCAACCCCATAAGAGTATGGAAGCCTTATCATAGTACAGATTTAGGATCGAACCCAAAAGACAACGGTCTTGTTGCAAGCAACAAGATGGAAAACGTACAGCACTTCACTTAGTTATTTTACTAATTGGTACTTATATCAAAAGGTTGGATTTTGATTGGTTTTTAGACTAAAGCATGAAAAGTAAATAAAGCAAGTAAAACTAAGATTTAACAAATGATGATGAATCACTGGGGTTAAGCAGGTATTTACCACCGCTACACATGCATTGTATATGTACTAAGCAAGCAAGACTTATAAGCTAGATGCATGGATGTTCCACAAGACCGATGCCTTATAAGACAAGAGCGATGCATTGCATCCAAGGATGTTCCACAAGACCGATGCCTCGTAAGACAAGAGCGATGCATTGCATCCTTCGATGTTCCACAAGACCGATGCCCATATAAGACAAGAGCAATGCATCGCATCCTTCAAGGGTTAAGTAGCTCTCATTCGGTACATTTCTACGTGTCAATGAAGATATGTAGTCTTCCAAAGAGAGAATCTTACTCAACCTCATGAAACGTGCATCTAAAACTAACAAGAGAGCGATAATTATCAAATCGAATAGTATCTTTGTAGGCCTAGTCTCCTATTCGGATAACCTAGCTACGAGAAGTGCGGGAATGTTGCAACGCCAGCCATTCCCGATCAAATGGTCACATGCTTTACATCATTCCCCTCGCAAAGCGTGTTCCTCGACTTACCAAGGTTACTTCCATACAGATGGAAGCGAAATGGATGATAGTGAGTTTACTCCACTCTTTGAGATACACTCCTAGACACCGAAACTGATGTGTGGTGGATACACACACCAGAAACCAACACTAAATCGATATTCGAGTCTCGAGAGCGGTCGTAGACAAACCACAACAAAAGACAATAGATGCATACAAGAACGTGGCCATCATTCAAGCATGTATGAAACGATTTAGTATTAAAACGAAAGGATAACATCTTTTTAGTACAAAGTACAAAACATGGGCAGCGGGGCTAGTCCCCGCGCCCCAGTGGATGGAACTACTCACTCCTCATAGAGGGAACAACAAAGGAGGAGGCAAGAAGAGATAGAAAGAACATCATCTCCACTGAGGAGAGAAGGTTGAACCCTTGGTGGAGAGAGCAACGATCTTCACCCTTCGTGGCTTGCTTGACGACGGATCTTCTCCTTTCACCTTCCTTGTTGATGAGAGAGAAGGTAGCTTTGCAATGGAACGTGGGTCTCAGACCGGCAGCCTCGGGCGGTGGATGGAGTTGTTCTGGTAGTAGAGAGACAGCCTCTGGACGTCTGGACCTCCCAGGGATGGCCCTTGAGGTCTTATTTATAGGCCTTGAGTGAGGTCAAACGTTCTGGAGACCGTTTGGGTTCAAACGGTTTTGAGACCGTTTGGCGTCAAACGGTCTTGAGATCGTTTGGCGTCAAACAGTCTTGAGACCGTTTGGCGTCAAACGGTCTTGAGATCGTTTGGCGTCAAACGGTCTTGAGACCGTTTGGCGTCAAACGGTTTTGAGATCGTTTGGCGTCAAACGGTCTTGGGACCGTTTGAACTCCATGCGGTCTTGGGACCGTTTGGCTTCATGCGGTCTCGGGACCGATTGAACTCCATGCGGTCTTGGGACCGTTTGGCTTAATGCGGTCTCGGGACCGTTTGAACTCCATGCGGTCTTGGGACCGTTTGGCTTCATGCGGTCTCGGGACCGATTGAACTCCATGCGGTCTTGGGACCGTTTGGCTTCATGCGGTCTCGGGACCGTTTGAACTCCATGCGGTCTTGGGACCGTTTGGCTTCATGCGGTCTCGGGACCGTTTGAACTCCATGCGGTCTTGGGACCGTTTGGCTTCATGCGGTCTCGGGACCGTTTGGCTTCACTCGGCCTTGAGGTTGGTTTATTCTTTTATGATTTTTTTGTGCTTTTTCTGCAAGTGTAAAAGGAAAAAGTTAGTTTGATGATGTATTTACAAAAAGGGGTAAAATTAGGTTTATGTACCGTATAAACATAAAAAGAGTATGGAAAACTAAAGAAAAAGACTAAGATAAACTACTAAAATAGGAGGTTATCAGCAACCAACCCCTCTTCCAATTAGGAAAGTGTTTCCTTCACTACTAAGTTAATTTCTCTCTCTTAATCATCTTCTTAAAGAAACATATTCATTGGATTTTTAGGAATATGAAAATATTCTCCCTTATTCTCTTTTGACTTGCTTTTTAATCCATTAATCACGAAATTATGTTTTCCTTAAGTAGAAAACACCTCTTCTTTAACAAAGCTATAAAAACCATTAATAATGTATCATATTATCCTCTTATTTTGCAAATTTTGGTATTTTCTCTTTCCTCTTTCTTCATTGGGACTCCTTGGATCCCAATAAAATCAAATAATTCGTAATTCCTTTTTCAGAAATACATTATCCTTCTAAATGCATCAATATGCATTATTTCACATTATCTTGTTTATTTTTCATTAAAATAACTCTTTTTGAGGTTTTCTCTTTATTTCTCTTTTATTTTCCTCGTTGGCATTTCTTTTAATATTAGCAACCTCATGGATACAAAAATTCACCAAGAAATCTCATTTATGCCTCTTTCCATTCATTTTCCACATTTTATCATTATTTTTAATTTCTTTCTTAATAAAGAAATACTTAATTAATCTTTTCTTTTCTTATTGCACTCTTTATGCAACTTTGGACTCCTTGGAACCCAAGGAACCCAAGAGGCACGAAATCCCTCTTTGGATTTGCCTTATAGAGGTTTCCACATTTTTCTTTTCTTAAATATTCAATTATTCATTCACTAATTGAATTTTCTTATTATTTGGGCCCAATAGCCAATAAAGCCCACAACACAAACATTAAGGCTATTGTAAACAAAATCCATTTATTTGAACCAAATTATATCATTATTTGTTCAAATATATTTAATATGAGAAATCACATTTCTCACCAAATGAACCCAAAATTAGGGGTTGTAACATCCTTCCCCTCTTATAGGAATTTTGTCCTCAAAATTCTATCAAGCAAATAAACAATTCAGGATAAGACTTTTCCATGTCCATCATTGGCCCCTATGTGGCTTTACCGTACTCATGGCACTCCCAAAGAACCTTTATCATTACATATTCTTTTCTCTGAGTTCTTTCATCCTGGCGTCTATAAACTACACAGGTGACTCAGGCCATTTCAGCCTCCCTTGGCTCACTAGGTTCATTGCTCAACACATGGTCAGGGTACCTCACATAGTGCTCTAAATTGGACACATGGAACTCATCACACATTACTTTATCCTGAGGGGTAAGAGCAAACTTAACCTTCTCCACCAAACCATGTCAAAAGAACTCATGCATCGGGGACTCAGCTCTCTTAGCTATAACTTAGAGGGGTCGGATTTTTCATGTCACATATTCTCCCACAGTGGACTGCATGTCAGTCTACTTTGCATTTGCTCACGACTCTTGTCATCTCTAGGCTCCTTTCAACCATTGCACGATCAAAGTGACTTCATCTACACGCACTGTGGTCCTTTTCTAACCATCACGTGGTCCTTTCACCAACATCACCTTACTGAAGTGGTGATCGACACAACCTCCCTTACAGAGCTTCTTTAAATCCCGATACTGGATACGGTGGTCATCATCACATCTTTCCTAGGACAAGAATTATCCCTAGCCATCACCCTGAATGAGCACATATGCTCTCATCAGACCTTTTAGTTTGGATCATACTAAACATTAGTTAGGGGTGATAAACTGTACTAAGATCGAGTTCTTCATGTACCTACTTCCACCTTTTGGAAGGGAACCTTTAGGTCAAACTCAAGAACCTTTGAACTCGCATCATGGTGTAGTTGAACCATTTCTCTCATGGGTAGTTCAACCGGATCCGTCCCTTGATAGAACTCTTTCTTTCTCATGTCATCTAGGTAAGGTGATCTACCATAACCCATATTGCATCTCAACCTTCCTTGGTCCAGGGGAGACTTACAACATCTATAGTGATGAACTCCCTTTATCCTTTAGGGACTCTTTATCCTTTATATCAATGCACCGGGTTACTAGTGTTCGTCCTTTTCCTTCTGTCATGCATGGCAACATACCACATGCAGCCTCATCGTAAGCATCCAAAGTGCTATTGTCATTTACTATCTTGGTAGAACTACGGTGTATGGTGATCTTCAATCATGATTTCCTATATGTCATGATTCCTCAAGATCGATTCTCCGAAACCCTAAACCACTCTCATCAGGGTTTTATCACCTTCTTTTCCAAAGAAGTTTATATGAGGTTCTACCACCATCCTTTCATTGCATCAAGGACTAGACTGGCTAACCAAACAACCATTAACTGATCTCGTTACATCAAAGTGTTAGCCAAACATATCTTCTTTTCCAAACTTAGGGTTAGTCTAACAACCTCTTCTAGCCAAACTAGGCAGATACATCTCAACCAGAGCATCCATCACCACTTCACCTTCTTATGTATTAGGTAACATTGAAGACATACACTTCCATGTATTTCACTTATCATCTCACATCAAACTCTATGTCTATCTTCATTAAGAACACTCTCTGATTTCATCATCATGGTGATCAAAACTCAACCTGGTATAACTTGTAAGTTCCACATAGATCATGATACAATATTCTCAAAAGATGACTACTTCATTTCTCTTAGTGTTGGTAAACCGTCCATGTATCATTCACTACACCAGGGTATGTTATCTTCTCTGTCCCCCTATCTTGTGGCAACGTTCCACCCACATCATCTTTATCCTTGGTGTATGGCATGTGTATTGTCCTATCCCTCTCTCCCATAATAAGAGGAAATAAGCATTTGGCTGCAGTCCAAATATAAAGTTCTTCATGTTCCAAGAGTAGAGATGGTACATCCCACGTTGCCAGTACACCTTTAAATCTAAATTGAAACGTTCCTCATATGTCACTTCATCACAATCATCTTGATATCAAAGTTACTTCCATGGAAAACTGGTCTTGAACCTACTTCCATGGAAAACTGCTCTGATACCAGATGTTACAACCCCAATTTTTGGGTTCAATTGGTGAGAAATGTAATTTCTCATATTAAAGATAATTGAACAAATAATGATATAATTTGTTTTGAATAAATAGATTTCATTTACAATAGCCTTGATGATTGTGTTGTGGGCTTTATTGGCTATTGGGCCCAATAGCAAGGAAATAAAGAAAGGAAATTCAATTATTAAATTAGTAGATGAATAATTGAGTTTTTGAGAAAAGAATGATGTGGAAACCTCTAGAAAGCAAATCCAAAGAGGTATTTCGTGCCTCTTGGGTTCCAAGGAGTCCAAAGTTGCAAATAAAAGGCAATAAGAAAAGAAAAGATTAATTAAGTATTTCTTTATTAAGAAAGAAATTGAAAATAATGATAAAATCTGGAAAATGAGTGGAAAGAGGCATAAATGAGATTTCTTGGTGAATTTTCGTATCCATGAGGTTACTAATATTAAAAGGAACACCAATGATGAAAATAAAAGAGAAATAAAGAGAAATCCTCAAAAAGGAGATATTTTAATAAGAAATAAACAAGATAATGTGAAATAATGCATATAGATGCATCTAGAAGGATAATAAGTATCCTTAAAAAGTAATTTCGAAATAATAGAGTTTCTTGGGGTACAAGGAGCCCCAATGAAGGAAGAGGAAAGAGAAAATATCGATAATGTCAAATAAGAAGATAATATGATTCTCAATTAATGAATTTCATGGTATTATTAAAAAGGAAGTAATTTCTATTAAAATAAAATAGAAATTCGTGCTAATGAATTAAAAAGCAAGAATAATGAGAATAAGGGAAAAGGTTTTTGAATTTATAAATATTCAAATAACATAGTTATCTAAGGGGATAATGAAGAGAGCGAAAGGTGGTTGCTTCACAACCAAGGAAAGTATGTTTCCTTTTGAGAATAGGACTTGAGTCCTAATGAAGGCACGCCTTGGGGCTTTGTACTCTCCCCTATATAAGGGGTGAGACATGGAGCCAAGTTCAAGAGATCCCACGCATCTCTCTCTCCCTTCTTCTTGTTCCTTTCCCTACAAACCCTAACCAAGGAGGTGTAGTGCTATCCCTAGAGCACGTAGGGTGGTAGTATGGTCTTGTTAAAAGGGAGAAGCATCCTCAGTGATCCAAGGAGGATCGGCTATCTAACCATGCCATGGGCGACCTCTACCGCATGACCGCAGAACTGCAGCAAACTGTAGCAATAATTGTAGGAAGTTCAAGCTCAAAACAGCCATCGTTGGCCACGGTGTGGATGCGCCCTGAGGGTGCCAGGATGTATCGGAGCTGGGGCGGCCATGGGCGGCCACCCCCGAGCCCAGAGGAGGGGAGGATGGACCTCTGACTCATCACAGATCGGTGATGTTAGGTCGTCACGAGGTAGAGGAAGGGCAGCTATGCATTGGACGGTTATGCCCCTTCGGGCATTAAAGAGTCGAGAACTTAAACCAAGGGCAATCACATCTTTTTATCATGTTTCCAAATCAAGTGAGTGCTCTGCATGACACCAAGGCAACGTGGCAGCTTTTGATTGGCTCCAGTAAGTGTTTTAATGCAAAAATAATATCTTGCTATTTGTAACTCCGATAGTAACAAATAATATATGTATTTTTCTCAGAAAAATGAGATGAATTCAATAAAAATATAGTTAGAAGCTAATTCCTCTTGATATTCGAAAAGTAATGTACATTATCATCTTTAATGAATTACAGATTAAGAAACCCTATTTTGAAATGAATAGAGTGTTTAATATGGTTTAATGGATGATGAAAGTTGGTATTAACCTATTAATGATAAAAAGGAACGTTGAGATCGAAAAGGATGAACTTTTCACATAATTGGTCTAATTTAGAGTTTATGTGTATAAATATGCTTGAAATTTGAAAAGTACATAAAGTTATCATCTTTAATGATTTAATTAATGAAAAACCCTTAGATTTGATGATAGATGGATTTAATGATGCTCATTGGATAATTCAAGCCAATATTAACCTGTTGTTAATTAAAAGTGAAATTAGGATCTAAAAGGATGATCTTTTTATATAATTGGCTTAAATTAGGGTTTTCAAGCCCTTTAATGCATATTCTTCTATGTTCTCTCTAGGGACAGCCGTCATTCCTGAAACTCTACTAGAGCCTCGGGCAGTGGGCCTGGGCGTTACAGGATCTATGCTATGATTTTTGGAATAGGGCTCAGATCTAGGTTGAGATAATATTTTATTTAGACAGCTCACTTTTTTGACAAAAATGATGTATAATTTTGATATTATCTAATATTCCTATCATTTACTATGACTTTTATAAGATAAATAGATATATATTAAATAAATGGAGGAGGAGGGAAATACTGGTTGATGTGGATGATTTGGATTGGTCCAGGTCAGGTCTAGGTGGTGAGAGTCCTCTTGCCTTTCCTTGCTAACCCACAAATCCTTTGTTGTGTTGGTGTTCTGGGGTTGGCTTCCCTAGGCTGAGTTGGCTCCATGTGGGCCTCTCCTTGTTAGATTCTCCTCCTTTATTTACACTGGCTTGAGCAGCCTGGTTGATCTCCGATGAGGTCCCTACCTACAAGTAGTGGTGTTGGAGTCCGGACAAAGTTGCCCACACCTTCAAGAGGCCGCTCCAGACAGGGACATCTGGGTTGCGCATTGTGGCTCCCTCTGAAGATCCTTGTCTTCATGAGGGTGGAGGAGGTCACTGGTAAGGGGGGTCAGGGAGGAGGAACTTCAAGGACATAGGAAGGAGGAACCACGGAGCTGCGTGGAGATCCCACAAAGGTGGATGGGTGCTCAATTGAGATGTGAAGACATGCACCAAGGTAGTTGAGGTAAGGTAGAGGTGAAGGGGAAGGTTGGATCCTGTGGAGGTGGATGAGCTGGTTCGCAACCAATTGGATGTAGGAGATCATAAAGGGGGTAGGGCAGAGCGGGGTTGGCTTTAAATAGCCATGAGGATGTGTATGTGAGGAAGCCCTAATGTGGGCTCATCGTCAGGTGAGAGGCTCAAGAGAATGGGAGTTTGTTCTCCCTAATCTGAGGGCAAAGGAGGTTGTAGAGGAGGTCATTGAGTTTGGTTTTGCAAGTTCAAGAGAAATATCCCTCTAGAATCATGAGGAGGTAGGTAGGTAAGTCGCGGGATCTTGAGACTAGGTGGCTGGTTTCTTGAAAGAGGAGGTCGGGTCTTGGGGGAGGTAGGAGACAAGTCCTCCATCATTGGATCTTCCTGGACGACCCAGATATAGGGTCTAAGATCGCACCTTGTTCCATGAGGCTAAGTGTCCACGTTACATTTAAATATGTCACACCTTTATCGAATAAATCGACCAACTTAGGTTTGGGGTTGTTAATATATGAAATAATGTGTATAATTTCAAATGTTCATAACTCTCAATTACTACATCCAATCCTTATGAAATTTTAGGTAGAGCTTAGTGATGAAGTTATCCAATTATAGAAGATTTTGAGATTCAAATTTGAATGTTGATTATTGAAATTTCACTAGGTTAAAAATGTACATGAATCACCTTTGAAGTGCATTAGGGTTTGCATTATTTGAAATTTGTGTATCCATATGGTTAGACTAGTCGAGAGAGGTAATTGAGGGTATTTTTGGCAATAAATTGAGAACTTATTTATATCATTAAATTTGTAAGAGAGGGAAAATAATAATGTAAAAAACTCACTTTATCACATTCTCCCCTCCTTTTAAAAATTTTGTTCCCAAAATTCAAGCAGTCTAAAAGAGATGTGGATACTTCTCTCAATCTCAGTCTTGAACTCCCAGGTGGCATCAGTCTAATCATGGTGGCTCTAGAGAACTTTCACCATATCAATGTATTGATTGTTATGAAGCTCCTTTGTCTTAGAATCAATGATTTTGACTGGGGATTCAGCATAAGATAGATTGTCTTTCATCTCTAGAGACTAATTATTCATAATGTGATTCGGATTTTATCATAAGGCTTTAAATTAGATACATAAAATACATGTGCACTGCAATATACTGAGATAGAAGAGAGAGACGATATGTGCATTCACCAACCCTTTCCAATATCTCAAACGGTCTAATGAAGTGAGATATGAGCTTCCCTTTGTTCTTGGTGAATGCTGAGATAGGCTTGATCTTCAAAAAGACATGATCACCTTCTTTGAACTGACAAACCTATCGGTGAGCATATGCATAAGACTTTTTCCTGTCATGTGCCCATTTCATTCTCTATCTTATCAGTGCAACCTTGTCTATGTAGAGCTGCATCTCCTCATATTTCATCAAGGTGTGTTCCCCAACATCATCCCAATGTAGCGAGATTTGCATGGTTTTCCATAGAGAGCTTCATATGGAAGCATCCCAATACTCTCCTAATAGCTATTATTATATGTGAACTCGGCTAAGGGAAAATAATGGTCCCACGAGCCTTTCCAATAGATAACACAAGCCCGTAGAAGATCCTCTAGAATCTACATCGTATGCTCTGACTGCTAGTTGGTCTGTAGATGGTACGTTGCGTTGAAGTTCAATTTTGTACTAAGTTCCTCTTGAACCTGTTTCCACAGCTTGGAAGTGAACTTTGGATCCTTGTCTGAAAGAATGGACTCTAGAACTCCATGTGGATGTACTATCTCCTATATATAGAGGTCAACAAGCTCAAAAACTTTTGTTGTCATCTTCACAGGTAGGAAGCGAGCTGATTTTGTGAGACGATCCACTATAACCCATGCAACATCATATCCCTTTCTAGTCCTAGGTAGACCCACCACGAAATCCATGGTGATGTGTTCCCATTTCCATTCTGGGATTTCAAGGGGTTGTTATGGTCCACCTGGTCTCTAGTTCTTTGCCTTGATTCTTTGGCACATCAGACATCTAGACACGAATTCAAAAATATCACGCTTCATGCCTCTCCACCAAAAAAGTCAATGCCAGTCTTTGTACATTTTGGTTGTGTTGGGATGAACTGTGTACTTTGACCCATGTGCCTCACTGAGAATCTTTGTCTTCACAATTGACTGCTCAAGAACCTACATATGATTCTTTGGGAATAATGGAGAGAAATGTGAGGAATGAAACAAGATGCAAAGAGTATAATTTAATGAGAGCATATAGAATGAAACAAAGATTATCGAGTAAGATACATGTAAAATTGGATTATGATGCATCTCAAGAGATATTGAATTAATCAATCATTTTAGCTTGACATGAATAACACTACAATAATGCATAAATAAATAACAAGCAATATAAATGTGAACAACTCAAGTAGTAACATCTAAAAATATGAAAAGTAGTAGTTGCATAACTACACACTCCCTATTTAGAGACTAAGACCCAAGGAGCATGTGCAATTATGGCCATATATCCCTAATTTAGAGACTATGCTCAAGGAGTCTATGCAAGTAAGGCCATACACTCCCAAATTTAGGGATTAAGCCCAAGGAATGTGCGTAACTAAGGATATACACCCCACTAATATGTTACATTATAGTAGGTAAGCGTCACTATTGCTTGTATAACAAAGAATGGCAAATAGTTTATAAATCATAACACGAATAAGGTTTCAATGGCATCAGGAATAATTAATATGTAAGTGTAATATGTTTTTAAAATATTACTTAGTTAAGAACAATGAAAACATTACGCCTTATTCAAGAACAAGAATCTAAAAGAAAATAGGGCATTAAAAGGAGACAAATGTCCAAATATCTCAAGTGAGAAGTACATACCTTACACGTTCACAATCTAACTCTAATAAAACTTTGGTCCATTGTGTCACCTTTTCCTCATAGAAGCACATTGTATTACGTTAGTTGAATTACATTGAATATGTGTATTCATTTGGATGTATCTATATTTTTTTGTTAAAATAATTATGAACCACCTAATAAATTATTAGATTTATGTTTATACATTCTTAGGGACATGATATGAATGGTGATCATAGATATTTTGAAGAAACAAAATGGGTTCACTAAGCTATCTAGATTGACAATAAGAATCAGGGTTTGATACATCTCAAATAGTATTTAGTTTAAGTACATTTGTAGCATGTAAGTATCATGATGACTACTTAGGTAAGCGAGAACTAATAGGTCATGTTTCATATTTAACGTTTAGGTTTTCAATTACACTAAGCATGAATATAATCTAAATACAAAATATGAATCAAATGTGTTAAATATAAAAAATATACTTCATTAGTTTGACATGGAGTACACTATAACAATCTAATCACTTATTTTTCAACCTATCAAGTAGTATCTTCTAGGAATAATAACTAGAGACTAATTAGACCAACTCAATTCACAAGAGGGATTAGATCCCATTTGGAGATAAAGATAATTGCATTCTAGTTGGGTACTATGAAAGATATGTGTAATAGGTATTGCAAGCATGGATATATTTAGGCTACTCAATAGAAATAATTATTTTTATATAATCAAATGGAACTAAAAGGTTTAGATAATAGAAGACCATACACAGAGATTGAACATGTAACAAAAAGGTATCATCGAATAATAGGCATCGTTTATAAATTAGTTATAGGTTAATACATATCTTGTCATGGTCTTTATAACCATCCTTGAAACATGAAACTAGAACATAGGGAGTGAATAAGAACATGAAGGAGCAAATGAGGAAGGATTCCAAGAAGGTATTTACTAGTTGTGAATTACAAACATCAAGTCAAGGGATGATTACATGGAAGTTGTGTAGTCTGATAAAACTATACAACAGTAGATCGCGGCCATGTAGAGGATACATAGGTCACTGAGAGTAAGAAGAAAGGAGTTGACGACCATCTTAGGTCCAGTAGTGGTAGTGGCCCTCATGGAGGAGTTTTGCACCATGGAAGTTTGCATATTGTCAAGCAGTGAGGCAAAGAGAGGAGCTTCTGGATGGATGAATGAGATTCAGATGTTGGTAGTTGTAATACAAGGTGGCAAAGTAGAGAGATCCATCGTAGGTCAATGTTGTTGGGGTTGTCACTGGGCATTGTTGTACATGAGGTGGTTCACTCTCTCATTTACATCTAGTTGTGGGTGTAAGGAAGAAGATGATACATGACATCTGTAAAGAGGCCTTATGGAGACAACATGCCTAAAGGGTATCGAATCTCTTGACTCTAAGGTTTGAACTCATCATTGGAGTCCTCATGAATCACTACAGTTGGTGTGTGTAGACTTCCTTCAATGGTTAGTTGGATGTAGGGGTCAAGGCCACATCGTTGTCTAGGTTTGTGGTTCAGAACAGACATGAAACATTGGAATAATAAGAAGAAAGGATGGAGGCAGGTAGGGCAGCACAAGGTGTGGAGAGGATAAGAAAAGGAGAGGAAGGGAAGAAGAATAGAGGGAGGAAGTGTAATGTTGTTACATAGAGACCAACAATTCATGGTGGTTGTTAGCATGATATGCATCTTCAGAGAAAGATGGGTAGACAGAGGGGAGAGTGAATAAGAGGATGAGAAGAAGGAAAGAAGAGGAAGGTGAAGAGGTAAAGTAGAAAAAGAGGAGGGATATGGGAAGCACCATAGATAATAGTGTAGGCATTAATTAACAATGTTGTTCTTAGGCTAGTAAAAAATGTTCATACTAGTGGTGGTAATGCCTGGGTGAATAGGGGAAAGGAAAAAAGGCCCAAGAGAAAATGAATACAAATATAACGAATTTTGAGTGTGTAATTTAGGCAATTCAATGGGTAAATAAATGAAGTCAGATTGATACCAAATTTTAGAGGATGATAGAATAAATATTGATTTAAGCAAATAAATTATCAACGTCTTATTATTAATTAGTATAGACCACTAATTAGTCTAGGACATTATTAATAATTTGATGGATTCAAAAGAGTATAAAATAATCACTCTCTATTATAGTACCAAATGTTTTTTTGATAGCGAGGAACCCCTCCCGAGAAAGGCCACTATTGGACCCGACCCAACTAAGAGTAAATCCCAAGACCAGATGTGTCACAGGGGGACATGACGGTGTGTCCAACCAAATGTCAGCCACTATTGCACCACGGTTGGTGCCTAGAGTCAAACTCGGGCCCCTTCATTGGGGACTGCCAAGCCGCACTGTCGGGCTATCGATCGACCCCTATAATACCAATTGTTTAATTATATTATATACTAATTATATTTAATTCCTTGAGAAATTTAAAGGACTTGGATAGTGAATAGTGTGATTCATTAAAAGGTTTAAATGAGTCATTTATTACACTATTGTGTATCTATAAATGTTTTCTACTATGAAAGTTGAGGAGAGAAATCATACAGACATTGTTTCACATAAATTATATGTGTATCACAGTCTTAGTATAATTAAGGAATTTTTTACACTAGGGTTACATAAGTTATTTGAAATGTAAATTAAAAGTTCAAGGTGAATTATATCTCCAAATATATGTTAAGCATTAAATTAAATTTAAATTAGTCACTTATTATTAATAATATTCAAGAAAATAAATATTTTTATATAAAATCATATTCTTCATTAATTGGGACATATTAATAGTGAGCTATTACTTAGATTTTATTCCGTTACATGGCTAGCTTGTGCAAAAACATATTAATGGACTCAAGTCCAACCATTATTGTATAAGTTTTCAAAACCAAATCCTTATTTTTTATTGTAACCTTGGGTCACAAAACACGCTTAATAGATTGCTATATCACCAACTTTGTTGAGACTTTTCATGTAGACCCACTTAGTGCAAATAATTGTTTTGTTGGGTTGTCTAAGAACCAAATCCTAAAGTTCATTTCTAACAAAATAGTTAAGTTCTTCTTACACAACTATGATCCAGTAGTCATCACCAAGAGCGTCATAGATAGCGTTTGCCTCTTATTTGGTATAAAGGAAATGTTGGATTTCTCTTGATCTTTGTGGTGCATTCATTAGATGAATGTTCTTCTAATTTAATAGTATCTTCAATCTTTATCATCTTCTTCATTTTCTACAACATGCAGATTTAGTTCAAGTTTGAGATCCTAAAATTGAGATATAAAATCTTTGATATTATATATTTTTTATTTCTAATAAATTTATATGAATTCATTCCTCAACCTTTTTTGAAGTTGAAAATTGTATACGCTTCACTTTTTGGGGAGTATCCTAGAAATAATTACTTCAACTATTGGCATTAAATTTATATCAATCATCATTAGTATTTTTTATATACATTGTGGGGCAAAGGTATACAAATGGTCAAGTCTATGCTTCTTTCTAACTATGATCTCGTAGTGAGGTAAGGATGGATGAACAATATATTTTGGATAAAACAAGAGGTATTTATTACTTCAACCCAAAAAATTCTTTGAATGTTATGTTCCATAAGCATTATTATTGTATATCTTGTAGGGATCTATTCTTCCATTCAACCAAACCATTTTTTGAGCAGTTTTAGAAGATCAAAAGTTGTGTCCATGGCCTTATTTGTCAGAAAATATTTAAAATTTTCTATGCTTAAAATACCCACCATGGTCACTTCTAATGTGCTAATATTAGGGTGAATATCATATTCCACTCTAATGTGGAACCTTTTAAATATGGCAAGAATGTTATGTTATGAAACTAAGAAATGGAGCCAAGTAAATGTAGAGAAATAATCAATAATAACAAATAACTACTTTATTCCACTAAGAAATTGAGTCCATATTATTCCCAAAATATTCATATGGATAATCTATTATGTTCTATATGTGGCTAGAATATTCTTAGACTTGAATGAGAATATGGTTTGTTTTCCTTTTGTACAAGTTTCACTTCTTCCTTGTTTTTCAAAAGGAAGCTTTGTAAGTACTATAACTAGGTTGTGCTTGGCTAACTTGTGAATAAGGTTCATGTTGACATATCCTAGTCTTCTACACCTAAGAAATTTATTTTCTTCATTAGATATATACAATTTCCCTTGACAAGACTAGTTAAATTGGGATTTAGGATATAAAGATTTACATACTCTTTTCCTCACATATAGCATCGATTATTATAATAATCATATAAGAGTCCATGCACATATCATTTATATAAACTTTAGTATTTGATATCATATATTTGGCTAACACAAATAAGATTATGATGCAATCTACTAATATATTATTTTATGGGTATATTATAGCCAATATTCCTTATTCTTATGGCTTTTCTCCATTTTAACCAAACATCATTCTACTTTCTTTTTCATAAAATATTCAAATATATCCTTTTATCCATTTGTGGATTTGGAGAAACCACTATCAATTACCTAGTGTTTCAGGATTGAATTTGGTACCCATGTGTGGGTCCTTAAGGGTTAGGATGATAACATCACACAAGTTAGAATTCAAGCAGATATTGAATAACATCAATGAAAAATGTTCTTGGATCAAGAATATGATAAATATAACATATATAAGAAGACATATATTTGGTTAACGTACTTTAAATTTTGGCAGGTTACTCATACTCAGATGAACTTGAAACTTGACAGACTTGGGTCTTATCTTTCAAGTTAAAGATCAAATAATTATGTACATATGACAAAAGGTAGCAACATATCATCGAATGCAAAGTAAAATTTATCATAAATCAAATTTGAAAACAAATCTATATATATTCATTCATGATTTAGATCAAGCTTATGATGTTAAGAAGAATAAAATAGAGAAACTATTCTTAAGATCCAAATAAGATTATTTCACTCGCCCTTCTTGTAGTGGCATTGAAAAACATAGTGTCCTACATGGTTGCAAAATGTATACATGATTTTTGCTTTTGTATGATGTGTTGGTCTCACAAAACACTTGATATATATCCTCTTGGATGATTCATTTTTTAGTTTGTAACCAAGACCATTCCTACCTACTTGTTGGTATGAATGGTGCAGGAGAATGTGTAACTCATATTGCATGTGAAGAGGTCAGGAAATGGTACTTTTCTGGGTTTTATTTTCACTCAAAATATCACATATTATCATTTATTGGAGTGCTACTCTATATTATAGGTTGTTCTTTACAAATAAAGTGTGATCTTAATCCTTATGTTTCCATATAATTGGTTGTGATTGGTAATCATGTTGTGTTTTCAAAATAGAAATATTTTTCCTAGATAAGCAATAATAGCCAACTTCTAAAGCATAAACTATAATATGATAAGTAACCATAATTATTACAAGTAGTTGAAGAACTTTGAGGATATTCATTCAAAAATAAGGTTCTCAACTTGCTCATATAAACTATATGTCAACTTCGATAAACGTTTGTGACTAGTTTTATAGCTAAGAATCCAGGTCTGCTGTAAGAAACCATTTCAATCAATGCATGTATGATAAGATTAAGAAAAATTGGTCTTATTTGAATCTTATTCACTAGTCTTTTGCATGAAGGATCTTAACAATCACCTTCATTTTTTACTTTTGATGATGGCATTTAGAATTGATTCGTGCAAACTACATCTGTAAAGCACAAGTGTATGTATTGACCTAGTGCTGGATTTTGAGTTATGGGTGTCAAACTCGAGGAATTGTGAAGCTAGAGACTACTACATACTATGATCAAATTAGATAGGCTGAAAGAAAGAGTTGAATTGGTTTTATTATAAAATTTAAAATTAGAATTAACAAAATGAATAAGAAATTGTTTTTGAAACCAGAGAGATGGATTCTCTGGGATAATCAATTTTGCCACATTATAGTTTGTACTTGATTTCAAACTATAAAAAAAAACAATCATTGCTTAAAGTAAGTAAGGATGTGTAGATTGTGTTACCCAATTTGTTAATAGAACACACTAAGTAATCTAGTCAAAACCCTACTTTAATAGTGAATAAGTAAAGATTAAATGAAATGCAAGTTACTTTAATGAAAAGATTAAATGAGATAGACTTCTCAGTTGGGGTTTGCAAACAGAGGAGGTGTGCCCTTTGTGCAAGACGATGAACGAATCAAAAAACCATATCTTCTTTGATTGCAAGTTCTCCAAACAACTATGGACTATTGTTTGTATGAGAAATGGGTGGAGAAGAAGGAATATCATGAATGTGGATGACAGTTTGATCTATATGGAGCAGCTCTACGAAAACAACAAAGCTGGTATGCATTTTGCTGTTCTATGCATTCCGGGCTTATGCTATGCTATCTAGATGGAGAGAAATAGAAGAATCCATGGGCTTGTGGAACTGGAGTACCTTAAGATTTTGGAGAGTTTCTCGAGGGTGTTATGCATACAGGTTAACCATAGAAAGGACATGCTAACAAAGCTGAATCAAGATACATGTATGTACTGGGGGTTTTGTTGTTACACCCCTGTATAGTTTCTATTCGGCTTGTGCCTTGCTGGTGTAGGCTTGCCCCTTTTTTGTAAAGTTTGATAACCTTTTTGAAATATATTTACCATATTCCAAAAAAAAAATGCAATCTCTCTCTCTAGATACTTAGTGTCACAATTGTTAGACGGATTTTGCAGTGCATTATTGATCTTGTTATTGATCATTATTCCCATATAAACTTCATTTTCACAGTGAAGAAACATCTAAAGCATGAATATGGTTACCAATCATGAACATGGCACAGTAAAGCATATTATCGTTAAAATTATAAAACAACAGAATTTATTTCTAGATAAACATTGTATTAACACGGAGTTATTCCCAAATCCTAGAGAAGAGGAGACTAGACTCTCATATTGAACATAGTATTAGATCAATTAAGAGAAGGATAACATGATAATATTAAAATGGAACCAAGGAACGGTGTATAATGAAGATACTCTCTGAAGATGAGCATGAATGGACGACATTTGGGCCTCCAAAATGCTTCTTGAAGGTGTTAAGATGATCTTTTCCCACATTCCCACTTTTCCTCTCTCCTATTACTAGTTTAGTGTCAACTATCCACCCCTCTCTAATATGTTGGAGATGGATAACATGCCTTGGGTTTTATAGAACCCTAAGTGCCCAAGATAAGATCTAATTGTTGATAATTGAAATCTTGACCATTAATATTTTTACATTAGTGGTATCGACTTTCTTAAATATGTGCCCATTCAGGAGAATGTTGGTACCTTCAAATGGGATGCTAGTGGCATAAGGAAGTTATTGAGATGATTGGACCATTTTCTTGGTGGCACCAAGAAAGGTCTCAGTACTATCAACTTGTTGGTGAGACTTTTCTATTGTTGAGGCATATTGGTGGTACCACCTGGTATGTTGTTGGCACCGACTTTGACTGAAAGTGCTCCTCAAGCTTGAAAATCATAGTGCTAAAATTAAATCAAGATAAAATATGATAGTTATGTATAAAATACATTAAAATTGTTGAGACTAATGCAAAAGGGTTTCAAAGGTTGGTTTTATGCAATATGAACAATAACATATAGTGTCGAGAACAAATATCATGAAAAACCACCCATGAAATCATGGAAAATTTTATGTGTATATAGATTATTATTTCCCATTTTATTATTATCTCTAACATCTTTAATTTATCTTTTGAATCCTTATTTAATTTAAGGCAGTGGACTACCATATTGCATCATTTGAGTCCTCATATAACTAGAGCTAGTGTATGAAATTGAGTCCCATACAACTTTGTGGGCTTTTTTATTCTTGTATTTCTTCTTCTCCTTTCCCTTTGACAACTTCATTCCTTCCTTATTAAGACACTCATTTTTTATAAGTCTCTTAATTATGTATTCATAGAACTTGAAATAAGAAGTTAGAGATTTTTCTAGAAAACTTATTTTATACTTTCTTACCTTTCACATAGTTTGTTCTTCATTGGAAAATTCTATATATCATTACTTTAAATATTGAATGCCAATATTTTTCATGTGGGTTGTTCTTTTTATCCCTAAAAATCTTAATCCCTTGGTTTTAATTCATACATATCAAGATTTCCAATCAACCCCTTCACAAATAGCTTGGCAAAATCATTGGATTCTTCAATGCATGTCACCTCTTTCTCATATTTGGAGTAAGAGAGATCAAGATCTTGGCCACAAGTTCCTTATATGTAATTTCCTTAACCAAATATGTTTTTACATTAATGGGGATAAAAACATTTGTGCAATGGATTCATTTTTCTCCATCCAAAATAATTTAACTTGCAGATAAGCATATTAATATTAGATTTATTAACTTTATTGTTTCCCTTATGGGTAACTAATAGCTTTCTCAAAACCTCATATTATGATATTCTATTAAATTCATAAACAGAAAGTGTGGTATATAAAGTGATTAATGTTTTGACATTTTATTTAGTCATCTTTGTCATTTCTACTTCTAGTGAAACGAATGGTGGTTTGTATTCTCTAGCCACCATCTTCCATAGATCATGGTTGATCTCATGATATAGGAAAAGGGATTTCATCCTTATTAAATTTATTTGTTCTTGTTGAGGGAAGGATTCTTTTTGGGTTAGACTCCTAAATTGAGCATTCAAATGACATTCTAAAGCACATATTCCTCTAGCTTTGCAGAAAGTACCTAGAAGACACGCCCTGATACCAAAATAAAATGAAGTCTAGAGGGGTGGGAATCTAATATATTCCCTTTAGACTTTATAAGAATCTCAAAAAAAACAAATAGTTAATAGAAATTATTCTATAATAATTTTCTAAGAAGGAGGTGGAATAAGGAACAATTAATAAATGACACAAGATACAACACAATTTGGAAATGATAAGGAAGTCATATTCAACTTTTTATGGCTATACAACCACCAAGATGGGGTAAATCAATATGCAAGTTGAAATTAATACAATACAAAATTTATAAACAAACAACAAAAATAAAGATCAAAGCAATATTTTTCCTTTTGTTCTTGGACATGAGAGGAATCCAACTTTGTTTTCTTTTCTAGGCCTAAGGGAAACCACATGTCTCCTTTTGTTGTGGCTATAGGAATATTGCCACCTTATCCTCTTTGATTGGACACAGAGGATCAATGACTCTTCTAGCAGGTTGTCATTTCTTTCCTAGAAGTATAACATTAATTGATTGGAGATGGGAAGTAAGGAATATAATATGTAGTAGAATGACATATTGTAGTGCTTCTCGATAAGTTAAAAGTTTTTTGGATTGGAAGATGCTCAAACTTGATCAATGTTTGATCAGTAGGGCACAAATATAATGTTAACCACTTTCTAAAATAATTAAATGGCTCAAGTGTATGTCTAGTGATTCTATAGGGTATTTGTTTGGAAGAATAGGTAAGGGATTGGATGGAGGAGCATATGGGAGTGTAGTGGGACAAAATATTTGTTAGGTCAATAAAGATGAAATCAAAATACCGAAATTTCATTACTCATGCATTCTCTGTTAAACTTGCACTTCATTCACAAGCACTTCAGTTGAACTGGGACTTTGTCCAAATGCAATGAAATGTATAATTCATTTGTCAAATGGCTAGGAGTTAAATAAATAATTGAGTTGACTACCCATCAGTCAAACCAAAAGATTTTGTCTGAGATGTTGCCCAGTCAAAGTACAGTCTGATTGGGAGTCACATTGAGGCCTTATGACTCTCTAATCATCTTCCGTTGAACTTTCATGATTGTAAATTCATCTTGATCTGACCTAGAGTTTGATTGACAATTTAACTAAGATATATGCTACTCAAAAATCATTTTCAGTCCTAGACAAATACATAACAAAAGTTGTTTTCTCCTAAGGCTCCCTAGGGTCCTAATGAATACTAAAGGTTGTTTATACCTCATTAAAACAAAATGATCTACATAAGTTATAATGTGTTGGAAATAAAAACATAGAAATCATGTAATTTCATTAAATATAAATCCACTTATGTATTGGATTAACTCATGTTTAAAAAATAATAAGTGTAATAGTTAGAAATAAGAATTTATGAGGAAATATGTCATTCGTCAAAATAGGTGTTAATATGTCCATGGTCCAATAAAGCCATGATGAAATGTAAATGGTAGAGTATTTCTTAACAAGGTTTCTCACTACTTAGACTTTAAGACTGCCGCCAACATTTCTAACATGTATGAGATGTATATTTAAGAGATTGTATGTATCTGAAGAGTCCCTCTTTCCATTATTTATTATCAGGTCCTAAAGTTACCAAAAAGATGTAGAAAAATTTCATGTAGTCTGAAAGACAGTTTAGACACTGGAGGAAACTAATATAGCATGCATGTTGAACCGAGGATGATCTTGGGCAAGCTTATTATTCCCTTTAGCTAATTTCGTACGCAGCAACTGTTGTCACGTCGGTATATACATGTCTCCATATGAGTCCCTCTATAAAGGTCATGCAAGGCACATTTTCTATGAAGTGAGACTAGTAATAGGATTCTAATAATAAAAAATAAAGGGTTGTAGTTCTATACATATGAGGTGTATCTCAACAAATGAGTATGAAAACAACTTAAGATAGATACAATAAATATGCATATGCTTACATGTATGAAAGAGATCTTTAGTTGGGTGAACATTTTTCCTCAATGTGAACCCTATTAAGTCCATAGCCAAATTTATGGTGAAGTAATGGCTCAGTGACGGATACATAGGTCCATTTGAGTTTCTTGACATGGTGGGAGAAAGTATGTACAATTTGTCTTTACTACCAATATGTGAACACATTCACAATGATTTTCATGCATCCTTCTTGTGCTTTCACATTAAGGACACATCCCACATTCTAATTTATGAGCTAGTAAGATTATAGAGTATCTAATTCATGAGGTTATCTTGTATGTGTTCCATATTGGTTGAATCACTTTGAAGTAGGCAAGCCAACTGCATCCTTTGATGTTTGTAATCTAATGAAATTCACCACTACATGGGCTCACTTTTAGTAGTTGGGAAGCTCTTTTGCATCAATCTATATGACTTCTTAGACCAATTATGTGAAGAAGGATGATTTAGCTCTAGTTCAAGTCTTAGGGACAAATCATAATCTGGAAGGGGTTTCATGAAATCTCAAAGATGGGTGTTGAGGAGGTAACCAATGCTTTTGATCCTTGAAATTTCAAGAAAGAAAATTCTTTTAGGAGGGGTATTACGAACATCCTCATTTTTAGGTATTATATGCTTAGTTTGTATGTGATGCCCTTCATAAGTTCATTTTAATGCTCTAAGGTATTTTAAATGTATGAGGTACATGAAGTATGTTCAAACCTTTTCATATGAGGTATGTATCAATGATACACAAGGTAAATCACTTAACCATGTATGTATTAGGTCGATATATTAGTGGACATAATTGACTTTATACTAGATAATCTTCTGTTGATGATTACATCAGTAAAATGACATTAGAATAACATTCCTTTTATTTTATTTAGTAATTATTATATTTAAGTGAATCTTTGAGTATATTTTCTATTTAGTTGATTTAGTAAGACAATATTATTTTGTTGCTTCAAAGTAGATTTATGATTATTAGTTTCATTTGAGTGATTGGATCTAGACCATGGGATCACATATTTGGTTGGGCTCGCTTAAGTTTTACTAAGATACATTTTATCAGAGTTGCATGTTCTTGTGCTCTCCTCTCTTAGCCTTAGGATCATCATAGACCATCATTCAGTGACATCCCAACATTCAAGGGACTCTTACCTCTCACATTTTCTCTTGATACATGCCACAATTTTGGATAATAATGATACCATTATCTTCCTCTTATTTTCTGAGTCAAACCATCCCCGATTTCGTTGTCATTATCAACTCACCTAGAAACGCCTATCTAAATTCATCATGCTCTTCATGTGATTTCAAACCACTTGATAGTGTTGGATTTTTGGATATGCCACACTCATATTTTGATGATACAAATATTTCCACACTTGTATTACTAACATGTGTATCAAGTATGTCAGGTGATTAAGGAACTAAGTCAAGATATAACTACAAAAACCTTGCAAATATATATGATTGGATACTTGCAAATCAAGTTGTACCATGTATTTATCTATACACGTGTGTTTTCTTTCAACTTGATAGACATGATGTAAGGACAAGTGATGATCTTCCAAAAACAATATCCCACACTCACATGTAGACTTTAGGGTTGATATGTTTGAAATGAGTCATTAGTGGGACCTCACATACATTGCAAATCTTTGCACAAAGTCCTTCTTAGTTGAAAATTTTGTGGATCAAGACACACTCGGTCAAATCTTAGAAAAATGAGAAATAGCCTTGCATAACTAAAGTTATAAGTCAATTTCAATCGACAATGTTATCGACGGAGAAAGTCGGTCGAACAGAAGTTCAACCGGCAAAAGGTTGTTGTACTTAGTTGACTGAGGATATAGACCGAAACATAGTCGATAGGTTTGTGGACCGAGACTCTTCATGGTCAATAGGTTTGTCGATCGAGATCTCCCGGTCGATAATATTGTGGATCGAGAAAGGTTCTGGAAACTATTTTGTTAACGATCAAATTAACTATTGTAACTTGATTAGCTATATCCTAATGGCTTGTTACAATCCTAGAACACTCTAGACACTTCCTATGAGTATCGTAACCACTTGGATACATTTTCTATAAATAGGAGTGGTCTTAGGACATTTGGGTACATGAATTGCACATACAGTTGCATATACATTGATTCACATACTTGAGCACTACTTGCCATCTTTCACAAAGAGCTTAGGCCCTACACTTCTAGTTGCCATCTACCTAGCCTAAGTCTCATCTTAATTATACTATCCTCTCCACCAAATACGACCTTGTCTAAACCATTTGGGGAGTGGATCATCATCACTTATCCATTGAGTTTGATTGTACATCTTGTGAGCTGAATTGTATTTTCTATTTCTTCAGCCTCTTTGTACTTTGGTGTATTGTGCTTGGGCTACTTCTTGGAGTGAAGGTTGTCCAAGATACTGTGAGAAGGAGTCGTCTCTAGTTGGTGATGTTCCTTAGTTGTCAAAGAAGAGGTAAAAAGGGTGACCTTCCACAACTCATAAAAGAAGGTGGGAGTTCTCCTTTAGTTGAAAAGGGGGGAATAGTATTTTTCCATAAAAGACACCATTAAATTTTGTGTGTTGTGTATCAGTATATAAAATCAATTAAGTATGTGATTTAGAAATCCTAGTTGGGAAACAACTAGGTAGTAGACTGAAGTCATTTCATGAAGCCACTATAAATCTATGTCTTTTGTGGTTGCCTCTTATCTTTATATTTTTGTTGCACTTTAAGTAAAGTAATTTTATTTGGTTAAAATCATTATAAAGACCTATTCACTCCCCTCTAGATTTTTCATTTGGTATCATACCAGGTCTTCAAGGAGCTCTAATAGGTCTTGAAGAATCTGGGAGAAAGTGACTACCCACCTAAACTTGGAAGGAGCTTATGTGAGCAAGCCACCGGTGTTGAATGGATCAAACTACACTTATTGGAAAAGAAGGATGCAATTCTACTTCCAGGGGCTCAGTTTTGAACTTTGGAAGATGATAGCCCATCCACACATACCTATAGACATTGAACTAGAAACAAGTCATGGTAAAGCAAGCCATACTCAATGCAAAGGCAGTAAGCATTCTTTGTTGTTCTTTATCTATTAGTGAATTTCATCACATATCCTCATGTGAAACTTCTCATGAAATTTGGCACAATTAGATGTAACACGTGAAGGAACTACCCAAGTTAAGAGCACTAAAATTAATATGTTAAAACATAAGTTTGAATAATTTTGTATGCAACCTAAAAAAGTATTGTAGAAATGTATGCTAGATTTTCTAACATTGTTAACAGTCTAAGTGTGTTGGGAAAGAACTTAAGCAAGGAAGATCAAGTATCAAAGATAATTAGATCATTGTCTACCAGATACAGTCAAAGTTTACTGCTATTGAGGAAGCTAACGATCGTACAACACTAAAGATGGAGCAGCTCATCGGGTACCTAGAGATGCATGAAGTCACCCTTGAGGAGGAAGAAAAAGTGGAAGTCAAACAACAAAAGGAGAGAAGGAAGGATCTTGATTTGAAATCTGCCACCAAAGCGTCATCAAGAAAAATCATTCAAGAAAGCAGTGACACAAGTGATGAAGATGATAGCACCTTGATTGTATATGGTAAGAAATATAAGAGATTTGGATCTAACAAAACTCATAGTGCCCCTTCCTCTTCTTCTAGGTGATTTGAATGTGGAAAGAAAGGCCACTTGGTTTTGGAATGCCCAAAACTCAAGAAAGGCAAGAAGTCCTCATTTAAGAAGAAAGACAAAGCATACTTAGTTGCATGGGATCAATCAAGTGAGGATGGTGAAAGAAACTAAGAGGAAGAGGTAGAATGTCTCATGGCAATAACGGATTAAGAAGAAACTAATGAGGTAAGTATTTTTTATTTATCTAAAGAAGAATTAGTTAGTAGTCTTGAGGAATTTCATGATAAATATATTGATTGCAAGAAACAAAAGAAGAAACTTGCTAAAACTATTAATGAACTTGATGTTAATATAGGTAATCTTAATTATGAAAATAATGCTTTGAAAATTTCAAATAATATGTTAAAAGAATCTATTGAGAGTTTTAAGGTAAAAATACTTGATCTTGAATGTGAAAATAGTCTTTTCTCTCAAGAAAAAGTTGATATGCTTGCTAAACTAAATGATTATTAAACTCAACCTATTTTATGCACACACTCAGATTATGATGTTTTGGTAAAAGAAAGGGATACTTTACTTTTGAATCTTGCTTGAGTAAATTTGGATATAACTAAAAAGGTTGCTAAAAATGTTGAATTATAAAAACAAGTTTCTAGATTAATGCAAGGAAACAAAGTCTTGATAACATCTTAGATAATTCTTCTAAACATGTAGGAAAGACAGGTTTAGGATATGTGCCAAAGAACAAATCCTCACATATGCCAAAAATAAAAAAGACTTATGCTTCCAAGACTAGAACTACATATGTACCTAAGACTAAAGTTATCAATTCTCAAAATGTTGAAAAGAGAAATAAAATATCTTTTATCACACATTATTATTTCCAATGTCATGGGCACTATTCTTTTTCATATGAATATCATATGAAAGGAGCCCTTGATATGGTTTGCGTTCCAAAATCCCCAACTTAGAATAAAAAGGGAACATGTTGAGATTTGACCTATGCTTAATTTGGTTAATATATTTATGTCTTATCTGAACTTAATTTGAGGTTAAATTTGCATATTTTTCTTATAAAACTCATTTGTATAAATTTTAATTATTTTAATAAAATTTCATTTGTATATCTTACTAAATAGAAATTCTAGTTTCTTCAGAATTTGTTATCGATTGACAAAAATTTCGATCGAGATGTCCCTCTGTCGAAAAATCTTCTCGATCGAGAACAAATCTATCAGAAATTTAACTTGAATATTTAATCTTTACAAGAAAATGCATTAAAATTCAAATCTGTAAAAGTCTTTCGAGCTTGATAATATCAGTTCCATTCATCATATCTACAATAAGCATCATGGACTCTACTTCAGTACCAAAATCCTCTCAACTTTGTAGGAATAAGTGGTTGATGGTGAATGCTCCAATCATATGATTGGAGATTAAAATACCTCCAATACACTTGGAAATAGAAATGGAGGATTAGTCATATTGGAAACAGTGGCAAAGGCACCATCGTGGGAGTAAGTGATTATCAAGAAAAAGGAGTACATGTAAGTGGACATGATAAAAATGAAGTTCAAAGGTAATGATAATGATGAGGTATCTCTCTCTACTCTATTAAAAACTATACATATATAACTTGTTGTAGTTACCTTGGATAAAGTCAAAAAATAAGAACAAATTGTCTAGTATACTTGACTTGAAGAAATTGAATAATTTTATGTTTCTTTTCAAAATTAATCCTTGCATTAAAATAAAAGGTGTCTTATATCTATTTGTACTCATGTTAGTCATAACACTTCAAGAAAAGTTTGATGATAAAACTTCTATTCTTAAAGAAGATCCTAATAGACAATGCTTGATTTTTACTACTCTTGCTAAAGAAAGTAAAAAAGTTAAACTTATCTTTGAATACAATTTATAGTAGTATAAATGGATTGCATTCTCATAATCATGATGGTACTCATTAGCATTATTCTAAACATGATAAGAAGTACATAGATCATGAGCCTTTATGCAAATCATTTTGAGATAAAAATAGTCGCTTAAATTATTATTTGTTGAACATTTCGGTTGACTAACTCTTGGACCAAACATCAATTTGGCTGACAACATGCTCGATATCGAGACCTCATCAGTGTTAGAATTTATTTGGATCTATTTAAACTTGATTTACATATTCAACTTTTTTTTATATTTCTTAGTTTCTGCAACTGATATGAATGTTTTATCATGGTATTTGGGTTCTTAAATGGCATTTTTTTGGACTCATTTCACTTGTTATGAGAATAAGGGGGGATCAAAATATTTTAAATATATCTTTCATATTTGTTCTGCTCTTAATTGATTCTACATATCAAAAAAGGCTTAACATCATTTGACATTTGGTTTAGAGATTCTTTTAGAGATGTTATTATGATGCTAAATGGCTTCTCTATACCAATATGGGCTTAACATTCCTTATATTCGGTCTAGATATTCTTTTGTTGATCTCTTTTTGTGCTTAAAGGATTCTCTAATCGTTTCAAGGCTTAACATCTTTTGAAAATGATTGAGAAATATGTTTCATCTTTATCTTTTTATTTTATGGCAAATCTTTGTACCATGGTGGACTTAACATTCCTTACCATTGGTTTAGAGTATCATTTTTAAATTGTGCTAATTGTATCTTCTTATCATGAAGGAGTTAAAATTCCTATCATTCGTAATTAGACAATATTTAATATTTTTCCTTGATCATATATGGCTTTTTGACTATTTTGTAATGTTATTTATGCCTATATTTGTTTTTGGCTTCCCCCATCAATGTGTATTCTTTTTCTATTGTCTTTGGTTATAAGTTTTCCCTCTCCAAATTGAGCATCATATTTAGGGGGAGTATCTCGCTAAGGGGGGTCATTTTTATGACTTTCTATCTTTTTTAGATGACGAAGGGGGAGAAAATATATTAGATAAATTGACTGTCATCATAACAATTTAAAAGGAGGAGAATATTCAACATGAGATTATAGTAAATGTATGAAGTTATAATTTGGCTACTTACAGTTTATCTTATGGAAGCAATTTAAAAAGGGGAGAATATTCATCATGAGATAAATTAAAGGTATGAAGTTGTAATTTGGTTACTTTAAATTTATCTTATGGAAATATTTATCATCATCAAGAAGGGGGAGATTGTTGGTTTTTTGGATATGCCACACTCATATTTTTATGATACAAATATTTCCCAAATTGTATTACTAACACATGTATCAAGTATTTCAGGTGATCAAGGAACTAAGTCAAGATCCAACTACAAAAACCTTACAAATATATATGATTAGATACTTGCAAATCAAGTTGTACCATGTATTTATGTATTTGTTTGTACACATGTGATTTCATACAACTTCATATACATGATGTAAGGACAAACTATGATCCTTCAAAACCTACCCAAAACCCTATCCTACAATCACATGAAGACTTAAGGGTTGATAAGTTTGATATAAATCATTAATAGGACCTCACATACATTGGAAATCTTTGCAGAGAGTCCTTCTTGGTTGACAATTTTGTGGACCAAGACAAATTCTATTAAATACTAAAAAAATATAAAAATGTCCTTGCATATCTAAAGTTATGAGTCAATTTCATTCGACAATATTATCGACCAAGAAATTCAGTTCAAGAAAAGTTTGACCAACAAAGAGTTGTTGTGCTTAGTTGACCGAGGATATAGACTGACACATAGTTGTTGGAGTCTAGGACACTTCCCGTTCGATAGGTTTCTGGACCGAGACTCATCCTGGTCGACAAGTTTTTATACTGAGATTCTTCCAATCGATAATATTGTGGAACGAGAAAGGTTCTGGAAACCATTATGTTAATGATCAAATTAATCTTATAACTTAATTAACCATATCCTAACATCTAGTTAACATCCTAGAATACTCTAGATACTTCCTATAAGTACTCTAACCACTTGTATAAATTTCCTATAAATAGGACTGGTCTTAGGACACTTGGATACATGAATTGCACATACAATTGCATATACATTAATTCACATACTTGGGCACTACTTGCCATCTTTCACAAAGAGCTTAGGCCCTACACTTCTAGTTGCCATTTAATTCTAGTATCCTTTCCACCAAATGCAACCTTGCACAAACCATTTGTTGAGTGTATCATCATCACTTATCCATGTAGCTTGATTGTACATCTTGTGAACTTTTATATTTCCTATTTCTCCAACCTTTTTCTACTTTGGTGTACTATGCTTTGGCTACTTCTTGGAGTGAAGGTTGTCCAAGATCCTGTGAGAAGGAGTCTTCTCTATTTGGTGTTCTTCCTAGTCTGTCAAATAAAAGGTGAAGAGGGTGACCTTCACTGCCTATCAAAGAAGGTGGGAGTTCTCCTTGAGTTGAAAAGGAGGGTTAGTCTTATGCCACAAAAGACACCCATAAAGTTTGTGTATTGTGTATCAGTATATAAAAGGAATAAAAATACATGATTTAGAAATCCTAGTGGAAACAACTAGGTAGTGGACTAATGTCATTTGACATAACCACTCTAAATTTGTGTCTTTTGTGGTTTCCTCTTTTGCTTTATATTTCCACAACACTTTAAATAAAGTAATTTATTTAGTTAAAATTACCATAAAGCTCTATTCATCCCCTATTTAGATTTTTCAAATAACACCTTCCCATAAAAAACTAAGAGCCCTAGAACTTATCTAGACCTTGTTTAAGTCTAAATCACCCACAAATTTATCATGTTATAGACCCAAACCTTGCCAATCATCTTCAACCTCGACAAGGACTTCATCAAACCACCACTCCACACCACCCAATCCACTTAATCTAGTAAGAACCATCTAGGATTCACCCCAAACTTGATTCCCAATTAAGAACCCAAAGATTTCTTTACGACTCCTATACCAATGTGTGTCACATGGAAGATTCATGTCTATGTTTGTCAAAGCATACCCAACATTCTCCAAGATACGTAGAAGAGTGGAATTCCCTCCTAATACCTTCAAGATTGAGTCTAGCCTCCCAAACCAGCATGGTGGAAGGTGATTAACTTGCCCTTATTTTATGTTGCTTGAACTTTTTTTTATCAATTTTGGACAATTATCAACCACCGTGACCACCAAAAACTTCAAATAAGTTTGGGTCATGTTGTCAAAGTTTTCTATTTTCATTTTAGGTCACATATTCGATTATTTTGGTGCTTCTGCATCATTATTTGGAAGGAGTAGCTTCAGTTAAGAAGTGACGGGTACTACAATCAACTTTGGCATGATCAATAGCTTGTGAGACTCCAGATGATGGGTTGAATACAATGAAAGTGTCCATTATTGGTGCAATTAGTTATTATATTATGATGTAGGATCAAGTTATCTATAAAATCCGTGTCACTACTAAGTGCTTTTTTTAATGATTCAAATATAGAAAATTACCTTTGTACCCCTCTATCATGCTAAGAAAAAACATCACTAAGGGCATATTGGTGCTTAGGAAACCACACATGTTGATTTTTGAAGTTTTTACCAATCCATTATTAGATTTATCTATGTTATGATCGGTACATCTCATAATTTTCATAATAAGGACTCTTAATGTTTTAATAATACAAACCTTACATAGATGTTGATCAATATCTCTAGATATACAATTGAACTATGTTTCATAACCTATTTTTAATCAAGTTTCATGGTATTCTCGATTTATGGTTTATTAGGGTTTTTGTAAAGAGGCAAGATCACCTCCTTATTAAAATTTGAAGGAAATATAAAACATCCAACTTTTCACAAATATAATAGATATTGAGAGATGCATGTATAATATTCCAAGTAAATAAGCATGCACCAGATACATATAAAATGTCAATAACAACGGATTGGAAAAGAAACTAAATCTATTACATGGCTTTCATAATTGTTCACTACATAAGTTTTTCAGAAGAAAAAGATGAGAAAACAAATAATCTAGATTTATCAACCTAGATATCCTTCAAGAAAGTCTTGAATATACTCTGAGTCCTATTTTCCTTGATCTTGTTCAACACCTTGTCCAAAGTTTGGGTGGTTGGGAAATCACCCAGCAAGAGGGAAAGAAAACAAGGTATGTGTCAACAATATGAACAAGAACAAAAGAAAGAGAATAACATGGAAGTAAAGGCTATAAGGTCATCCATAGATGAAGATATCAAGATTATGAGGCATAATCAAAATAGATGCTTACCTTAACATTAAAATAGTAAACGAATTGCATGCATGATTAATATTGACTACATTAACTAATTAGGGTTGAGGCACCTACCAAACCCCAACTTATAGGTGAGGGGAGAAATAACACATTCCCAACCACCTACACAAATTATATATGGTGGAGAATAACACATTCCCCAGGGTGAAAATAACACATGCCCTAACTATGGGTGGTTGTACATAAGTACCACTACATTAGATAAATAGTCAATAAAATCAACATGCTAAGAGAAATTATGGCACGTAGAAGCATCATATATTTGAAAAAAAATTAGTGGGGTACAAGAACCAAGAAATAGAATATCAATACTAACTTTTTAGGCAATTTAGCAAAAGAGTCATGAATAGAGAAAAAAGGGTTCAAATAATGCCTCATTAGAGAATATAGGGTTTGGTTTGCAAATATCCCAACCTGGGGTGTAAGAATGCACATACCTCTTTATTGTGTCTAAATACCAAGTTCCACCACTTCTAGATGTTCCAAGTTTAACTTTGGACTATTTCAATTTTATTAGCATTCATTAGTGTACATATTGCACATTATTGCATAGAAACCCTAAGACTGGACCTTTTTCACAAAAACCCAGATTTAGACTATAAAAATCTTAGCACTGGACTAGTTAGGTAGGGTACTGTCAATAATCCTAGTGGTATTGAAGCCATTAAAAGAACACCTATTACCGAATAAGTTACTAGGTGTTCTTTTAATGGCTTCAGTACCACTAGGATTATTGACAGTACCCTTTTTAGAGAATGTCAATAAATTCCAAAGAACAATTTCAATATCTTGTTTTTAGTTACTACTATTTGTATTCGTGATGAAATTTATCTTTATGTCAATTTTGGAGTTATGGTGATTAAGTTGTAATTTTATGGATTTTATATATTAAAATTATATTCCAAAAATTATCTTTTGAAAAACCTTGAAGTTAGACCTCAAAAGAATTTTTATTAAAGAGAGCTTAATTTTTCAATTCCAAAACATATTTTTTATTAATTTTGGACAAATAGTTTAAAAGATATGGATTTTCTAATTCTGACCAACTAGAAAATGGCATGTCGACAATTTAGTTGCAAGTGAGGAAGAGAGGGGGGTTGGCCCTTGACTTGGCCCCCCACAACATGTCCTAGGTCATCCTTTACCCTAGGAGAGATGTACCAATCATTTCAGATTCATCTACAACTAGTAACAAAGTATAGAACATCAAAGAAATGAAACCCTAAACAAGAACATCATCTAAAGGTGGAGATCTTCATTTACGCATAAGAATATGAACTAACAAGCTTATAATAAGTAATAAACATGGATCAAGTTATATAACTTGCCTCTAGGAAGAAAATCAAATCCCAATCAGTAGGAAACTCGAGAAAGATGGGTTGGTAGATCCAAGCACAAGCTCCAAACTCAAACAAGAATCACCTTCTTCTCCAAGGATACAAACCCTAAGCAAGAGGAGCATGGAAAGAAGAGTTTTTAAGATTTAGATGGAGTTATACCATGGAAGACAATGGTTATGACCTGGAGGAAGGTGGAGGGAAGAAGAATAGTAGGGAAATAGAGAAGAAGGGGAAGAAACCTACTTGCCTTGGTCAGAAATGCCAAAAGGTGACTTTAGAAACCCTATATGAGCTTAGATGAAACCCTAGAGACCTTCTTCACCAAGATGGCATCTTCTACCTTGGGACAACTCATCCATGGCCAAATAGAGAGAGGACAAAGTTCTAAGTAGGAGGGAGGTGATATGGATCAAATATTTTGATTGGGAGGTCAGGAAGGAGTATATAAAGCTTTATGGTTAAGGAAGAAGCAAGGCATGAGGTGTCCAAGCTACTTTCCATGTTCCATGTCTAAAGGTGCCCATGGTCATGCAAGCCTTTATGGATAAGTAAGAAGCAAAGCATGAGGTGTCAAGTTACTTCCCATGTGTCCATGGCTAAGGGTGCCCATGAACATGCAAGCCTTTATGGATAAGGAAGGAGTCAAGCATGAGGTGTCTATGGAGCTTTCCATGTGTCATAGCCTAGAGCTTCTATGGCCATGCAAACAACTGTTCCACATCTCCTAGAGACTTCTTATCCATCAATTGTTGGTTCTCCAGGCCCACCATCGACCTCCAAACAAAGAAACCTCCCATTTTGGTTGATAACTCCCAAAGATAAGCTCATCCATAAAGGAGAAAATCCCTAAAATGCCCTTGAAGAGAAACACCTCCAAGCCAAGGTACAACTAGGTGCCCCATGGCTCTCAAATCCCAAGTGGTTTCTTCCAAACCATGATATTTCCACAAAACTTTACTCAATTTCCTTGTTCTTCAACTGCTTTACTTGGGAGTCCAAGATCTTCATAGGCCTCATATGTCAGATTCTTATGAATCTCCAAAGGCTCAATAGTAAGCACATGATAAGGGTTCTTCAAATACTTCTTCAACACAGATACATGAAACACATTATGAATCTTATCATAGGTAGGAGGAAGAGCTAAGAGGTATGTACAATCTCCAACCTAATCCAAGATCTCAAATGGTCCAACATAGCAGTGACTCAGTTTGTCTTTAACTTTAGATCTAGCAATAGAGCATATAGTCTTGATCTTCAAGAACACATAGTCACCCACTAAGAAGCTAACATCAAATATCTTCTTGTCAGCATACATATTTTGTCAATCTTGAGCAGCTTTCAAACACTTCTTAATCAGCTGAACTTTATCTATCATCATTTGCATATCATTTGTCTTCATCATAGAATGTTCGCCAACATCATCCCAATGCAAGGGTGAACGACAAGGTCTACCATAGAGAGCTTCAAAAGGTTACATACTAATACTATCTTGGTAGTTGTTGTTGAAAGCAAACTCAGCTAATGGCTAATAGCTATTCCAAGCACCTCCCCAATCCATCACACAAGCACAAAGCAAATCCTCCAGAATCTGCACTCTCCTTTCTGACTGACCATCGGTTTGTGGATGATATGCTTTACAGAATTGTAGGTAAGTCCCCATCTCTTCCTGAATTTGAATCCATAACTGGGAGGTAAACTTCAGGTCACGATCAGAAACTATCACTTCAGGCACTCCATGCAGACAAACTATCCACTCAACATATAACTGATCCATATCAACAACTTTGTAAGTGGATTTGAAAGGCAAGAAGTGGGCAGACTTTGTGAGTCGACCAATCACCAACCAAAAAACATCATAACCTTTCTTAGACTTAGGGAAGCCAGCAATAAAGTCCATGGTAATATTCTCCCATTTCCATTCGCGAATCTCAAGTGGATGAAGAAAACCACCAGGTCGTCGATGCTCTATATTGACTTGCTGACATGTCAAACATTTTGCAACAAATAAAGCTATGTCATTCTTCATATTCTTCCACCAGAAGCTTCACTCTAGGTCCTTATACATTTTAGTTGTGCCAAGATGAATCATGTACTTAGACCCTTGAGCTTCATTTAGAACCTTCTACCTTAAATTACCAAACATCAGGATACCACAACCTATGTCAGAAGTGGACAACACCATCCAATCCAAATGAGAAGTCAGATTGCGATTTCTCTACTAAGGCCTTCATCTCCTCAAGCTCAAAACTCTCCAACTATGCAGCTACAACCTCTGAGATCTAGGTCAGTGTAACAGACAAACTAGCTATGTGCACACACATCTTATCTTCATCCACTAAATCAACAGGCTGAGGTTGCCAACTAGAAACATTTTCTAGATTCTTCCACACATAACAGCTCATAGCAACACATACAGGATCCTTCTTCTGACTCAAAGCATCAACAACTACATTTGCTTTACCGGGTTGATAGGTGATGGTAAAGTCGTAGTCCTTAAGGTACTCCATCCACCTTCATTGCCGCATGTTTAGATCTTTCGATGTCAACATGTACCTCAAGCTTTTATGGTCATAGATGACCAAACTTCACTCAATAGAGATAGTGTCACTAGATTTTTAGAGCATGAATAATGGCATCTATCTCTAAGTCATGCGTAGGCCAATTTGCTTCATTCGATTTCGATTGGCAGGGAGCATATGTGACCACTCTACCTTTTTGCATCAAGACACACCCTAAGTCTTGTTTGGAAGCATTAATGTAAATGACATAGGGTATGCCTTCAACAAGCAAAGCAAGAATAGATGTAGATGTCAAGCACTCCTTAAACTTCTTGAAACTGTCCTCACATTCAGGTGTCCATGAGAACTTGACCTCCTTTCATGTCAACTTGGTCAAAGGCAAGGCCAACTCTGAGAAGACCTTGATGAATCTCCGATTGTAACCTACTAACTCAAGGAAACTATAAATATCTGAGGGATTTTTTGGATTTTTCCATTTGGTCACAACTTCTACCTTTGTAGGATAAACATATATATGTCTGAAAGAAATCACATGACCCAGAAACATCACTTCCTTTACCTAGAACTCACATTTAGAGAATTTAGCATAGTTGGTTTTCTCTCAGTGTGTTGATCACAATCTGTAAGTGTTCGTGATGTTGTTCTTCCATCTCAAAGTAAACCAAAAATGGCATCAATGAACACCACCACAAACGGATCGAGGTAAGGGTGGAATACTCGACTCATCGTGTCTGTGAAAGTAGTAGGGGCATTAGTCAAACCGAAAGGCATGATTAGGAACTCATAATGCCCATAGCGAGTTCTAAATGTTATCTTCAGCACATCGTCATCCTTCACACACATCTAGTAGTAGCCACTTCGTAGGTCCATCTTCGAAAACACGGTGGCTGAATTCATTTGATTGAACATGTCATCAATGTGATGCAAAGGATAATGGTTCTTCATCTTCACTTGGTTGAGCATGCAGTAGTCCATGCACATACACAATGAAATGTCCTTCTTCTTTATGAACAAGATAGGGGCTCCCCAAGGTGAGATGTTGGGGCCGAAAAACCCATGTCAAGAAGCTCCTGAAGCTGCTTCTTAAGCTTTGCAAGTTTAGCAGGGGCCAAAGTGGTAAGGCGGCTTCGAGGTCTACAAAGTCTTGGGCATAGGCTCAATGGAAAATTCCACCCCGTGAGTTGGTGGAAGTCCGGGCAACTCCTTAAGAAACACATCAGGAAAGTCCTTCACCACATCTATATGATCTAGAGCAAGAGGTGTGGTATCAAGAATGATAGATGCTAAGTATGATCTACACCCTTGCAAGACAAGTTTTTCGGCTTTGATGGTAGAGATGTTGAATTGTCGATCCTCTAGCTTCCTACTCTTGATATATAGCCTCTCTCCATCAGAATGCAACAAGCTAACTTTCTTTTCCTGATAGAATAAGGCTGCCTCATGCTTCTTCAACCAATCCATGCCCAAGATAACATCAAAGGTAGACATGTCGAGCAGGATAAAGTCTGAAGGAAACATCTTTCCCGATATACAACGGTCCAAGGTAAGGAGTTTGAGACAAGAAGAGAAAATCCTACCGCTAGGTGTTTTTACATCTAACACATAGTCCATGTATTCAGATTCTAACTCTAACATGGAAGTAGGCTGAAAAGACATGAAGGTGTTCAAAGAGCCAGAACTAAAAAGTGTCTTGATAAGATGCATATAGATATGTAAGGTACCTTCAATAACTTCATTGTCCTCTCCAACTTCTTCAATATTCAGAGAAAACACCCTTCCATTCCGCCTTTCCATAGGCAGTCACTACTGGCTCCGATTGTTGTTTTATAGAGGTGGATGTTGTCATGGTTGTTGCAGCTACTGGGTTGGTTGCTGGGCTGAAGCCTATCCTTGTTGAAACCGGAGACAGAAAGGTAAAATATGTCCAACCTGGCCGCACTCATGGTAGGTAGGTGCGGGTCGATCATCTATTCAAGCAGGGGCATTGTTGGCAGGGCATCTCCCAAGAGGATGGTAGCGGGAGCACTGGTTGTACCTCTCATGACCATAGTTGTCACCATGATTCTTCCTCTTATTGTTGTTGTTGTGTCCTGAAGGTTGGAATCCAGGGTAAGATTCAATTGCTAAGGCCTTGTCCACCATTTGATGGAGGGTGAGTGAAAGTTGTGGAATAAGGTTTCGGCCAACCTGATAGCTCAGACCCTCCAGAAATAGGGTCAATCTTCTCTCGGCACCAAGGTCCATGGCATAGCATTCCAATAGCAGGAACTGTTGAACGTAGTCAGCAACACTCATGCCCCCCTACTTAAGGTTGTAGAACTCAACTTCTTTCTTCCTCAAGAAAGTTGTGCAGATGTGCTTCTCCATGAAGAGCTAGAGAAATTGGTCCCACGTCATAGTGGTTGTGTCTCTGGTGCGGGCTATATTGTTCCACCATGCTCGGGCTGGTCCATCCAACAGGTAGGTTGCAAAGCAGACTTTCTGGTGAGGAGGACATGCCATCCCCTCAAAAGTTCAGTCTAGGGCCAAAACCCAATCATCAGTCTTGTCAATCATGTTTGGTTCACTCTCTCCTTTGGCTTGTTAGCATTGACAACAGCAGCGGTGAATTACCCCACCAAAGTAGAAGGAGTAGCTGGAACAACATGGCCAACTCCCATTCTGGGGTAAGGCCAAGGGTGTTAGGGTTCACCACACTATCTCCTTGTGGTGTCACCGGGGTGTCCAAACTACTGGAGTCATTCTGGGCAGAACCCTTGGAGTTGTTGTTGTTGTTCATGTTTTCAAACAAGTCAACTCTCCAGAAAGGCAAGGTTATCATATTAGGTTTCCAGGAGTATAACAACATAGATGAGAAAAGAATGTATATGGATACTATTGCCTAGAAGCATGCTATTTCAAACAATCCATATCCGCTCAGTCCAAGTAGGTACCATATGGATCTAAGAGTCCTCATAAGCCAAGCCAGTTGTGTGGAGAAAAATCTTGCCAGCCCCCGAACCCTGATCCTTTCTAGACACCCTTGCTTTCAACTTCATGCCCTAGTAGCTGCCCAAAGGCTCTAATACCATGATGTAAAGAGGTGAGATCACCTCCTTACTAAAATTTGAAGGAAATACAAAACATCCATCTTTTTATAAAGATAATAGATATTGAGGGATGCGTGTATAATATTCCAAGTAAATAAGCATGCACCAAATACATATAAAATGTCAATAGCAGTGGAAAGGAAAAGAAACTAAAGCTATTACATGGCTTTCATCATTGTTCACTACATAAGTTTTTTAGAAGAAAAAGATGAGAAAACAAAGGATCTAGATTTAGCAACCTAGACATCCTTCAAGCAAGTCTTGAATATACTCCAGGTCATGTTTTCCTTGATCTTGTTCATCACCTTTTACAAAATTTGGATGGTTGGGAAACCACCAAGCAAGATGGAAAGAAAACAAGGGTGGTTGGGAAATTACCCAGCAAGACGAAAAGAAAACAAGGTATGTGTCAATAATATGAACATGAACAAAAGAAAGAAACTAACATGGAACTAAAGGATATAAGTTCATCAATAGATGAAGAGGTCAAGAATATGAGGCATAATCAAAATAGATGCTTACTATAACATTAAAATACTAAAGGAATTGCATGCATGATTAATATTGACTACATTAACTAAGTAGGGTTGAGACACCTAACATAATGGTGAGGGGAGAAATAACACTTTCCTAGTCACGTACACAAATTATATATGGGGGAGAATAACACATTCCCCATGGCGAAATAACACATGCCCTATCTATGGGTGGTTGTACATAAGTACCACTACATTAGCTAAATAGTCTAATAAAATCAACATGCTAAGAGAAACTCTGGCAAGTAGAAGCATCATATATTTCAAACATGGCAGTGGGGTACAAGACCCCAAAAGTAGAATATCAATACTAATTTTTGAGGCAATTTAGTCAAAGAGTCATGAATAGAGAAAATACGGTTCATATAGTACCTCATTAGGGAATATAGCGTTTGGTTTGCAAATATCCTAACTTAGGATGTAGGAATGCACATACCTCTTTACTATGTTCAAATACCAAGCTCCACAACTTCTAGTTGTTCCCAGTTCAACTTTGGCCTATTTTAATTTATTAACATTCATTAGTGTACATATTGCACATAATTTCATAGAAACCCTAAGATTGGACCTTTTTCACAAAACTCATATTTCGACTTTGAAAATCTCACCATTAGACTAATTAGGTTCTCCTAATCAATAAAACATATCTTTATGTCAATTTTGGAGTTATGGTAATTAAGTTGTACTTTTTATGGATTTTATGTATTATAAGCATATTCCAAAAATTACCTTTCGAAAAACCTTGATATCAGACCTCAAAAGCATTTTTATTAGATAGAGCTCAATTTTTCGATTCCAAAACATAATTTTTAATTAATTTTTCACAAGCGGATTAAAAGATATGAATTTTCCAATTCGACTAACCAGGAAATGGCATGTTAACAATTTAGTTGCAAGTGAGGAAGAGAGAGGGAGAGGGGTCGGGTCATGACTTGGCCCCCCACAACCTGTCCTAGGTCATCCTTTACCTTAGAAAAGATGTACCAATCATTTCAGGTTCATCTACAACTAGAAACAAAGTATAGAACTACAAAGAAACGAAACCCTAAACAAGAACATCGTGTAAAGGTGGAGATCATCAATTAAGCAAACGAATATGAACTAACAAGCTTATAATAAGTAATAAACATGGAGATAAATTGCCTCTAGGAAGAAAATCAGATCCTAATCAGAAGGAAACTCGAGAAAGATGGGTTGGTAGCTCCAAGCACAAGCTCCAAACTCAAACAAGAATCACCTTCTTCTCCAAGGATACAAACCCTAAGCAAGAGGAGCATGGAAAGAAGAGTTTTTTAGCTTTAGATGGATTTCCACCATGGAAGACTAGTGTTATGACCTAGAGGAAGGTGGAGCGAAGAAGAAAAACAGGGAAAACAGAGAGGAAGGGAAAGAAACCTACTTGCCTTGGTCGGAAACGCCAAAAGGTGACTTTAGAAACCCTATATGAGCTTAGATGAAACCCTAGAAGACCCTCTTCATCAATATGGCATCTTCTTCTACCTTGAGACATATCCTCCATGTCCAAACAGATAGAGGACGAAGTTATAAGTAGGAGGGAGGTGATATGGATCAAATATTTCGATTGAGAGGTAAGGAAAGAGTATAGAGCTTTATGGTTAAGGAAGAAGCAAAGCATGAGGTGTCCAAACTACTTTCCATGTGACCATGTGTAAGGGTGCCATGGTCATGCAAGCCTTTATGGATAAGTAAGAAGCAAAGCATGAGGTGTTAAGTTACTTTCCATGTGTCCATGGCTAAGGGTGCCCATGGACATGCAAACCTTTGTGGATAAGGAAGGAGTCAAGCATGAGGTGTCCATGGAGCTTTCCATGTGTCCATAGCCTAGAGATTCTATGGCCATGCAAACAGTTGTTCCACATATCCTAAAGACCTCTTCACCATCAATTGTTGGTTTTCCAGGCCCACCACCGACCTCCAAATAAAGAAATCACCCCACTAGTTGATAACTCCTAAAGATAAGCTCATCCATAAAGGGGGAAATCCCTAAGATGCCCTTGAAGAGAAACACCTCCAAGCCAAGGTACAACTAGGCACCCCATGGACCAACAAGCTCGAGAATGGTAAGGGAAAATCTAAGTATCATAAGGCATGTGAAAATTTGAAAAGAAAACCTCCCAATTGGGTAAATTGCAAAAAAGGTCCAAAATGTGCATAAAAATTGCATAACTTGCACAAACAACATCCAAATTGGATCAAACTTGAAACTTAAGCTTAGATCATGATTTCAAAATACCTCTCAAGGTTATATTAAGGTTTATAGAACTTAATTATGGTAATTGAGCTCGTTTAACACATTAAGCAAGGTTTGGAGCCTTACACTTCTAGCACATATTTATTTACCATTATTCCACTTAAGTGGTGATTTTGCATTTTAGATCCTTAAATAAGATTTTACTGAGGTATTTGTGCATAAACCATTCAATTGGTATAATTATTGTACAAATGTTCACCAAACCACTATAAATTCCGCTAATTCATCAATAAGGACATAAAGGACATAAATGAAAGAAAACTTAAGGAAAAGGGCTACATGGAGATTACATTCAGAATTCAGTATGTTACAGTATTGGAACCTAATGTTCATATTGATGGAAATTTCAAGTTGACAAAGGAGTTTACAGTCAGAGTATTATTTAATAATTCCCCTCCTGATTGTTGGTAAGTGTGTCATGCTTTTAGCTTATAAGTATCATGCATTCTTATGATTTTAAATGCTTCATGTCTTTTAGGTAAGTAGTATGCATTTTTTTGAACATGTCATACTAGTATAATTATGAAAGAGGTAATCATATATGCAAAAATCCTTTAAGACAGTCCTATAAGTTAATAATTAGGTTTAAGACCATGTCGATAAATTTTGTGAACCTCTTTCATGTTTTAAGTTCATTAAGATCATGTGGATGTAAACCATGGGTAAGAAAAAATTTATAAGGATTATTAATATTAAGGCCTTATATTCGACATATTTAATGGGAGGTGTGTCCTCATGTTCTACGTTCACTTTTACTGCATTCTTCACATCTTAGAATAGTTTATACCATTGTTTCATAGGATCTATAACCCATTTATATGAGGATACTTTAATCCATTTTGTGTACATATATGTGCATTAGAATAGCTTTTGTCAGGTCCATGAGTAGGTGGTTGTGTACGTGAACTCAGAAATGTAAAGTAATTGATAAGACATTCCTAATAGTCTACAATCATAACAATGCTAAAATATTTTAGTTTTTTTATAAGTACAAAGTCGTATTGCTTACATCATTAGCTGAATCCACTTTTCTAACTCTCATTTTCTCAAATGGATGGATATGTGTGGATGCACATAGAAAAGAGACAACATCAACAATATTAGATAGTTGGAGTGGTATTTTCCAAAGATACAAAGTGTCTTCCTAGTGACAGTTATCTTTTCCTTCAATTTGCTCCTAATGCATTTATTTATCATGTTATAGAACTCCTCTTATGTGGGAGACTTTTAGTTACAAGACTTTGTTCCAAACTTATAATAAGACTCTTGTGATACTTTTCATTTGATTTGGATTGCTGAGTTATTTACATCATTCCCATTTTTAGGTAACCTCCTTTATAATGTATGCTTTTGTTGTGGTTAAAATGTTATGTTCTAGAGTTTGTGACATTGACATTATTAGAAAGGGGGAGATTGTTGGACCAACGACATGTCATGTACCTATTTTTGATGAGTGAAATAATATTGATTGTATTATTCAAGATCAACTTGAGGTCATCCCGACGGTTCTCTCTCTAGGGCTAGCGCTCTGACCTCTCTCTAGTTCCTTCCAACGGCCGTCGCTGGGGGGAGGGGGCATTCTCCTCGAAGCCTCCCTCCCCCTGGATCCAGCCACAGAAGGCTAGGTCAGCGTCTTCTCTGGAGGTGTCTTGGAGCCGGCGCCCAGTCGATCGATTCCTCGTTTGCCCGGGCCATAGCAGGAGTGACGTGCCGTAGGGTTCAACTCCGATTGGTGGATCAGAGTATCGGCCTTGCCGAATCCACTCCATTCAAGCGTGATGGTTGGATAGGAACCGGTCCCAGTTCGGTTTTTGACCTCTGTGCTTCTGCTCCGGCGCTGGTGATGCTAGGGGGTCTCCGCGCCACCTTCCTCGCTTGCACCTGCTATCCAGTGGACGAGGAGCCTCTTCGGCCTCGACTGGACTTTGCTACGGCACCGTTGGGCGGTGGGTGGCATCAAATGCTTGGCGGGGAGACTTTCCTCGTCTGCTGTGCGACTGCAAGCCCCCGCCGGATGCTCTGCTTAGATGGCTCTACCTCGACATCGTCCGGCTTCCTTCGGAGATCCTTGCGAGTGTCATGCTTGTTGGCCGGCTTGGGCATCTTCTGTCCGGTGGCAGTGGTGTTCCTGGTTGGCAGCGTCTTCCCTGCTGTGAAGGTGTCTGCCCTGTGTCCGCTGCTGAGAAGGTGTCTCACCCTCATACCGTTCGTTGGTTTGTCTCTTTGATTTCTAGCACTTCTGGTGGTGGGGGCTCAAGGGATGGCTGATCGTATCTTCTCCTCCTCCTTGGTCCCCTCTGCTGATGCGTTCAGGGGTACCTTAAGGTGTTTGAGTGGCCTGCTCGCAGACCGACCGCAGGGTGTTCGATGGTTGTCCCTATGGGCAAGAGTAAAGCTGAAGGATGTGCTTTGCCCCTCTCCACGAGGCAGCCACATCTGGTGGAGCAAGGTTGAGAAGGGAAGTGGGTCTTCCAGCTGCTTCTGTTTCTGTCATGCTGCTTGGCCTCTGATATGTATAAAGGATTGACCATTGGGCCCTAGACGCTGACTTCAAAGCTCTCTGTAGTTTCTTACTGGCTCTCTATTCCGCACAATTTCAGTTAATGGGCGTATTGCTAGTGTGTGCATGGTTGGTCTGCTGAGGCTACTTGGATTGATGATTCTAGCGAGGAAGGCCCTTTGGTGTGTTCTTTTGCATGCTGGATGCTCTGAGGTCTGGTTTATAGGTGCGATCTGGCCAACCATGTTGCTCTTGAGATATCCAGAAGTGGCTTTATTCGGCTGCCCATGTCGTCATTCTTTCAGATGATGGTTTTATTGCTAGTGGTGGCCTGTGTAGCTTAGGATGTTCTCTTTGGTTAGCTTCTGTTTTCTCTTTGTTCTAGCGTGGTTGGGCACCTTTCTCCTTTTACTAGATAGGAGGCTTTTATGGGGGCGCATGTTCTGATGTACCCTAGCTTTGGCCTTGTTTACCAGCCTATTGGTATCGAGGATTTTGTTTTTGCTGTAATGGGGTACTTTGTGCCCAAAGTTTTGGTAATATAGTAACACGCTTTTGGACCGACCAAAAAAAAAACAATACTATGAAATGTTTTGAGATCACATGAGTTATAATAATATTGGTATGGACGAGTATCACAAATTACATAATTTTTTCATCTACAAAGAAATATAAAATGTGCAGTTTGTGATTTGTTTTTTTGTTTGTAAAAGGACAAGTGTTTTTAAGCATGTGACTGGTTTAAATAATATCTAGACACTAGGGTCTATTGGGGTAGATATTTTTATACGATAATTTTGACAAGTGAATCATTTTTGGTGAGCGAGACTACACACTTTTTCTTGGTCAAGCTCTTAGTTCGACCTAGATGATGGTCAATTGAGCTCTAAAATAAGTTGGGAGATGATTCGAGAGTCATTAAGACTCAAAGGCCACTCTCGGCCAAAAAATAAGTCTGACTGAGCACCATTTGGATCGATCTCCCGGTTAGATTGATCGATGGGAAGTAAAACCAACTCTACAATCATACCTCAGTCTTTGTGCCTGTGATTCTACATTTATGCACATACAATTGAAGTTATAATTTGAACAAAGTATATCTTTTTTGAAGTGTAAATTTGATTGATAAATATATTTAATGCACACTTGATCATTAGATGTTGTTATTCCTCTACCCAACAACTCTACGTGCGGCTAGACACTCTAAGACACTCTGCTAGGTTACCCTAACATGTTCTATAAATAGGAACCATATAGAACCATTTGAATCACACTTGATCAGTAGGTTTAAATTTCTTATGTTGCATTTGAGCTTTGAAATTGCCTCAATGCTAAAGTTAGAGCTTCTACTATTCCACAAATTCATGTTTTTTAGAGAAACTCAACATTTCATCCTTCCAGATTTCATTATATCCTTATTTTCATTTAAAACTCTTGTTTGTGAGAATTGTTCTAGAAATTCTTCAATATAAGGAAGAGACAACCTACAATACTAGAGGAAAGTGTCCTCAAATTGTGGTGATCCTCCAAGACAAAAAAAGAGGATATGGTGATAGCTCTTCGCCAAGAGAAAAGGGGCATGGTGGTTTCCTGTAACCTAGTTATAAATAAAACTTTTAGTGATCTCCTACATGCAAGAGTAAATGCATATATGTTTTCATCATATAGTTTTCTAATCACATATTTTTTACTCTCTAATGTGAATAAAGAATGTTTTCAAAATCTAGGCAGTTGGGAAGCCAATGACGGGTGTGTAAGGACCCTGACCTCCGTTTAGGGCTTATCCTATTTGCTTTGCTTAACCATGATGCTTAATTGCTTGCTAATCACCTTTAGTGGTGATTAGGGTTCGTTGGTGCCTTGTTGAGAGATGGAGGTGCTACTTGCAATATACCCAAGTTTAGGGTTTGTGGGCAAGTTTGTCACCTTGTGAGGTGTTCCTCCCTCTCCTTGCTTCCTCTAGTGTTGAGAGGAAGGGTTGGGCTCGTTGCTTGAGTTCCTTTGGGCTTGGTTGAGCTTGTTGGGCCTTGTAGTGTGTTGCCTTTGCCTCTTTGGACCTTGTGTCAGGCAGGAGTGCCCTATGTCAGCCTGTGGTGTGTCGGCATGTGGTGTGTCAGCATGTGGTGTGTCGGCCTAGGGAGTGTGTCAGCCATGGTGGAGTGGAGGTGTGTTGCCCATGGACCCTTTGACCTTCTTTGACCTCATTTGTGTCACCACTAGCGGACACTTGGTGCTTGATGCTTGCATGTGGCAATGGCCTTGGACATGTGTTTAAGGCATGCTAGAGTGGTGGCTTTGCACATGGACAAGTGTCCCTAGGTGGGCGACACCTTGCCTTGTCTTTCCTTGGTTTCTCCTCCATCCTCTCCTATATATGTGCTTCCTTTCTCTTGCTAAGGATCCCTTTAGTTCCTTAGTCTCCCTCTCCCTTGGTGCACGACACCCTCTTCCTTTGCAAGCTTGGTGGCCGATCCTTGCCTTGGAGTCTCCTTCTTCCTCTAGTGGTGGCCGAACCCTAGAGTGCCTTGCTCTTCTTCCTTGGTGGTGCTTGGAGCTTGGAGCTAGGAGCTTGGCGCTTGCTTAAGGCAGGTTACATAACTCCTAACCCTAACTACATTATCATCTTCTATGTTCTTGTTTGTATGTTGCTTATGATCGGCTATGCATGTTGCTAGTTTGGTTTCTTGCTTAGTTGCTTCTTGTTGACCGAATCATGTTCTAGGGTTTCTTGTTGAGAAACACCCCTTTCTCTCCTAGGTCTAGAGGAGTGAGCTTGAGTTCTAGTAATATGGGCAATACTCCTCTCTCGTTTAAGTTGAGAGGTGAGCTTGTGTTCTAGTGGCTTGAGCAACACCCTCCTCTCACCATGGACTTGAAAGGTGAGCTATGTGGTGGTTGTGGACCTTTTTTGGGGTTGGTCCTTGTGTTGCCCGATTGGTGATAAGAAGCTACACAAGACCCCTCTCTCTTGGTTGTTGGGAGGTGAGCCTTCTTCTCGATCCACTAGGGCTGTGGTACCCTTGTGCTTGAGGTTGATGACGACCTTGTTGGGTTGCATCTTGCCCGATATGATCTTGGAGGTGATGTTGCCTAATACCCCTCTTAACCTAGAGCCTTGGACGTCATGTTGTTGTGGTTGTGTTGGGCGATGCACCCTGGTCTTTGACCTTTTGTGTGTCGGGCGTCACATTATGCTGAATACCCTGCCCGATATGTTTAACCTTGTTCGGTGGTACGCGTCACACCTGGTTGAGTATCCTGTCCGGCATGCCTACCTAAGGTGGTTTCTTAGTGCTGTTACACCCTGAACGATAGGGGATGTTGTGGGTTGGCCTTGTGACGGGCGTCACACCAGTCCTTGCCTTGTGTCGGCCGATAGGCCATGGGTAGGCTGGTTGAACGATAGGTTCCTTGTTGCCTGTTTGAGTTGCATCCTTGGTGTTATGTCTTGTTGGGTGGTGCTGGCCGATACACTGGGTCCGAGATAGTAACATGTTGTTGCACGACACAGTGTTGCATGGCACGCCCTTGGGCCAAGCTGCACGTTATGTTGGTGGAGGTCATTGTGCTTTGGTTGCCCGATACACCCTAAGGTAGCTCGACACCCTTGTTGTTATGCTTGGCCGATATGTAGATGGTTGCTTGACCGTTATATGGTGGGAATGTTGGGCGATAGGGGAGAGTGCCCTGCCTGATACTACCTTTGGTGAGGGTAGTGGGCGCTTATAGTGAGGGTCTTGTTCCTTGTATGGAAACTGATATGCTAGCTTTTTCTCATGTAATCACGTTTAATTTATGATAGTGATCCCTGACATACTTGATAGTTGATATAATGGATCACATCTATGTAGCTTGACATGGTAGTACCTGTGTTTATGATCATCTGGAACTATATGTATAATGTTGAATAAATGGTAAGCATATAAGATGTTTTGCTTAATGACATGACCTATGCTTATGATCACAGGTTGAGGCATGAATGATAAATGTCACCCTATGTTGATAATATGATCTTTTTGTTAATCCATGATGCTTGTACATACTAACCATGTAGGATGTGTTTTGGTCTGAGGACCTGATTTTGTCTAAAGTGCTTTGTTGAGGTGTTATCCTCTGATGATGTGTTTGGGATTGCTATCCCATGATGATGATGTAAGCCTTGTGAGGCAGTGGTACTGTGTGATGAGGGATTGAGATCCCATGGCAATATGATGGTCCCTGAGATGGATCTTGATGATTGGCAAGAGACTAAGTGATGACATGTAATGTTGGATTCTTGTGATGGATCAGGATGAGGTTGATGACAGTAGAAGCATGATATTGAGTTTCATGATGTTTATTCTTATTATAGTTTGCATGTTATATAACTTGGTTGAATCTTGCAATCCACCTAAAAGACACTAACTAATTACAGTGGAACATATCATGTAGTTTGCCCTGGCCATAGATCCATCATCGTCAGGAGTTGGTGATGGTGAGACGGGTTCTCCTACGGGTTAACCCGGAGCACATATTGTTGAATATGTGAGGTTTCTCCTAGCCTAAAATAGTGAGGATTCGAGTGCAGCTGCGGTTGCAGACTCGGGATATGTATAGAGCATGGTGAACAAGCCCATGGCTCAGGATATGCGATATGCGAGCATGAATGCGTTCATGGCTCAAATCATGGTGAACAGGCCTGTGGATCAGTTTCACTAGCGTCGAGGCCTGTACCAAGGCGGGCTAGGCAGAGGGTAGCCTGCGGGAGCTGACCATGTGGTTGAGGCCACTTAAGCATGAGACTGCGGTCCTGCTTGTATTGTACTCGTACACTGACCACGAGGCGGAGAGGTCGTGGAGTCTGGCTCTTCCATGGACCTTGTATGGCACCGGCTCTGGGTTTCACAGCCGTCGGTTGGATTTGAGCGATATGGTTCACTTCCTCAGGGCATAATAATATGTAATCCAGCCAAATAGTATTTACTTCTTAAGGCAAAACACGGAACATTGTTTGAGGCCTTGCTTGCGTAGTTAATTTTATTATACTTGCAGTTACTTATATGTTCCTTATGTTATATGGTAAGATCTTATAAATCTTATCTTGTTAATCATGTTCCATAATGAAATACTTGGGTACATGCCTTACGTACATCTTGGTAAGCTTGATGGTATGAATAGCTTTACTTTATAAACTGCTCTTGTTATACCTTCTATCAGTTATCTGCTGCTTTTACTTTAATCTTCCTTTGGTTTTATGGTTTCAGTGGGGAGTTATGTTTCTTGCTGGGACTGTGTGTCTCACCCCGCTGGTTTACACCCTTTTTAGGTGTTCGAGCTAGACGTGGTGGTGGTCGCGGAGTTGTGGCCGAGCAGCAAGAAGAGCAGTAGAAGGCAAGATATGGACATGCTACTATTTTGGTCATTTAGTAGTAGAGTCTTAGAGTCATCCCTGTACTCTCAGGTCCTTGGGATCATTTTGACGTTGTTTCATGATGTATAGCCAATGACATTTTCTATACCCTGCTGTTGGCCGGATGTGGGCTGTTATGTATGTATAAACAGGTGATGAACTCATGTGATGACAAGCAGCTGAGCTCCTAAGCTGTGGACACGTATCAAGACTTGTAAATGTTTATATAACATGTGTTATTGCAGGATGAGGACTTGAATGTAATAATTTCTTAGTTTATCCACTTTCCGAAATCAGTTTTAATTAACCCGTGTTTTTGGTGATTTGTGGTTTATGGTGTTTTCCGCACGTTTTCGCATAACACCTCGCTGTCTGTGTGATAGTGGGATGTGTTGCCACAAGTTTTGGTATCAAAGCTCTAGGTTCGCTGAGTCTACATGGATTTAGGACTAGGTTGTGTTTGTTCTCATGAGTTTTCCAGATTTTCTTACAATCATCTTCTGCCCTCAGCGGAAGAAAAAGCCAAGATGTCTGGAAACCATGAAGAACATGCTGTCGAGAACAGCGATGCTGCATCAGTTGATGGAGCTATAGGGTAGGCACATGAAGATCGGGTGCCTGAGGTCCCCCAACCTGACCCAGCCATTCTTGAACACCCTGCCTATCAACAGCTTATGGGGCAGATGATGGCTATGATGAATCTAATGGTAGAGAGATTGCCAGTGCCTCTGCCGAGAGCACAGGATCCCCATGGTGAAACATCGGGTATTGGGAAGACCTTTGAGTGGCTTCGCCGAGTCAGAGCTTCAGACTATGCTGGAACGGTTGGTGGATGAAGATCTGTGGCTGACAAGTCTTGAGAAGGCTTTCCGGATCCTCGACATCCTCGAAGCAGACAAAGTCAAGCACGCTGTCTACCTTCTGAAGGGTAGTGCTGGTTACTGGTGGACCATCAAGGAGGAGAAGCGACATGGTGAGGTGATCGATTGGGAGGTTTTCCGGCGCGAGTTCATCAGCAGATACTTTCCAAAGACGTATCTAGATGAGAAGATCAGTCAGTTTGAGAGCCTGCGACAAGGAACGATGAACATCACCGAGTATGAGGCCAAGTTCATGGATCTGTTGAGGTTTTTTCCTCACATGGCGGCGACAGATGAAGAGCGAATCAGACGTTTTGAGAAGGGTCTGAGTGTTGAGCTGACAACACCTGTTTCTGCGTTGGAGAACCGTGAGTGGTTTGCTATGTTTGTGGAATCTGTCTAGAGGATTGAACAATCAGTAAGGGAGAAAAGAGAATCCATGTCTAATAAGAGGCATGCTTAGTTCCAAGGACAGAGGTTTGGTGGCTTCAAGAAGCCAAGGTTTTCAGCACCTTCCGTGATGAGAGGTTCCAGTGTACCGTCACAGTGGTCTCCGAGTAAGGGAAGAGGTTATGTTTCTTCACCGTCAAAGGCACATAGTACAGCTTCTGTGGACATGACAGGGCCAGCTAGGCCATGGTATGAAGATAGGTCATGCCATCTGTGTGGTCAGATCGGGCATTTCAGGTTCAACTGCCCGAATAGAGATGTTGAAGTGACACAGTAGCCAAGGTAGAATCAACGAGGGTCATATAGACAGCAGCCCAGTAGTAGCAGAGGGCGAGGACGCAGTCAAGCGTCGCAAGAAGGATCGTCTTCTCAAGGAAGCAGAGGATGTGGACAGCAAGCAACAGCTCGATTCTATGCTATGAGTCAGCCAGAGGCGATAGTCAACTCGCGAGTGGTGACAGGTCAGATGGAGTTATTTCATTCGGATATGTCTTCTTCTTGCTTTATATCTGTTCTGGTTGACCCGGGTGCTACACACTCTTTTATCACTTATAGTATGCTTGAAAAATGTCATTTACCTGTTAGCTGTAAGGAGGATAGCTTGTTGTTAGAAACCCCTCTGGATGGTTCCTCAATGCTTCGAGAGGAGTGTCCATCTTGTGTCTTATCTTTTTCGGGACACAGTATACAAGTGGATCTTATACCACTTGATATGCATGGTTTTGATGCAATTCTTGGGATGGATACCTTAGAGAGATATAAGGTTGTTTTAGACTGTGGTTCCAAGCAGGTTGTGTTTGATGACGACGGTAAGAAGTGGAACTTCCAAGGAGATAGGAAGATTCTTCTGACGTGTCTAGTATCAGCTATGGTGGCAGAGAAGTTGTTACGACAAGGATGTAAGGCGTTCTTAGCTCACGTTGTGGATACCAAGGCGAAAGGTCCTAGCCTAGAGGAGGTTTTGGTTGTCCGAGAGTTTGCGGATGTGTTTCCTGATGAGTTCCCCGGTGTTCCTCCACCCTGAGAGATTGATTTCGAGATCAATCTGGTTCCAGGAACGCAGCCAGTTGCACAAAAACCGTATAGGATGGCTCCAGTGGAGATGGCAGAGCTTAAGAAGCAGTTACAAGAGTTGTTGGAGAAAGGTTTCATCCGACCAAGTACATCGCCTTGGGGTGCTCCAGTATTGTTCGTTAAGAAGAAAGATGGATCGATGCAGTTATGTATAGATTATCGACAGTTGAACAAAGTCACGATCAAGAACAAGTACCCGATACTGAGGATAGATGATATGTTCGATCAGTTGTGTGGTGCTATAGTGTTTTCAAAGATCGATCTACGGTCTGGATATCATCAGTTGAGGATTAAAGCGGATGACATACCAAAGTCAGCTTTTAGGATGAGGTATGGTCACTTTGAGTTTGTGGTTATGCCGTTTGGGCTAACCAATGCGCCTGCTGCTTTCATGGATTTGATGAACAGAATGTTCTGTGCGTTTCTAGATCAGTTTGTTGTAGTCTTTATAGATGACATCTTGATCTATAGTCGGGACATGCAAGAACATGAGCGACATCTTCGACTAGCGTTGACTCTTCTTTGCCAACATCAGTTGTATGCCAAGTTCAGTAAGTGTGAGTTCTGGTTGGAAAAAGTAACTTTCTTGGGTCATGTGATATCTACAGAAGGAGTTAAAGTGGACCCGAAGAAGGTGGAGTCTGTTACAGAATGGGAACAGCTGAAGACGTCGACAGAAGTTCGTAGTTTCCTGGGATTAGTAGGATACTACCGAAGGTTTATCAAGGACTTCAGTGTGATTGTGTTGCTGATGACGAAGTTGACTAGAAAGGATGTACCTTTTGTCTGGGATGATCGTTGCCAACAAGCTTTCCAAAGTTTGAAGGAGAAGCTGACTAGTGCTCCCGTACTCGTCCTACCAGAGCCTGGAAAGGGCAATGTTGTTTTTTGTGATGCTTCTAAGAAAGGTTTAGGTTGTGTGCTGATGTAGGAAGATCATGTGGTCTCTTTTACCTCGTGACAGCTTAAGAAACACGAGGAGAACTATCTGACTCATGACTTGGAGTTGGTAGCCGTGGTTCATGCACTAAAGATTTGGAGACACTATCTTTATGGGGAAGTGTGTCAGATCTTTACAAATCATAAGAATCTGAAGTACATCTTTTCACAGAATGAGCTAAACATGCGACAGTGCTGATGGATGGAGCTAATCAATGATTACGACTACACCATTGAGTATCATCCTGGTAAGGCGAATGTGGTAGCCGATGCACTTAGCTGAAAGTCTTCTTCTCTTTCTTCAAAGAAGGCACAGTTGAGTTCCTTGGTATGCCATAGACGAGATATGTTTGTCTTCTTGCAACAGATGAATGTGCAGATGGAAGTTTCCTTGCTAGCTGGACTTTTAGCACATATGCAAGCCAAGCCTACGCTGAGACAACAGATCAAAAATGCACAACAAGCAGATGATGCAGTGCAGTTGATCAGATCAGAGTTTGGCAGCGAAAAGCGTGATGGGTTCCATGAGTCCGAGGATGGACTAGTTTGCTATCATGATAGGATGGTGGTTCCCGATGTTGATGATCTGAGGAAGCTAGTACTCAAAGAAGCACACATGTCGATGTATGCTATGCATCTAGGAGTCACCAAGATGTATCATAATCTGAAGGACTTGTATTGGTGGCCCGGCTTGAAGGAAGATGTAGCTGAGTTTGTGGCTAGATGTGCGGTATGTCAGCAAGTCAAGGATGAACATCAGAAGCCGGTAGGTACATTGCAACCCTTGCCAATACCGCAGTGGAAACGAGATCATATAACCATGGATTTCGTAGTTGGTCTGCCCAGGACAACTAGGAATCATGATTCCATTTGGGTAATAGTGGACAGATTGACGAAGTCTGCCCATTTCATACCTGTAAAAACAACTTATACAACCGAGAAGCTTGCTTGAGTATATGTGGATGAGATAGTACGTTTACACGGTGTGCCATCAACGATAGTTTCCAACAGAGGTCCTCAGTTCACGAGTCATTTCTGGGAATAGTTGCACAAAGCGTTGGGAATGCAGTTGAGGTTCAACACCGTCTTCCACCCGCAGACAGATGGACAATCTGAGAGGACTATTCAGACTTTGGAGGATCTCCTTCGAGCTTGTGTTTTGCAGTTTCTAGGCAGTTGGGACATACATCTCAGTTTGATAGAGTTTGCCTACAACAATAGTTATCAGCGGAGCATTGACATGGCTCCGTATGAGGCCTTATATGGTAGGAAGTGCAGATCTCCTTTGTGTTGGTATGAGTCTGGTGAATATCAGCTTTTGGGTCCTGAGTTAGTACAACAGACAACAGAAAAGATCAAAGTGATACAACAACAGTTGAAAGCGGCACAGGACAGGAAGAAGTCTTAAGCAGACAATCTCCGACGACCTTTGGAGTTCCAGGTAGGAGACAAAGTGTATCTTAAAGTCTCACCGTGGAAAGGTGTGCTAAGGTTTGTCCGGAAGGGTAAGCTAGCACCCAGATATATGGGACCATACCCAGTCATAGCACGTATGGGAAAGGTAGCTTACGAGTTGGAGCTTCCGCCACAGTTGCACAGGTTACATCCAGTGTTCCATGTCAGTATGCTGAAGAAAAGTCATCCGGATATAGGCACAGTGATACAGCCAGTCGAAGTTGAGCTTGATGATGATGTGACCTACGAGGAAGGTCATGTAATGATCCTTGACAGAAGAGTTAAGAAGCTAAAGAGGAAGGACTTGGTTATTGTAAAGGTTCTTTGGCATCATCGTGGCACTGAGGAAGCCACGTGGGAGCTTGAGGAAGAGATGAGGAGGAAGTATCCCTCGCTTTTCTCTTCGGATTTCGAGGATGAAATCCCTTTGTAGAGGGTTATAGCTTGTAAGGACCCTGACCTCCGTTTAGGGCTTATCCTGTTTGCTTTGCTTAACCCTGATGCTTAGCTGCTTGCTAATCACCTTTAGTGGTGATTAGGGTTCGTTGGTGCCTTGTTGAGAGCTGGAGGTGCTACTTGCAATATACCCAAGTTTAGGGTTTGTGGGCAAGTTTGTCACCTTGTGAGGTGTTCCTCCCTCTCCTTGCTTCCTCTAGTGTTGAGAGGAAGGGTTGGGCTCATTGCTTGAGTTCCTTTGGGCTTGGTTGAGCTTGTTGGGCCTTGTAGTGTGTTGCCTTTGCCTCTTTGAACCTTGTGTCGGGCAGGAGTGCCCTGTGTCGGCCTGTGGTGTGTCGGCCTAGGGAGTGTGTCGACCATGGTGGAGTGGAGGTGTGTCACCCATGGACCCTTTGACCTTCTTTGACCTCATTTGTGTCACCACTAGCGGACACTTGGTGCTTGATTCTTGCATGTGGCAATGGCCTTGGACATGTGTTTAAGGCATGCTAGAGTGGTGGCTTTGCACATGGACAAGTGTCCCTAGGTGGGCGACACCTTGCCTTGTCTTTCCTTAGTTTCTCCTCCATCCTCTCCTATATATGTGCTTCCTTTCTCTTACTAAGGATCCCTTTAGTTCCTTAGTCTCCCTCTCCCTTGGTGCACGACACCCTCTTCCTTTGCAAGCTTGGTGGCCGATCCTTGCCTTGGAGTCTCCTTCTTCCTCTAGTGGTGGCCGAACCCTAGAGTGCCTTGCTCTTCTTCCTTGGTGGTGCTTGGAGCTTGGAGCTGCTTAAGGCGGGTTACATAACTCCTAACCCTAACTACATTACCATCTTCTATGTTCTTGTTTGTATGTTGCTTATGATCAGCTATGCATGTTGCTAGTTTGGTTTCTTGCTTAGTTGCTTCTTGTTGACCGAATCATGTTCTAGGGTTTCTTGTTGAGCAACACCCCTTTCTCTCCTAGGTCTAGAGGAGTGAGCTTGAGTTCTAGTAATATGGGCAATACTCCTCTCTCGTTTAAGTTGAGAGGTGAGCTTGTGTTCTAGTGGCTTGAGCAACACCCTCCTCTCACCATGGACTTGAAAGGTGAGCTATGTGGTGGTTGTGGACCTTTGTTGGGGTTGGTCCTTGTGTTGCCCGATTGGTGATAAGAAGCTACGTAAGACCCCTCTCTCTTGGTTGTTGAGATGTGAGCCTTCTTCTTGATCCACTAGGGTTGTGGTACCCTTGTGCTTGAGGTTGATGATGACCTTGTTGGGTTGCATCTTGCCCGATATGATCTTGGAGGTGATGTTGCCTGATACCCCTCTTGACCTAGAGCCTTGGACGTCATGATGTTGTGGCTGTGTTGGGCAATGCACCCTAGACTTTGACCTTTTGTGTGTCGGGCGTCACACTATGCCGAATACCCTGCCCGATATGTTTAACCTTGTTCGGTGGTAGGCGTCACACCTGGTTGAGTATCCTGCCTGGCACGCCTACCTTAGGTGGTTGCTTAGTGCTGTTACACCCTGAACGATAGGGGACGTTGTGGGCTGGCCTTGTGACGGGTGTCACACCAGTCCTTGCCTTGTGTCGGCCGATAGGCCATGGGTAGGCTGGTTGAATGATAGGTTCCTTACTGCCCGTTTGAGTTGCATCCTTGGGTGTTATGTCTTGTTGGGTGGTGCTGGCCGATACACTGGGTCCGAGATAGTAACGCGTCATTGCACGACACAGTGTTGCACGGCACGCCCTTGGGCCAAGCTGCACATTATGCTGGTGGGGGTCGTTGTGCTTTGGTTGCCCGATACACCCTAAGGTAGCCCGACACCCTTGCTATTATGCTTGGCTGATATGTAGCTGGTTGCTTGACCGTTATATGGTGGGAGTGTTGGGCGATAGGGGAGAGTGCCATGCCCGATACTACCTTTGGTGAGGGTAGTGGGCGCTTATAGTGAGGGTCTTGTTCCTTGTATGGAAACCGATATGCTAGCTTTTGCTCATGTAATCACGTTTAATTTATGATAGTGATCCCTGACATACTTGATAGTTGATATAATGGATCACATCTATGTAGCTTGACATGGTAGTACCTGTGTTTATGATCATCTGGAACTATATGTATAATGTTGAATAAATGGTAAGCATATAAGATTCTTTGCTTAATGACATGACCTATGCTTATGATCACAGGTTGAGGCATGAATGATAAATGTAACCCTATGTTGATAATATGATCTTTCTGTTAATCCATGATGCTTGTGCATACTAACCATGCAGGATGTGTTTTGGTCTGAGGACCTGATTTTGGCTAAAGTGCTTTGTTGAGGTGTTATCCTCTGATGATGTGTTTGGGATTGCTATCCCATGATGATGATGTAAGCCTTGTGAGGCAGTGGCACTGTGTGATGAGGGATTGAGATCCCATGGCAATATTATGGTCCCTGAGATGGATCTTGATGATTGGCAAGAGACCAAGTGATGACATGTAATGTTGGATTCTTGTGATGGATCAGGGTGAGGTTGATGACAGTAGAAGCATGATATTGAGTTTCATGATGTTTATTCTTGTTATAGTTTGCATGTTATATATCTTGGTTGAATCTTGCAATCCACCTAAAAGACACTAACTAATTACAGTGGACCATATCATGTAGTTTGCCTTGGCCATAGATCCATCATCGTCAGGAGCTGGTGATGGTGAAACAGGTTCTCCTGCGGGTTAACCCGGAGAGCATATTGTTGAATATGCGAGGTTTCTCCTAGCCTAAAATAGTGAGGATTCGAGTGCAGCTGCGGTTGCAAACTCAGTATATGTATAGAGCATGGTGAACAAGCCCATGGCTCAGGATATGTGATATGGGAGCATGAATGCGTTCATGGCTCAGAGCACGGTGAACAGGCCCATGGCTCAGTTTTACTAGCGCCGAGACCTGTACCAAGGCGGGCTAGGCAGAGGGTAGCCTGCGGGAGTTGACCCTATGGCTGATGCCACTTAAGCATGAGACTGCGGTCCTGTTTGTATTGTACTCATGCACTGACCACGAGGCGGAGAGGTCATGGAGTCCGGCTCTTCCATGGACCTTGTATGGAACCGGCTCCGGGTTTTGCAGCCGTCGGTTGGATTTGAGCGGTACGGTTCACTTCCTCAGGGCATAATAATACGTAATCCAGCCGAATAGTATTTACTGCTTAAGGCAAAACACGAAACATTATTTGAGGCCTTGCTTGCGTAGTTAATTTTGTTATACTTGCAGTTACTTATACGTTCCTTATGTTATATGGTAAGATCTTATAAATCTTATCTTGTTAATCATGTTCCATAATGAAATACTTGGATACATGCCTTACGTACATCTTGGTAAGCTTGATGGTATGAATAGCTTTACTTTATAAACTGCTCTTGTTATACCTTCTATCAGTTATCTGCTGCTTTTACTTTAATCTTCCTTTGGTTTTATGGTTTCGGCGGGGAGTTATGTTTCTCGCTGGGACTGTGTGTCTCACCCCACTGGTTTACACCATTTTTAGGTGTTCGAGCTAGATGTGGTGGTGGTCACGGAGTTGCGGTCGAGCAACAAGAAGAGTAGTAGAAGGCAAGAGATGGACATGTTGTTATTTTGGTCATTTTGTAGTAGAGTCTTAGAGTCATCCATGTACTCTCAGGTCCTTGAGAGCATTTTGACGTTGTTTCACGATGTATAGACAATGACGTTTTCTATACCCTGTTGCTGGCCGGATGTGGGCCGTTATGTATATATAAACATGTGATGAACTCATGTGATGACAAGACAGCTGAGCTCCTAAGCTGTGGACACGTATCAAGACTTGTAAATGTTTATATAACATGTGTTCTTGCAGGACGAGGACTTGAATGTAATAATTTCTTAGTTTATCCACTTTCCGAAATCGGTTTTAATTAACATGTGTTTTTGGTGAATTGTGGTTTATGGTGTTTTCCACACGTTTTCGTGTAACACATCGCTGTCTGTGTGTGATAGTGGGATGTGTTGCCACAGGGTGGATGTATGGCTTCCTTGTGATGTCTGAACATGATTAAATCGTGTGTGATGGAGTTTACACCTTGTGGTTGATCTTGACCCTAACCTTGGGGGGGACCATTACTATACAATTAAAGCAAGTTCAAAGTTTGATTAAGGCTAGAATTTATGTATTTTCTCTCTTAAAAATTGACATACAAAAGTTAACATATAAATTAATATCTTACAATTAACATTATTTCTAAAAATTGAGACATACTTTTGAAACCAGTATTTAGTGTTTGAAGTCTAAAATATGATCTTTATTTTGATGTATATTTTAAGAAACTAATAACCAAGTCGTATTTTAATGCTCGATCAATAGCTCTTTCAAAATTAATAAGCATATTGTCAACTAGAAACTCATTATTTTGTTTCATAAAGCTTTATATTGATACATATATCATTGCAGACATTAATATTTTAAATTAGAAATAAAAATCAAAAGAGTCAAAATGAGATGAATATATGTACATTATGAATAAGTACAAGATATCATATTTGCAATGGAAGAAACCTAATGACAGACACAAAGATTTACTAACATAAATCCTTCCAAAGATGTGGCTCTTAATCATAAATTAAAGATGTGATAAAATAAGACTTGGTCAATATATAATTAGTAGTTTCATTGAAGTCTTTTGAATGTATTGATTGTTGGTAATTAGAAACTGAAAAGGTTCTTACAATATGTCAAGAATTATAAGAAAGCGAGGAGAAGACATATTTGGTACGACAAAATAAAGAAAATGAGGGGAATGAATGGTAAAGATTATTATGTATTTTATTCCACATATTTTCTAATCAAATTAGGGGTTAGACAAGTAGAAGAGGAGCCTACGACAAGATATATCATAAATATAATAGAAAACATGATGGAGAACATGGAGGAAAAGTGTCGAGTGAAAACTATATATATATGTATATATATATACATATATATATATATATATATATATATATATATATATATATATATATATATATATATATATATAATGTTTGAATAATGTTGGGGGAATTTTTTTGGCATAAATGAAAACCCATGAATAAAATTTATATCAAATGTGGAAGAAATTTTAAGTGGAAACATCAAGGAAAATTAAGATAATTGACAAAATTTAACTTAATTTGGAGGGAAAAAGCTTATGATGTGGAAGAAACATGGATACTTAGATAAGAGTTAACTAATAAATATATTAAGATACAGAGGTGAAATAAGTAGGTCATGTCATACCTACTCCTTTTCCTTCTCCTCCCTCCCATTAATTCATCGCATACCAAACTTAACACAATCTTGCCTCTAATAAATTTATTTAATAAAAAGACTATCTAATGATAGTGTGATTATGATCGTAATTGATGAATTATAAATTTGATGTTTAAATGCATGCTATAAATTTTCTAATTTTTTTGGTTGGTCACTTTTTAATCAACTCTATAGTTATGTGATATATCCATATTTAATGGAACAAATACATTCTATTTTTGTATAGTTATGAATTACAATTTTCTACTAGTTTATATGTATACTTTAATGACAAATGAATCAGTTGTAGTTGTATCCTATTATTGTGTTGTCGTTGCTGAAATAAAATACTCCAAGAAAAAGATAGTTTCCCTTTGATATACATTCATAGTCTTATTCAATTTTATTTTTATAAGTCAATTACTTTAATGGTAAGTAATTTTATTGTATGATATGAATCATATTTGAATAACTACTAATGATCTTTACAATTATTGGGGGGACCCCAATGTCATATAACATAATATTTTTTAAAATTCATATATTTTAAAAAATGGGGGATGGCCCCTCCCGAGCCCTATTTAACATCTGCCACTATTTACACCCTCCCTTCCTTGGTTTCATTATCCAACATATTGTGTTTAACAAATTTCATGTTTTACTTATAAAATTTGTCTAGTCTATTTTTTTTAATGCAGAATGAGGATGTCATGATATGAAATCCTTGTTCACATTATTAAGATTTAATTATATCATATGTATGTTCATGTTCAAGCATAAGAAATCAAGATAAATAACAAACTAATTAATGTACCATGTGTAAAGTTTTTCATACTAAGGTTCATAGTAATCATGACACTTTAGGACATATTGTATTGAGCATATTTTAAAAATCAAAATAATAAAAAAGATAATACACTTATGAAACTTTGTGGCACATCGTGGTGTGGATATTTACAAAAGAAAGATAATAATGATAACAAGGCAACCATTTATTTTTTATGATAATTTAATGTTTTTCTCAAGTTTTATATGCTTACGTTATAAATACTCAATGCCACTGACTGACTATTTAGTGTTTGTCTGTATGACTATGAAAGGAATGTTCATAGGTGAGGAGAATCCAAAAGCTTAAAGACAATTACGTTATAAATACTGACTATTTAGTGTTTGTCTGTATGGCTATGACAGGAATGTTCATAGGTGAGGAGAATCCAAAAGCTTAAAGACAACAAACCTCATTCAAGAATTCAAGAAGACTTGCTATGGTAGGGTGTCTCCATACATGCAAACTTTGTTTATCTACATTTTGTTTTCTATATGACATGTGTTCATGTTATAATCATGTTGTTAGACCTAAATGATTAATTCATTTATGTAAAAGAATACGAGAATATATTTCATTTTAAGTATGTGAATGCTCCCATCGTTGCTTAGATATTATTTTAGTTTTGAGTTCATCCAATCATGGATAACTTGGTTAGGCTTATCATTTTGTGCTATTATGTTTAGAAGGTGCTACGTAATCAGAATTTAAGTTATCTAAATTTGTTAACTTTGAACTGCCTGATTTTAGTTCTGTCATCAACTTATGAACCTAGTTACAAGCCAATTGAGAGTTGAACCTAGTATTTTCATGTTGGATTTGATTGGGTTCACAAGTCTGAAATAACACATACAAACCTTGTTTTTAGATGCAATACGTTCCAAACTGATGTTAAAGATGATGTTGTTAGGAATAATTTCCATCAAAGTTCCATGAATTTGGGTACTATTATGATTCCAATTGATTTAAAAAAAACTAGATCGAGGTTGTGTTTAGTAAGTGAAGTAGGATGAAAGATTTTGAATATGTAATGTTTTTGACACAATAAATTCAACACTTACTGTCGACTGCATTCTACCAAACTAGTCACAAGAATTTAAAAAATCACGTAAGTGGTTGGATGAGTAAATTTTTGTATTGGATAAATAAGGCATGATGTTAACATAAGCACCATCATTGTGTACATATGTATATGAGAAATTATTTATTAAACATCACTTCACAGAAATGTACACTCCTATCTTAGAAACATGACCAGAGAACTATTAGCACAATATGTAAAGTGCTAGTTGGTTTGTGGACGGAGAGAGAGACAGTAATATGTATTAATGGATGGATAGATATGAAATGGAATTAAGTGGAGATAGTGGATGATGAAGTGGCTCTAGTTAATAAAAAAAGAAGATAGTTGATGGAGAGAGCAGACGTAATACGGGTTCATATCATTTGTGTCCGAGACAATGTGCCCAGCACATCGGGACCCTACACTATGCAATGGGACCTACAAGTCAAGGGATTAGATGTTGTGGGCAAAGAAGTGGGCACAGAGGATGGATGTACAAGATTTAGAGCGGCATAATGCATGGAAAGAAGGAGAGCAGATGGAGAGAGAACATGTAATGAGAAAACGAATGGAGAGAGATGTTGTACTAAATACAAAGAGAGAGATGCAGTGGATGGAGAAAGGGGGCGGCACAATAAATCATACACGCATTCATAGCATCATCAAGTATAAATTAGGTATTATAATATTTATTAACACACACTATTTATTTAAAAACACATATTTTATTTTTAGTACTTATTTATAAGCACTATTTCATTTAAAATACCAACTATAGTATATACAAATATATAACATATAAGTATTATCTAAAAATATGTGTCTAATAAGAAAACAATGTATAAAATGTACATATATCAAGTATTGTTTTATACTTATATTAGTATTGTTATAATTTAAAATTCATATTGTTTTGAATGATTTTTATTACTGATAATAAGTACTTGTATATTTTTTGACCTCTCTCTTGTCTCGAAATAATGGAGAAAACTACAGTCAGCCCCTTCTAAGGGCTTTCTTATATAGTATAGATGGGTCTCCATACACAATATATCATTTAAAAAATAAAAAAAGTGTAGTGTATACTTAGAGGTGTCCATTTGTACTTCCAAAAAATAATGGTAAAAATTACAGTCAACCCCCTTACGGGCTTTCTTATATTGTATAGATGAGTCTCATACATCATTTAAAAAATAAAAAAATAAAAGTGTAGTGTACACTCATATGGACCAATTTGTAATTTAAAAAAATAATAGAGAAAATTGTAGTCGACCCCCTCTATAGGCTTTCTTATATAGTACAGATGAGTCTCCATACACAATATATCATTTAAAAAATAAAAAAATAAAAGTGTAGTGTACACTCACATGGGCCCATTTGTAATTACAAAAGATAATGGAGAAAATTGCAGTCAACCCTCTCTACGAGCTTTCTTATATAGTGTAGATGCATCTTCATACACGATATATCATTTAAAAAATAAAAACCAAAGTGTAGTGTACACTCACATGGACCCATTTGTAATTCCAAAAAAATAGAGAAGATTGTTGTTAGCTCCCTCTGCGAGCTTTTTTATATAGTATGGATGAGTCTCCATACACAATATATCATTTAAAAAAAATTATAGTGTACACTAATAGTGACCCGTTTGTAATTTTAAAAAATATTGGACAAAATTGCAGTCTCCATACTATTTTAAGATAGTGTACACTCCTATCTTAGAAATATAACCAGAGAACTATTAGCACAATATGTAAAGTGCTAGTTGGTTTGTGGACGGAGAGAGAGACAGTAATATGTATTAATGGATGGATAGATATGAAATGGAATTAAGTGGATATAGTGGATGATGAAGTGGATCTAGTTAATAAAAAAGAAGATAGTGGATGGAGAGAGCAGGCGTAATACTGGTTCATAGAACATCGGGACCCTACACTCTGCAACGGGCCTTACAAGTCAAGAGATTAGATGTTGTGGGAAAAAAAGTGGGCAAAGAGGATGGACATATAAGATTTAGAGCGGCATAATGCATGGAAAGAAGGAGAGTAGATGGAGAGAGAACATGTAATGAGAAAGCGAATGGAGAGAGATGTTGTACTAAATATAAAGAGAGAGATGCAATGGATGGAAAAAGGGGGCGGCACAATAAATCATACAAGCATTCATAGCATTATCAAGTATAAATTAGGTATTATAATATTTATTAACACACACTATTTATTAAAAAACACACATTTTATTTTTAGTACTTATTTATAAGCACTATTTCATTTAAAATACCAACTATAGTATATACAAATATATAACACATAAGTATTATCTAAAAATATGTGTCTAATAAGAAAACAATGTATACAATTTACATGTATCAAGTATTGTTTAATACTTATATTAGTATTGTTATAATTTAAAATTCATATTGTTTTGAATGATTTTTATTACTGATAATAAGTACTTGTATATTTTTTGACCTCTCTCTTGTCTCGAAATAATGGAGAAAACTACAGTCAGCCCCCTCTAAGGGCTTTCTTATATAGTATAGATGGGTCTCCATACACAATATATCATTTAAAAAATAAAAAAGTGTAGTGTATACTTAGAGGTGCCCATTTGTACTTCCAAAAAATAATGGTGAAAATTACAGTCAACCCCCTTACGGGCTTTCTTATATAGTATAGATGAGTCTCATACATCATTTAAAAAATAAAAAAAATAAAGTGTAATGTACACTCATAGGGACCAATTTGTAATTTAAAAAAATAATGGAGAAAATTGCAGTCGACCCCCTCTATAGGCTTTCTTATATAGTACATATGAGTCTCCATACACACTATATCATTTAAAAAATAAAAAAATAAAAGTGTAGTGTACACTCACATGGGCCCATTTGTAATTACAAAAGATAATGGAGAAAATTACAGTCAACCCTCTCTACGAGCTTTCTTATATAGTGTAGATGAATCTTCATACACGATATATCATTTAAAAAATAAAAACTAAAAGTGTACACTCACATGGACCCGTTTGTAATTCCAAAAAAATAGAGAAGATTGATGTTAGCTCCCTCTGCGAGCTTTTTTATATAGTATGGATGAGTCTCCATAAACAATATATCATTTAAAAAATAAAAAAATATAGTGTACACTAATAGTGACCCGTTTGTAATTTTAAAAAATATTGGACAAAATTGCAGTCAGCCCATTTGCGGGCTTTCTTATATAGTATACATGAGTCTCCCCATACACAATATATCATTTAAAAAACAAAAAACAAAATTATAGTGTACACTCAGATTGACTCGTCTGTAATTCCAAAATATAATGGAGAAAATTGCAGTCAACCCCCTCTATGGGATTTCTTAATAATGTAGATGAGTCTCAATACACAATATATCATTTTAAAAAAAGTATAATGTAAACTCACATGCACCTATTTGTAATTTTAAAAAGTAATCGAGAAAATTACAATCAACCCCCTCTGTTGGCTTTCTTATATATAGATGAGTCTTCATACACGATATATCATAAGAAAATAAAAAAAGATAGTAGACTCATAAGACCCGTCTGTAATTCTAAAAAATAATGAAAAAAATTGCAGTCCTGTGGGCTTTCTTATATGACTCGATATATCATTTAAAAAAATAGTATAGTATACACTCACATGGCTCCGTTTGTAATTCTAATAAATAATGGAGTAAATTACAGTCAGCCTAACCTTTTTCTTATATAATATAAACAAGTCCCCATATACGATATATCATTTAAAAATAGAAAAGCAAAAGTATAATTTACACTCACAACGTTGGTAATTTCAAATAATTATGAAAAAAATTGCACTCAGATTTCTCTACGAACTTTCTTATATAAGATAGATATCAATACTTCATACATATCGACATATTTAAATGTTTAAACGTGAGTAAACAAGTATATGTATATGCATAGACGTGTGTTATATATTGTTTATCGCAATTATACTGTCCTGGTCTGCAGCCTCGCTGCTGCCCGGGTAGCTGTATGTAAGAAACGCTTCATAAACCCCTAGCCAAGCGGGCTCCGATAAGTTGGGTCGCCGGTGTTCTTAATTCTTATCGTTTAATCCGTTTGCGACATTTTCTTTGTCGCCGGAGGACTCCTCACTCGGTCACTCCCCAGCAGCTCGGTTGCTCTCCTCTCTGATTGATCCTCTGAAACCCCCACCTTCGAAGGGTTTAGGTCTATCCACTCAATGTCCGATACAGCTCTTCGTTCCGTCACCGTCAAGCCCCGCTTCTCAACTGCGGCCTCTCTCTACATCTGTCCTGTATTCTCCTCCTCTCGGTCCTTTCCCCGCCTGCCCGTTGCCGCGTCCTCTTGCCGCCTTCCACAGTTCCACCGGGTCCGACCCCTCCTCGCACTGATTCCTTCAGGGAGTGACCCCCGATGCTCCGGAGCTGATGGAGTCAGGTGCTTTTCCACGAGCAGGACAACGTCTTCCCTAAACGACCCTTCCCCGAACTGGAGCAACCGCCCTCCCAAGGAAACTATCCTTCTCGATGGGTGCGACTTTGAGCACTGGCTCGTCGTCATGGACCCACCCGACTGCAAATTCACTCGCGACGATATCATCAAGAGCTACATCCAGACGCTAGCCAAAGTCGTCGGAAGGTCAGTGACCTGTTCAACCCCTATTATCCTACAAATATTCGGCTCTCCACAACCGGTATCCGACTTACGGCGGTAGGATCAGAATTTCTTGTTACTCTGTTTATCAGTATCTGGGAATAGTGCGGTCTGGTGAAAAAGTGACTGGTATTCATGCTTACTGGACGTTCATGGCAAATGAACAGTCACTTTCTCGCCATGTTCCGTGTCTTCATAGGCAACTCCCTAAGTGTCTAGGCTAAATGGTCTAAAATAAGAAAACTGGGGTGGATGGTGTGCTTTTGAAGCAGGTTTTCGTCAGAACATACGTTGTGTTTATACCTGCTGGCATGGTGCTCTGCACTCATTTTGAAAACTGTGTGGGAAGTAAGACGTTAAGACATTAACCTGATTGGGTCACTTAATCATGCCTAGGTGCTATAGAAGGTATTAGGCTCACTAAATGATTAATCAACTCAACAGCTTGGCCAAAACGAAATGGTTAGTTGCAGCTTACGGTTGATTAGTTTTTCTTATACATTGTAAGGAACAGTTTTTGGAGCATCAAGTGTTCTCGAAAGGTGTTGATTAGTGCCTTGATTTGTAAGGCAGCTGATTAGTAATGATCTGTATGTTTAGTAACTAATAACTCCCCCCTGCTTTGTATTATCATAGTCATTCATGATAAAATTGTAGTGATGTTCTATGTTTCAGGACGTGTCTATCTAGCCTTCGTATGTCATTTCTGAAAAACGTTGAACAACTACAATATATGATTCTCTCAGGGCATGTTGGTTAAGGATTTCAGAAATCCTGCATTTAATCCATCCCACATTACTCAAATGATGCATACTCGAAATCCAGTAAATTTTGAAATTTATGTTTGGTTAACAGGATTTGATAAGCCCACGATTTATAATCTTTCTTGGTCCACCGATCAACCAGCTCTGGTTTTTGCATCCAACATTATTTTGAAGGAGGATGAAATCGGTATCCCCATTATGTCTACACACTCCATTTTCCCATTCCCATGAACCAAACATAAAATTTCTGCAAATGGATTCCAAAATGCAATCCAATACATCGAAATCCGGATAATTAAACATGCCCTTGATGGACATATCCAACTCCTGACGGATTTGTAATGTGAACTCCTTGCTCGCCCGTCAATCAGGCTTGGCCAAACATGCAATATTATTAGTTCAGCAGTCACTACTTACTGTACTCTTACTATTTTTAGTTAAAACTGAAATACTTAATGTTTATTAGTTATTACTTGTTACTCATTAGTTAATACCGATCTGTACTTACAAATTACAGCTTAAAACTAAATTAGTAGTTACTAGCTGGTAACATTGGTAATGAGAATATTTTGATAAAATCAGTGATCATATATGGTCAACAAGGAGGTTAACAACCATCACGGTTCTCAAGCTCCAACTAGGCATGCAGTACTACTGGACTCCTATTCACCAAGACTTAGGATACTGTATAATTTATAAGTGTGTTACTTTGTTTTGTATATGATAAGTTGTAATTTGTAAGTTTGTAACTCGTAAATTGTAAGTTTTTAGTTCTAAGCTATAACTTGTACACTTGTAACTTTGTAACTCGACAGTTCAGTTTATCTGTGCACTCACTCATCAAGACGTGAAGATCCACCCGACCTCTCAAAATGTTAATTTATTATGTAATCTACTGTCTTTATATATATGTATTCGTAAACTTTCATAGCTTAATTCCTTCATTTTACCATCGAAATTGTCATCATAATCCTTGTCAAAACAACTTCCTTATTCACATGGAAGACGCCCTTCCCCACATATCCAGTATGTAATACGTCACCTAAATAAATGCATCTTGACATTTTTCTTGTCTTGGTAAAATTTCATGATTTAATCTGCTCAAGTCGGCATTGAAATTGTCAAGAATGCAAATGTCAAAACTTCCATCGAAATCTATATTTCTAGGCCATCATAAATGACGTTTGAATTGGAAACTTTATATCATTAGTTGTAATTATGATGATTGGTGGCATACTTATAAACGTATGATTTCGACGCCACATCTGATGGCCCATAAACAAAATTTTACAAAAAAATTGACATAGATTTTGATATTTACCGTCGTGAAGATTTTGACGCCAAAATGAGCAAATTAAATCATGAAAATTTACTAGGATGATATAAACCCCAAGATACACTAAAATATGCAATAATAATTCATATTGGATATTGTCGGGGGGGGGTTCTCCCACATTTGTAATAGAAGGAAGTTGTAATGTTTGGACAGTCAGTTTGATGACAATTTTGATGGTAAAATAAAGGAATTAAATTATGAAATTTCGCAAACACAATGTGCAGACATATACACACTAGATTATACAATAAATTTATATGTTGAGAGGTTGGGTTGGGATCCATGCCTTGATGACTGAGTGCACATATGAACAAATTTGTCAAGTCTGTTAGACTATTACAAACTTACAAACCTACAAGAGTACACGTTACAATTTAGAACTTAAAACTTACACGAACTTACAATTATAACAACTTGTAATACATAAAACAAAGTAGCAAAGTTGTACATTTTTGAGGTTCGATAAGAGTCTTGGAGAGTAGGAGACGTGGTGTCCAACAGTCCAAGTTGAAGCTTGAGTGTTGTGGTGGTTGTTGTCCTCCTTGTTGTTGGCCATACATATGCTCATTGATTTTATCAACATATTGTCCCTAACTCATATCATTCATATACATGCAATTATATGTCTCAATGTGTTCTTGGTAGATTCGGCCAAACACAAACTGCATCATTCCATGCTTTGGGAAAAACTCCTCAAGTGTTTTTCTTGATTTTTAGAAGGTTGTGATGCAATTGGAGGAGCAACTATTATTTTTGGCAAAACATACAAAATATCACAATATCCTTGCCAACTTTGCCCACCATCATGAGATTTCGTATGAACATGATGTTCAATGTATCAATAACATTGCAGTTGTGGGTTGTTTTATCCATATCCATATATATAGCTTGGTCATGTATCTCCAGAAGAAGAATAACCACCACCATAATTATAAGTCCCATGACTCCCATCATAATCATAACCAGGTTGTAGGTAGAGGGATCTTGTAGTGGTGGTTGTGCGGCTTGGGCATGTACATGTGCATGAAGGTGTACCCTGTTAGAGAGTCTAGTTTATTTAGTTAATTAAGTATTGAGTCTATTTGAATATGGGCCCAAGTGTATCTAGGCCCATTAGGGTTTTGTCTAAATTTGTACGCTTCCCCCTTCTCCTATATATTGAAGAGGGATTTCTCTTGTCAATTATATCGAATAGCCTTCTATTTACTTTACAACCTGGTAGCGGAGCAGGATGCTCTTAGAAAACCCTAGAGAGAGAGAGCAAAAAAGAGGAACGCCCCTTGCGGGTGGCCGCCCGCCCTTGGCTGCGCTTGGCTACCCGTAGGATTTTTTTTCTACAACCTTCCCCTGCTTCTCTTCCTTATGCCGCCAACTATTCTCTTCCTACTGCCCTTCAGCCGCCACCCTAGGCCACTTGCTAAACGAGAGAGAGAAATCCACCGCTACTGCCCCTTAACTGCCTCCTGATGTCGCTGCCCCTTATCTGCGTCCTGCCACCGTTGCCCCCTAACTGCCTCCTGCCTCCGACCCTTGCCATCTTGCCGCCGTCCTCCTGCCCCGCCGCTATCAAGCATCGCCGACGTCACAAGTCTCCTAGCGGTGCCATCACCAATCTTCTTGCAACCTCCCCTAAACTGTAGCTTGCTGCTTCCCTGCACCTACAACCACCAACACTGCTCCCTGCTCTACCGCCAACCATTTCCGTTGTCTCTTGTCTCTCCAGCCACCGTCGCCCCTTGCTCCACCTTCAACCTTTGCTGTTGCCTTCTGCTTAACCACTAGCCCTTGCCTCCCCATGTCGCCATGATCATGGACACTAGAAGAGGAATGCCTTCCTAGTTCCTTCTGTTGCACTATTTACTCTATTACTGTGTCATCGACCATGTTGCTACAATCATCATAACCCTATATACACATAGCTTTATCTCCCTCATTACTTGTGTTGCCCCCCACATCTACACTATGCTTATTGATAACCAGATCCATATTTGGATCTGATTTTTGATCTAATCCATACTGTGGGGCTTCGCCCCCCGCTCCCCCTAGATTTGTCGGTCTAATGGTCAGACAAATCTCCCTTTTCAGGTCACACTAAGATCCTTTGATTTTTCTTCCGGATTTTTCTAATCGGGTCATGTTGCACATTGACTCGTGTTGTCGGTTACCCTCCTTCAAACAATTGCATACATATCCATTACCTCGACCATTGTTTCTGACTTTTCACCCCAACCACTCTCTTGATGCTTTTCGTTGTTGGCGTGAGGGGAAGAATAGAGGAAGATGAAAGAAGAGAGAGATGGGATGGAGGAGAGAAGATGAAGATAAAAGTATATTTCTGTTTTTCTATCTATTTTTTGATCTACTACTTCTAGATGTGCTTCTTGGAGAGCTTAGTATTTGGAGCCTCATGTCTGCTGCCTACTATATGTGCTGATGGCCTTCAATCCGACTATGTCGTCTTTACATTTTGCTATTTGTCTGTGCTTTATTTGCACGTTGGTTTTGTCTGTGCCTTGTGCACTTCGACTGTTTGCTACTGTGTGCCAACACCCTCTGGCTTGTCCCTGCTCTATTTGCACACTGACCACCACTACTGCTGTGTCCCAACACTCTTTGGGAACTACAATCCAACACTCTCTAGGCTGCAACGACAACGTCTATGGTGAAGATCCTGATCTTGACATGCTACTATTTCTTCTGCTCTATTCCAATTGAGAAGCTTCTGCGACCTGCTTGCATACCTACTTTGGATTATCTACTTGAGGGGAGGTATTTGAGTGATGACTGCTTTATTGTAATATTGAGGGAGGATTTTCTTTTATGGGCTTGGTCTATGTTTTTATTCTATTTAGTCTTTTTGTCTATTTGCAAGCTGGCTTTGGATTCTCCCAAGTTTCAGCTTGAGGGGGAGTGTTAGAGAGTCTAGTTTATTTAGCTGATTAAGTATTGAGTCTATTTGTATATGGGCCCAAGTGTCTCTAGGCCCATTAGGGTTTTGTCTCTGTACGCTTCCCCTTTTTCCTATATATAGGAGAGGGAATTCTCTTATCAAATATATCGAATAACCTTCTATTTACTTTACAACATACTTAAATATAATGTGTAAAAGCATTTTCCCCCATTGCTCCTTTATAATTTTCTTGTATTGAGCATCTCCTCTTGGAGCGACTTTTGATATTGCCTCCATCATTGTCATTGCTTCATGCAAGTATGGTTGACACCTTATCTACATCCACCAACCTGAGCACCTTTACTATTGGTTCTATGATCTTAAGAATCCTTGTAATCCTCTCCCAGAAGCTCCTATTGTTTACAAGTTTTTCTATCTGGGCCGCTAGTGCTGTCCGAAGTTCCTTCATTGAATTCTATTCAGCTCCATGAAACCAAATTTCTTAAATCATCCTTCGACTTCAGACTTTGCAATGCCAAAAATTAGAAGCAAAACTTGTGACTCCTAGCTTGATTAAGTTACCGCCACAATACTCCCTCCTCATAGCTGCTAAAAGAAATCAGTGATTGTAGATGAAGCGTGTAATTGTCCTAACTTCGATGATCAAATTCTGAACATGCGACAACCCACGTACATTAGAACAAATCAGAGTATGAAATCAAATCATAGTTCATGACACTATGACAACTCACCTACATTTCGAAATTGGAATATAAGGAGACCAATGTTTTAGAAAGCGGGAGGCGTGTGGACAACACCTTGTGGCCGCTTGAGTGCCAGGCGGGCGAAATATTTAGATAACTTTTTAGAAAATTATACATTAGTATATAATTAATACATTTTAAAGAATTTTTTATACTTATCTAAACACCCTACACAACAAAATAAAACACCCAAATAGTTTAACACATTAGAAATATACTTTTTATTCTCTTTCTCTTACTCTTACTCTTACTGTAGTAAAATCATAGAATTATAACTTTTACTAATATGCAGCAAACAGTAGAAGATATATATTGTATTAATTTACATTATGAAGTAAACAATAGAATGTACTAATATCAAGTAACAGTAGAATACATCATGTACTACAGAATGTACTAATGTATTGTTATATATAAGGCAGAAAACAGTAGAAGATATATAATGTATTAGTTTACATAATGCAGCAAACTATAGAATATATAGAATGTGTTAATATATACGTTATGCAGTAAACTATAGAATGTATATAATGTATTAATATCCAGTAAACAGTGGAATATATCATAGAATGTACTAATATATTATTATATATAAGGTAGATTGTTACAGAAATATAATATGCAATAAATAACTAGATACATAGTGTATATATTAATGTATTATAACATAGAATGTATTATACAGTAATATTACATATTGTACTAAATCTAATGTATTATACTATTACAGACTTATATTATTTTATTCTGTTACAGCAAATGGGCTAAATCCAGCGCCCTTAGGCGGCCAAAAGCGGGTGCCCGAAGCTGGGTTTCAGGCGGACGCATAGGCGGGCCAAGTGGGTCATAGGCGGCCGCTTAATGGCCTGCCGCCAACCCCACTCAAAGCCTTAACCAGGCGGACGCCTGGTCCGCTTTTTAAAACACTGAAGGAGATAAAACATATTTCGCTCACCTACATATTTGAGAATCAAACCAATGCAGTGAGCCGCACAAGGAGTCCAATAGATTGGGTACTTTTCCACCGAAGACTTTCCAACCTTCTTGAAATTGGCTCCATTATCAGTTATAATTTGAACTACATTTTGGAAAGCAATTTGTTTGATGTATTTGGTCATTGACTTAGATATGCATCTCGAAGTACGAACCTCAACGAAAGCATTTATAGATCCAAGGAAAATGGTGGATCTATAACAGTAGGTGAGAAAGTCGATGATCTATTTTTTGTTTTCAGATGTTCAACCATCAACTGTTAATGTCACACTATAAAATTCCTACCCATGACAATTAAAATTAACATCAGATTATCACATGATATCCAACTTATATTCTTCAAGTCACTAAAGAAAGAAACTTAATTACCTTTGTTTGTTTTGATCAATTCATTTTTGGATCTCATCCTTCTGTTCAGGGATGTATACATTCATAAGCTCATATGCATTGAGGGCTTTTACACCTGGTCCGACCTCCACTACAGTTCGCAGTACGTGTTGCTTAGTAGCCACACACGCAGGGATCCCATGGTCAAAGAAAAATCTATCCACTACTTTGCCAACCTTGTTCTTTGCACCAGAAAACATAGTTTTAACTTCTGTTGTACTGGTTGTTGCCTTCTGATACCAAGCTCACCCATATATACAACCAGCCTCTCTCTTCGTGTGCTATGAGATCTAAGTAAGTTGTCAATTGTCCCTTTCTTTCTTTTGATTTGAGCAGATGGCCTAACACTGTCATCCCCTAAGTCTACAACGGGGATGGATACTCTTCCTGAACGGGCACCAGCTGCAAGGCCTGCACCACTGCCTCCACCATGCTCAAAAATAGATGGGCAAATGCCCCTCATGTATGCCTCATGTTCTTTCTCCCATGCTTGTTTTGTAGAATCTCTAAGTGTCCTGCGATATATGTGGTTTTGTTGGATGGTGTCATCACCTTCAAGAAAATCTACATCTGAGTCTGCCTCAACAAAAGACCTCTCCTGTACTCAAAGAAGGTATCAACATAGAGTTGTGTACAATTCTTGTTTGTGTTGACGAATGTTCTTTTTATCTCATAATTGCCCCGAAGTCATCCTCACTCTTTGATGGCATTTCTTGCACATTGCCACAATCCTGTCACCACCGATAATGTGGGATTTGAATCTTGTGATTCTGTCACCCCTTGTTATCTTGGCATAGTAAATTGCGTGTTACTTGTTGCCTTGTTCCCAAGACCGGTTGGCAATGTGCCGATACAAAACCAGACAATCTTTTGGCAGGCATAGCATTTCCCCTACTAAGTAGTAAGTAGTGGATTAATCAAATAGGAAAATAATGGATTAGGTATAAAATCAAAATGCATACTTCTGTTAGTGAAATGAGCTGAAATGAGTTCCTATCAGAAGTATAACATATTTATTATATTTCATTTCTTAAAAGTTCATTTCTTCAATTTTTAAAATTGATTTTAGGTGTCAAATGAATAATTAAATAGGTATAAAATTAAAAATTATAGTTCTATTCCTGAAAATTGAACTTTTTTTGTATAAGTCATATATAATTTCATTGAAATTACATAGGATTACATAGGTATGCTATGCATAAATATAAGAACGTTCATTTTTAGCCATTTTGTATATTAGTAAAAAATATATTAATTAAAATATTAAAATAAGTATAGATCTACTTATTCCATACCAATATATCTTAGATAGATCTATACATTTTGCTTCTAGATCATGTGTTTTTTTAGAAGATTTAACACTTAGAAATTTGGGATTTTTGTATCTTTTGGATCTATATAGAAGAGAGTAGAGATAGGAGGAGGTGGAGATGGGCTAGGGATAGGGTATACATACCTTAGAATCAAGTAGAGTATCCTCTGGAAGCAAGAAGTCAACAAAAATTGCCAAATGAGCAAATTCCCAACAACATTAAGCAGCCACAGAACACTTTATGGATAGATCTACACATTTTGCTTCTAGATCATGTTTTTTTTAGAAGATTTATCACTTAGAGATCTGGGATTTGTGGAGTATCTTTTTGGATCTATGTAGAAGAGATTAGAGATAGAAGGAAGAGGTGGAGATGGGCTAGGAATAGGGTATACCTTAGAATCAAGTAGAGTATCCTCTGGAAGCAAGAAGTCCACAAAAAAAAAAGCCAAATGAGCAAACTCCTAACAACAGCAAGCAGCCACAGAACATGTTTTTCACAAAACAGTGGCAGTGTGCTGTGTTTCGCGATATCAGGGCCCAAAGTGGCCTTTTGCAGCAAAAAAGTCCCTATTTTGTGAAATTTTGCACTTCGCTGTGACAATTTCACAAAATTGCCCCCAATCCCTGTCTTTGTTGTTTCAATGTTCGATTGCCAAAATAAATCAGAATTTTCAATCGAAATCTTGCAATTTTGATCAATTTTTTTTTTCCCATGATTGGTGGATGGTTTCTTTCGTGCCAACTATATATAATTTGACAAGAGGGGTTGGTTTATAGGTGCTGTTCTTGAACAAATTACCTTGATTTTATTTGGTTGGTAATAATCTTACTTTGAAATACTCAATAATGGTGCCTAGAACAAATCATAATCTATAGTCTCTTTTTATGATGGAAATATACCCTAGTGAGGACGAAGCAAGAATGAAAATATATTCTGTCTCAACCAAGCATTATTTTGCTTTTGGAGCACTTGTCTCGGAGGAACTCTCCTACAAAATTAAGGGTGAGCTTCATTTTCTGTTCATCAACTGTTCAGTCTATTCTTTCCAAATTTAATTTGTATATTATCTTAGAACTTCCTGGAGTTCGCTGGGTTCTCCCTGACTCGTACTTGGATGTGAAGAATAAAGATTATGGAGGTAAGTCTTGAATTGATATCATGTACTAATGCAATGCTTTTTGTATCAAATAGTTTTATTTATCAAGAATTTATTATGACTCATTATGGTCAAATGACTCAAACCCCTTTTTCTTCGCAATTTTTAGTTAAACTTGTTGAATTTCATACACTGAATGGTATCTGCATCATCACATTTTATGATGACAAATAGAGATTACTAAAAAATAATTTTTTTGTTACAGAATAGCATGCAACTGTAGTGACTTGCACAAATCCGTTAATGAGTTGAACTTTTTTCTGTTATTTTCTTCATTTGTAGTTGTTGATTCTAACTCTAGGTTTCTGTATTAAGTCTCTTGTCCTATCGTAGGTTATGTGTATTTCACTGATCCATACAATCATGCATACTGGAACTAAGTCATAACTTTCTATGCAAAAAACATGAATTTGAATGTGCATGATTTTCTTGTTTTACCAAATGTTGGCTTAACAACTTTAATACATATGGGATGAAACCATTGGCACTATTTTACAATTTTATGAAATGAAAGGCTGCTCCTTTCACATATACGCTCTAAAATGATAGCATCTAATTCATTCATACAAAACATTTTGGCCAAACCTTACTTGCTTTTACGTTGCACATGTTAAAATAATTTGCCCATCTTATTTTATTGTGTTTCATTCCCCTTTTATTTCTGTCTCTCTCGATTTTGCTTGTCTTATATTGGAAGCAAGAAAGCTTCCTATATAAAGAGTGCACTTTCCTTTGTTAGTCAATAGAGGTTATTGAAATTGGGTTTGGATCCCTTCACGGCATCCTAGCACTGTTCCTAGGGTTTGCATTGCACTACCCATTGTCATCCCCATTTTACAGTCAATCCTTCCTCATGGATACCTCTCATGAACCTCCACTCTCCCTCTCTCCCTCGCACTCTCTCTCTTTCTCTTAGATGCCGTGTTTGGAGACACCATTAATCGAGCACTTTGCTTGTAGCTGCGAGCCAGTTATGCTCTAATGCGGTGCTTAGCCACAAAGGGATTGTGATGTCTTTGTTAGGGTTGAATATGATTGTGATGTATGATAGTCTAGACCGTACTTGCGGGCGCAGACGTTGTCGTGCCGTTGTTTTGGATTTATTTAGCTTGCTTTATTAAATTACGATTTCCCCTTTTTGGACTCTTGTAGAAGGCAAGTGGTTTAGTCCCACATTGGCTATTGCCTGTCTAGCCTTTGCTTTGTATGCCTATATAAAGGCTGTATAGTGGCATTGCTTAGAGGTATTGAAGATTATGAATGAAGGCGCCATGTATGTTTTATTAGTTAAAACTCATATTCATTAGGTTATACGCTAGTTGGTATCAAAAAATAACCCTAACTTTTGCTTAGGGTTTTGCTTGTGCCCTCACCACCTAGCAGCCACCCTGCCTTCCTTGCCACTATCCGCTACTTCCGCCAACTGTCGCCGCCTGCCGCCAACCGTCTGCCAAATTGCCAACTGTCTATACTTGCGAGCAGCTGCGGCCGCCACCGCCCGCCACGGCCATACATTGTTTGCAACCGCTCTATGCTGCAACCACCATTTGTTTCAACTGCCATCTGCCACACCCAACCCCATTAGTCGGGGCTTAAAATCCCAAAGCCTACAGACATGCTAGTTGGATCCGTAGGTCAGGGGGCACATATCACACTTCCATGGGAGACACCAACTTCAAACACAACATATTCAAGGAGGCAACAAAATCAACCTCATTTGGAGTAAGATCTTTTGTATATTTAGCATACTTTTGCTTATCTACTATAACTTTAGTATGTTCATAATGGGTTCATACATGGTAAAATTTCAAGCACTACCAAATACATGTCTACGTCCTACTGTGTGTGAGTTCTCCCTATTTAGTGAACATAATAACTTTCATATCTATCTACTTCTTTAATTTCTGGACTTGTGGATACACATCTATAGAACGTAAATTATATTAAGATTTGTAGTATTTTTGGCAATCTCGTCGTGCAAGTTACAATGTCAGACAATCGCCTTGCGAGCCCACTTTTGGAACCAAAATGTAGTGCCACTCCATCCAACCAACCTCTTTGTGCAAGTTACAATGCCAGACAATTGCACTGCCAGCCCAATTTTGGAACCAAACTATTAGTGTCGCTCCATCCAACCATCCGCTATGTACGCTTGACACATTGGGTAAAGCTGTCCATTCCATGATGCCCAAGCTACGCTCTATTCGCCAGGCGAATGCTCTTCATGCTAGTCGGTCATCCCCACCATACCTAGGGTATGGTATGCCCCCAACTTTGGGGGTGGTGCTACAATCCCTCTAAACCCTACATCTTTGCAAATCCATGCATCTACTATCCAAGACAATCACAATTCCCACCATATCAGTGCCACTGACCCTTACACGAAACCCGATCTCTACTCTCCACATTCTATTTATGAGGAACCTCTCCCATTCCGTACCTCCCCGTATGTGATGACTTACAACCAACCTAATCATTATGCACCACCGCCTGCGGCTCCTTACACCCACTTTGGTCTTCCCTGGCCTCCCGTTCACTGTGTTCGTCCTCCGGTTGCCCCTTACGCGCCTTTGTATCGACATATTGGATAGTTCCCCCCTCTTCGTTCAGGCAGTCCACCTCCTGGACCTAGACCTCATTTTCACCCTCCCTGTCCTGATGCTCTCCAAGGCCAGAGCCGCATGGCCCCACATTCCCTTCCGACCGTAACGATCATTACTACCCTAGACACCATCCATCACCTCACGACGATATTACTCGCAAAGTTAAGGTGGAGGCTCTAAGTCTTAGTGGCACACTCGATCCCCAAGCATTCTTGGATTGGATAGCTGATATTGAAAATTACTTCGAATGGTACTCTATGACAAACGTCTAAAGGTTTTGTTTTGCAAAAATGAAGCTGGAGGGTTCAACCAAATGTTTTTGGCAAGACGTTCAACATGACATGGATCGTTTAGGTCAGCCTTCCATCCTATTTTGGGATAGATGAAGACCAAGCTATGCGATCGCCGTCCCTATCCAATATCAGCGACAACCTCTTTTTGATTGGTAGAACCTAAGCTAGGGATCAATGTCGGTCTATGAGTACGTGAAAAAATTGAAGAAGCACAGAAACGTGTTCACAACGATGATGTAGCAGCTGCAATGATGTTTGACTTCAGGACCACTATTGCTATATGAATTCCTTCCATTATTAAATATCATCGGTTCCTCGTCTCAAACATAATTTCACTCAAACAACCAGCCTACAGACAATTGTTTTTAATTCCTGCTACTCCCCATAGTCACAATATACTTTGTTTTTTTCGAAAAAAACACGTTTAAAACGTGTATTATTCGCGTGACGTATATGACGCCCGTTTTAAACTCCAACCGAATAATACGTTTTAAACGCGTTTAATTCGCGTATTGCGTTTTAAACGCGTTTAATACATTTTTTTGCCGTTTTAAACAGTTCTGTACTTTTGCTTCACATTTATTTTTTCCATGTCCTTTTTAACTTGTAGCAGGGTTCCACTAAACCGTCCAACCTTCCCCCTCTATCCCTCGACACACCAGGAGGAGTAACCCTCGACATTCTACATGTACGCTCCATCTTTCTCCTCCATTCTCCCCCTTTCTTCCCTGATTTGTGCCTGCTGCTCCCACTTCTTCCAATATTAGAGTAATCAGTTTGATGTTTAGTCATTTTCAATAATTATATATGTGGGTTTATATACATATACATACATATATATATATATATATATATTCCGCTTTTTTGCCGATTTTTTTCCGAATAGTTGACCGAACTTTTACCGTACGTTGACCGATTCTTATCCGAATTTTTCCGCATAATTCCCGATTTCCGAATTTTTCAACTTGGCCGTACGTATCCCGAATACCGAATTTGTGACTATGCTACTCCCTTCACATGCTTGCTATGTTTGAGAATGTTTTTCCCTATTATAGAAGCCATTGCAACTCTCTACCATGCTGCTGAAATTCATGTTAGCTTCTATATGTTTTGGTTATTCTTTATCAAATGTGCTTCATCCCGTTCTTGCCTAGTTCAGTAAAACAATAACATGCCCATGCTTCAACCTGGGAAGCATGGACATGGACACGGGTGACCGGCCTAAATCGCGCGTCCTAAATTTGGAGGCGGATTTGAGGTAGTCGAGCTTTTACATTTATAAACCCGAATCCTTCTAGGCCCCCGCAACTTTGATTACGGGGTCGAAGTAGATATACAGGGTCGAACACAGGGACAAGGGGGTAGTGTTGAGAACCCAGAATCGACACGCTACACTCCGGCAGGTTAAAAGAGATTATAAATTCCCCAGAAGGAAAGCGTAAAGATGTCACAAACAAAATAAGAAACTATCTCCAAGTGGAGTTACTAGAAAGATTTAAGGTTTTAAGCATTTAGCAGTTTTTAGGGGTTTTCATGCAACAGAAACCGAAAGATAACACTAGAGTTAGAGCAAGGTACGAAGGATAAAACTACTGCAAAACAAGCGGCACCAGTAACACCCTGCACCCCTCCTCTCAGAGCGGGTACCTCTAACCAAGCCTCGGCACCCCTCTCGCGGTTGCTGGGTTCAAAGTTAGAATGGAATGTTACTGAAACAACTCCGTTCCAGGCACTCTCGTACTCCATAATCGGACCAAACACTAGAGCCACAACACAACTCTCGAAGTTGTTGCGACGGGAAAACACGATTCGGTAGCTAAGCGAAACGCGATCGAAAACATGCAAGCTAGAGTTCGGATATCAAACATAGCAGTCATCCAACATATTGCACCAAGCATAGAGCAGCAAGTAATTAAACATTTCCATTTCTATAAACACTAAAGGTCTTAATTACAATGCAAAAGTAAAGAAATTTAAATAACAGAATTAAAGATATGTGTCGCCTTCTTGATGTAGAAGGACGACAGGCTACAGTAACCATCCCGCCCGATATCGGACAGGGGCCTAGCTCGATACAGCCGTGTCGGGCGGCACACTCTCTCAAATGGCACACCGCGACGGGCGACTGCATCGCTCAAGGACCTGGCCGATACGCTCAAGTCGGGCGGTACACCCTCTCAGGCGACACGCCTGACGGGCGGAGCGTATCGGGTTCGTTATCGTGTCGGGCATTGATCTGCGTATCCTATTGCCGGGCACTGGTGTCGGGCACTCGTGTCGCGTATCTACATCGGCCGATATCGGCTCCCAGTGTCGCCCGGTACAGTCCTAGGTGAACCAGTCCCCTCCCTCTCGGGATGAGGAAGAGCTCACCTAGTGTCGCCCAGTACGAACAATGGAGCACGATACGCCTGCTCTCGCAGTCTCCTCCGAAGATCACTCGACTATCCGAAACCTGAAGTGACCAAGCTTGTCCGAACTGTCTAAACTGTCTTTTCGGCTCCCTGTAGCTGCTATTTATAGGCAGCTGGTCGTGAGAAGATATGGTGCTCGAAGCGCCACGCGTCCTCCTTTCCGCCGTTCAGTTGGCGGTCGGCTGACGCGGGTATCGACCAGTACAAGGAGGTCGGCCGTCGGGCGTCGTGGCGAGAGGCGCCTGCCGGTGGGTGGCCGATATCGCGCGTCACATGGAGTAGTTGCGGCGTGCTCGGCTCCCTGTCGGGTAAAGAGGTGTGTCGTCCATCGGTACCTTCTCGCGCGGCATCCTTGCGTCGCGCTTCGTCGTATCGCGTAGCCCTGCCGGGCAGCGTGCGAATCGGGCGTCAGGGGGGGCCGAAACAGACTTGGACTTATTTGCGGGCCGGAACGGCCTTATTGGTGCTAAATGGGCCAAAATGGGAGGAAATCTGCAAAAGATAGAAATATTGGACTGAGAGCATTGCTTGGCTAATTATTGCAAAAAATGCATATAAAAGAGAGGAAGATGTCAGAAAAGGGCAGTTTTGATAACAGAAAAACAGTCTAAAACATCACAAAAATTGGTGTTATCAACTCCCCCAAACTTAGCCTTTTGATTGTCCTCAATCAATATTTAAACTTTATTTGACGATGCTTCTTCTTGCGTAGTATGCTTCTCAGGCCAAGATGTAAAACAAGTATCGTAATGCCTTTAGAGATAATGCTGCCTCATTACGAACAAAAGACTCCGTCTTTCTTGCCTTATTGTTTAAGTAAGATTATTCTCTACAGCTTCGGCGAGACGTCGTTGTATGATTCCGAAGTTAGCTTCCACACCAAACAGCTTTATTTTCGGGGCAGAAAGTTGTGTATAGGGTAGGCTAAGGCTTTTTGGGTTTTCTTCTTGTTTCCCATCGGTCCATCCAGGTAAGGGTCCGTTAACGGGCAAGTGGTCCCTGCAGTCCAAGCCAGTTGGCTTTAGAGCAGTGATTTCACATCCTACGTACCACTGCCCCGGATCTACCATGCCTAAAGATGGGTACTTTTGGAAAACAAGTGTGTGTATATATATATATATATATTTTTCTTTTATTGGGCACAACTCTCATGCTTTTATTCACTCTCGTAAGGTTTCTCTCTCTTTTAGGATTTTTGTCGGGTAAGGGAAACAAAGAGATACTTGCTGTTTGGGCAGCTTTTTCCTTCTCCATACTCTGTCTCTTAGCTGTTTGCGAGATTATTATATTTTTCGAAAATTTTGTCGTGGAAAAACGTAATCTTCTGATTGTTTGAAGCAACATTATTATAAAGATATAACAAAACTTGCATCACATTAAACATACAGAAAACAAACTTTGCAAGCAGTTGCATCAGGTTTTTACTACTATAACTACTTTGTACATATGTCTGGGAACAGAATAAGCAAAATTTTTCAGAATTTCAAAATTTTATATGAACATGTATATGTATCCAAGAGTTTTATATGAACAAGTATATGTATACATGATGAACAAAGGAATCAAAAGATTAAGTTAGAAAATTTGACAGAATTTTGTACCTCCCTCACTGGTACCATGGTACCCCCCCAAACTTACTCCACACTCTGTCCTAGAGTTGTGAAGTAGATTAGGCAAGGTAATGCTGATCCAGTGAGGGTTAGCCGACGAGCGCGCCTTCGTCAGATAGAAGCTCCCACACATATTCTCCTCTTTTGCTGTGGTAATTGATGTGATGGAGCTGGTCAGGCGTCTCTTTATTCACTATCCATTCCAGGACATGGATGCCACAGTCGTTGGATAATGAGATCTGTTGTGGGCTGCGGTGGCAAAACTGAAGCTCGTGCCATTTGTTTGCTTGTGTGTCCAGGAATGGTTGTATCATTTTTGTCACCCCGTCGTAGTATTTCCGAGTTAAGCGTTCGACGGATGACAGCGGTTCTGATGTGCACGTCACTGGATGGTTCTTGTTGCCGTCCGAGCTGTTGTAAAAGATTCCTGCTCGTTGCCGGGTGTACACCGTTAGGAGCGTCCAGTGGTGATAATGAAGAATTGGCAGAAAGATTTGGCTAGGGACTCCGCTTTCCAACTCTTCCAGAAAAAGCTTCTGTGCTCCTGTTTTGTCGGCTAGGCAAACGTCGTTAAACAGCATAGGATGGGCTATATATGCGTGGTCGAACTTTGGTTGTAATATTTGGACGCAAGCGGTTAATACCGATACCGACAAACATCCTCCTTCTTTAACCACGTCCCTTAGCTCATCAATTGGGACTACGACATTGCTCGCCTTGTAAATGACATCCCTCGGGGTAGCATCCGCTAACTTCAGAAGGATTACATCTACCTGCTCCTGCGTGAGCGTAGCGCACGAGAAACGGTCGAAGTTTTTGATCATCCCTTCTGTGGCTTTAGGCGAAGCAGTTTCTTCCATCCCGTGCACTTTCTTAAGGACCATCAGCTCCTTGCCTGCCCCATGTTTGACGGTCGCCACTTCTTCTTTTTCTGAGGGGCTGCTGGACTGAGAAGAGTCTTCATCTAGGTCACTGTCCAGCAGCTGCTCCGGTACCCCTGCGTCCCGGAAATAGCGCTTGTCCTTGATCAGCAACATGGCGTAGGTGCCCCTGCGTTGATAGAAACAATGGCCCCTAAGGGCCCTCAAGTTGCCAAATGTACTGAGCACCTCAATGGCACTTAAGACGACTAAGGCGCTGTTTCCGCTTCCCTTTTCAGCCTGGACGGGGAAGTTGCGAATAGAAAAGAAGTTCCAAACGCCGCCGTGGCGTTTGGCTCCTCGCTTGATAACTCTTTGAAGACGCACCGGTAGAAGCCTCATGTTTTTGTCTTCCGGGCGGCTGAAGGCGATCCCGGAGTGCGGCACCTCGTTGTGGCTGCAGTTCAGGAGTCGGACTTCGTGGTTCCTTAGGTCTGCTACGCAGAGGAACCATATGTTGCGGTGCTTGTACGGTGCCAACATGAGGTTAGGGTTGTGCTCGTCAATGTGCTGCAGCATGTTGGACACCGCAGAGGAGTCTAGTTCTCTGCTCATCAACCTTCTCGCCAAGGTCGGGGTGGCGCAGTATATTTTCTTCCGACCTGTCCTACTATCGATATTTTCTATTATAGCATTCTCGAGGACCCTGAATAGCCTTTTTCCGACGACGGCCGTCGAGCGGAACATGTTACGGAGTGTTCCCCGTCGTCTGGAGCGAGTCGTACGGAGAAGTAGCCGTCGCTCCAGACGACGTCTTCTTCATCTGCCGGCGATCTTAGGACCCTGTCTAGCAGTTTCTGGTCTCTGATCGACAGGTAGCCGATGGCCCTTCTGTCGAAGTCGGCCATCTCGAAGGAAGGTATCTCTGATGGCTCACGGAACCTGTCTGCCATCGAGCGTCTACCTCGGGGGAAGTGTCTTTCATTGGCTGCGTACACGTTCCCCTTTTCTCCCTCCGACTCGTCAGAAGAGTCCGTCCCGATGCTGACATCTCCGTTATCATCTTCAATATCATCCAGGGGGATTGAGGGATTTTCTTCCTCGGGACCTACGGAGCTCGCCTGTCTTGCTGGAGCTCCGTCGGTGGACTTCGGTTGCGTCCCCTCCTTGGGCGTTGAGGATCGCCCGCTGGAGGAGGAGGGTGACGCTGATGTCGAGGGAGACGCTGACGAAGATGATGGAGAGCCACAGCTCGGAGGTGACGGCGACCGTCTCGGCTGCCTTCGGCGCGGATGGTCGTCCCCTCTATCCAGCCTCTCCTCGATCTTGTTGAGGCGTTGGAGAACTTGCTGCATTATTGAATTTACGGCCTCTAGTCCGCTCAGCAGCTCTCGCTCTTGGCTGCTCAGCCTGTCTTGAACAGACGCATATTTGCGGGTTAGGGAAATACAAATGTCAGAGTTGGTATCTGTTACCTCCCGCAACCTGTCGAGCTTTGCCCGAGCGTCATTCCGAGCGACGGGGAAGCTCCAGTAGATCTTCCTTCCGTCCTCGCGACCTCTTTCTCATGCGATGGCTTACCAGGCGTGGTAGACTTTACATAAACAGTTTGCGTTGCCGATGCCGCCAAGTGGGGCGATGGTGCTACTTCAGCAGCTATCGCCTTGCCTTTTCGTCGGCGAGGGGACGGCTGTGGTGCGGGCGAACTTCGATTCACCTCCGCACTGTCGGCGACCTCCTCTCCTGCTATAAAAAGCGACACAGGCTGCGGCGTAGGTGTCAGCTGAGCTCCCTCGAGCTCCATCCTCAGGGTCTCGGCGAACACCGCATTGCTGGTGTTCGGCTCAGGTTCTTCTTCTGCCTCTACAGGCATTTCAAGGATGACAAGGGCTGCGGCCGTCTCTTCTGCGGCAGCTCCTGAAGTTTCTGTCTTGGTGACCCCAACGATCACCGGTTCTTTGTCGGCTACCACCCTTCTTGTTGAGGCGGTGGCTGATATAGCTGGAGCGACTACAACCCTACTGGCAGTTGTAGCCGGTAGCTCTGGAACTGCCCCTTCTCGGGCTTTGGTGGCTGTGGTGGGGGATGCACCTTTTGCTACAGCTTCAATCTCGGCTGTAGTGAACACCAACTTGTCTACGTCGTAGTTGGCGCAGCGAGGGAGCGGGAGGAGTGTATTTGTCCTTGCGAACTTATAGAAATAGTCTCCCCCCTCCTTCCTAATGATGCTGGTCCTCATCAGGTACTTGGTGTCAAACACCTCATCGCCTTGCGTCCTTGAAAGGCTACGCGGCTCCTTTGGGTACCCGAGTCCTACTGCGATTAGGTTGACGATGCCACCCATGCAGTATTCCTTGGTAGCTTCCTTCATCGGATGTAGTCTGTTCAACAAAAATCGTCCGGGGTTGATCACTCGGCCCTCCATTATGTGCCACATGACCTGGAGCTCTTCCGTGTATATGTTGCTGGATTCGTACTTGCTGAACAGGAGGCATGCCACCAGTTTGTGTACTATCCTCCAGAAGCATGAGTGCATAGCATCTACCTTCTTTCCTGGCTTGAACGAAGATTTGCCGGTTAACTTGTTCCAGAGCTTCACGGGATCGAACCCGTCTCCTTCGGTGATTCTCTCACCGTTGTCCATCAGGTTCCTCTCCTCGCTTGAAGAGAAGATCTAGTTCAGGAACTTTTCGGAGATTGTGCACTCCGAGTTGTAGAGTCGGGCTTGGAGTCTGTCTGGCCCTCCGAATTCTTTTCTCTCTGCCGGTGAATTTCTAACCCGGTGGAGGGAAGACATGAACTCCATTGTCAGCCTAGTGTACGAGGAAGACCTGCTGAAGCAGATTTTCTTCAGTCCCGCCGCGGCGAGGACGGCCTTCAGCCTCTTCTCGATTCCCAGATCAGCAAATGAGGCTTCATGGCAGAACCTGCTGGGGCGGTAGATTTTGGGCACCAACTCAGCGTACCGGCGAGTATACTCGTCGTTCCTTGGCTCGAAACTCACCGCCAAGGCTTCCGGATTGCTGCTGCTGCTGGGGGCGTTGGAGTTAAAATTGGAGTTGGAGTTGCCGCTTCTCCAACCCTGGCCCTCTTTTCTGTTGTAGAGGCCTCGACTGGTCTTGGGTTCGGGCGCTTCCGCCCGGCGTTGGAGGGTTCAACCGCAGTCTCGGGGTAGATCCTCCTACCCTGAGAGTCAACGAGGACAACAGTCATCTTGGTGCGGGCCATCTCTATAGGACAACAAAAGAAATACTTTGATCAAATATGTTGGCTTTTGAAAGAAGTATATAATAAAGAATAAATGTGTGGCCCGGTGTTTTTCTGTACAAAGATTCCCTGGCCTCCCCCCCTCAGTATCGGGCGACACACAAGGTGATAGGGCGATACTAGGGACGGGTATCGCCTGATACGACAAGGTGATAGGGCGACAAACGCGCGGCCGTGTCGGGCGATAAAAGATGTCCGATACGGCTCGTAGATAAAAAGGAAGCAGCGTGTCGCCCGGCACAAAACCTTCAGGACGATACAAAAATGGACGACACGACTATCGCCTGACATGGCATATCGGGCAATAGTTACTAAAAGATACGTTGCGCGATATGCATGTCGGGCGATACGAAACCGTTCAGTTAACAAGGCCGATAATCTATACATGTTAACAGAGAATGTGTCGGGCAGCATAGACTGCCGCGCGATAAATCTACCGGGCGATATCTACCGGGCGATAGGTCTGTCGGGCTGTACCTCACAGAGTTCGGGACTTCTGCACGTTACGAAGGCAAGGGAGTGTCGCGCGACACGGGAGCAAAAAGCACAAAGTCCTTTGCACGATATGGGAGTACGAACACAGTAATTCAGGTAGCCCGACACGGTAAAACTTGTTCGTATATATATAGCAAACTCAAACTCGGCGGTGAAAACACGGCAAACAATCCCGGGCATGCATCGGCCGATAGGGCAATTCATTCACGAGACGGGCAGTCCATCCGTCGGCCTAAGGGTGATCAGTCCTTTGGCACGATCGTCACAGGCTCATGCCGTCTAGGAGCGTCTATTGTCATGGCTTTAGCGATGCCCGAAACACTATTTGCATGATGTTGCGCATATCCTGCCGGAAGGGTTGCTTTCCGTTACGACCTTCGGAGCAAAAGCTAGAAGAAAGAAAAAGGGAAACTTGAAAACGAAAAGGGGGTAACAAAAGCGGTTGAGGAGTAAAACATCACTGGCCCGAAACTAAGGTCCCGGCCTCAGCTAGTATTACCCATCCCGTCCTATAGAATGTTTCGGTGACCCACAAAACAGAGCCAGCGCATGTGGCGCATGCACTGACTCGAGCCTTATTACATCCCAAAATGTTTGTAATGTTTTTCTTGCAGGAAAGTAAAAACGTCCTATTCTAGGAATTAAAAAGACAACTCGGGTTGCCTCCCGAGAAGCGCTGCGTTTCACGTCTTCAGCTGGACGCTCAAAGTTTCTTCTTCTTGCATCTTCATCCCCGCTTCTGCGGTCATTGTCCTGTTCTTTTCGCCGGTTCGGTATTGGACGGAATCCTTCCCGATGGGTTCTTCACAATTTCAGCCAATTGAGCTAGCTGCTGGTCGATCTGGTGTTGGTGCGTCTGCATGTCCGCCAGTTGTACCTGCAATGAGTTCAAGACACCGGAATTTGATAACGCACTCTGCGCCAGTTGATTGTTGATCGTATCTTGCTTCTTAACAAAATCAAATAACTGGCCAATCACGTCTGCCTGGCCCGTGCCCTTGCTTTGTTCTCGGTTAGGCCCTTGATACTTCCCCTGTGCTTGGAAGTTCCCTTTGTTTGATGGGAAATGAGTGTTTTTGGGGTATTGGCTTGGTCCTCCCCTTTGCTCAAAAGCCTGAGGTTGCTTGGAGGCGCTTTGCAACTGATGCGAATTTTCAGCTGCATCCTTGTTGCCATAGCTGAAACCAGAATGGTCCGGCCTTTTGAAATTCACAAAAGCCACCTTCTCAGTTTCCTCGTCATCAGATTCGGTATCGCTTGATGCGTCTGGTTGGGTGTAGATGCAATTGTCTACCCCGTGTCCGCCTTCTCCACATGTTACACATTTCATTACCTTTTCGACCTGTTTCTTACCCTTTCCGCCAGATTCCTTCAGCTGCTTTACATCTGTAGCTATCCTTTAGATCTGAGAAGTGATTGTCTCCAGCGCCTTGGATTCAAAAGAAGGTCCCTCACTAACCTTCTTAGCTTGGCCCCGGTCAGATCTGTCATAGTCAGTGCCGACTTGCAGCTCGGCCATGTTCTTGATGATCTTCTCGGACCTGCTCGACTTCTTCCCCAGGAAGTCACTTCCGGCTGTTGCGTTCAATGAAACCCTTTCTTCGGGAGTTAGGCCGTTATAGAAGGTAGTGATCAAGAGCCCTTTCTTGTAGTTGTGGTGAGGGCAGTCCCTCTGATATTCTTGATACCGCTCCCAGGCGTCATGGAGATTCTCATTAGGCTTTTGCATAAATGAAGTTATCCTTTGTCTGTTTCTCACTGTCTTCTCAGTTGGGTAGAACTTATTTACGAATGCGTCCGCCAATGCCCCCCATCCGTTCAAAGACTGGTGGGGTAACCCAAGATACCAGGACAGGGCCTTATCTTCTAGGGAGAAGATGAAGCCTTTGCAATAGATCACCTCCTGGGGAACCCCCCGCATCTTGATAGTATCACAGATGTTTTTAAAAGCATCCAAGTGGTGATAGGGATTGTCATTCTTAGAACTCCCTCTAAAGCTTTTGTTCTGAATCATAGAGATAACAGACGGCTTGAGTTCGAAGTTTGCGGCGTTGAATCGCGGAACGACGACAGGGCATCTGGAATTGTTAACCTTAGTGGAGGCTAGTTCCCTTAAAGTATTTTCTTCTTCGTCTGAATCGTCGCTGTTGCTGCCTCCCTGTTGTTCTTGGTCCTGGTGTCGCCTGTGTCCATGACGGTGACGGCGCCTGACATGGGGGTGGCCTTCCTCGGAGTGCTCCGATTCCTGATCTTCCTACTGATCATTTCCGTCGTAGCGATCGTTGCCACTCGGCGGAGGTGATTCATCCCTAGGCCTTCACTGTTGTCCCCCATCAACTTGTTGCGGGTTGACACGGGGAGGCATGATGTCGATGACTGTGCTCGGTCGATCGGTCGAATGGTGTCGGATCTCGGTGGAACAGGGATCTTTCTTTCAGGGTTCCTGAAACAAAGGCACGAAAAATCAAGTCAGAAAATTGAATTATTTAGTCTAGGCTAAGAATAAATAGCATGAAAAGGAAAGAAAAGAAAAAAAAAGGTGCTGTCAAGCTCGTTTCCAAGCTTGAGGCACGGGAGTGTAGTTAGTGGATTCGGATTCGTCTACAGTACCGTTTTTGCCTTGTCCCCGACAACGGCGCCAAAAAGTTGACCGGCCTAAATTGCGCGTCCTAAATTTGGAGGCGGATTTGAGGTAGTCGAGCTTTTACATTTATAAACCCGAATCCTTCTAGGCCCCCGCAACTTTGTTTACGGGGTCGAAGTAGATATACGGGGTCGAACACAGGGACAAGGGAGGTAGTGTTGAGAACCCAGAATCGACACGCTACACTCCGGCAGGTTAAAAAAGATTATAAATTCCCCAGAAGGGAAGCGTAAAGATGTCACAAACAAAACAAGAAACTATCTCCAAGTGGAGTTACTAGAAAGATTTAAGGTTTTAAGCATTTCACAGTTTTTAGGGTTTTCATGCAACAGAAACCGAAAGATAACACTAGAGCTAGAGCAAGGTACGAAGGATAAAACTACTGCAAAACAAGCGGCACCAGTAACACCCTGCACCCCTCCTCTCAGAGCGGGCACCTCTAACCAAGCCTCGGCACCCCTCTCGCGGTTGCTGGGCTCAAAGTTAGAATGGAATGTTACTGAAACAACTCCGTTCCAGGCACTCTCGTACTCCAGAATCGGACCAAACACTAGAGCCACAACACAACTCTCGAAGTTGTTGCGACGGGAAAACACGATTCGGTAGCTAAGCGAAACGCGATCCAAAACATGCAAGCTAGAGTTCGGATATCAAACATAGCAGTCATCCAACATATTGCACCAAGCATAGAACAACAAGTAATTAAGCATTTCCATTTCTATAAACATTAAAGGTCTTAATTACAATGCAAAAGTAAAGAAATTTAAATAACAGAATTAAAGATATGTGTCGCCTTCTTGATGTAGAAGGACGACAGGCTGCAGTAACCATCCCGCCCGATATTGGACAGGGGCCTAGCCCGATACAGCCGTGTCGGGCGGCACGCTCTCTCAAACGGCACACTGCGACGGGCGACTGCATCGCTCAAGGACCTGGCCGATACGCTCAAGTCGGGCGGTACACCCTCTCAGGCGACACGCCTGACGGGCGGAGCGTATCGGGTTCGTTATCGTGTCGGGCATGGAGCTGCGTATCCTATTGCCGGGCACTGGTGTCGGGCACTCATGTCGCGTATCTACATCGGCCGATATCGGCTCCCAGTGTCGCCCGGTACAGTCCTAGGTGAACCAGTCCCCTCCCTCTCGGGATGAGGAAGAGCTCACCTAGTGTCGCCCGGTACGAACAATGGAGCACGATACGCCTGCTCTCGCAGTCTCCTCCGAAGATCACTCGACTATCCGAAACCTGAAGTGGCCAAGCTTGTCCGAACTGTCTAAACTGTCTTTTCGGCTCCATGTAGCTGCTATTTATAGGCAGCTGGTCGTGAGAAAATATGGTGCTCGAAGCGCCACACGTCCTCCTTTCCGCCGTTCAGTTGGCGGTCGGCTGACGCGGGTATCGCCCGGTACAAGGAGGTCGGCCGTCGGGCGTCGTGGCGAGAGGCGCCTGCCGGTGGGTGGCCGATATCGCGCGGCACATGGAGTAGTTGCGGCGTGCTCGGCTCCCTGTCGGGTAAAGAGGCGTGTCGTCCATCAGTACCTTCTCGCGCGGCATCCTTGCGTCGCGCTTCGTCGTATCGCGCAGCCCTGCCGGGCAGCGTGCGAATCGGGCGTCAGGGGGGGCCGAAACAGACTTGGACTTATTTGCGGGCCGGAACGGCCTTATTGGTGCTAAATGGGCCAAAATGGGAGGAAACTCTGCAAAAGATAGAAATATTGGACTGAGAGCATTGCTTGGCTAATTATTGCAAAAAATGCATATAAAAGAGAGGAAGATGTCAGAAAAGGGCAGTTTTGATAACAGAAAAACAGTCTAAAACATCACAAAAATTGGTGTTATCAACGGGACGTGGCATGGACACAAACACGGACACGGGCTACGTCGATTTTAAAAAATATAGGACACAGACACGGCGTTGGGCACGACATGCACACATATACTTTTACATATACATACATATTTATACAGATAAGTGGCATATACATATACACAGATTTATACATACATAGATATGGATATACATACACACATGTTTTATGGAATTAATACATATGTCCATCTATCCAACTTTGTGAAGTAAGGGAGTTTTAAGAAACAAACAAAGGAAATATAAAATCAAACCAAAAGTAAGCTTCCGTTGTGAATGGAAACTTTATAATATGGAAAATGATGAACCGGTAGTATGTTTACATTATGAAATAATAAATTATTAATGAGGATAAGCAATCTAGAATACATTTGTAGTATGAAAATAAATAAGTAGAAATGGAGAATGATGAATTATATCTGTAAAGATGGTGTAAATAGATTATTATTTAATAACAATTAGTAGTAGGAGGGGTAGGATAAATAATTGTTGTGTGCCTAAATAAGAGGATGGAGAGAGGAGGCACATAAATTATATTCCTTTTATATAGGAATTGATTTGGGCCTACTGTGTGCACAATGTGTCTAATCCGTGTCCATGTCATGTCCATGCTTTTTAAAAAAGGTGGACACTTCTGAGCCATGTCCATGATGTGTCCATGCTTTTGAAAAAGTGGACACTTTTGAGCCGTGTCCACCGCGTGTCCAGCCGTGTCCGTGTCCAACACGTGTTCAGGACGGTCACGGTTGCCCCGAGGAAGTGTGTGCGCTTCCGAGGCTTCAACCTATATATCACTCTTTAGTCTGAAATTTATTGTAAATCTGTTGCTTTTCATCTCTCCTCACTTCTAGCTGTTCCACTTATTGATTCAATATGAATGTTTTCTCACTCCACTTGCCACATCTTTGTTTGTTTCCATGTATCCTGTGGAACTTGTGTGTATCCACCCCGGCCATTGATTTTGTTTGTGGTTGGTGTGGAGGAGATACGAAGGAGATGAAAACAACATAGTGATGAAGAGAACTGAGGATATGATAATTTTTTTATTTTGGAGATTGACTTGTGCAAGTGTTATTATATTGTGATGGAGCTTCCACTTTGTCGTTTGAGTGGGATTATGGAGTTATGCTATTTGTGTGCATTTTTGCACGCTTGTTTCTTTTGAGGTGGTATCTTCTGGCTATGTCGTCCCATTGCCTTATGTCCATGCTATAAGCACATTGGCTTTCTGGTATATGTTCGTGCTCTCTTATGCACGTCGACACATTGTTATTGTGAACCAAAACTCTCTGGACTCTGCTACTGTGAACCATCATTCTCTGGACTCTATAAATGTGAAACAACACTCTTTGGACTTTGCTAGCGTGAACCGACACTATATGGACTACTCGATGATGTTAGCAACCGTGATGATGGCCACCACACCTACTTGCTGCTAGTTGTTGCTTCTCCCTATGCATTCTTCAACTTGATTGAGGCTCTTCATTTGCACTTTCACCTGCTTTGTACCTGCTCTTAAGGTTATATGCTCAAGGGGGGGATCGAATTTTGAGATTGAGGGGGAGTGAGCAATTATGTATGGACTACACTTATCTCTCCTTTTATGTTTTGAGTATGTATAGCATGTGTCCATGTATCTTTTCAAGCTGACTTGGGATTCTCCCAAGCTCTAGCTTGAGGGGGAATGCTAGAGAGTCTAATTTGTAATTTAGTTAAGTTGTGTCTATTTGTAATGTGGACCCAATTGTGTCTTGGGTCCGTTAGGGTTATGTCCGCTTCCCTATATCTCCTCCTATTTATAGGAGGGGGGTTTCTCTTATAAAAGATACCGAATAGCCTTCTATAAACTTTCTGGTAGAGGGTATCTATGAATACATGATATTAGTGGATTGCAACTATTCCTAATGTCTTTTGAACTAGGTAAATAGGTACTAGTTGTTAACAAAATCAAATAGGGGCCTAGAAAAAGGGAGGGTTAGCCTATATATCTAGATTCGAGTATGTTACAAATAAGATAATATATAGTTATACTGTCTGAAGGCGCCTCTTATAGCATTTGTCATTGCCTTATCTTCTTCAATGGTTGTATGTAGTGTCATTATTGACTCAATTATCAATTTGCTACTAAGTTGGGTTGACCTTACATGTAATGCACGATTAGTCCTTTGTGATTCATGTCTTCTAGGAAGGCAAGTGAGAGTTACCCACGGAAGTCCAATATCATAATCCATCACATGTTCAGTTTCATGTGTAGGGGACATGCCCGTCTTTAGCCAATTTGTTTTAATTGATGACTTCTCTAGAGCAACTGAACTTTACTCTTAAAAAACGGTGTATGAGTTTGAGAAACGATAAGTTTTCTTTAAAGAAGCAGAAAGCCAACTTTTACTTGTATATTTGGACTAGCTCACCCGACCATGTTTGAAGGGAGTAAAACTTTTGTTGAACAATGGATTTATTAAAAAAACTTCCTATGACTATGCTGCAATCTATTGCAAGATGCAAAAAACCAAAGACCAATATGTTCAAAAGCGTTAGGCAAGATTTGTAGACGAGATTGTGTAACTACTTAAGTGTTAGGGGGAGGAAAGATTAAGCAGGAAAATGATTTATTTTGATATAATATATCTTTGAGTGGTTTGGCTGATGACTTTTTGAATCCCGATAATGGACAACATTTTCCTGTCATCCGGTATGGTTTCAACAGGTAGCACAATGACGAGGTGCTGCCAGAAGTGTCAGGCCGCATGAAAAAGTAAAGAGAAGGCAGAAGAGGGTGACATTTCTCAGTCACTTTGATTTTAGGGTGATTAGAGATGCATGTTTTATGCTAAGTTTGTTACTATACGGTAATTATGACTACAAAATTTATATGATATACTAGCATTTTATATAGTAACTACTGGGATTTTAGATGAGTTCATCCAGACTCAACCTTAAGCTACTTGAACTTTTATACATATCAAAACCATACTCATAGTCACAAATTCAGTATTCTTGATACGTTCGGTTGAGTTGAAAAGTTCGGAATTCGGCAATATGCGGAAAAATCGGGTAAAAAGCGGTCAACGTACGGTCAACTATTCGGGAAAAAGTCGGGAAAAAATCAGAGGATATATACATATATTGCATACATATGTATGCATATTTATGTTTTGCACATATATATGTATGTATATATATATACAGAGTCATGCTAGAATACACTCCAGTGTACAGATCACACGAATACACTCAAGTGTGTTTGCATATCAAGACTATTTCTTGCAAAATGTAAACCATTGATCTTCACTGTCATACTATAACTAGGCTACATACAAAGTTTGAGCCCATTTTGATGAGTGTAAGTCACTCATCCAAGGGCAACAAAATCGACGCGCGAAACTAATTTGAAATGCATAATTTTTGCGGTTTTTGTAACATGACCTATAGATGTCCAAATGTGTTCAAATTTTGCGTATGAGCTATTCACAAGATGTTTAAGAAAATCAACGGATTAGATTTTTGAAAAAAATATTGCATCATGAAAAACTACTTAAGTGTATTCTGCTCTGAATACACTCGAGTGTATTCTAGCCTGACTCTATATATACATACATTTATCTATAACTATTATTTACATATACATATACATATATTGCATACATATACACACATATATACATGTACATATGCACAAACACTTATATACCCTCATACTAAGAGTCTTAATCAAGATAATACGAGAAAAGAACAAATAAAATGGGGGAAAAACATTAAACGTGATTAATTTGCAAAAAATACAGGAATAATACGCAATATTTGGAAAGTGGGATTTATTCGGGAGTTTCATACGTCTATGGAAAAATGTGTTTTAAACACGACTTTTTCAAAAATTCAGAGTATATTGTTGTTAAATAGTGTTTTATTTAAGTTCTTTATATTCACTTGTTATTTTCGTATTCTATGTGGACCTCTATGTAATTGTTCTCTTTATAAATATACGAGGTACACACATTGTGCACCCTAACTCTTACAGACAAACCAAGATGGTACCAGAGTAGGTGCTCTAGCCGCCGCCCCTCTCTTTCCAGGCTGCGCCCCCCGCCCCGCTGCCGCCCCTACCTGCTGCTGCTGTCGCGACACTTGCCCGCCGCTGTGCGGCCGTCGGCAGCCCTCCTCGTGTGGGCCTGGCTTACTAGTGCCGCCCGCACCATCCCTTGTCGCCTCCGGCTGTTCGTCTTGAGGGTCTTTGGCGCCCTACATCTTCTCTCTGCCCGCGTCGGCCCTTGAGCCGCCGGGTTGTCTGCTGCACCTCGGCGTAGTCTTCATGTAAACTGGTCCTTCTAGTTGCTCTATCTGCCTGCTGCCGCCTAGTCGGAGGATCTAGGTGGTTCTGACTTCTGTTGCTGTTCTCTGCCTTTTTTGGACTCGATCTTGATCATGGCCTCCTCCCATGACGACTTTCGACCTCAAGTGACTACTGTGAAGCTAGATGGGCGCAACTATCAACATTGAGTTTGCTCCATGGAGATCTTTGCGAAGTCCCAAGGCAAGCATTCCCATCTGACTAAGGCTTCGCCTCTTGCTCCGCCCAGTACTGTCGAGTCCAAGTATAAAAAGATCTACGATGATTGGGTCAAGGATGACTCGACTGTGATGACATGGATTTTGAACAGCAGTGAAACTCGCATCAACGTTACTTTACTTCGTCTCCCGACTGCCAAGGAGATGTGGGATCAACTGGCCAACACCTACTCACATAGTAAGAATCCGAAAAAGGTGTTTGACCTGAACAAATAGTTGTCCCGCCTGCATTTCACTGGACCCGATATTGCTGACTACTTTTTGACCTTTAAAGGCATCTGGGCTGAGCTTGAGAATCTTCATCCCTTATCTACCGACTTAGCCATGATGCAACGACAATGACAACGACAAGAACTCTAGGTTGTCCAGTTCCTTTGCGGGCTTCCTGACTCATATGCTGGCGTGGTTGACCAGATTCTTGCCAGTGATCCTTTACCCATGTTGGAGAGTGCTTTTCAATGTCTACAACGACTGCCGACTTCCTCATTGGATCTGCCTCCTGACACTAGTGACATTACTGCTCTTGTTGCTATGTCTGGCCGTGGTCGTGGTAGGAGTAGCGGTCGACCTCCGGATAACCGTTCTTCTGCTCCTGGACGGGGACGTGGGTCGCTTGGCCGTGGCTCCCTTGGTCCTGGCTCATCTGCTGATGCATCTGGAGGTGCCGCTACTCAGCGGTACTGTGACTTCTATGGCCGCAACAAGCATACTGAAGACAGATGTTGGAAGAAACATGGCACACCTGCGTGGGCCAATGCCGCGTCTGAGGGCGCTTCTCAGACACCTTCTGCTGCTACCTCAAGCTCCTCCACTGCTGAGTTCATCCGCTCCGAGGTGGAATGTCTCCTACTTGAGAAGACCGGTGCTTCCTACTCATCTGCTGCTAAATCAGGAGCTCACGCTGCCACTTACACTGGTTGTGATTCTGCCTTCTTGAGTGCTCCTAGTGCTGGTAATACCAAATGGGTGATTGACTCTGAAGCCTCTTCTTATATTTCTGGCAATCGTTCTCTTTTTATAGACTGTCTAAGCCTTGTTCTAAGTTTGCTGTTATGCTTGCGGATGGTTCAAAATCTGCTGTATTTGGAATTGGTAATATCTGTGCTCAAGTCCTTCTGAGATATGCTTTATATGTGCCAAATTTTTCGCTAAACTTGTTGTCAGTCAGTAAAATTGTACGCAATCTAAACTGAAGTCTGACCTTTGTACCGGGTACTTGTGTTTTTCAGGACCTTCGCACGAGGATGAAGATTGGTGGGGGGCATGAAGGACCTGATGGACTCTGCTATTTGGATGAGTTGAAACGGATTGACACTACAACTCTAGCTTCAACATTGTCGTCTTTTGTTTCTGCATTACAATGGCATTTTAGACTTGGGCATCCGTCAGCTAATGAATCAAAACATGTTATTTCTGGTGTAGGCACGATCAGTTTTCAGTGCGAGGCATGTCAATTAGGCAAACAGTCCAGAATTGTATTTCCCAAAAAATCTCAGTTTGGTAGCAAAAATATTTTTGATTTGGTTCATGCTGATGTATGGGGTCCTTGTCATGTTCCAAGTTTGTCAGGCACTAAATATTTTATTTTGTTCACTGATGATTACTCTCGTGCTACCTGGTTGTTTCTGTTGAAAGATAGATCCCAAGTTCTGCGTACTATTAAGTTCTTTGCTGAAATTAAAACTCAGTATTCTATGCCTATTAAAATCCTGTGTACTGATAATGTTTTGGAATTTGTTCAAAAAAATGTGGAAGTATTTTGTCATTCTGTGGGTACAATTCATCAAACCTCTTGTGCTTATACACCCCAACAGACTGTTGCTGCTGAAAGGAAAAATAGGCATTTACTTGAAGTTACTAGAACTCTCATTCTGCATTCTAATGTTCCAAAACATTTTTGGCCAGAAGTGGTTCTTACTGCTTGTTTTCTGATAAATCGTATGCCTTCATTTGTTATTGGGAATAAAATTCCTGTACAAGTACTACAACCCCATCTTCCTCTATTTTCTGTACCTCCTGAGGATTTTTGGGTCGACTTGTTTTGTTCATTTGCTTGGACTGACTGAGGACAAGTTGTCTCCTTGAGCTGAAAAATATATTTTTCTGGGATACTCACAAACTCAGAAAGGATATCGTTGCTATAGTCCTGTTACTAAAAAGTGGTTCACGAGCAGTGATGTAGTTTTTTTTGAGGACACTCCATACTACTCTACTAAGGGGAACATGTTGTGTTCAGTTCTCATTGTAGCGCCTCTACCCATTATTAGTGATTCTACATCTGTTTTGCAACTTGATGAGACTACGTCTCCTGCTCTCATTGTTTACCAACACAGGAATCGGCCGCCGCAGTCTACTCCTGCTCAAGACCCCCCTACTGACAACCAATCTTCTCCTTCAGAAGGTCCTGCCACTGCTGAGGTAACTTCTGATCTAGATTTACCTATTGCTCTCAGGAAAGGTACTAGATCATGTACATCTCATAATATTGCTAACTATGTCTCTACTGCACACCTGAGTGTTCATGTTAGTAATTTTGTTGCTGCTCTCTCTGCTGCTTCTGTACCCAAAAATGTTCATGACACATTACAGAGTATGACCTGGACACATGCCATGACTGAGGAGATGGCTGCTCTCATTGACAGAGGTACTTGGGATCTGGTTGATCCTCCTTCTGATTGCAAACCTGTTGGATGCCGTTGGGTTTACACTGTCAAGTATCATCTTGATGGAACTGTTAAACGCCTGAAGACCCGCCTCGTGACTAAAGGGTACACTCAGACTTATGGTATTGATTACTTTGAAACTTTTTCTCCTGTTGCCAGGCTAAATTCTGTGCATGTTCTGCTCTCTGTGGCAATCAATCTGGATTGGCCCCTTATCCAGCTGGACGTCAAGAATGCCTTCCTTTATGGTGATCTCCAAGAGGAAGTCTATATGGAGCAACCACCTGGGTTTGTTGCTCAGGGGGAGTCACACAAACTCTGCCGTATCAAAAAGTCTATTTATGGACTCAAGCAAAGTCCGCGTGCTTGGTTTGATAAACTGAGCAAGATTCTGTCTACCTATGGCTTTCTTAGATCTCATGTTGTTCATTCTGTCTTTATTAAAAAGACGTCCTCTAGTATTGTGGTTCTTATTGTGTATGTTGATGATATTATATTATTTGGCAGTGATCTCTCTGAAATTAATGCTACTAAAGCCTACTTATGCAATCATTTTTTCACTAAAGATCTGGGCAAACTGAGATACTTTCTGGGGATTGAAGTTTCCAGGACTGCTATTGCTCTTGTTCTATCACAATGAAAGTATGTTCTTGATCTTCTACAGGAAACTGGAATGCTTGGAGCTTGGCCTACTGATACACCCCTAGATCCTAATGTGAATTGGGATGATGATGAATCTCCCCTGTATCCTGACAGTAAAATATATAGAAGACTGGTTGACAAACGAATCTATTTGACTGTCACTAGAGCTGGTATTTCTACTGCTGTTGGTTTTGTTAGCAGGTATCTTGACAAGCCTAGACAGATAAATATCTGAAGAACTGTGTCATTGGGAAGCACTGCGTCAGATATCTGAAGAAAGCTCCTGGTAAAGGCCTTTTTTATAGAAAACATGTTCATTGCTCTCTTGAAGACTATTATGATTCTGACTATGCTGGAAGTAAGATAGACAAAAAATCTACCTCTGGTAACTGTACTTTTGTTGGTGGAAATTTGGTTACGTGGCGGAGCAAAAAGCAAAATGTTGTTGCTAGATCTAGTACTGAGGTCGAGTACCATGCTATGACTCATACTGCATGTGAACTTTTGTGGGTACAGTCTCTTCTAAAAGAACTTGATGTGGGATCTTCTGCTCCTATTCCTATGCCTTGTGATAATAAAGCAGTTATTTTTATTACAAATAATCCTATCTTTCATGAGCGGACCAAGCACATTGAAGTTGACTGCCACTTTATCAGAGAATCTATTCTGAATGGTCGTATCTGTACTCCTTTCACTCGCTCAGAGGACCAAGTTGCTGATATCTTTACAAAGCTACTGGCCAAGAAACATTTCAACTCTCTTGTGGACAAGTTGGGCATGATTGATATCTATGTTCCAACTTGAGGGGGAGTGTTAAATAGTGTTTTATTTAAGTTCTTTATATTCACTTGTTATTTTTCTATTCTATGCAGACCTCGATGTAATTGTTCTCTTTATAAATATACGGGGTATACACATTGTGCATCCTAACCCTTACAGACAAACCAAGAATTGTGACTATGACCATATTTGTCAAGGCGGCCAGTCGGTCACTTTTCTAGCTTGGGCGACCAGCTGACTAGTCGTTGACCAGTCAACTAGTCGGTTGCCCAGTCGTAGGTATGATATTTACATAATATTGATCATCTACATATTATATACAATAATTATATAAATCCACTAATGTAAGCATGTATCCAAGAATATAATAACCTATATTTGGTAAATCATGTCATAAAACACCTCAAAAATTTAGAATGAAGACTATTCAATGTATTCAAATTAAACAAATATAATTAGACAGAGAAAAGAAAAGTGATATACCATTATTAAATTTAGACTTTTAGTGCTTGTTGAATTGTTGTAACTAAATTAAAAGTTATTAATTGAACTAGTGTAGTGTGAATGAAATTGATGTTGACATCAAATCATTGCAAAAGACAAACACAAACATTCGAGATAGGAGGTGGGGGGAATTAGAATAGGAAAAAAAGAAGAAAAAACCTTATCATTCTTGGCTCTAGCCTAACTAAGCGGCCGCCCGGGCTTGGCTTGGGCCGACCAGTCGGGCTAGTCAGCCTGGGTGGACCCCAAACTAAGGTCCAAATTTGGGCGGTAGGCTAGTCGGACCCCCCTCCAGCGACCAGCCAACTAGTCGGCCGACTCAATAAGTATGATCAAAACCTATCTAATAGTCTAAAATACATACAAGAACATCATTATAGCTACTTAGTAGTCAATACCAGAACAGTGAAATTAGAGTGATGAGGTGCTGCCAGAGGTGTCAGTCCGCTTGAAAAAGTAAAGAGAAGGCAGAAGAGGGTGACATTTCTCAGTCACTCTGATTTCATGGTGATTAGAGATGTATCTGTTTTATGCTAAGTCTATTACTATACGGTAATTATGACTACAGAATTTATATGATATACTAGCATTTTATATGGTAACTACTGAGATTTCAGATGAGTTCATCCAAACTCAACCTTAAGCTACTTGAACTTTTATACATATCAAAACCTATCTAATATTCTAAAATACATAAACTGAACATCGCTATAGCTACTTAGTAGTCAAGACCAGAATAGTGAAATTACAACTTAGCACAATATAAGTAACTAAAGAAAAACTATCCTGTATTAGTCAAATTTAAAACATTAAGTAAATGCAAATATGGGTTTACATGTAATTGAAGCACGAACATGATCCCTAAACTTGATTCCCATTGAAGAAGCAAAATAATAGATTAACATGCCAAATAAGCAAACAATAAATAATTAAACTTATATTGGTGCAAACTTTTTGCCAACCCATCAAGAAGTAATGGTTCTAAATATATATAAAATATCATAGCCATCTAAAAACATTAGTGTGATGTTTTTGTAATCTATAAATAAAGAAGACAACCGCTGAAAATTAGAAAAATCATGGTGATGTTTGCCTATTCTACATAAAAAAGACAACCTTATAAAAAAAATATAAATTTCAGTCGTCAATGTGGTGTTTCTCTAATATAATTCCAACCGCCCCAAATATAAAACTCTGCAATAGTGATGTAGATCTCTGGTCCATACTAGCTTGGTCTGCCAAAATATGAGGCTAGGTCCGGTTTCTGTTGATATATGATACAACATTAAAACTTCCACATTTTAACATACATAGCTTATTGTCTAAACTCTAAAGAATAATAGTTCACTAGATAGAGAAAAATATAAAGGAGATATTTTAACTTTGAAACTAACACAATTGACGTTATTTGCTTGTGAAAGTCTACACCATTATGTAATCTGTGTCCTAGATCAGTTAAGAAAAATTAACGAGTGAAGTTGGGTTCAAGTCAATATTTAGGTAAAAGATGCTAGAATGAACTAGTCAGATAGATACACTTTTTCAATTGAAACATTTTGGGATCAACCTAGTTATTGAGGTTTTAATGTCGGGGTCTGGTCTGTGCTCATGGGTCCGGGTTAGGCATTGACACCCATACTAGTAGCCCTCCTCTTCCTCCATGTCTTCACTGAACTGCCACCTAACTTAGGATCTTAATAAAATTGTCATGAATACTTGTATAGAACTGCTTCCTATGAACAATGAAATAGCTGCTCCTGAATGGTTTATTAAAAGTGCTAGTATGTCTCAAGCAGTTAACAGTAGTAATTTCTGCATTTTATTTATATGCTATTCAGGCCTATGGCTTCGAGCTTCTGCTACATAGTAATTTACTTTCGGTGGTTGTCTCATTTGTTTTCCCATCTTATTCGGGATAGCAATTTTTACGCACATTGTAAAATGTATCAACTGGTAAAAGTATCACTCATGTGTTCTATAATTAAAATAGAATAGTTGCTTGTTGAAATCCCTCATACCTCCTTGAACTTGATTACATTAAACCCGCATTTAACACAATATTTGGCCTCATTGTTTGCTACAATGTTTTAATAATGGCATTGTTCATGCTGTTGCATGCATGTTACTTTAATTAAAAGTTTCCTTTCCGTTTAAAATTTCACTAGTTTTTGTAATTATTTTGGTAGATTCCCTGTTTTTCTTGTTTTTGTTACTTGTGTTAATAATGGATTGTCATGGCAGGTGAACCTTTCATAAATGGCGAGGCAGTTCCTTATGATCCCAAATACCATGAAGAGTGGGTTCGAAACAATGCACGTGCCAATGAAAGGAATAGGCGTAATGATAGGCCCCGGAACTTTGATCGTTCAAGAAACTTTGAGCGACGGCGAGAGAACATGCAGAACTTTCAGAATAGAGGAGCCAGTACTCCACCTCCCTCTCCAGTGCAGAATCAACAATTCGCAAATCAGGGTGGTATAGATCCTGTTCCTCGTAGCATGGGAGGACCACCCAGTGGGGGCCATCAGCAGCAGTCCGCTGCTCACAATCCTGTACCCAGTGGATGGCCCAATCAGAATATGGGAGGCTTAGCAAACCAAGGATCAAATGCCGAGCCTCCCAATCTGAAGTTTAGAGGAAATCAGAACCAGGTTCCTAATGCCACAGGAGGGCATAGCTCGAATTTTGGAGGTTATCATACCCAAGTTTCAAGTGGTGCCAATGTATCAAATGGTGGAGGCTACCAGCCCCAAGTGCACGGTAGTGCCCATAATTCCAATTACCCAGGCTACCAGAATCCAGGACCCAACTCCCAAAATTATGGTGGTGGTGCTTATCAAGGTAGCTATAGTGCGCATCAAGGATATCTTGGTCGGAACCAGGGTCCTCATCCTGGCGGATTTTCTGGAAGCACCCCTCGTAACTATCAAGGAAATTTTGGTCCTCATCAGGGAAATCCTGGTTCTTATCAAGGTTCGCCAAATACCCACCGAGGTGAACCTGCAGGGTTTTCCAGTAGCAACTCATATGGAGGAAGTACAGACGAACAATTTCAGCCAAGAGAGGTCCCCGGAAGAGATTAGTGCGAGATGTGACATTTGGCCATCCTGCAAGCCCTGTGGCGGGGGCTTAAGTGCAGCTTCTTCAGTGGGAGCTCAGGTTTTGGATCTTATAATATAATTAAAAGCATTTATGCATGTAGTCAGTTTACAATCCTATTATTGTGGAGGTGGGTTGCTTTGAGACTGGAATATTCAGAACCTTTTACTATCCATTGAGATTTTGCTATGTTTGAGTTTTTCCATCATCAGTTAGCGCTATGTTTATATTTGTGTTAGTATAATATCTGCATACCTTACTATTGATGCAGCGTAGTGGTTTATCGTAAGTAAGCCCACTGCTAAACGTTGCATCTTTTGTGCTGTTATCGATAGTGTTGCATGGTCTCCAGGCAGTGCAGCCGGCAATTTCCGTCTTAAACCATCAAAAAAGCAGCTGCTCCCTTTCTACATCGACAATCTATATACACCTATCAAAATCTATTGGTGGCGAATGTTTTTTCCCTCACAAATAGATATTATACGATTAGTCACCAGCAGTCTCAGATTAGCAGTACCATGATCAACTCTGTTGTTGCTGATGTCCTATGCTTCGCAACACTATTAAAAAACTTTTACATATAAATCAGTCTTCTTAAGAGCACATATATTGAAAAGGTCTAGCCACTGTTTTCCTGTTATTAGTCGGTGCTGTGTTTACATCAAATGTTGCTTGGTATTGCATTTATGTCTCACTAATGACTTGGTATGGTGGTTTATCATAAGGCAAGTCAATGTGCATTGTTACATCATTATGCCTTGTATTCGATTGGTGATGCTGTTTTAGCCATAATGTCAGCATTGCCTGTTGTAGCTGCGATATATCAACCAAGTCAGTATAGATTATTATAAAAAAGTGTGATCTAAAACTATCCAATACCATTCTTGTTGTTACTATGAGGTTGAGACCTTATGTCCCTCTGTATAAAATCTAGGGTCTCATGTATGTAACTATGTTGCCTAAACATAGATCTATATCTTTGATTCTTAATCATTGGCTGTTGGTAAAATGGTTGAACGGTAGGTCAAATTTGAGCTAAGTGTGCTGCTTATATTCTGAGCAGTATATGTTCCTAACTTATATCTGTCCCCTGATTGTTATAACCCCTACACATTTCTGAATAAAAATTTGTTGCTCAATTTGGTTACTTCTACCTTCTTGCTCGGCATTTAAATGGTTCCAACATGATATTGCTCATAATTGTCCTAATTTTAAACTTTCTTTGGCACTATGTATGGGTACTTTACTTATGATTATAAAAAATACAATCGCACCTGCCGGGAATTGAACCCGGGTCTGTACCGTGGCAGGGTACTATTCTACCACTAGACCACTGGTGCTTTGATGCTGGTATAATGGCTGTCGTAATTTTGTTTTCCTTTTGTTATTAATGACTTGTCATTCTAAAATATCAATCAATGTAAAAGCTATCTGTTGAAATTTTAGCTAGGTTTGAGTTTTTCTATCATCAGTTAGCGCTATTTTTATATCTGTGTTGCTTAGTGTAATATATGTATACCTCACTATTGACAGTGTAGTTATTTTTGGTAAGCAGGCTCACTGCTAAATGTTACATCTTTTCTGCTATGATTGATAGTATTGCATGTTCGCTGGGCAGTGCAGCCTGCAATTGCCGTCTTAAACCATTAAAGCAGCAGCTGCTCCCTTTTTACATTTACAATCTATATACACCTATCAAAAACCATTGGTGGCGAATTCCCCCCCCCCCCCCCCTCACGCATAGTTAGTAGCAGTCCCAGATTGGCAGTGCCATGATCAACTCCTGTTATTGCTGATGTTCTATGCTTCGCAGCACTATTCAAAAGTTTTAACATATATGACAGCTTTTTTCTTGTGAGCACATATATTGATAAGGTCTAGCCGGCGTTTTCTTATTATTAGCTGGTGCTGTTTTTATATCAAATGTTGCTTGGTATTGTATCTATGTCTCACTATATACTTGGTTAGGCGGTTTATCATTAGGCAGGTCAATGCACATTGTTACACCATTATGCCTTTTATTCGATTGGTGAAGTGGTTTTAGCCATAATGTCAGGCATTACCTGTTGCGGCTTCGATATATCAACCAAGTTAGTATAGATTATTATAGAAAAAAGTGTGATCTACTACTATCCAATACCGTTCTTGTAGGCCTCATGTATGTAATTATGTTGCATGTTGTCTAAACATAGGTCTATATCTTTGATTCTTTATCGTTGGCTGTTGGTGAAATAACCGTTGGTAAAATTTGACTTGGTATGCTGCTTATATTTCGAGCAGTAAATGTTCATAACTTAAATCTGTCTCCTGATTGTTGTAACCCCTACACTTTTTGAACAAAAATGTGTTGCTCAATTTGGTAACATCTACCTTCTTGCTGGGCATTTAAATGGTTCTAACATGATTTGCTCATAATTTTTGTAATTTTGAACTTTGTTTGGCACTATGATTTGGGTATAATTTACTTCGATTATAATAAGCACAATTGCACCAGCCGGGAATTTAACCCGGGTCTGTACCGTGGCAGAGAACTATTCTACCACTAGACCACTGGTACTTTGATGCTGAGACTATGGCTGTCACAATTTTTCCTCTTAGAATTAGTGACTTACGACTCTAAAAATATCAAGCATATAAAAGCTATCTGTTGAAATTTAGCTAGTTTTGAGTATTTCCATCATTGGTTAGCGCTACCACTTTGACTCTGTGTGGTGATTTAGCATAAGCTCACTGCTAAATGTTACATCTTCTCTGCTATCAATGATAGTGGTGCGTGGTTGCCGGGCAGCGCAGCCCAGTTGCCGTCTTAAACCATCAAAGCAGCTGCTCCCTTTTGACAACTACAACACCTACGAAATCTATTGGTGGTGAATGTTTTCCCCCTCACGCATAGATATCCTAGGATTTGTCAGCATCAGTCCCAGATTGGCAGTGCCTTGATCAACTCCTATTATTGCTGAGGACAAAAAACCAAAATAGCACACTTTAATAAAAATATGTATGAAATAACACCAAAGCCATCTTAATTCCCGAAATAGCCCACTTTCTAGGGAAAGCGCCAACACTTTTGGTGTTATACTGTTTCCGGGACCAAAAACGCCAAAAACATGGCGTTTTCAGTTGAAAGCGTCCAAAACTAGGCATTTTCAGGTAAAAGCGCCAAAAGTTAGGCGTTTTCAGGTCTGGGCGGAAATGGAAGGTCTCCTTTATGATCTGGAGGTCTATTTCGGGAGGAGGAAGAAAATGGTAGGTACGTGATTAGCACGCTACTCACACATGAAACAAGCATCATTTACCACCCAGCTCCTACCCAATCCCCATTGAGCACAAAAGGAAAAGAATTTTGTTAGTTCACGAGTAAGAGACGGTGATTGAAACAGTTCAATTGCAAGCACAACCAAGCACGTAGGTAAACAGTAGTAGAAACAATGAAGGAATCATAACTAGAACAACTGTGTACTGGAGAGAATAGTGACTAGAAAGGAACCTTGTCGTTTTCTATCTCAGGCTCCGAACGCAGAGGGGCGCTGGAACACTGTCTCTCAGCCGGGGCAGTGGCCTTCTGAGCCGCCGGAGCACTGGCAACAAGAGGCCTTCCGGCACCCACGACATTGGAGGTGAACTCAGATGAGCTGTCGTCCGAATAAGATCGCTGACTTTGGAGTAAGCGTCACTGGAGTACTGTGGCTGCGGAGGCGGTGGCCCAGACAGTGGGTTCTTGCAAACCCCCAGATCCGGGTCGGCGTACCTGTAGGTAGGTATCCCCCCCCATGTCCCCCGCCGCCATTCGCAGATGCTGCGTGATGTCCGTTACCATTGCCATTGCCCACCGCAGCAACCCCATTCACCACACCACCTCTCCTCTGCTATTGCGCCGGCAGGGGCCGCACAATCCGCTGTGGGGACGAGTCGACGTCTAGTGAATACCCGCTTTCCCTGCGCGCCCCTCCTCTACCTCCGCCATGAAACACGTCGGCGACTTCCTCGTCGTCGTCGTCGGACTCGGTGGTGACTTCCATGTCGGACCCGGACGTTGGAGATCCTCCGGATCTTCAAGGAGACCTTCGATTTATGCCCAGGTATGAGGCAACGGACATGAAAACGCCTACTATTTGGTGACCTGAAAAGCCTAATTTTTTACGCAAAACGCTTAATTTTGGGCGCTTTCAACCGAAAATGCCATGTTTTTGGCGCTTTTGGTCCCGGAAACAGTAAAACGCCAAAAGTGTTGGCGCTTTCCCTAGAAAGTGGGCTATTTCGGGAATTAAGATGGCTTTGGTGCTATTTCAGTACATATTTTTATTAAAGTGTGCTATTTTGGTTTTTTGTCCTATTGCTGAAGTCCTATGCTTCGCAACACTATCCAAAAGCTTTACATATATATGTATCAGTTTCTTATTTTGAGAGCACATATATTGAGAAGGTCAAGCCAGTGTTTTCCTGTTATTATCAGGTGCCATGTTTATATCAAATGTTGCTTGGTATTGTATCTATGTCTCACTATAGACTTGGTGTGGTGGTTTATCATGGGGCAGGTCAATGCGCATTGTTACATCGTTATGCCTTTTATCCGTTGGTGAAGTGGTTTTAGCAATAGTTTCAGCATTTCCTGTTGCAGCTGCGATATATCAACCAAGTTAGTATAGATTATTATTAAAAAGTGTGATTCGCAACTATCCAATACCGTTCTTGTCATTCCTATGAGGTTGAGACCTCATGCTCCTTTACGTAAAATTTCGGCCTCATGCATGTGACTCTGTTGCATGCTTCTTGAACGTAGATCTATATCTTTTGATTCTTCATCATTGGCTGTTGGTGAAATGGTTGAACCATACATAGGTCAAAGCTGAGGTCGGTGTGCTGATTATATTCTGAGTAGTATATGTTCCTGACTCCCTGATTTAATCTCTGAAACGAATACATGTGATAATTACATGGATGCTATCTGTCTCTTGATTGTTATAACCCTACACGTTTTCTGGATAAGAATGTGTTGCTCAATTTTGTAACTTCTACCTTCTTGCTTGACATTTAAATGGTTCTAACATGATTTGCCTAAAATTTTCCTAATTTTAAACTTTATTTGGGACTACGGTTTTTGGGTAATTTACTTGTGATTATAAAAAATACAATTTGCACCAGCCGAAAATTTTGAGCTTGACTTGGCACTATGCTTTAGGTAATTTACTTGTGATTATAAAAAATACAATTTGCACCAGCCGGGAATTGAACCCGGGTCTGTACCGTGGCAGGGTACTATTCTACCACTAGACCACTGGTGCTTTGATGCTGGTATAATGGCTGTTCAAATTCTGTTTTCTCTTAGGTGTCAGTGACTTCCGATTTTAAAAATATCAATCAATATAAAAATTACTTGCACCAGCCGGGAATTGAACCCAGGTTATTACCGTGGCAGGGTACTATTCTACCACTGGACCACTGGTGCTTTGATGCTGGTATAATGGCTGTCATAATTTTGTTTTCCTTTTGGTATTAATGTCTTGCCATTCTGAAATATCAATCAATGTAAAAGCTATCTGTTGAAATTTAGCTAGGTTTGAGTCTTTCTATTATCAGTTAGTGCTATTTCTATATTTTGTGTTGCTTAGTGTAATATATGTATACCTCACTATTGACAGTGTAGTGATTTACGGTAAGCAAGCTCACTGCTAAATTTTACATCTTTTCTGCATCATTGATAGTATTGCATGGTCGCTGGGCAGTGCAGCCTGCAATTGCCGTCTTAAACCATTAAAGCAGCAGCTGCTCCCTTTTTACGGTAAGCAAGCTCACTGCTAAATTTTACATCTTTTCTGCTATCATTGATGGTATTGCATGGTCGCTGGGCAGTGCAGCCTGCAATTGCTGTCTTAAACCATTAAACCAGCAGCTGCTCCCTTTTTACATTTACATTCTATATACACCTATCAAAATCTATTGGTGGCGAATTTCCCCCCCTCATGCATAGTTCACAGCAGTCCCAGATTGGTAGTGCCATGATCAACTCCTGTTATTGCTGACATTCTATGCTTCACAACACTATTCAAAAGTTTTTACATATGTGCCCGTTTTTTTCTTGTGAGGATATCTATCCAGTGTTTTTTGGTTATTAGGCGGTGCTGTTTTTATACCGAATGTTGCTTGGTATTGTATCTATGTCTCACTATATACTTGGTGAGGTGGTTTATCATTACAATTAGGGGTGGCAACTCGGGTTTTCAGGTCATTTTCGGGTCGACTGCGGGTTAATGTTCAGAAGTCATGAAATTAAACCATTAAAGCAGCAGCTGCTCCCTTTTTACATTTACATTCTATATACATCTATCAAAATCTATTGGTGGCGAATTCCCCCCCCTCATGCATAGTTCACAGCAGTCCCAGATTGGTAGTGCCATGATCAACTCCTGTTATTGCTGACATTCTATGCTTCACAACACTATTCAAAAGTTTTTACATATGTGCCCGTTTTTTTCTTGTGAGGATATCTATCCAGTGTTTTTTGGTTATTAGGCGGTGCTGTTTTTATACCGAATGTTGCTTGGTATTGTATCTATGTCTCACTATATACTTGGTGAGGTGGTTTATCATTACAATTAGGGGTGGCAACTCGGGTTTTCAGGTCATTTTCGGGTCGACTGCGGGTTAATGTTCAGAAGTCATGAAATTAAATATTATGATGGAATCTACAGAAATATAATTTTGTATCGTGTCAAAAATTGTACTGTATCGGGTCTGTCGGATCAAGATTTGCCAGCTCTAATCATTAGACAGGTCAATGCAAATTGTTACATCATTGTGCCTTCTATTCGATTGGTGAAGTGGTTTTAGCCATAGTGTCAGGCATTACCTGTTGTGGCTTGCGATATATCAACCAAGTTGGTATAGATTATTATAAAAAAAGTGTGATCTACAACTATCCAATGCCGTTCTTGTAGGCCTCATGTATGTAATTATGTTGCATGCTGTCTAAACATAGATCCATATCTTTGATTCTTTATCGTTGGCTGTTGGTGAAATGGTTGAACCATAGGTAAAATTTGAGCTTGGTGTGCTGCTTATATTGCGAGTAGTATATGTTCATAACTTAATCTGTCCCCTGATTGTTGTAACCCTACACTTTTTGAATAAAAATGTATTGCTCAATTGGTAACCTCTACCTTCTTGCTTGGCATTTAAATGTTCTAACATGATTTGCTCATAATTGTCGTAATTTTGAACTTTGTTTGGCACTATGATTTGGGTATAATGTACTTTGATTATAAAAAAATACAATTGCACCAGCCGGGAATTGAACCCGGGTCTGTACCGTGGCAGGGTACTATTCTACCACTAGACCAATGGTGCTTTGATGCTGGTATTATGGCCGTCACTATTATTCCTTTTAGAATTAGTGACTTACGATTCTAAAAATATCAAGCATATAAAATCTCTCTGTTGAAATTTAGCTAGTTTAGTCAGTGTGGTGATTTAGCATAAGCTCACTGTAAATGTTACATCTTTTCTGCTATCAATGATAGTGTTGCATGGTAGGCTACCACTTTGACTCAGTGTGGTGATTTACCATAAGCTCACTGCTAAATGTTACATCTTTTCTGCTATCAATGATAGTGTTGCATGGTAGCCGGGCAGCGCAGCCGGCAATTGCCGTCTTAAACCATCAAAGCAGCTGCTCCCTTTTGACAGCTACAACACCAATGGAAATCTATTGGTGGCAAATGCTTTCCCCCTCACACTTTGATATCCTAAAATTTGTTAGCAGCAGTTCCATATTGGCAGTACCTTGATCAACTCCTATTGCTGAAATCCTATGCTTCGGACACTATCCAAAAGCTTTTACATATATATCAGTTTCTTATTTTGAGGGCGCATATCTTGAGAAGGTCTAGCCAGTGTTTTCCTGCTATTAGCAGGTGCTGTGTTTATATCAAATTTTGCTTGGCATTGTATCTCTCTCTCACTATAGACTTGGTGTGCTGGTTTATCATGGGGCAGGCCAATGCGCATTGTTATGCCTTTTATCCGTTAGTGAAGTGGTTTGTTTTAGCAATAATTTCAGCATTAACTGTTGCAGCTGCGATATATCCACCAAGTTGGTATAGAATGTTATTAAAGAGGGTGATTCGCAAGTATCCAATACTGTTCTTGTGGTTCCTATGAGGTCGAGACCTCATGCCCCTTTACGTGAAATCTCGGCCTCAGTGCATGTAACTCTGTTGCATGCTGCCTGAACGTCTTTCTATATTTGGGTAATTTACTTGTGATTATAAAAAATAACAATTTGCACCAGCCGGGAATTGAACCCGGGTCTGTACCGTGGCAGGGTACTATTCTACCACTAGACCACTGGTGCTTTGATGCTGATATAATGGCTGTTTGAATTCTGTTTTTTCTTAGGTGTCAGTGACTTTCGATTTTGAAAATATCAATCAATATAAAAGTTACTTGCACCAGCTTGAAATTAAACCTGGGCCTGTACCGTGGCACGGTAGAATTCTACCACTAGACCACTAGTGCTATTGTTAATGACTTGAACTAAATATCTATATATGTACAATATAATAAGTATTATCACACTTAATAAATATATAATACACAGATTGAATTGCTAACGTCGATATAACTTTTTCGGGTGCCATTTTCTTAATAAAGTCTAATCAGTTCGTTGGTTTCCTTTGGTTTGACCTGTGAGTACTCATTTGTTCGAAACCTTGTCACACCCTTGACATTGGTTCACCATGCTGATGTTATAAGAGCTAACATTCTTGCTAAAAAATAAAATATGAAAGTGATTATGAAAAATGGAACCGATACGACGAAATTTTGTTTTGATACCGAATCACGAACTCTTGTTGCAGCCAAATGGTAGCGGATGCTATTTTTCAAGTTATACTCTTATGTGGACAGAATAGAAATCTCCATATTGATCATTACATATAAAAGCTTCTTTTTCCAGTAGAATCACGTCCATATATGCATACAATTATATGATTTAAGTGGTCCGTAGATAATCTGGTTTTGTACGCTAATGGATAAAATATGCAATTAAAGGTTTGCTATGATATATATTTGCTTTAGCTGCTAATCAAAAATTGAAAGAAGGGTAACCTAATAATACTATGTCACAAACGGAAGGAATATTGCATGCCAAACTAACACTAATAGTGATGTAGTTTTTATATGTGGATCAACTTTACTATCACTATTACAAACTTACATGAGATTGTCTTCCCTTAACTTTAATGCCGGAGGACTTGATTGGATCAAAAAGATGAATTAAACAATCTAAGTCAGTCCTCGATCATTCATATAATATCTAAATGAACAGATTTAAAGTTGTGTAAAGCAAAGGGAGATTTGTAGGCCCAACGTGATTTTGGCACATTCACACATTTTTTTTGGACTAAACTTGCGCACTAATTACATGGCCATACTCAAGTGTAAACCTTCTCTTTCATCTCCAACCAGGTCCACGGTTTTTCCTCTTGCACTGTCCACCCTAAGCTTGTCCCGCAACCACAGAGGGCAGTTGATAAAAACGTTGGAGTCCCTGTGCTTTATTCTGTTTTGGCTAGCTCATCAGCAATGCCATTGGCCGCCATGGGTGTGCACCTGATGTGAAGGTTCCTTAACCTCTTCAAATCATTTCTGATAGCTTCTACTAGCGTCTTGTATTTGCTCGGACAGAAGCGGCCTTCAATAAAAAGCTCCACTACCCCTTTTGAGTCGAATAGGAGCAACACTTCTTCACTTCCCAGAAGGCCTCCTACACGGGTTCCATCCAATATAGCAAAGAGTTCCCCTTCCAGGGGTCCGTGCCACTATGTGATGATCCTCCTTCCAGCCAAGCACAAGCTTCTCTTCTAGCTACATAACTGAGACAACTTGCAATTTGCCTGGTCTAATGCAATGTCGACGCTAATCATGATGCTTCCTCGTGCGCGATGCAATTTCCATTTCTCAGCTATTCTTCCATCCGTCTTCCTACAGTTCTTGTTCATAGTATGCTGGATCTCTTTATTGTTGGGAAAGGAATAGGATTTTGACTCATGTCCTAGTTAAATTTGGACTTGAGTGTGAGTTGGCTTGTGCTACCGATCCTAATAAGAGTCAAATCTAAAGAGGAAAGAAGATGACTCTCTATGTGCAACCTGAAGTTGGGACTCAGAGTTGGACAAGGATTCCTAGTTACAACCATATGCCATGAATGCCTATAAATAGAGGCCATGGGAAAAGTCATTGAGATCATTCCATCGATTGATGTGTGATCCCTCTAGTTATTTGTTGGCATCTTCTATGGTATAAGAGCCAAACAATAAAAATAATTGGAGGAGTTCTCTTGGTTGATAAGAGAGGGTCATTGACTTTTCCTTGAGGTGAAGTAGTGACTGACAGTCGGTGACATATTAGGTGCATTGACAGAGCAACTCTCTTAGTTGATAAGAGAGGACCAACGACTTTGCTTTGAAGTAAAGTAGCGGTTGGCAGTTACAGATACAGTGTTGTCATAGCGGCAATGGTCCGACCCAGTCAACGGTCAAAATGACATTAAGCAGTCCTATCAACGACAACAACGTCGTGAGAAGATCAAGTAAAGAGGGAGGTTTTGTACATATTGGGTGTGATTCCTTCTTCCTCATCTTTGTTCTTGTGTTAGGTAAAGCTTTGTAAATCAAATGAGGTCCATGAAGATGATTCTTGATGATGAACTCCAGGATCCACTTCTTATGAGATCATTATCTGATAGCTGGGAGACACTCGTAGTGACAGTCAGTAATTTTGTATAGAAAAATAAGTTGACACTTGACCAGTTGAAGAACAGTCTACTGAATGAAGAGACTCGATAACGAGCCTTAGGCGACAATGGATCAGAGGTGCACTTCACAGAGAGCAGAGACGTTGATAGAGCGAGAGATCATGGCAAATCCAAGAGCTACTGTGAGTTATAGGACTACAAGAAGTCTTGTGGTAGATCCAAATCAAAGAGTAGTAGAAGATGCTTCCATTGCGAAAAGTCAGGTCATTTCAAAAGGGATTGCAAATGTTTGGAAAAAGAGAAGCCAAAGACAAGCAAGATGACGACAAGAATAGTACAACAACAATCTCAGATGACAGGGACGATGATTACGACATAGTCTTGACAGTCCAAGAGCAGTGTTTGCATGATGAAGATGAGGATTTTGAGTGCGTGGTAGATACTGCAACTTATTTTCATGCTTCACAGACTATAGGAAATTTCAACTTCTCTAGAATTATCGGGGTTGGAGACATTTGTATTCAAATAAGTGTCAATTGCATGCTCACATTGAAGTATGTTTGTCACATTCCAGATTTACAACTGAATTTGATATCTGGTTCATTCTTTTATAGAGAAGGTTGTCATTTATAGAGAAAAAGTTAATAATTGGAGTGGCCTACACATTTCTCTTGCTGGACGACTTGTTCTTATCAGATCTGTTTTGCAAATCACTATTAGATTCTGGGCTTGCCTTAGTGAAATCCCTGGACCTTGTTTGGATAAGATGAGAGCCATCACTGCTTCTTTTCTTTGGGGTGGTAAAGCACACAGAATTGCTTGGTCGGAAATTGCCAAATCTTTTAAAGAAGGCGGGATGCAGCTCATGGATCCTGATGATATCATGGAGGAAAGAAGACAGAAAAGAATTTAGAAATTCATCACTGAACCTAACACCACATGGGTCAGATGGATGCGAGTTAGATATGATAACCATATCAGGCTGGCAGCAAATAGTTACCCTTCACGAGTTTGGAGGGGAATGTGCAGGTCCTATGACAACATTGCTAGCAGATTTCAAGTTGATATTCAAGGTATTGGGGTCTTGCTAGACCCAACAACTCGGATCAACTTGATCCCTAGACCTGAGGTCAGCTGGTGGAAGATTGTTTGGGGCAAGTTCTACTATCCTAAATGGAGCACATTAACTTACAGAATTATCAAGAATCGCATCCCTACCGATGATAGACTGTTGAGTTGGGGACTGATGGTGGACAAAGTATGTACACTTTGCTTGAAGGAAGATGAGTCTGCCGAGCATCTCTTCTTCAAATGCAGCTATACTATTCCTCTTTGGAGAATAGCTTGCATTTGGAATGGATGGGACACAGATATGCCTTGTGAAATGGTGAATATTCTGCTTTGGTGCCAAAGTAAGTTTGCGGATCCTTGGGCGCTCTCGCTTTGTGGCATAGTGTTAGGAAGCATTTTGTTTGGAATATGGAAGGAAAGGAATACCAGAAGGCATGGAGGCTCACCCAAAGATTTTTTGATTCTGATGGAAGAGATCAGTAGGGACTTTAGAGCAGTGTGCGTAACCAGAAAACAACGCGTTGTACGAATGGGTTGCAATGCTAGAAAATGTTGGGGTTTTGTAGATATATCCCATAATTTTCTATTTTAGTTTAGCTCTTACTCATACAACAAGTTTTGTATAACCTGGTAATATGATGCTCAACAGGGTGTGGCTGCCATGTAAAGTTTAGCAAAGTTTTTGGCAATACTAATTTTTACCTATTCCAAAAAGAAAAAAGAAAAAGAGAAGGTTGTCATTTGGATTTTGGTGGTGGAAAATCCAAGATCACCAAGGGAGCTTTGGTTGTTGTACGGGGTAAATTGTGTCACACATTGTACAAGACCCAACTTAAGGTGCTCAAAGGAGGTCATATATATGTAGTTGAGGATCACCAGACAGGTCTATGACACATGCAACTAGGACACCTATGTAAGAAAGGCTTGAAGTTTTTATCAAAGTAGAGATTGACTCCCTGTGGCAAGGATACTAGTCTCAATTCATGTAATTCATGTTAGACAGGAAATCATCAACATGTTTATTTAAAGACAAGATCACAGATGAAGTCACAACTTCTACAACTGGTTCTTTCGGATGATTGTGGTTCGTTTGAGGTGGCTACATTGGGTGACAATAGGTATTTTGTCACGTTTATTGATGATACATCTAGGAAGGTGTAAGCCTACTGGATGAAGACCAAGGATCATGTCTTTTAGTATTTTTAGAAATTTCATGCCATGGTGGAGCGGAAGACAGAAAAATCTGAAGTGTATCCGCACATACAATGGAGTAGAGTACACCTCAGGAGTTCTAGAATTACTACACGCAACATAGAATACGATATAAAAGGACAGAGCCTGACACACCAAAGCACAATGGTGCAGTTGAGATGATGGACTGTACCATAGTGGAGACAGTTAGATGCATATTGAAGACTGTAAAGTTGCCAAAGACATTCTGGAGAAAGGCGGTGTGTACAACTTGCTATTTGATTAATCAATCTCCATTAGTTCTTTTGGGGTTTGATATACTTGAAAAGGTATGGATAGGCAATGGTGCTTCTTATGTTCGTTTGTGATTTATTTGAGTGTGAGGCTTATGCACATATTCCAAAGGAAAAGAGATAAAATCTAGATGACAAAAGGGTGCTATGTATCTTTCTTGGCTATGGAGATCAACAATTTGGCTATAAGCTATGGGACCCTGTGAAAAAGATCATGAGAAGACATAAAAATGTGACATTCTATGAGAGTCAGACAGTTATAGAGCCTGAGAAAAATGAGGTAGAGGCTATAGGATCAGGTGATGGTTCTATTGATGATGAGTATGAGGATGCTTCAGCTTCTTCACATGTATAGTCTTCAGATGACAAAGAAGAGAAACACAATCACCTTGAGCAACCGAGTGATAACACATCAAGTGCTCCTATTCCAGATGCCCGGATGAGTGGTTCAGACTCACAGTCAGAGACATTTGAGTAGGGGAGCGATATCATCACCAAGCAGAGTTCTCAGAGCAGTAGTTGAGGAGGTATGCAGAGTTCATTATCCTTCATTTAGATATCTGCATCTCAATATATTCTCCTTACTAATAAGGGGAAGCCAACGACTTTTCAGGAGGCACAAACTCATAGAGACGAAGCACAATGATGTCAGGCTATGCAAGAGGAGATGTCTTTGTAGAAGAATGATACCTATGAGCTTGTGATGCTTCCCAAGGGTTGGAGAGTACTAAAGTCCAAGGGGGACTACAAGATGAAGAGAGATGATAGCAACAAGGATATCATATATAAATCCAGTTTAGTTATCAAGGTCTTTGGTCAAAGACCATGGGAGCATCATTAGAGGGTTTCTGAGTTTTGGTACAAAAGGTCAGAAATAAGGTTTTCATCTAGGATGAACCGATTGATTGGTCAGAGGGAACCAATAAAGTTTCAGGTGTGGTCATGGAGAGAGAAGCGATGCAATGTCAAGGTACTTCTTCTCAGTTGCTTGAGAACAAAGTGAAGTTAGGATGGGACATCAAGAAGATGGATAAAGATGATAGGATGATGACATCCTTGAGGAGAATGGATCCATCACACTACTACAGAAACGGCCTTTGGCGTCGGTCTTTTAACCCCATTTGGCGTCGGTTTCCGACCGACGCCTATGTGGGCGCCGCTAAAGGTCGAACACTTAACCTATAGGCGTCGGTCTTTTAGTAGATAACCGACGCCAAAAGGGTTCGCGCCACAGAAAACGGCGTCATCTAGGGCACTTTCTGCGTCGGTGATTTACTAAAAGACCGACGCCTATATTCCATGTAGCGTCGGTCTTTTAGTTGATAACCGACACATAAAGTGTCCTAGATGACGCCGTTTTCTGTGGCGCGAACCCTGTTGGCGTCGGTTATATACCAAACGACCACGCCTGGTTGTTTAAATAGGCGTCGGTTCGATACGAATATCCGACGCCATTTCCAGGACTGCTTTGGCCACATCAGGCGTCGGTTATCTATAAATAACCGATGCTGTAGGTCTTTGCTGACGGTTTTCTATAAATAACCGACGCCTATTTATATATATATTTTTTTCATATCAGTTTGCAGGCCTGCTGTGGCTGGTCAGCAGGATGAGAACCTGCAGTTCAGTTTTCTGAACTGCAGGTTTACGACATCCATTGATATCAGCCTACAAACAGGCCGCAAACCTGCAAAAGTCACAAGGAAAATTTCACACAAGTACATACATTCAGACATCAATTCAATTCTCACATTCACACATATAGAAACATTCAAATACATGTATTAACATTCAGAAATATTCATTTACAAAGTATCATTCATTATCACTATCAACATCCCAATTATATCTTACAGTTGCCACTGCTTGTATGGCTTTTGCCCATTCTTCTCTTACTTCATTTAATGCTTCCATCGTATATGGGGTATGTATATTTTTTAAGCGTTTACCTATAGTGTGGTCAGTTTTAAACACCTGCAAAGAAAATGATGTATATATATAAGTAATAATATAAAAATAAGATTGATATATTTCATACTAACTAATGAGACTATATATAATACCTCATGTATGCTATCGATGTCCAATGCGGCATGTTTGATAATCATCTGCATAAATCGCATCACATAGTATGCGCATGCCCATCCATTGTCTTGTGTAGCACACTATAAATTGAAACATACAAAATAATACAACTAAGCACAATTCACATCAATAATATATATATTCGAGTCGGGAACTTACTTGTACGTTCTGCCAATTTATTGGCTGGTTCTTTTTCCTTGAGACCGTTCCTCCAGCCTTTTTGAATGCATCTAAACCCCTACATGTTAATATAACACAATAAATTGCATAAGTAAATAGTAATGTAATAAAAGATGTTAACGGATATAAAAATGAAATATTTCTCACCAGAATAATGACATTCTCATTACGTGTCCAATTTTAGTGTTCAATGTACTCCCCGCAGGATCTAGATAATAAACAGTGAATGTCCCGGGGACAATAACTAGTAACTCCCAATGTCTACCGCTAGAGGTAAGAAGTTAACAATTAATAACTCAAAATGCAAAATAAAAATGGAATTTTCTTAAGTCCAAATTATAAATAAAGTAAACTTACTTGACATTGAATGGAGCTATTATTATCGTCTTCTTTTGCTGACCAAAAATTGTAAAAGCATCTATACAGTATTGTTGAACATTATCAGGGTCTTTAGCTACCAAACTAATCAATGATGGAATCAAAAATCCCACATGATCAAATGCAAATTGTTTGCAATGATCTTCGACTAAGTAGCTGCAAAACATATAGGCGTATGCATTAATATATAAGAAACCAGATCACCGGATCTTACACAAGGTATATGGATGTATAAACAAGATCTCACCTTATCCATGTCTCTATCATTGATGTATTCAGCCAATCATACATAAACAACTCAATAATATCTTGTATAAATAAAGAGCTATCGTATGATTGACCTGCATAATCTGCATCTAAAGAAATAATTATAGGGAAATGTACATTATGTGCCCGTAGCCAACATGCCATTCCCCTACAAGCAGGACCTAACGGGTATGTTAGGTCAGTTGGAACCCAATCGGGTAATGCGGGAAGTGGAAGTGGAGGCCTAGGTGCTCCTGGTGTCTTCTTTTTAACCTGTACATATAATTTCAGATCAGTTGACATCATATATACACATTAACAGTCTAAATCAATGTAAATTTATCTTACAATTTCAGTCGTGTAGACGACATCTGCTTTGGGCCACAATATCACCCCGCCTTCTGCATCAGCAAGTCTATCAATATCCGGGTGGGGATATGGCAATGTAGCTTCTCTCCAATCAGGTAACACACGTATCGGGCTCACACGAACGTAGCCCTGTGGCATTGGAGTCCCGTGAAACATTGCCCCAGGAAGGGATGGGTAAGCCTGCGCCTCTGCAACAACGTAGTCTTGCATTCTTAAGCGGCATGGCTTCAATGCCTACAAATTTACGTAAAGAATATTATACATATATACATATCATCTTGAAAACATAACAACTTGAAAAGACTAACTACAATGTCATAAACAATACTTACAGCATACGTGCTAGGCGATGGGTCTCCAAGATTACTCGCAGTCTGTGCATCAGGAGAAGAGTGGGTCGCCATAGGCGTATTGGAAGCCTGAGATGCCTGCCACCACAGCAATTCTTCCTTGACCTTCTCAGCAACTACATCGTTGACCTTCTTAGAAACTAAATCCTCAACTCTCTTATTCTCCTATACATGGATAAAAGAAACATTAGCTTCTTATTAATGAATTTCCTTTTGCAGTAACATTCTAAAAAAAGAATAGGTTACCTCTTCTTGAGAAAGTCCCGCTCTGGGTTTGCGCTGGGATGGCCCAAAGAATGCTTTGATGCCAACACCAGTGTCGACACCTCTAACACGTCCAGGATGCTCTGGGTTACCCAGAGCAACTGTCAATTCATCCCTTGTGCCTTGAGGGATGAACGTGCCTTGTTTCCTCTGCTCGTGCAGCTCCCGCTAATCACCATAAACAGAAATTGGTAAGTTAACACCACAAATAATCAATATTCAAATGATTTCTCTAAGAGTTGTATTTTACCATTTTTGCAGCCGCCTCAGCAGTTACAAGCTTCTTTATTTCACCCTTCTTGTTTTGCCTGCCAGCTATCCAGATATCATGGCGAGGCATGGGTTTGGCAGACTCCTGAGTAGGAGCAGACTCCTGAGTAGCCGCAGACTCCGCATGTAGTCTTTGACGAACGCTTGCATAGCCTTTTGGACCCATAGTGTGGTCATGCACATTCAGTGCACGCCTTGCTTTTTGTGCGTCACTGAGGGCCTAGTTAGTATGCACATTAAAGATTTGGTTAGTAGCACTAAATGTTAATCTTGAATAGGTGAATACAATGTATATTAATTAAATTGGGAGTGACGCCTAATACCTTGAATTCTTCAGATTTTCTTGAAGCAACAAAATTGTCCCAATCTTCTTTGTCCAAGAAGTTCCATTGTTCAAGGGCTGACTTCTTCCTCTTATCACCCTCTTTTATGTATTCTCTGTTCAGATTTGTCCTATAATTCCTAAGCATCTTTCCAGCGCGTTGCATCACATTTTTACGATGCAACTTCTCATCCAATGCAAATAGATTCTGTAAAATAGAAATGTTATTAACTAGTATCCAAAATAGAATTGCAAATAATAGAATTTGTAATCTACAAAATAGAATTGCAAATAATAATAACTCACGCATAAATCCTTCCATATCAAGTCTTTTTTCCCTTGAGGAACTTTATGCCAATTATCATACTTAACACCACAATGGCTCCGAGTGGTACACCCAAGATAGTTTACAAAATTATTGCGGTTCACTCCAATTGGATTTCCTCCATTATCAAACTCCACCACCAATTTGGCCATACTACATTGTGATTTCTTACCAAATTCATTGACAATGTCTTTTACTCTTTCATAAACAACATCCCCTGGTATAGGTTTAGGTGCACTCCGTTCATCATTCCATCCATTGAATGTTTTGCGCTTCCTACGATACGGATGGAATTTTGAAAGAAACCTTCGATGACTAAGATATACAGTCTTGCCGCCATGTTTTAGTCTTATTGAATCAGTGTTTTCTTCACATATAGGACACGCTTTAGCTCCTTTGACACTATATCCAGACAAATTCCCATATGCTGGAAAGTCATTAATAGTGCAAAACAACATAGCGTGCAAACGAAATGTCTCTCTTGCTGAAGCATCCTAGGTCATCACACCTTCAGCCCAAAGTTTCTTTAAGTCATCAATAAAAAGTTCAAGATAAACATCGATATCATTTCCGGGTTGTTTAGGGCCCGATATCAACAATGACAACATAACGTACTTATTTTTCATACACATCCAGGGAGGAAGATTGTATATAACAAGCATGACTGGACAAGTGCTATGTTGGCTGCTCAATGTCCCGTACGGATTCATCCCATCTGTATAAAGCCCAAGTCTTAGATTCCTATCTTCTTCACTAAATTTAGGATACAATAGATCAATCTTCTTCCACTGTGGGGAATCAGACGCATGTCGTAGGATCCCATCATTATTTTTCTTAACATCTGCATGCCACCTCAAATTCTTCGCATCTTTCGGATTTGCAAACAAGCGTTGAAATCGTGATATTATAGGTAGATACCACAACACCTTGGAAGGAGAACCAGTTTTGGACTCCCCCGAAGTCGTCAATTTATACCGTGACGCACCACATTTTGGACAATCTTTCAAATCTACATAGTCCTTTTGAAATAATACACAATCATTCGGGCATGCATGTATCTTCTTGGCCTCCATTCCCATTGGGCACAACATTTTCTTTACCTGGTATGTTGAGATTGGAAGCTCGTTTCCTTCAGGAAGCATTTGTTTCAACAAAGTCAACAATGAAGTGAAGCTTTTGTCGCTCCATCTATTGTTAGCTTTCAACTTATACAATCTCAACACAACGCTAAGCTTCGTAAACTTAGCACAGCCTGTGTATAACGGTATCTCAGCATCATGCACAATGTTTATAAAGATAGGAGGTGGATCAGTGTGCTCTACCCTACAACTATCCAGCATCGCATCAACGATGTCTGCTGGAACTGGTTCGTTCACATTTACGTCATCGGAGGCAATTTCTTCTTCCACCCAAGCACTGCTATCGACATCTACTGGTTTCGATTTTGAAATCTCTCCATGCCAGTGCCATTCTGTATAGCCTTGTACAATCCCGTTGCACATGACATGAATTTTGATTTCCTCACCATTGTTGACTTTCAAGTTGTTACCGCAATGCCTACATGGACAGTAGAACCTATCTGTAGGTTTTTTCCTATGTTCCTCGGAAAATCTAATAAACTGATCAAGACCAGATATAAACTCTGGGGTGCAATGATTACGAATGGACATCCATGATCTATCCATTCTATGATCAGAGAAAATAAGTATATATTAGGAAACAAGTATATATTAGGAAAAGATTAGGCAGCATTTCCCCGCTGTTCTCTAAGTACATATGTACTTAGAGAACAAACGGGGAAATGCCAACAAACACATTTGATGTCATTCTTATATATAATAAATGTGTACCACCTATCCCATCCTTGAACACCTAATCTCACTAGTAAGTGTATAATGTGTATTTGGTTTTCAAGAAAATTTCGGCAGCATTTCCCTGCTGTTCTCTAAGTACATATGTACTTAGAGAACAAACGGGGAAATGCTACCGAAATTTTCTCGAAAACCAAATACACATTATACACTTACATCCTAAGTGAGATTAGGTGTTCAAGAACAGTCCCAAACCGGGGACTATCCAAGATTTACTCCTAATGAGTAAATCTTGGACGGGTTTCTAGGCCAACAAACACAATAATAGATATCTACAATGAAGCCGGACTCCATACAAACAGTATATAATTTAGTGATTGTTCATTCTAATTTATACCAATGTACAAGTAATATAAAGAACAATGATTGTTCACATTCTAGGCCAACAAACACATGTGATGTCATTCTTATATATAATAAATGTGTACCACCTATCCCATCCTTGAACACCTAATCTCACTAGTAAGTGTATAATGTGTATTGGGTTTTCAAGAAAATTTCGGCAGCATTTCCCCGCTGTTCTCTACGTACATATGTACTTAGAGAACAAACGGGGAAATGCTGCCGAAATTTTCTCGAAAACCCAATACACATTATACACTTACATCCTAAGTGAGATTAGGTGTTCAAGAACAGTCCCAAACCGGGGACTATCCAAGATTTACTCCTAATGAGTAAATCTTGGACGGGTTTCTAGGCCAACAAACACAATAATAGATATCTACAATGAAGCCGGACTCCATACAAACAGTATATAATTTAGTGATTGTTCATTCTAATTTATACCAATGTACAAGTAATATAAAGAACAATGATTGTTCACATTCTAGGCCAACAAACACATGTGATGTCATTCTTATATATAATAAATGTGTACCACCTATCCCATCCTTGAACACCTAATCTCACTAGTAAGTGTATAATGTGTATTGGGTTTTCAAGAAAATTTTGGCAGCATTTCCCCGCTGTTCTCTAAGTACATATGTACTTAGAGAACAAACGGGGAAATGCTACCAAAATTTTCTCGAAAACCCAATACACATTATACACTTACATCCTAAGTGAAATTAGGTGTTCAAGAACAGTCCCAAACCGGGGACTATCCAAGATTTACTCCTAATGAGTCAATCTTCGACGGGTTTCTAGGCCAACAACATGGTTAATCCTAATATGTTGGGATTACATAATTATACTGGTAGGATTTTAATAGACATGATAAGTACCTAATCTATAGAGCATTATTAAATAATAAATCAAGAATTTAATAGTTTCAAACATGCAATAATTCACAATGCAATGTTATAAACTATAGGCAACATGGATAGATGAGACTAGAGTTCATATTAGAATAAAAATTAGCAACTTAGGACAAAGTGTGTTACCTTTCAATCTGTGTAACCTAGGGTTTAGAATATCATGATTTACTTAATGTGATAATCATAAGGACTTTATAATTTGCATGAAATAAATAAACATCCAGCATCTATCACTTATTCAATCTTCAAGAAACCTTGACAAACATAGGAAGTAAATACATGTAATCATAAGTACAACCACGTACCTTGATGGTGATCCATGCAAATCATACATTAATTCACTGAGTATATTATCCAAGCAAATAAGAAAACCAAGCAATTACCTTTTGTTGCATGTATATACATCCTAAAGTGCCACAAATCATATAATAACATTAAACGCTACTCAAGTCCTAATCTAGAGTTTAGGTTTCCTTATTATCCTGTTATCATTAGGGTTATTCTTGAACCCCCAATTCCTAAGTTCATTGATTTAATGACATAAAAAGATCTAGTTCATATTATGTTTAGCCATGATTATAAAACTATCATGTTATGATATTAGGACCACTTAAAGCAGATTAGGTACATTAAGCGAGCAGAGTAGGGAGCCAATTTCGCGCAAGCAGATTAGGTCGGCACATAAAGAAGCAATTTCGCGCCTGGGTAGGTCGGCAGGTACCTGGGCAAGCAGAGTAGGGCGAGGTCGAGCTGGTTGAGTACGTGGGCGGCGGCCGGTGAGCTCCAGAACCAGCGGCAGTGACTCCGACGAGCAGGGAGCGTCAGGCGGCGGTGGCAGGCAGGCAGCGGTGGCAGGCGGCGGTGGGCAGGCAGGCGGAGGAGAAGGAGCAGCAGCACAGGAGAAGGGGGTGCGGCGGAGAAGGGGGCGCCGGAGTAGCAGTGGCGGCACGGCGGCGCTGTCGTGGAGAGGAAGGAGCAGAGAAAAAGGGAAATCGACGACGACAGAAGAAAAAAGGGCTCGCAATGAAACAAAAGAAAGGAGAAGAGTCGGGCGATCGCGGGTTATGAGTTCCCAAATAGCATCGGTTGTTTCAAACAACCGACGCCTAAACATCTTTAGCGTTGGTTGTTTGAAATAACCGACGTCCAATTGGACGATATTTTCATGAAATTATTTGGCGGGAACCACTTTCAGCTTCGGTTATAAAAGGATCACCGACGCTGAAAAGGACACTTTTCGCGCAAATTTCCATCGCACATAGGCGGCGGTTTTTTATCTACATAACCGACGCCGAAAGTGACACTATTTGTTCGCTCGAAAATTGGATTTCACGGGCGACTTTAGGCGTCGGTTTGTTATAAACAACCGACGCTGAATACAAAGCAGTACCCGTGTCTGGCTGGTCTTCGAATATAGACGTCGGTTTGCCTAAACAACCGACGCCTTATATTATAGGCGTCGGTTTTCCTTAATAACCGACGCACAGAAAAGCGACACTGAATGCTATTTCTGTAGTAGTGTCACATGTGGTGATGGGGTCTACAAGCTACTCCAGATGATTACTGAAGACCACATTTCTCTCATGTGATAGAGGGGGAGATTCTTGGGAAAGGAATAGGATTCCGACCCATGTCCTAATTGGATTTGGACTTGAGTATGAGTTGGCTTGTTCTAGCGGTCCTAATAGGAGTCAAATCTAAAGAGGAAAGAAGATGGCTCCCTATGTGCAACACGGAGTTGAACTCCGAGTTGGACTCAGAGTTGGATAAAGATTCTTAGTTGCAACCACATGCAATGGAGGCCTATAAATAGAGGCCGTGGGGGAAGCCATTGAGATCATCCCACTGGTTGAGGTGTGATCCTTCCAGTTTCTTGTTAGTGCCTTATGTGATAGAAGAGCCTGAAAATAAGAACAATTGGAGGAGATCTCTTGGTTTATAAGAGAGAGTCAGTGACTTAGCCTTGAAGCAAAGAAGCGACTGACAGTTGGTGACACATTGGGTGCATTGACATAGAAACTCTCTTGGTTGATAAGAGAGGGCCAATGACTTTGCCTTGAAGCAAAGTAGCGGTTGACAATTATAAACACAGTGTTGTCATAGAGGCAACGGTCTGAGCGGTCAAAGCGGCATCAAGTAGTCCCCAACAATGGATGCATCATCGTGAGGAGATCAAGTAAAGAGGGAGATTTCATACACATTGGGTGTGATTCTCTTCTTCCTCATCTTTGTTCTCATGTGGGGAGTACTACTCGGATTGAGGGGTAATTAAATCCTAGTATGAGTTATAATTGTAATTACATAGTCTTTGTTGACTGATATTGTCCCGTGATTTTTCTCTTCTTGTCTTGAGGAGAGTTTTCCACATAAAATATGGTGTTTCTTCTTTGGGTTTAAATGCTTGTCTGTAACATTTCTGCAATAAGTTTTCATCACATCCGGAATCGTATTGAAACAACATCCCCAACATTTATGCATAGCATGGATATTAATAATCAACTGGCTCTTGCTCAAACTTTTCTTTGTGAAGACCTCTTCATTTCTTGCTTTCTAAAGTTTCCAACATGTGACGACAAAAAACGTGCTCCACCATGTAGTAGCATTCTTTTCCTTCAGATTAGCTTCCATCCACTCCCTTGTTCTTGCTTCAAAGAAGGATGACCCAAAAGGGTTGTTTATACTTTCCCAAACTTCCTTGCTCTCTGGGAAATCTCTGAAAAGATGCAAACACAATTCATTAGGATGTGTGCATCTCGAACATTGATTGGAAAGTGACATCTTCCTTGCTTCTTAAAGTTTTTCAGTCACACCATAGGAAGGTTGCAGTTCTGTGTGTGGTGAGTGTTAGGTAGATATTGTCCCAATTCCCATCAGAATGCTCAGTCAAACCTTCCATCAACAGGTAATAGGGTAATTTAACTGTGAACTCTACATTCTCATTAAGGTTCCAACACCAATATCCTTGCCATAATCTTCCTTTGGAGGGGGCATTCTCCTAATGCTTTATGCTGTAGAGTTCTCGAACCACTCCTGAGGAAGCCTTCCCCCCAGTTGCCATCCTCCTTGACTAGACAACTGACCTTTAGATCTACAAGGTCGTAGGGAATGCACTTATTTCTTAGAACCGTTGGCTTCTTTCCCTCCCTCACCCGAGCCATTCACATGGTCACCCCTGACTGCTATCCTTGTGGCATTTGCATTGATTGGATGCAGATTGGAGAAGATGCTCCTCCATAGCATTGAGCCATCAAACATGAAGCTATTTCTTCCTATATATTTCCTTCTCATAAGATTAGTCCATCTGCCTTTTCCTTATTTTTTGAATCCCATGCTGCCTTGAGTAGTAAAGCTTCATTTTGCATCCTGGCAGCCTTCACTCCCATACCTTCCTTAGTCATTGGAGCCACACTCCTCCACACAACCAAGCTAGTCTTCCTTCATTCGTTCTTCTTGCTCCAAATGAAATTCCGTGTTATCTGATCTATCTTCTCACACACCAAACAAGGAAGTTTTGAGTTTGCATAACATAAGAGGGGGTGGCATTCATAACAGACTTCGCCAGCATGATACTTCCATCAAGGGATGATGTTTTGCTCATCCATCCTCCTACATTATTTCTCATAGTACTTAGTGACCCTGAATAGAGTTCCTTGGAGTTCCTTTCGTTAACCATTAAAACTCCAAGATGTTTCCCGAGATCCATGACCTATTTGATACCCGTGCTCCTACTCACCTGTTTGCTGATAGCCATAGGTGTGTTCCTTGAAAGGAAAAGGTTGATTTCCCTTTAGAGAGACTCTAACCCGAGGCTCATTCAAACTTAGCAAGCGTCTTCATCATCACACAATCATGCCTCCTTGATGCTTCACCTTAGAGGACGATATCATTCAGGAAGCAAGAATGAGCGAACCCCATTCCTGCATGGATGGCTGATATCCATCTACTAGCTTCTACTTTGAGCACAATGGCTTGTCTAAGTTTGTTTAAACACATAACAAAAATATATGATGATAGAGGATCACCTTGCTTACACATCGAGAGGGTCTAAAACCTGGAATCTTGTCTCCATTGTATAACATAGAGGAAGCTCTAAAGGTAATGATTTGCATAATGATCAACACAATGTTATTAGGAATTGTTGTCTTATGGAGAGTGTTCCGTATGAAGTTCCAACTCATGCGATAGTAGGCCTTGTCCTGATCAAGCTTCAGGTCCATGGTGCAACTTCCGGTCTTATGCTTCTCCATAGAGTGGATGATCTCCTGAATCAAAATAACGTTGTCTCTGGTCTTACGCCTAGTGGTGCATTTTTGCTTGGGGTACACCACATAGATCTTTCAAACTTTATGAGGCCCTAATAGGCACACTTATATAGACTAACACACTTTACCCGCAAGAGCATGAGGTCGTGCTATAGTATAGGAGAGAGACAAGTTAGGATTCAATCCTCAAGGAGAGAGGGATCCCTAGAGCTAGGGTAGGTTAGCTACGTTCCTAAACTAGAGTCTAGGGTTCAAGGGTTTGATCCGTGTTTGTTTGATTACACAAAGTTGGACAAACAAGCAATTAAAGGGAACAAGCAAACAAAACCTATGTTAACCCTATACATAGTTCTAACTACCAAAGAAGACAAGACTAGGCAAGAGAAGAACAATTGGACAAAAGTAAGCAAAGCAAGATCTAACACTACACTATACTAGAATTTTAGGTAACTAGAGCAATTGAAGTCCTAGACTAGAACTAACCAACTAAATTTAGCACAAGCAAGCACAAAGGTACACTAACTACTCTAGCAAGACCTAGTTATCAAGAACAAGGCAATTAACTAGAAAGCAAATAAAGCAAACATGAACTAGCAAGGAAGCAATTTGGGGTTTTAAGCAATTTCTGGAGGCATGGTCTGTTTGGGGGAATGTAACTAGAACCCAAGGTTGGGGGTCATAACATGCAAATTCTATTTATTCATTCTAGATTGTAAATTCAAACAACAAGATGAATGCTATATATTTACCCTAAGCTACTAGTTGGCCATGGGTGGCATAAGGTGTGTAAACGGGAACTACGCCCTTGCACACCCTATCCAACCTTACAAGGCTCAAGTGAACTAGGAATTAGGAGAAATTATAATAAGATCTAGCAAGTATAAGTTTCTAGAGTAGTGTCCTTAGGACAATTGGGAGTCAAGGGTAGGAATGAAGAGTGGAGGTGAGGGTGGCCTCACATCACTCACCATCTAGCCTTTAGGGAACTCCTATAAAATTGCACTAAGTAATCCTACAATAGCTAATTAGTTCATCCATGTAGAAGTAAGAAAGGGGATATCGATGTGGGAAGATAAGGTTTTAGATAGGGATCCACTAGTTGGACCTAGGAGCAATCCCTAAGATAGCCACATACAAGCCATTCTCTCCTAGTGTCTTAAGTGGTTTCAAGCACAAATCAACAAGCAATCCATATTTTCAAGCAGAAACCACAAGAAGAAATATGGGAAATAAGATAAAAGTAGAAGACAATCATCATAAGACAAATATATAGAGTTTACAAGTTATTTTCTCCCAACATCGTATAAAAGTCATATTTTTACACTAAACAATCCACCTAGGGGGCTTAGCTACTCATGACAATGAAAAATAAAAAAATAGAGAAGAAAAAGATACAAATAGCCATGAAGCTAGAAATAGTGGCTGAAATCCTCCTCCCCAGTAGCTACAAGCTCGAGCACTTCCCTCCTCCAAGGTGTAAAGGCATAGAAATAGGATGGATAATGTCCAAAACCCTAAAAGGAAGGGTTTTGGGGTGGAAGATATTGGAATGAGAGTGGAGTGAGGTATGGAGGTGATAGGGAGGTGAAATGAATGCTCAAGGGAGCCAACCCTTGACATCCAGTCACCTCTAAGACTTATATAGGGGTTCTAGGGTTAAATGGGGTGCAAAATAGGGAGATGGAGTCATAAAATAGGTGGGTCTAATGGTAGAACGGCCGTGGTGGTCACTACGACCATGGTGAATAAAATGGATTTTTGACAATTTGGATCAATTTCTAAAATTTCTGTGAAGTGTCTGTGACCTGGGCATACATAGAACGTCCATTCCTTGGCAACATGACCATTTTGGGATCTTTCCCTTGTATTTGAGCCTTGAACTTGTTCATCGATGTGGGTTATTTCTTCAATACATTCTTTGACCACTTGGAGTAGTTGGGAGTCATTTTGACTTCATGTTGGGCTCCTCCAAGCCCGAGGAAACCCTAGATTCAACATGCCTTTCTCCCCTCAATATATTAGTGGTCAAAGTACCTATGAAACATGCAAAACATCTATAAGTGTATTTGATAATAAATTATTTATTGGAGGAAATAACATACAATCTAGTAAGTTTAGATGTGATTAAGGAACAAAAAGGCAAAAGATCAAGCTCTAAAATAGTACTACATCACCACCCCAAGCTTAAAACATACTTGTCCTCAAGTATGCTCCAACTTAATATCTCATTTTTATATCATTCAGGAAAATCTTGGGAGAATGCATTTATCATAATGTTCATTGGCTAAATTATGTTCACATGTGGAATCAAGCATGCAATTCACCATTATCTATTCATTTTCTTATTTTTATGTAATTCAGGGGCAAAGAAAAGAACTTCAAATATGGTATACCAATAGACCTGTAAATGGACCAAATACGAAGCAGATACTACTATATCCGATATCTGAAAAGAAAAGTTCGATCCAATATCCAATTCAATATCTGACACATATCATGTCAACATCCCAATTCGACCGGAACATATAATATCCAAATGAAGATAAATATCTGATCTGAACCTAAAATCATACATTTAATGTTAATAGGTATAATATATAGAAAGTATTGATATTACATTAGTTATATATAATAAAGTGTCTACATTTTCATATTTATATATATAAATAATATATATTTAAATACATGTATGTATTTGTTGAATTCTGATCTTTTTAGAGCAGATACATCAATATCTGATATCCCATCCGAAATATTTGGATCCAAAATTCGATCCGAATTATGCAGATGTAGGAATTTTTTCAGTATTTCAAATTCAAATCCAGATTGAATGTACATATTCTGGACATCCATTTACATGTCTAGATATCAATCACACATGTAAGCGATGTAACTTCCATAATGCTTTGGGTAAACTGTATCATGCATGACATGCATAAAATTTATTAGAGTTTTTGTTTCACTTTCTAGGATTACATCATACACTTTAGTTCACCTCTCATGTCCCACTTGCCTTGTATAGGGGTGTGTGGGCTATAGTAGATTTACCCTAGCCCTATTGGCATAAAAAGAGAAGAAAGAGTTATGGAAATGAGTGGAATTCTATTACATAGGAGTAGCTATCCTTTTTTCTTGAGAGGCTATTAAATAGGCACATCCCTTATTTTTCCCCTTTTTCTATTTCTATGCCCCATGTGTAAGGATGGCATATGGTGATTAGATGAAACGAGGTGGTATGGATATGGACACCCCAAACTTGAAGGGTGATCAAGGCTAATGTGTGCATTTTTCCATCCTTTCATGAGACAGAGAGGTAATAAGATAATAGAAGAAACGTTGGGTCAAAGACGGATCCTATGCGGTGAGAATCCTTGTATGATTTCATTCAAGCAAGTTAATCTGTGCATCATTCACCAAACAAACAAACTATGCATAAAATGAGTAATTATGGTATATTGCACTCCTTCCACATAGATTGACTAACCTGAATCACTCAAGGCTTGTAAGCATCACACATTAATCCAACAATCAATTACATGTAAAAGGCTTGGAGCACATGCACAATTTCATCATAAAACTCATTTAGCAAAAAATATCATTAATGGGCTGTATAATCCTAATTCTAAGCATTCACATAACATAGATAGAGATTTAGTTGAAACACACTCTTAGACAAGAAGATCAAACTCGGGCCAAAATTAGCCAAAATGGTGCCAGTTTGCATTCAATGACATCTAAACTTACATTAGGAAACAAAAAACAACAAGTAAGAAAATCATATCTAACACACACAAAAATTACCAAAAACCTACATGAGATGCAATGCATGACATGGAGTGGCATGATAAGCAAAATTTTCAAAAAATACCAAAAAAGTGTAAGGAAATAAACTACATGATATGCATGTCTAAAAGCAAGTAAAAATATAATATAGATAGAGTGTACATCAATAATTTAAATAGGATAAAAATAAGGTGAAACAAGCGTAGAAAAATAAAATCGAGAAAAGGGAAGGTACCACCCACCACCCCAAACTTTTGAATCATGATGTTTCAACATAAAACTAAATCTTAGGAGTGATAGGATAGTTGTCATTGTTGTAGTGGTGGCTCCTGTGATAGTGGATGAACTGAAGGATCACCCTCATGGCTTTGAGTAATCCCTATTTTCTGTCTCGGCCTCTTAGTGTTGGTTGTGTTGGTTTTGACGTCTTTTTCTTCCTATTTCGAGGTCTACTAGGAAATATTCAATAGAAAGTGAACGACATCCAAACATGCACAATTGTCACTTGCGCACAGTACAACCAATCAAAAGAAGCTAAGTTAGAAGACATGTATGTAAAAGTAAACAATGGATAAAGAATAACAATGATTACGATAGTAGGAAAAGTTCAAAGAAAAAACTGCTAAGGTTCACCCAAATCAATTGAATCTAGATTAGATATACCTTTAGCACACACAGTGAGATATTTAAAACATTATAAGTCTCTAATAGGCACATTAACATAGACTAACACACTTTACCTAGAGGCGCACAAGGGCATGTTATAATATAGGAGAGTGACAATGTAAAGACCAAATTCTTACAATTGAATATTTACAAAATTGTGTCAAAAAATAAACAAATCTTTTTATAATCATACTTCACATCAGAGTCGCGGAAGCTTTACATAAGATTACAAAATTTAAAATAAGAATTATCCTATATACTCTTTAATAGGGACCAAATCTTGCATGTCTCTTCTAGGTCTTCTCTAATCACCTACTCATGAGTTTCTAGAGGGAACAAAAACCACACATGGGCCCCAATAAGGGAAACAAGAGTCAACAAAGTTGGTACAAAATCGATATTTGAAAAATAAAATAATATGAAACTAACTACAAAAGTATTGGATGACAATATGCAAATGAATAAACAATATAGGTAAGTATCAAAAGGTAGCATTGGGTTTTTAAATTCAATATCCAATTTTTGGAACTAGTCATTCAATTTTTCAATAGATAGCGCATGTCAATTTTTAGTTATTGGGGAAGTCATGTGTTCTCTCCTATGGATAATGACAACACACCAACTAAAATTCTCACTATACTGAGGGACTATATGTCCTTTAACTCTGCACAGAGGCGTGGAAGAGTAATTCACTAAAATGGAGGCACTAACCTGCTCTTTTCTTATGTTTAAACATCTATGCTACTATTTTCCAGGAATAAGTGATGGTGGACTTTCAATAAGTAGGATAAGGTACAAAATCAATTTTGGTCAATTGTGACACACCATCCGAATAAGCCGTCATAACTAAGCGAAAGCGATCATTAGTAGCGGATTAACAAAAATTACTAAAAATTTAAACCTTTTTGCAAAGAGATCTGATTCCAAAAAACTCTTATAACAAGAACCAAAGTATTACATATACATTCTGGTTCACAAGTACATACCATGTACCATCCTTTCTCGAGGATTACAAGCATCAATTGCCCTGTTAAAACGATACACAGGCAGCATAAGAACCTCGAGACATCAAGCCAAAATCTTAGATCGATTCATTAAAAGCACTATCTACTGACTCCGAGGACATGCGAGTATAGAGACGACACATAGGACTCTCTACACAAAATATGACAGCCAGTGCCTCTACATGGAATATCACTGTTGTCCCTGTTGCTGCTGCTGCTACTCTTGCCCTGCTATGGGGTTTCTGTCTCTTCTTCTGTGTTTACCTAAAAAAGTTGGATCCCACGGGGGTGAGACAATTGAAAATTATCCCAGCGAGAGATATAACTCTCCGTCAGAAACATTATTATTGCAGATAAACAATGATAAACTGAGCAGGGGTTCTTTTATATTAACAATAATATTAATCATTGTATGAATAGAATAAGATAATTTTCTTTATTATGGAGAACATTGCATCTACCCATGATAGATTATAAATCATCCATCTGCTTTGCAAGGAATGTAAGGAAATATAAATATATCATGTATCAGCTAAAGATGCATAAAAGAAATGTAACATCAGCCAATGATTTTTGTATTCAATCCTTAAGCAAACATGCTATACGGATGATTACATTTTACAATCACACTTATGCCATGAGGAGATGAGGTATACCGCTCATACTCCAACCGACCATTGTGAAGTCGAAATTGGTGCCATACAAGGTCAATGGAAGAGCCGGCTACCATGACCTCCCTTATCTCGGTCAGTACAAGATTCAATGCAGGACATCTTGTGCCTCTGCTAAATAGCTTTCCAGGGTATACTGAAAACTTCGCTATAGAGTTACAGTGGCGGCTGTACTCTCTTCGCAATTGAGAGATTTCGTGTTTATCTCACATCGATCCAACACTAATATTATCAGGAGATTCGTGATACATCCATCCCGTGATTGGGGGATTAGTGATACATCCACCCCGACATATATAATGAAGGATTGAGAGATCTAATGTTTATCTCACATCAATTCCTCCATTAAGGCGTAAGGATATTTTCGCCCATCACCCCCACATATTCAAAAATATGCATTCCAGGTTATGCCGCGGAGCAACCCGTTTCACCATCCAACAAATTCTGACACTGATGGTTATATGGCCAGGGCACTACATGATAATGTTCCACTTGATTAATTAAGTGGATTACTGTATTCTTTTAGCATCAGTCAAGTTCTCAAACATTATTATGATAAATGCTACAAAGAAAAGTATAATTCATCTATCAAGTACTTTTAAAGCTTTATAAAACATTGGGATCTTAGTCCCTTGTCACATCATGGGCATTCTCATCCCTTAACATATCATCATCATGATTATAGAATACGAGTATTCAAACCCTCAGTTCATCAAAGAACACTTGTTACCACTTATCAGGTAACTAATACCTTCAGGTCATCTGACCAAGGTAAATATGATACTTACTACACAAGCATCTCACATGGCTTTCAAAGCCCATTTAGTCTCTTGTTACCTATTACTAGGCAACAATACATATAATGGCTGACAAGGCCCATAAATCATTTAAATAATTAACACATCATAGCTCATACCTAGCTATGCTCATCATCTCATGATTACCTGCATGATCATTACATAACAGGTATATCAATTACATATCAACACTATGCAATGTAAGAGTAGCATCACTATTCCCTTATTTAGGGTTAGGATTTTTCTTACATATCATCACCATTTGTTAGATTTAGGGTTTTCCATAATTAACCCTTTAGGTTATCAAGATCATATTATAATGATCAAGCCCTAATTCATTACTCCACACAACTAGGAGCCAACATTGATAACATAAGTATTTAATCATGCTTATTTATTCTCATCACTTATCATTAAATGAATTATCAACAAAAGATATAAGTTCCTCTCTCAACTTTACCAGAATATGTTTACATCATACTTTATTGATTCAGCTTAACCTTTTTCATAAGGCATGTTAGTCTACACTTATAAAAGTACATTACATCTCAATGTAACAATTGACATGACACACTTCATGTGTTACTCATCCAAGTATATTGGATTTAGAATGCATCAAGGTGTATCAATCTTGAGGTACTGGATGTGATACCTATCATGTCTTGATGTATCACTTCTCTAATCACCTTTATCTTAAGTTCATCAATTTATCTTGTATTAGGGTATCTCCCATCCTAATACTTCATGCACCAACTCATCACATTTATCCTGTAATGTATTGGTCACAAGTCACTTATTTGAAATATGCAACCATTGTCCATGATATGGACTCATCTCGAGTTAAGGCATTATTGATATAAGGTCATCCATTAACAGCCACCTTAGGTGTTTCACTTATCAATATATTAGTCACTAATACATTATTAAGGATATGGTTTCCCATCTTTATCAATTAGGGTTTCACATAACATCACCCTACATTAGAATTTCACATATCATCATCCTATATCAGGGTTGCACATAGCATTACCTGAAATTAGGGTTTCTTAACTCATAGCCCAAAGTTAGGGTTATGGTTTATCATATTGCCCAAGATTAGGGTTTCATGCATTATAACCCAAAATTAGGGTTTTACATATCTTCACCCTATATTAGGGTAAGGTTTCATATAGCATCATAACATCACTCTGGATTAGAGTCTCTTATCACATTACCATATTAGGGTTTCACATGGCATCACCTTGGATTAGGGTTTCTCATGGCATCACCCTAGATCAGGATTTCACATCACATCACTGCATTAGGGTTTCTCATGACATCACCCTTGATTAGGGTTTGGCATGTCATCACCCTTGATTAGGGTTTCACATGTCATTATCTTTAATTAAGGTTCATTATAACATTTTCCCCAAATTAGGGTTTTTTCATTATATTACCCTGAATTGGGATTTCTCATATCATTACCCTAGATTAGGGTTACACCTAGCATTACCCTATATTAGGGTTAGAGCTCATCAACCTTCTCAATTAGGGTTTCATGGTCTCTTTATCAAGGATCATACCCTAATTACATATTTTATTCATATTGAATATGTTGAGGCTTATCCGCTAAATGATTATTATACAAATGCTTGAATTCCTCTCTCTCTTATCCTCTATAGGATGTTGAATAATTTTAAACTTGATTAGATTAGGTCAACCCCTCATTTAAATGCACACATTTAGGGTTAACATAGTGTGTTGAAATATTGCTTCCATAAGCATCAAAGGTTAACCCCTCAAAGGGTACTAATCACCCTAGTACCTTAAAGGTACAACCATTGTAATTACATTTGATAAAAATCATTAACAAACATAGGATTAGTTGATCTTTCATAGCTATGAGACTATTAGGTTTCCAAATGGTTTTAACACTTTTAAACCTTCAAACGGTTTTGACCTCCTTGACCTTCAAACGGTCTTGGAGCCACTTGACCTTCAAACGGTCTTGAAGGACATTTGACATTAAACGGTCTTGGTTCAATTGTAACTCAAATCAATCCATTCGATCTTGAGACTAAATCAACCCATTCGGTCTTGAAACCAAATCAATCCATTCGGTCTTGAAACCGAATCTTCCATTCGATCTTGAGACTAATTTCATCCATTCGGTCTTGAAACCGAATCAACCATTCGATCTTGAGACTGATTTCATCCATTCGGTCTTGAAACTGAATCAACCATTCGATCTTGAGACTGATTTCATCCATTCGGTCTTGAAACTGAATCAACCATTCGATCTTGAGACTGATTTCATCCATTCGGTCTTGAAACTAAATCAACCATTCGATCTTGAGACTGATTTCATCCATTCGGTCTTGAAACCGAATCAAACATTCGATCTTGAAACTAATTTCATCCATTCGGTCTTGAAACCGAATCAACCATTCGATCTTGAAATTAATTTCATCCATTCGGTCTTGAAACCGAATGCTCATCAATTGTTTTGAAACCGAATCATCCATCAATTGAGCTATTAAGAGTACATCAGATTGTAACCCTTGTATCTTCAACCATCCACCACAATCAACCATTGATCTCCAAACGGTCTTGAGACCGTTTGACCTCCAAACGGTCTTGAGTCCGTTTGGGTCAAACAACCTTGAAATCAATTTCCTCAACTAGTATTTCAATCAATTCAATTGATTAGGGCTTGAAATTGGTGGATTGTCCATCATTGGGACTATTATAAATCATTTAATTAGAACCATTGGATCAACATCCAACTACCTCAACATTTTACCTTCAAACGGTTTGGGACCACTTGATCCCAAACTGTCTTGAGACCATTTGTTCTCAATTGGTCTTGAGACCGATTGGACTCAATTATGAAACTGTTTGCACAAGATATTATTGAGGTGTGTGCTTAATATGACATCATCATCTTCAAGCTTCATACCTTTGAAAATTTCAGGGATTCTTTTGGTGATGTCAACAATCAATCAAAAAGAATTTCGAGAATGAAGAAAGATTCAATAATTGTAAGAGAAAGGAAATCAATAATAACATTTAAGGGTTCAAGTTATATAACCCACCTTCAAAATTGAAACCAAGCTTCAAGCTTCACGTCTCTAATGGTGAAAGAATCTTTCTTAACCTCCCAAGGTCCATCCTCAAGCCTTTCAGTGAAAAGAATTGACTAGGGTTGAAGATTGAACGGAGAAAAGAAGAAATCAAGCATTGATTTGCGATTTCCACCATGAAATCAACGTTGAAGATGATTAAGGAGCTTACCTACAGGTTGGGTCACGTCCTCCTATTGCTCCTAAGCTCCCTTTTGCATGTCCAAATAAAGGAAAGAAAAAGGGATAAAAAAAGCCTTTCATGTGGGTTGAAAATAGGATGTATATAAGTGAATTTCAATGAGAGAGAAAGTGATAATTTATTCCTTCAACTCCCCAAAATTGGCACCACATACTCCCCTCAATCCCTTGCATACGAAGCCATCTCCCCCAACTTGTAATTCTTCTTCATTATACATGAATTAAAGAAAACAAATTAATAACCTTAACCATTATAATAATAATATCCAAAATTGAGTGGATATTACTTTTTAGTTAACTAATGTGAGTGGGCTCTTCACTCACTTTAGATATTTCGTGGCTTTTGCAAGGCACAAGGACGTTCACACTTATACAAATTCAACCATCTCATTTTTGGTTGAAGGGAACTTCAATTAATATATTTATTTTTGCATTATATTGAATTAGGGTTTCTATTATGCTTAAATCTTGATTATTTTGATATCAAGATTCTCTCTCCTCCAAAGTGATTCAAATGAGATGCCTCTCTGATTTTCTTGTTTCTAATTGATACCTAGAAATATTAGGGACTCTCTAGAAGTGGTATTTTGCATATTGAACCCTAGGTTTTGGATAAATTGCACATTACACCAAAACTAGGATTTTAATGCACAAACATTGCTCAATAAGCTCTTTCTTGGTGCTCAGGCTACCACAAGCCATACCTCTGCATCATTTTAATTCTTATGATGCTTCAACACTTGAGGAACATTTTACCATGTAACATTTGCAAGTTAACCCCTCAACTTGGGTAATTTGCACTTTAGTCCAAAACAAGTAAAACATTATTTCAACATTATTCAAAAAGGATTAAAATTGAAACATAAGTTCCTCTTGAGTCTTAATTACTTTTCAAAAGATAAGAGCGAGAATATAATTATCTTTCTTAAACAAAACATCTAGGGTTAAAGCATAACCCAGGTCAGGGATGTTACAAATTATAAACCCCTATCAAGGATTTCGTCCCCAAAATCCCAGGTAAAGGGAGACAAATGTTATTTATTCATCATATCATCAGGTCTTCACATAACATCTTAATGTCATGAAGATGCCATAGAACTTTGATCAATACAAAGCTCTTCCACACAAGGTTATCATAGAATCGATTACACATGACACATACTCCACTGTCCTTTTCATTATTGAATGTAGAGTCAATTCTGTGTCAGCTATTAATTTTCTTAGTTAGAGAAACATTATACATACCTTATTTAATTCAGGTGTCAAACCTCACCGATTTGTCACTTTTCTCAACTTACAACTTTATGTGACATGATTCTTGATTCTGGGGAGTCTCCCATACTCCTCACTTAGTTTAGTATTTCACTTTCAAAGAAAGACCAGAGTTATGTTCTGTCACCCTCTTAAGACTACAAGTATCATCATACGTCTGTTGTGCCATCCAATCTACTGACACAACACTAAACTTTATTACTGATTGTACCAACTATCTCATTAGTTGTACATACTCTTTTCATTAGGGGAGGTTACCTATCAATTAGTGCATCCTTATCGATGTTATGTTTATGCAGAGCATAAACCCCTAACATGTGATGTTCATACTATTTTATGTAACTAGACTGATTTCACAGTTGGCCAGTCCAGGTAACCAACATAAGTTATCTAATTAGGAGTTATGCTTTTACTTTTCCATACCACCTGATATTTCTTAGATACCAGAATTCTTTACTTTGGTATCCATCACATGTGTAAAAAAACATCACATCCTCATCATTTCCATTTCTCTGTTGTTATTACCAAAGTTACACATATAAAGGGATTTTTCTTTCATATTTGGAACATTATTTGTTACACATATCTTTATCTTGGAACCAAAGTCCAAGGTGATCTGATACTTTTCTAAGTATCCAACATTGGATTATTTCTAATCCATGCACATTAAGTGTCATAGTACTCACTTGATTGTCATGTTCCAAAAAGAAGAGAACACAAAGAAACATATTCCTCTTATCACTCCATCATCACCCAGGGTTGCTTATCAAAGAGAAGGGATTATCATCTCCTCTAATTATAATATGAATCTTTCAACTGTTCATGAATTGTTTACTCTTATTTCATCCTAGGTTCCTTGCCATCAGCATAGGAATTATAAGGATGATTACATGCCATTATTCCATTCTCTGTTGTTGTCTAACATGTTCATGAACATTTCATGGTTTTATCACATTCCCCATTTCCACATCATGGGAAAAGATCTTTACTATTCACATAGACTTTATCAAACAAGGATCATCTCCCTTGTTCTTATTCTCTTATCATGAGGATTATACTTTTTACTTCCTCATACACAAAGACTGATCTGAGATCATCTCAGATTCCATTTTAATACACCTAGGATGTGATACACATGTCCATACCATCTTTACAGTTTCATTATACTCACCAAATTATTTCAGAATGACTACTTGATCAGAGTAATCAGAAAGATAACAATCTAAGAGTTCCATACTTGTCCTATATCCAATAATTATATACCTAGATAGGGTATACAAGTACTGAGATTAGGTAGTATGCACTTTATTTACTATCATGTTCCTTACTTTTCATATCATTAAAAACACAGGATTTAACATTCCTGGATTTTCTTCAGGCATTACTTCTATATCTCATCCTTTTTCACACAGATAAGAGAAATTATAAAGCATTTAAATGAATAATGAGTAAAATGTAAGTTCTCATCTTCTTTGTGTCCTTATAGGACTTTTCAAAGGAAACTCAATAACAACTGCTCTCTTATGGTTCACACATAGAATTATGAAATGACATATCAGAATGATACTATTTCATCTGACCTGTCTCATCTCGCAGTTTATTTGCTGCCTCAGGCTGATTCTTTTCATAGAATCTTGCATGGGACGTATGTCCACATCCTCAAGTGCCACTAGAAAACTATTTCCCCTGATGACCTTGATGTCTCTGCTTCGGTGGTTGGGTTACCATTGTGTTTCCAACTGGACAATCTCTTACTAGATGTCCTACCTGTCTACACTGGTAATAGGTTCTAAGCTCTTGATATGGTTTAAAAGGTCCTTTACCCTTTCTGGGTAGCCCTTTCCCTAGTGTACTAGACCTTGGTTGTATCGGGGGTACCAAAGACCTACCCTTTTTGGAACTACTAGGCCTCTGATCCCAAGTTTGGATAGGCCTTTTCTTAATTCTTTCCTCATTATACTTTCTTGGACATTTATTTCTGATATGTCCAAGCTGCCTACATTTGTGGCAAATCCTGATTTCAGGTTGTAACTGTTGACCTAGAGGTTATACGTTACCTATATTTTGATAATGACTTAACCATTCCACTCATATGTATCTAATATGTGTGTTTAAGATTGTTTGCAGGCATTAGGTACATGAAAAGGATCTAAAATCCAAAGCCCTAGAATGGGTCAACTTCAAGTCAAAATAGCTACAAGTGTGCATTTTGGGATTTCTATGTAAACGACCTTAGAAAATCTATGTAATCACTTGTAATGATGAATTGACTTGTAACTTAGATGAGAAAATTGTTTGGGACAAAAATCACCAAGTGCTAATCACTTTAGATGCAAATTAGAAAATTGATTACATGCACTTGGTCGATCGAGTTTCCCTGGCTTGAAACTCGATCGATCATCCTTGGTCAATTTTTTGAAGATTGCATCGGTCGAGTTGTGCTTTCACAGAACTCGACCGATCATGTAACTGACCATTTCGAGTTTAAATGGTCAGTCAAGTTTTGTCAGGACAAACTCGACCGATCATTTGAATATCAGTTTTGTCTTTTACTTGATCGGTCGAGTTACCCTTATTGAAACTCGACCGATTGCACTGTACGGAATTTGCTAGAAAAAAGTGATGTGACCGTTGGTGAGTGTTTTGAGTGAAAATAGAGTCATTTCTTTGGGAAAAAATGGCTATTTTTGCATCCAAGTGTCCTACAACTTAACGGGACACCCTCAACTATAAATTGACCCTCTTGGAGTTCATTCCAAGCTGCTCATTCAATTGCAAACTTGGTGCTAGCATAGTTGAGAGTGTTCTAAGCCTTTGAGCCCCTTTCTCTCTCTACCTTCAAGACAAATTCATGCACTATGAGTGAGTTAGGTTCCTATGTATGAGAGCTATCCCTTATTTGATGTAAAGCTCTCCATTCCCTCTTCCTACCTCATATTCCGTTTGAAGATTGATTGAAGCTGCTTCTCCAAGTGAAAGAGAAGTTGATGCTGCTCTTCCCCGAGTGAAGGTGAAGATGGTTGCTGATCTTCACGAGTGAAGAAAGCCAGCTGCTCGAGATCTCCTAGTGAAGGAGAAACGTGCAAAAGATCTCCAAGAGAAGGAGAGGTGCAAGACAAAGCTCAAGTAAGATGGGTAAATCCTGCAATGCTGAAGACTAAAGCAAGAGTGGGAAGTCCTTTGAAGAAGGCTGAAGACTACTTGCAAAGTGGGTAAGTCCTTGGTAAGGTAGAAGATCTTATCTTGAGAAACTAAGTCCTTGGTTGTGTGGTTGTTGTATCTTGTAATCTTATTGTGATATATAAGAGAACCAAGTTGCAAATCCTAGAGCCTAACCAACTCTAGGTAGTGGACTGGCATTGCTCCTAAGTTTAGGACGTGGAACCACTCTAAACCACCTGTCCAAGTGATTGCTATTCCTTATCTCTTATCCTTGCTTTGAATGCTAGATTAGGACATCAAATTGCTGTTTGGTTTAGTTTCTGCACTAAATATAAATTGGTGGTCTAATTGATTTTGTGAAGTGTGTGAAGCTCTATTCACCCCCTCTAGAGCCCATTGATCCAACAAGTGGTATCAGAGCAGGTCTTCTCCAAGCTACTTCAAAAAGTAGGAGAAGATGGGTGATTTGGCTCTTGGTTCACTTAACCTAGAAGGAAGCTTCTCCATGAGACCTCCAGTCTTCGACGACACCAACTTTCTCTATTGGAATAGAAGGATGCAATTCTACCTCCAAGGTGTGATCTATGAAATGTGAAAGATCGTTCACCTCAAATATGAAGATCCAAAAGGGGACATCACCACATGGACTGAAGCTGAAATGAAGTATGCTCAACTCAACGCCAAAGATGTGAGCATCATCTACGCCGCTCTTACTCCATTCGAGTTCAACCGGATCTTTTCTTGGGACACCGCACATGAGATATGGCACAAATTGTGTGTCACCTATGAAGGAATCGAGCAAGTGAAGGAGGCCAAAGTCTACATGCTTGGTGGTCTTCTAGAGAACTTCAAGATGGGTAAGAATGAGAGAGTGGCTGATATGTACACTAGGCTCAATGTCATCTTGAACAGTTTGGCAGCCCTTGGGAGTGTAATGGATAGAGGTACTATCAACTCCAAGATCTTGAGATCTCTTCCTAAGAGATGGGAGCCTAAGGTTACTTCAATTGAAGAGGTGTACAAGCTAAGTGAGTTGTCAACTGAGGAGCTGGTTGGTAACCTCCAAGCCCATGAACCTAGGCTTGACAAATAAGAAGAGGAAGAGAAAAGAGAAGAAAAAGAGTCTAAGAAGATAAAGGACACAACCTTCAAAGCACAAATTGAAGAAATGGTTCGGTAACAACAACTCGCCTTGAAGTTTTCCAACCCTTCCTCAAGTGAAGATGAAGGTTCCAATGAGCATGAAGAAAACTACTCAAAGGGGAAACACTTCAAGAGCAAGCCCTCCTCTTCAACTCCAAGATGCTATGAGTGTGGTAAAAAAGGCCACTACAAGAGTGACTGCCCAAAGGCCAAGAAAAGCCATCACAAGAGCAGCCACAAGAAAGACGACAAGTAAAAGAGAGAAGCCAAATATAAGAGGAAAGACAAGAAGGAGAGAAGATCCAAAGATGCAGCTCATGCAGTGTGGGAGGAGTCTTCTTCAAGCTCCTCAAGCTCCGAAGATGGGGAATGCCATCTTGCCCTCATGGCCTCCACTAGTGAAGATGTAAGTGAGGTAAGCAATGTCAATTTGCATGAGCTATCTAAGGAAACTCTCGTTGATATGTTAAATGAATGCAAATCCTCTTTTGCTAAATGCAAGTCTAAAAGGAAAAGATTAGGAAAGACAATTGATGATCTTTATGCTAAAATTGATATTCTTGATCAAAATGAAAAATTGCATCTTGAGAGCATAGATTCCTTGAAAGTGCAGTTTCTTGACCTTGAACTTCAATATAATGGAGTAGAGATTGAGAATGGTGTATATCTTAAAAATATTGAAAATCTTAAGATAGAAAACCAAAAGTGCCTAGATGAGTTTGATGTTCTTAAAACTGAAAATGTAGAACTCAAACTTATTGATGATGCTAGGAGAGATGAAGTCTATGCTTATCAAAGAGAGATTGTTATGCTTAAATCTGAAAATGCCAAGATGCTTGCTCAAGTTAATGATTTATCTTCTAGGCCTGTTTTGCCAAGAAATTAAGTTGCTAGCTTATCTTGAGAAAAGGATTCCCTTCTTACTAAAGCCCTCTGTCTTAAGGCTGACCTTTTGCATGCTAGAGAAGATCTTGCTAGTCTTTCTACTACTGTTATAAATCTTAGTGATGATAATGCCAAGTTAAGATCTACTTTGCAAAGGTTTCTCTTGAGAAAGAAATCCCCCAATGATGTCCTAGAACATTCTACCAAACATGTTGGTACTAGTGGTTTGAGATATGATAGGACTGCTCCCAAAGGTAAGAAAAAGAGCAAGAATAAGGGTAAGAAGAAGAGTGTGGAACCTCCCATTTTCCATGGAGAGACTTCCAGCTCTAAGAACCCTATGATTTGTGTTCATTGTAAATGTGATGACCACTACTCCACTTATTGTCCTTACAAGCCCAAGGGGACCAACCCAAAGATATAATGGGTCCCCAAGCTAACCCCAGATCCCAAAGTTTGAGTTGGGTTCTGACATCCTTCTTTCTTGCAGGTTAAAAAGAGATGGATTGTTGATAGTGGCTGCTCTAAGTATATGACTGGAGAAATCAGCCATTTCAACAAGTTTGTGAAAAAGAAAGGAGGATTGGTAACCTTCGGAGACAACAAGAAGGGTAAGGTCATAGGTGAGGGTGATGTAGGAAATGAGCTTTGTATTAAAAATGTTTTGCTTGTTGATGGCCTACATCACAATTTAATTAGTGTTAGTCAACTTTGTGACAATGGATATCTTGTGTTGTTTACTTCTTTAGAATGCTTGCTTCTAGATTCCCTATCCTACAATGTTATATATAAGGGAACTAGAAATGGTAATCTTTATGTTATTGTTCTTGATGCTCTTAAGCCCATACTTGATAGATGCTTGGTTGTGGATAAAAATGATATTTCTCTTTGGCATCATCGGTTGGGTCATGTGAATTTGCATCAAATGAAGAAGTTGAACAAAAAGGATTTGGTTCGAGGACTTCCTAAATTGGACTTTGATAAGGATGAGGAATGACAACCTTGTACACAAGGGAAACAAACCAAATCCTCCTTCAAATACAAAGGAGTCATGAGTACCAAAAGAGTTCTTGAACTTCTTCATATTGATCTATTCAGACCAATGAGAATGCAAACGTTTCGTGGTTCCAAGTATTGTCTTATTATTGTTGATGATTTCTCTCGATATACTTGGACCTTCTTTCTCATTTCTAAAAGTGATACTCTTGATGTTTTCTCGAGCTTTTGTAAACGGGCTGAAAACGAAGCTTCTTGCTGAATTGTTTCTATCCATAGTGATCATGGGGGAGAATTTGAAAATGATCTTTTTAAGCATTTTTGTGAAAAATCTGGTTATTCGCACAATTTCTCTTCTCCTTATACGCCTCAACAAAATGGGGTTGTAGAGAGGAAGAACATGTCACTACAAGATATGGTTAGGACCATGCTTCTTGAGTATGACACTCCTAAGAAGTTTTGGGTTGAAGCTGTTAGCACGTCATGCTTTCTGCAAAACCGAGTTTTCACACATCCTTTTTTAAAGAAAACCCCCTATGAACTATGGCATGGTAGGAAGCCGTCTATAGATTTCTTTCATGTTTTCAGATGTCCTTGTTTTGTTTTAAACACGAAGGATTCTCTTGACAAGTTTGATCCGAAATCCTATAAGGCTTTCTTCCTAGGCTATAGCACTACTAGCAAGACATATAGAGTATTCAACATTGAATTGTCTAAAATTGAAGAATCTATCAATGTTAAGTTTATTGAAACTAACCATGTTGTTGGCAAGCATGTTGTTGATGATGATGTTGCAGATGATTTGATTCCCATCTTAAAAGACCTCAACATAAAAAATAAAGGTAAGCAGGTGATAGAAGAAGAAGAAGAAGAAAAGAAGGATCCCACTCCCCGCTTTGCAAAGAATCATCCCAAAGAGTTGATCATTGGCAACCCGTTTGAGAGAGTGAGGACACAAGCTGCTCACAAAAAAGAACAAGCAGATAGTGCCTTCATCTCCCAACTAGAGCCAAAGAACATCAAAGAAGCCCTTGGTGATGATGAGTTGATCCTTTCCATGCAAGAAGAGTTAGAGAAATTCGAGAAGAATCGTGTGTGGACTCTAGTGCCAAGACCAAGTGATAGAAAAATCATTGGCACCAAATGGGTCTACCGCAACAAGCTAGATGAGCAAGGAAAAGTGGTAAGAAACAAAGCAAGGTTAGTGGCACAAGGTTACAACCAGCATGAAGGTATTGACTTTGATGAAACTTATGCTCATGTTGCTAGATTAGAATCTATTCGTATGCTACTTGCCTTTGCTAGTCACAAAAATTTCTTGTTATATCAAATGGACGTTAAAAGTGCATTTTTGAATGGTACAATCGAGGAGGAAGTATTTGTTGCTCAACCTCTGGGCTTTGAAAATGACAAGTTACCCAATCATGTTTATTTGTTGCAAAAAGCTCTCTATGGACTCAAACAAGCACCTCGAGCTTGGTATGAGAAACTAAAGAACTTTTTGTTAGATAACGTGTATGTCATGGGCAAAGTTGATTCTACCTTGTTTCTAAAACACACTTCTAACCATTTTCTTATAATTCAAATATATGTTGATGGTATCATTTTTGGTGGGACTAATCTTGATCTTTGCAAGGAGTTTAGTTCTCTTATGCAGAGTGAGTTTGAAATGAGCATGATGGGTGAGTTGACCTTCTTCCTTGGCTTTCAAATCAAGCAAACAAAAGAAGGAAACTTCATCAACCAAAGCAAGTACACAAGTGAACTACTCAAGCGCTTTGGGATGGAGAACATGAAGCCGATGGATACACCGATGTCAAACACCGCCAAACTTGACAAAGATGAAGAAGGTGAAAAGGTAGATGAGAAGCTCTATAGAGGTATGATTGGATGTTTACTTTATTTAACTGCCTCTAGACCTGATATTATGTTTAGTGTTGGCTTGTGCGCTCGCTTTCAATCTAGCCCTAAGAAGTCGCATCTTATTGCTGTTAAGAGGATTTTGAGGTACTTAGCCAAAACCCAAAATTTTAGACTATGGTATCCTAAATCAAGGGATTTTATTCTTAGAGTATATAGTGATGCAGATTACGTAGGGTGTTTGGTTGATAGAAAGTGCACAAGTGGCACTTGCTTCATTCTAGGACCATGCTTAGTGTCTTGGTTCTCCAAGAAACAAAGTACAGTGGCATTATCAACTACCGAAGCTGAATACATTGCAACCAGGAGTTGTTGTGCACAGGTTCTATGGATGAAGCAAATGCTCCAAGACTTCAACATATTTTTTAATGCTTCTCCTATCTTTTGTGACAATACTAGTGCAATCAATCTATCTTACAATCCTATATTACATAGTAGAGCCAAGCATATAGAGGTTCGCCATCATTTTCTTCGTGACCACATTGCCAAGAATGATATCTATATCACACATGTGGACACAGAAAATCAGTTGGCGGATATCTTTACAAAACCTCTAGCTAGAGATCAATTTAATTTTATTCGATCTAAACTGCTTATTATTGATGTGAATGATCTTGCCATGTGATCTAGCTAGCTGTCTCTTTCCTATATGCTTGCTCATGTCTATCTTCATCTTGTTTTTCCTATATATGCTTAATTGTGCCTAAATTGCCTGTCAACATGCTTAGTTTTTGCTTGTTTTTGGGTTTTTATCGAATTTTATGTTTTATCGCTAAATAGTGCCCAATGATGAGCTAAATGTGCCTAAGTATGTTAATTATACATAATAGAATGGAAAAATGAATTTAATTGGCATGTGTATGGCAAGAATCTAAGAATGTGACTGTTAGGTCAGGTTGACCTTCGGTCGAGTTTCCACCCTAGAAAACTCGACCGATCAGGAGCCGAGAGTAGTTCTTCAGTGGACCGTTCGGTCGAGTTTACCACACTCAGAACTCGACCGATCCGCGGGCTGAGCCAACTTAAAAGTTAGGATCGGTCGACTATTTTCCCTTACAACTAGAAAATAGCTGACTGATTCCTTGCCTCTAATCCCTAAGCTCTCACACCCAGCCCTAAACCTCCTCTTCCTAACCCTAGGGCAACCTGGCAACCCCGTTCTTGACCTCCCCGGGCGCTCGTGGTGGTGTTTCTTTAGCATTTGAGGTTTGCTTTTGCTCGTGTGCACATTTTTCTTCTTGTTTTCGTTTCCATGGCTTCCCATAGATGAAAACATGCTGCTCTCGGCAATGCTCAAGCCTCTTCCTCAACTAATCGCTTGATTCCATTTGATAACACCTCTTTTGTGTCTCTTGAGGTAGTAAATCGGTACAAGGATCTTCTTCCCCGGTCTCCTTTTCCGTTTCACCCCTTGCTTGACCCAAATCGTTTTCAAGCAGTTATTAACTCTATTTCGAGGCTTCTCGTCAACCATCACCTGTTTGCCCTTGTGATCGAAAGTGACTGCTTTAACAATCACATGTCTAGCACTAAGGCAGTACACGAGTTCTACGCAAACTTGCGTTGGAACTACGATTCGCTTATCCCCCCGCCGAATACTGAAATAGTTCTTACTTCGATGATCGTCGGTCGTCGTTTCCAAATCTTCGAGGATAAATTAAACGTATTTTTTTACCGAAGACGAGGAAAATGACACTTGGCGTAAGGACTATAGATAGTACTTCGATCTTCTTGACCCGGACAGCTTTTACAAACACCATGAATTGACGCTACCAGACATTCATCAGTTTTTAAAGAAACCCGACGTGGCCTACAAGAAGAAGTCTACCCTGCCTTCCTCCTCTCTTGACCTTCAGAGGTGCATACTGGCTTTGGTGATTAACTGTAATGTCCATCCTAAGTGAAATCAAACGGACATTGCGGAAAACACCGCAATCATTATGTATTGTTTGCTAAATAATATCAGTGTCAAATGGGCTAGATATATCTTACACTACATGACCTGTTTCGACACCGGCAAGAATCCCAAAGGCACCCACCCTCCCTACCCAGCTCTAATATGTGGTATTTTCAAGTTCGCCACTGATAAATCCCTCTTTTCTGACTTCCATTACTCGATTGCTAGAAAAGGTGTTTGTATTAGTGAGACCACTCTTCAGAAGGTTGTCCCTGTGTTTTCTCCTGCCTCTGGTGCTTCTGCTTCTGCTTCTGCTTCTGCCTCTGCCTCAGCTGCCCCATCCTCCTCCACTCGTGCTCCACCTCCACAAGCACATCCTCGACCCAACCGTGCGTCCTTCCGTGCATCCAATGAAACCTCCTGGGATATATGATGCATGAACAAGCGTACAACCGACAGGTTTAGGAACACCTGCACCAAGATATGTATTCAATCATGTCTACCATGAACCTATCATGTGCTTCACCCTATCCCACCTACCAACCATACCCAGGTAGTGCTTATGCTTCTTATGCATACGAGCATTACTTCCCTGCTCCTGAGCCTTCCGCTGTCGCTCCACCGCCATTTGCTACTGGTAGTTCTGCTCCTGTCATCCTGCCACTGCCTGCTGGCCACCCTGCTAGCCACCTTGGGTGACTCTGCTCCGTCCTTCCCACAGGCCAAGGAGCTTCTTTCTCTTAGTATGTCATGGGCTGAGCAGAATGCCCGCTGGCCCGATCGTTCCTTTGGCCCTCCTGATGATGAGGAGATGCCAGACCAGGCTGAGGATGATGATGATGATGCTGAGGAAGGTGATGGCGAGGACGCTTCTGACGACGATGGTGGTGATGATGCTGGATCTGATGCTGGCACTGCTGCTCCGCCTTCAGACGGGGATGAGGACTACAACCCTGGCGAGGACGATGATACCGTAGATATCGATAGCTTATATGTTTAGGAGGTTTCTTAGATTATAGTCTAGCATGTCAATCATATACATCTTACTAGACTCTTTTGTATAAGAAACATCTTGGCACATTCTTCTGAGCTGTACTATTTTCTTATCTCTATTTTCTCACTTTATGGTTGTAGTTGTTTTCATGAGGACCTATATCTGAGTTATAATATCCTAGATATGCACTTTGGCTATTTACCCTGTCTTACCTTATGCGTTGGTGCTATGTTGAACTATATTTTGATTATGACTTGGATTGTGTGTTCTCCTCTATGGTGGTGTGCTATATGCTTTAAATTGCTTCTTACTGCCTTGCATGTATGTTTTGGTTGAGTTTTAGAGAAGACCTAGTTTTTTGCTCTTCTACACCCCCTATCTTTTTTATAATGTCAAAAGGGGGAGAGATATTTCAAGTGTTAGATCAGTCTTGAAACTCAACCATATTTCTTTCTCCTTGATAGAATATGGTTTTTGCCTGTACGATCCTTTTCTTGTTCAAATTCACTGTTCTATATGTGAACTTGCAATGGACTACACATTACATGGATATTGGTATTGCTATGTGTAGAGAAACTAACATGCAAGTTAGAGGAAGCATAGTTTGAGGGGGAGCAATTCACAACTGTTCGTATCATGAATCCCCCTAATTTACAAGGCAAATGTATAACTTTCATATCCTTTTCAATATGTTTGAGGAATGGTTTGTCATTGTCAAAAAGGGGGAGAATGTTGACCTAGAGGTTATACATTACCTATATTTTGATAATGACTTAACCATTCCACTCATATGTATCTAATATGTGTGTTTAAGATTGTTTGTAGGCATTAGGTACATGAAAAGGATCTAAAATCCAAAGCCCTAGAATGGGTCAAGTTCAAGTCAAAATAGCTACAAGTGTGTGTTTTGGGATTTCTATGTAAACGACCTTAGAACATCTATGTAATCACTTGTAATGATGAATTGACTTGTAACTTAGATGAGAAAATTGTTTGGGACAAAAATCACCAAGTGCTAATCACTTTAGATGCAAATTAGAAAATTGATTGCAGGCACTTGGTCGGTCGAGTTTCCCTGGCTTGAAACTCGACCGATCATCCTTGGTCAATTTTCTAAAGATTGCATTGGTCGAGTTGTGCTTTCACAGAACTCGACCGATCATGTAACTGACCATTTTGAGTTTAAATGGTCGGTCGAGTTTTGTTAGGACAAACTCGACCGATCATTTGAATATCGGTTTTGTCTTTTACTTGATCGGTCGAGTTACCCTTATTGAAACTCGACCGATTGTATTGTACGGAATTTGTAGAAAAAAGTGATGTGACCGTTGGTGAGTGTTTTGAGCAAAAATAGAGTTGTTTCATTGAACAAAAAATGGCTATTTTTGCATCCAAGTGTCCCACAACTTAAAAGGGCACCCTCAACTATAAATAGACCCTCTTGGAGTTCATTCCAAGCTGCTCATTCAATTGCAAACTTGGTGCTAGCATAGTTGAGAGTGTTCTAAGCCTTTTGAGCCCCTTTCTCTCTACCTTCAAGACAAATTCGTGATCTATGAGTGAGTTATGTTCCTATGTATGAGAGTTATCCCTTGTTTTATGTAAAGCTCTCCATTCCCTCTTCCTACCTCATATTCCCTTTGAAGATTGATTGAAGCTGCTTCTCCAAGTGAAAGAGAAGTTGATGCTGCTCTTCCCCGAGTGAAGGTGAAGATGGTTGCTGTTCTTCAAGAGTGAAGAAAGCCAGCTGCTCCAGATCTCCTAGTGAAGGAGAAACGTGCAAAAGCTCTCCAAGAGAAGGAGAGATGCAAGGCAAAGCTCAAGTAAGATGGGTAAATCTTGCAAGGCTGAAGACTAAAGCAAGAGTGGGCAAGTCCTTTGAAGAAGGCTGAAGACTACTTGCAAAGTGGGTAAGTCCTTGGTAAGGTAGAAGATCTTAGCTTGAGAAACTAAGTCCTTGGTTGTGTTGTTGTTGTATCTTGTAATCTTATTGTGATATATAAGAGAACCAAGTTGCAAATCCTAGAGCCTAACCAACTCTAGGTAGTGAACTGACATTGCTCCTAAGTTTAGGATGTGGAACCACTCTAAACCACCTGTCCAAGTGCTTTATATTCCTTGTCTCTTATCCTTGCTTTGAATGCTAGATTAGGACATCATATTGTTGTTTGGTTAAGTTTCTGCACTAAATATAAATTAGTGGTCTAATTGATTTTGTGAAGTGTGTGAAGCTCTATTCACCCCCCTCTAGAGCCCATTGATCCAACAGTAACCTATTCCTTTCATCATTATTCATTACTCCAACATGCTTATGTTGAGCAAGAATCCTATTGGAATCTAAAACTTCATCATTGGGGGCTGGTAATCTAGGTTGTATTGCTAGCATATGGTCCACTATACACATTATTTTAGTCCTAACCTACCCAATAGTGATATCAAAAGAAGGATTTCTTATAATTGTTGGATCATCTTGGGGGTTCTTAGGCAGTCTTTCTTCTCTCGCCTGATCCCTTGCACCTTCTGTTGGTGCAACATTGCTGCTCTCAACAACATGTTCTTTGTGTGATCCAGACATCTATAAGTTCTTTGTTACAACCCCAAATTTTGGGTTTCTTTGGTGAGAAAGGTAATTTCTCGTATTAAAGATATTTGGACAAATAATGATATAATTTTCTGTGAATAAATGGATTTCATTTAAAATAGCCTTGTTGTTTGATTTGTGGGCTTTATTGGCTATTGGGCCCAATAACTAGGAAATTCAATTAATTAATGAATAATTGAGTTGTTGAGAAAAGAGAGATGAGGTAGAAACCTCTAGAAGGCAAAGGAATGTAATCCAAGAATGAATTTTGTGCCTCTTGGGTTCCTTGGGTTCCAAGGAGTCCAAAGTTGCAAAGATAAAGCAACAAGAAAAGAAAAGACCAATAAAGTATTTCCTTGTTAATAAAGAAATTAAAAACATTGATGAAATATGGAAAATAAGTGAAAAGAGGTATAATGGAATAATCCTTGGTGGAATTTCGTATTCCAAGGATTCCTAATGATAAAAGGAATACAAATGAGGAAAATAAAAGATAAATAAAGAGAAATCCTCAAAAAGAAATATTTTAATATACATGATAATGAAGAATAATGCATTTAGATGCATCTAGAAGGATAACGAGTATCCAATAAAAAGGATTTCGAAATAATAGAAATTCTTGGGATCCAAGGAGTCCCAATGAAGAAAGAGGAAAGAGAAAATACCAATTTTGCAAAATAAAAAGATAATGTGATACATTATTAGCGAATTTGGTAAAAAGAAAGTATTTTTCTATTAAAATAAAGCTTAGTTTTGTGCCAATACATAAAAGGCAAGTACAAGGAAGATAAAGGAGGTAATTTTCGAAATCCTAAATAATTAAGAAAAAAAAGAATATCAAAGGGATGAGGGAGAGAGAGAAGATTTGCTTCCTAAATTAAGGAAAGTCGTTTCCTATTAGGAAAGGGACTTGTTCCCTCTTATATGAACGTCTTGGGACTTGGGTGCCCTCCCCTATATAAGGGGTAGAGCCCAGAGATGAGTTACAGGAGGTTCCATGAATTCCTATCTGAAAACTACTAGAGGGGGGGTGAATAGAGTTTTATAGATAATTTTAACAATTATTGAACTCAAGCAACCAACCACAAAAATATTGGACAAGGGGACAAGGATTTAGAGTGGTTCCAACTTTAGCAAATACTAAAGTTGTCAGTCCACTACCCGGTTGCTTACCCAACCGGGATTTGGAAAGAATTTAATTTTATAACCTCGCAAGGACTTTACATAAAATTACAATTCTCTCCCTAAACCCTTCAAGCAGCCTTCACCTAGAAGTAATCGCCCAACCTTGAAGCAGCCTTCACCTAGAAGTAATTGCACCACCTTGAAGCAGCCTTCCTCCCGAAGTAGCTTCCCGTTGCAATAGCCTTCTTGAAGTAGCTTCCCGTGCGATAGCCTTCTTGAAGTAGCTTGAAGTCCACCTTCTCCTCCGAGAAGAACCTTCTCCAATCCGCAGCCTCCAACCCTAGGAGTAGCAGGGAGAATACAAAGGATAAAAAAGGAACAAGAAGGAAAATAGAAATTACAACTTATCCTTTGAAGCACAAGGCTTGATTTGCCTATATCAAGTGAATCGATCTCCTAACCAATGAATGTAGAAGTGTAAGTGATGTGGTAAGGAGATGCTAGCCTATAGGACACGAAATGGAAGCAATGGTAATGAATAGCCAATGTAGGAATTGCTCTATTGCTCAAAACAGATTGCAAATGTAATTGCTTGCTCAAGTATAGCACAAGTGTAGCTTAGGTATATTTTGGTGTCCTAAGGCATGTCCTATTTATAGGAATGGCCTATGGATGCTTAAGGACGTTCTAGAAAACTTCTAGGGGCTTCTAAGTGCTTAACTAGCCGTTAGGTATAAGTTAGGTGCGTTAGTAACGGCTAGTTGCTTTATTCTGCAGTTGCTGTCAGAGACCATCTCGGTCGACAATTTGTCGACCGAGACACCTACTCGGTCGAAGTTTTGTCGACCGACAGGCTCTCTGGATCAACGTTCATTTGCAACTTCCAACTACCTTGTCAGCTGAGTCTAACGGCTACTTGGGTCATTCTCGGTCGAGAAGTTTGTTGACCGAGAGTGTCTCGGTCGAGGAATGTGGTCGACCGAGATTGACCCTGTTTCAATCTTTCAATTTAGGCACTAAGTAAATGTATGAGTGTGCATATGTGAACCTATTTGAAAGGGATGACCTATCTAAGTGTGGTGATTGGCTAGGGAAGATCTAACACTTGATTTACATGAGATCTAAGTACTTGTACATTATATGTTTGTACAATTGATTACATTGCATGACATTTACAATCATTCAAGCGTATAGTTTCCCTAGAACTTTGTCATCCACTTTATTCCTGCAACACTCAAGTAGCACGTTAGATCAACAAGAATGAAATGTTTGTCATCATCGAAACAAAGGGATTTATCATAATATCCAATTTATCCAACAATCTCCCCCTTTTTGAAGATGACAAACATTTCCTAAATATGAAATAAGGAAATATAAAGCATGTGAGTTTCATACCTGAAAGTTACCTTTTGTAGCCATTTATGTTTTGCAAGTGAGTGCTGGCCAAGATGTTATGAAACTCATTTATATTTTTGATTTTATATTCTTTCTCCCCCTTTGTCATTTCAAAAAGATATCCAAGTTGAATATTTTATTTTTCTTCTCCCCCTTAATTTTATATTATGCTCCCCCTTAAATAGATATCCTATTAGGAACATGGATTTTTGTCTAATTTATCCACAATTTGTTTCTCAATCATTTGCAAAGGATGTTAAGCCTTGAAATGATATGAGATCCTGTTAGGTTCATGGCATATGTATTGATTTCTCACCCATTTTACAAGGAATGTTAAGCCCCAAAAAAAAATGAAATGAGAATCCTTTAATCTTACAGTACATAAAGATGTCTCCAACCAAATGCAAGGGATGTTAAGCCCTGATTTGTTTAGAGAGTTCCTTTAAGAACAAGATATATCATTTTTATGGAGTACATATTTCATTTTAATCCAAGAGTAAAAATACTAAGGTATTAACAAGCTCCAAATTATTTTTACAATGTTTTTCTAAGCTTCTTAATCAATTAAACCAATTTGTTGTTATGAGCTCCCCCTTAATCTTACAATTTAAGCAGTTTGATGCTTCTAAGGTCACAAATAACTTTAAATTTTGATTTTGACCTTTATCAAAAGTATACTAAGATTAAGTGCAATAAAATGATGTCCAAATAAGCATTTTGTCAAAGCTTATTTTAGGTCGCCCTTGACTACGACCATGGCGCCCCTTGGTCAATTTTAATTTTAACCAAGAGGCAAATTCTGCAGATTTCCAAATTAAGCATTCATATGTGAAGTATAATTTCTGCAGATAGCTATAAATATCAATTTGAAGCACATTAAGATATACCTATTATAAAGACTTAATATGAGCATCATAGTGAAGTCTTTGACTTTGATTTTTCTAGAATGCATGTTTTACATTCTTTGTGAATGATGTTTCATATGCTTTGCTATGGGTACATAAATATCAAATCCTATTTCTTCTTATACTTTTATCATAAGATTCTTTAGAAACATATATTTTGAAAGCAAGATTAATATCTTAAAGTCAAGATTTTTGCTTTTGATTTCTTAGAACAAGCAAATAGATAAAAACATTAATATTTTGTTCTAAGAGGCACCGTTTGGCTTGTCATAGCAACATCTTCATCACAAACTGTGCCCAAAATTATTATCTATTATGTCAAGATGCTTTTATGCTAATGACATTTGCAATTATCTGAATCACAATGATCATTCATGATTTGTACATATGAATCAAAGCTTATTTTAAACCAATGAACCATAATGATCATGATGAAGCATGTTAAGTGATACTCAATATGAAAACATCTTCTTAAAAATGAAAGCATGATTAATATCTCAAGTCTTTTTAAAGATATCAATTTGAGAAATTTTATAACATTGTGTTCTTTGCAAGCATTTTTAAAAGTCATATCACCAATGAATTATTTTGCTTGCCTATCATCAAGAATCATGCATGCAATTATCATTATCTATTTGTGTTAACACAACATCATGCTTAATGATGAAATAGTGAAAGCATATCCATGATGTAATGATAGAACAATAGAATGATAATTTCATGAAATACAGTGATTGTAATCATTTAAACTAAATGTCATAACACATGATTTCTATAGACCAGAAGATGCTTTAAAGAAAATCATGTAAAACATTATAAAATAGGGATTTCTAAACATGATTTTCAATTTTATCTTATTTAGAGAATGATATCATTTATATTCAAAAAGATCTTCAACTTGTTATGTAAAAAACAGTCAACAAATAAATATCCACTGATCAATTAAAATATTCAGCAATTTTACTGCGGACTGAAATCAGTGACCATTTCGGTCGACGATTTCTCGACCGACTGACTGCTCGGTCGACGATTTCTCGACCGACAAGGTTTCTGTTTTATCTACAGAACTATTTATTGATTTCAAGTAAAATATAGACTATGTCTAATTCAATTATGCAATTTAAACATCAGTTTTAGTTGAGTTAAAACATATGAATATCAAGGTAACATTTAGATCAAATCTCAACTAATCATATTCAAATCTTTAAGTCTTGAGGACCTTAATTGAGATAAGTTTTCAAGTTGGAGATTTTAGTTACTTGAATCATTTTTTTATCCCTTTATGTTAAGTTGAGATAGACATAAAGATATGCAATTTAAAGTCTTCGGTCATATCTCAACTTAGTCTAATCAATTCAATTTGGGGGTTTTGGAACCCATACTAACTCAACATTCTTTTTCTTGTATGGGCATGAAAAAGAGTAATGTCCAAGACATGAGCAATAATGGCAACATATAGAATCAACCTCAAGTCTTTTTCTATGGTTTTGTTCTAGGTTGTTCTTTGGTACAAATGTATCTTGATGTGCTCGTGTCTTTCTCCAACTAGGTTGTTGATGAGATTTCCCTTTGGGCTTATAACCTAGTCCTCTTCTCCCAATTTGATGATAGGAATCATCCAATATTTTATCAAGGATTCCATTGTTGCTTAACCTACTAACTTCTTGTTGCAACTTAGCGATCTCATCCATTCTTTTCTTAATATCTAGTTTTGCTTGATCTAGATTAGATGATAAAGAATTCCTTTCTTTCACTATATTATCATAATCTAGATGTGTACACAAAACAGGTTGTTTTTGAAAATCATTTAACTTTGCAAGTAATTCAACCTTTTCTTGGGATAGAATATCATAATTTGTTTCTAGAGAAAAAAGCTTTACATCACTATTACGTAGAGATGATTTCAATGTATGATTTTCAGAAATAATGCTATCCTTTTCAAAACTAAGATCATTCAATTTAGCATATAAATCTTCTTTTTCGGATGTAAGAGCAAGAAGTCTAGCATTTAACTCATCGTTTGTTTTATTAGACTTCTTTAATTTCTTCTTGCACTCAATATACTTATTGTGTGTTTCTTCAAGACTAGAAATTAGCTCTTCTTTTGATAAATCAAGAAGACTTACCTCTTCTTCTTCTTCTTCATTGGTTGTAGCAATGAGACAATTTTTGTGGACCTCTTTCTTCTTTTCTCTCCATGGACAACCGATTGTTGTATGGTTCATTCCTAAACACCAATTGCAGCTTGTTGAAGGTTGGTCCAAGTTGCTCCTTTGCCTGTGGTTGTAGTCACCTCCACCCTTCATTCTTCAAGACCTGGTTAGGGTTCCTTGAAGCCTTGCTCCGATACCAACTGAAAAAACTACTAGAGGGGGGGTGAATAGAGTTTTATAGATAATTTTAACAATTATTGAACTCAAGCAACCAACCACAAAAATATTGGACAAGGGGACAAGGATTTAGAGTGGTTCCAACTTTAGAAAATACTAAAGTTTTCAGTCCACTACCCGGTTGCTTACCCAACCGAGATTTGGAAAGAATTTAATTTTATTACCTCGCAAGGACTTTACATAAAATTACAATTCTCTCCCTAAACCCTTCAAGCAGCCTTCACCTAGAAGTAATCGCCCAACCTTGAAGCAGCCTTCACCTAGAAGTAATTGCACCACCTTGAAGCAGCCTTCCTCCCGAAGTAGCTTCCCGTTGCAATAGCCTTCTTGAAGTAGCTTCCTGTGCGATAGCCTTCTTGAAGTAGCTTGAAGTCCACCTTCTCCTCCGAGAAGAACCTTCTCCAATCCGTAGCCTCCAACCCTAGGAGTAGCAGGGAGAATACAAAGGATAAAAAAGGAACAAGAAGGAAAATAGAAATTACAACTTATCCTTTGAAGCACAAGGCTTGATTTGCCTATATCAAGCGAATCGATCTCCTAACCAATGAATGTAGAAGTGTAAGTGATGTGGTAAGGAGATGCTAGCCTATAGGACACGAAATGGAAGCAATGGTAATGAATAGCCAATGTAGGAATTGCTCTATTGCTCAAAACATATTGCAAATGTAATTGCTTGCTCAAGTATAGCACAAGTGTAGCTTAGGTGTATTTTGGTGTCCTAAGGCATGTCCTATTTATAGGAACGGCCTATGGATTCTTAAGGACGTTCTAGAAAACTTCTAGGGGTTTCTAAGTGCTTAACTAGCCGTTAGGTATAAGTTAGGTGCGTTAGTAACGGCTAGTTGCTTTATTCTGCAGTTGCTGTCAGAGATCATCTCGGTCGACAATTTGTCGACCGAGACACCTACTCGATCGAAGTTTTGTCGACCGACAGGCTCTCTGGATCGACGTTCATTTGCAACTTCCAACTACCTTGTCAGCTGAGTCTAACAGCTACTTGGGTCATTCTCGGTCGAGAAGTTTGTCGACCGAGAGTGTCTCGGTCGAGGAATGTGGTCGACCGAGATTGACCCTATTTCAATCTTTCAATTTAGGCACTAAGTAAATGTATGAGTGTGCATATGTGAACCTATTTGAAAGGGATGACCTATCTAAGTGTGGTGATTGGCTAGGGAAGATCTAACGCTTGATTTACATGAGATCTAAGTACTTGTACATTATATGTTTGTACAATTGATTACATTGCATGACATTTACAATCATTCAAGCGTATAGTTTCCCTAGAACTTTGTCATCCACTTTATTCCTGCAACACTCAAGTAGCACGTTATATCAACAAGAATGAAATGTTTGTCATCATCGAAACAAAGGGATTTATCATAATATCCAATTTATCCAACACTATCTTCTTCTTCTCCTTCTCCGTAAACAAACCCTAAGATAAAGGAGTCATGCGGCCATGGGGCAACAAGGAACCATTAAGTAGACTGGATGGATGCGGGACGCGCCCCAGACAACCGAGAAGTGATTGGTCACCATCGTCTTACTCCCATCCTCACATAGTGCTTGCTGGAGGGCTGTAACCCCGCCAAAAGCACGGGCTTAGCATGCATGAGACTGGCCGTCTCGGCCACAAGTTGAGGCCTGGTCGTCTGCGGTAGGGGGTGGCAGAGGTAGGGAGGAGATTTCCGGCGAGGTTTGAGCTTTGATGCGGTGGGAGCCAGCCCACGAATCACTGCAGGTTGACAGCCGTAGGTGGAAATCGCAAGGAAGAAGAAGGACATGGCGCTTAGACAAAAAGGCCCCTTCAAGGCTTGAAGAGCCGGGGCAACACACGGGGGTAGTTCCGTAATTTGGTTATGTCTTAAACAAGCCGGACTACGCTGCATGGATCGAGCGACGTGGCGCGCTCCGATTGGCCAGAGTAAGTGATTTAATGCAAAAATTGTATCTAAATATTGGTAGCTCCGATGAGATCATGCAAAATATGAAAATTGCTCAGAAAATCGAGAGAAATCTAAATAAAATATATTTAAAGCCTAATTCTGATTTCAATTTGAAAAGTAATGGAGGTTATTAGCTTTAGATGTAATACTATTTAAAGAACCCTATTTTGATATGATTAAAGTGATTAGTAGGGTTTAATAGATGATTAAAGTGGATATTGGCCTATTAATGATAAAAGGGACATTAAGAAGAAAAAGGATGAACTTTGCATATAATTAGTTAATTTAGAGTTTCATATGCATGAATATACTTAATGGGCCTTGAAACCCTAATGCTGACTAACTCGATTATTAATGGCTTTAATTGATTAATTTCATGATTAAAGTTGGAATATGATGAATCTAAGCTATTTCGAGCATTCAATTTGTGGATAAATACCCTAAATGTAGTAATTAGGGTTTTCTCATGAATAAAAGATGGAACTAATAACAAATCGAGTTCATATGTGATTTGGACCATAATGAACTATGAATTGATGATAAATGCGTATAATGATCTTGTCATGGATTAAAGGGATAAAAATAGTAGCTTTAATGTAAAAGAGGCTTAATGAACTTAATTAATGGTTAATTCTGCCTTTAATCTGAAATTGAGGATTAGATGTGGAAGTAATTAGGGTTGGTGATCAATTGCGTTAAATTAGGGTTTAAATAGTAAAAGATGAAGGGAAACCCTAATTGCAATAGAAACCCTAAAAGTGAAACCCTAGGAAGCGAGCTAGGTTTAATGGATCTGGATGACATGAATAATAAAAAGGGAATTACGTGATTATTTTAGGATCTTGTTGAAAATGCTTGCTTGCTTGGATTCTTATTTGCATGGATATTTCTGTTCAAATCGTCAGATCAGGTATGTGGTTAATTATGAATAACCGCCTTATTTCTCGAGGATTTTCCGGATGGTTAATCGCATTGAATGCAAATTATCTGTTTGGATGTTCATACTTGCAAATCATAAAGTCACTATGATTATCACATTAAAAAAATAGAAGTATGTATTCTCGCACCTACATGCCACCCTGATGGATGATGCCAAAGGTCAGGCCCAGATGGGTAGACTAATGGACACCTTGAGTGGTGACCCCAGGCACCAAGCTCGGGAATGAGAAGGTGGCCTATGATATTGCATGTCTAGTGGGCACCATGAGTGGTGACCCCCAGGCACCAAGCTCGGGATTGAGAAGGTGGCCTTAAGTCATTGGCAAAGAAAACCCTAAGGTGGGTATGCCAGGGTTAGGGCAAAAGCGGTGGAGAATGTCATACTGAAAAGTGTAAATTGGCTTGTTAATTAATTTGATTGTGATTATTAAATTGTTAGCCATATTTGCAAGTTTTTGGTTGTTCCCACATACCAGTATATTTCGATATACTGATCGATGTTTTGTTTGTCGGTGTTTTAGGAACAACAATTGAAAGAACAAACAGTAAAGTGACACATCGTGAAAATAAGAAATAAAGTGCAAGGAGGATTAGATAGAATAATTCAAGACCTGGATAGATAGATTTCCAAAGTTTTCAAAGGTAAGTAAAGTTTTAATTTTATACCAAATTCCAGTTAGTTAGTAGAATTTCATAAATATTATTGATTATTTGTCGAACCTTTGATTCTGTTAATTGAATAACGGCTCTGACCTTCGGGTCTCCCTTAATTGGGGGTTACCGGGAGACGGGGTCGTTACAATTGGTATCAGAGCATAGGTTCCTCAATTAATCTTTAATAATTATTAAATTTTACAAATTTTGTAGAACCCAAGGGAGCTATTAGAGGATTGTACGAAAGACTGAGGTGACTAGAAAAGGATCACATCCGGGGGCTGGCAATATTTTCCTCCGCACCTCTAATCAGAATACGAGGACTCCCGGATTGTGTGACTGCCTGGCCGATGTCTTAGAATATGACTTGAAATAATATACCTTTAGGACTCTCTCATCTTGTTCATCCCTTCTCAACTCAAATTCTATTAAGGAACTTAAGGATTAGGGTTTTCTCTCTTCTCCTCACCCTCTTTAGGTATGGGTAAAGTTAATAAGGTCTAAGGAATCCTCCACCAAATTAATGAAAAGCATGTAAATAAGATGTCATGGACATAAGCTTAATAGATTAAGCGCAAACTAAAGAATAGATACATGCTTAGGTCGTATGACATAAGTTGTCATTTCCCTCAGGAGAGACCTAAGGCTAGACCTTCTTGTCAGGAGGATGAGTAGAGAAAGTGAGTCTTGGAGGTAGAGATCTCCATTAAAGTAGAGACCTAGCACATCCTTTAATGATGATGTTAACCCTAACCCTAAGTGGAGGTTAGCGAGAGAGATGACATGACGAGTTAGATGACATGGTTGACTGGGTGTTTGGATAGATATGCCTTTGGATTTCCATACGAGCCATGAGAGGTTGGATGACCTAGCACCTTTGGCAACCCGGGAAAGGGGTGTGCATGATAGAGTGAAGGATAGCTCTTTCATGGATGGGGTTAGTGAAGAACCTATAGAAACCCTATGGCTTATGCAAGTAGGGGATAGCATGCACCCAGAGTACATCAGTGGTATGGTAGTAGGTTGAAACCCTGGCCAAAAGGGCATGATGGATGGCTTATGAGATAAGCATATGGATAATCTAGAGCCAAACATGAGTTGAGCATAGGCTTCACCCACATAGGGGTATGCTTGTGAGCATGAGCCTTCATGGTGAGAGGACCTCTAGTAGTATGGTTGGATGTGAAGTTAGCTTTAGAGAAAGAGTAAGAAGGAACCAAGCAAGAAGGTTGGAAACCTAAAACCTCAAGATGTGAGGAACAATGGGGAGTCGAGAATGATACGACCTAAGTGGATGGTAGTGGTTGCCTCATGCATGATCTCTGGAGGCTGATGATATCTTGGTTTCCTTTAGAGGGACCAAACCCTAGAGAGAGGATGATGCTTCTAGAACCTATGTGCCTATGATATAGGAGTTTACCTACTGAGATGAGACAAAGAGTGCCTTAGACCCTGAGGAGGTTCAAGTAACCAGTTGTGGGGCTTTATACCTAGTTGGTTGTCTTTGAGGAGGACTCACTACTGAGGTGTTTCTCATATAAAAGGATCATGGGAGTACATGGCATACCTTGGACATGCTTGATTCGTGGTTAAGAGGTTGAGCATGTAGTTGGATATCCAAAAGTAAACCTAGGGTTCCTAGCCGAAGAGGGGAAGCAGTGTACTCAATGCTCATGATGAGATTTGAGTTTCTATAGTTTCGAGCATGGTACTTCTCATGTGTAGAGGTAAAAGAAACCCCTTAAGTTAAGGGTATGTTTGATGAACCCCCCCTCACAACTAAGTTGATCTAATGTCGAGTAAAGAGAACAAGTATGACCTAGTATGGTTTAATAGGTGGTCTTCTTGTGCTTTAGTAGCTGCTAGGTTAGGCATGCTCATGCCAAGGTAAACCCTAGGGACGGTTGTGACCTTGTTGTCAAAAGTTGTAGTTTCCTCCCATCCTGGGAGAGGGACCCTTTTATAGGGTGTATGCCAGTTTTGTTGAGGTTTCAAAGGATCTTGAGAAACTAAGTGAAGAGTACATGGTATGAGAATGAACCTGTTGACCCATAGATATCCATCTCTGAGTGCATGAGGATGTGTTACCATGGAGGTAATCGGTATGGGGCCTGACCCAGGTAGGCAGGTTGCCATGACCCCTATGAAGGGATGAAAGTCAATCATGAATGCAGAGAGAGATGATGAAGGATTGGGTAAGGTTCTAAGTTGAACATGTACTATGTTAGAATCCTAAGTCCATCCTAGGGTCAGGTAGGGATAAGACCGATGGAAGAAGGAGTTGCCTAATTCCCTAGTTGCACATGACCATAGGGTCGGGAGGTAACAACTATCATTGTCTGAGGGCCATGGGTTAGGAGATTGATCACCTTCATAAACTCATGGGACCCTAAGGGCAGATAAGTAGGGCACTCTCTGATGCATGAGGGAAGAAGGATGACCCCAAAAGTGCCGACACCCTATAGACCCATAGGGGATGACCAAGGATTGTGTAGTAACCCAAGTAGGTTTGAGACCGGTTTTCCATGGAAGTAATGTAGATATCAAGGTGATGGCACATTTCAACATAGAATTGAAGGTGTACTGGTAACGTGGGTTGTACCATCTCTACTCTTGGAATAGGAAGAACTCTGTATTTGGACGACCACCAAATGCTTATTTCTTCTTGTTATGGGAGTGAGAGATAGGACAGTACACATGCCATACACCAAGGGTAAAGATGACGTGAGTTGGAACAAGGAATGAGGACAGAGATGATAATGTGCATAATGTGCCCTTGTGGGGCAAATGATACAGGGATGGTTTACAAACACTAAGAGTATTAAGGAAATCATCTTGTGAGGATGTTTTATCTTGAACTAGGTGTTTTTTTTTTCAAGTGTTACAAGGAATCACAAGGTGGAGTCTGACAACTAAGAGGATGAGCTCAGAGTGTTCTTGATGAAGATAGACTTAAAGTTTGAGATGAGATGATAAGTAGAATACATGGAGGTGTATGTCTTCAACATTACCTAACACCTAAGGATAAGAAGTGGTAATGAATGCTCTGGTTGAGATATAGCTGCCTAGTTAGCTGGAAGCTAGAAGAAGTTGAGGTTGTTCGACTAACCCTATGTTTGAAAAGAGGATGTGTTTTGGCTAACACATAGATGTAACAAGATATGTTGAGCAAGTTAATGGTTGTTTGGTTAGCCAGTTTAGTCCTTGATGTAGTTAAAGGATGGTTGTAGAACCTCAGATACACTTCCTTGGATAGGAAGGTAATGAAACCCTTTTGAGAGTGGTTTAGGGTTTTTGAGGTATCAAGCTTGAGGAATCATAACAATACAAGAGGTTATGATATACCTTAGTACCACAAAGATAGTAAGTAATGGTAGCACTCTGGATGCTTAAAACAAAGTTGCATGTAGCTTGTGGCCATGCAAGCCAGGAGGTGAAGGACGAACACCAGTAACCCAGTGTATCGATATAGATGATAAAAGAGTTCCTGAGAGGGAATGGGAGTTCATCACTATGAATGTTGTGGTAAGTCTCCCTTTGACCCAGAAGGTCAAGATGCAATATGGGTTATGGTAGATCGCCTTGCCTAGATAACATAAGAAAGAAAGGAATATTGTCAAGAGATAGATTATGTTGAACTACATAAGAGAGAGAGAGATGGTTCAACTACACCATGATGCAAGTTCAAAAGTTCTTGGGTATGACCAAGGTTCACTTCCATGAGGTGGAAGTGGATACATGAAGAACTTGATGATAGTACAGTTTATCACCCCATACTAATGGACAGTATGATCCAGACTAGAGGGTCTGATGAGAGCATGTGTGCTCATTTAGGGTGATACATAGAGACAGTTCTTAAGATGTGATGTTACCCACCATAGCCTTTATCGGGATGCAAGAAGTCTTATAGAGAGGTTATGTTGGTCACCACTTCACTAAGACGCTGTTGGTGAAGGAGGCCTCGTGAAGGTCAGAAAAAGAACCACAATGTGTGCAGATGAAGTCACTTTGATCGTGCAATGGCTGAGAGAGGGCCCAATGGTGACATGAGTCATTATCTGATGCAAAGCAGACTGACATGCAGTTCACTGTGGGAGAATATGTGATGTGAAAATCTGACCCCTCTAAGCTACATCTGAGAAAGATGAGTCCCCGATATATGAGATGGATTGGTGGAGCTGGTTATGTTTAGCCTTACCCCTCAGGATAAAATGATGTGTTGCATGAGTTCGATCTAGAGCACTATGTGAGGTACCCATGCCAGGTGTTGTGCCCTGAACCTATTCAACTTTTGAAAGGCTGAAAAGTCCTGAGTCACCTAGGAGGATACAATATACCAAGGTAAGAAAGAACTCAAATGGAAGAAAATGAGATAATGAAGGTTCTTGGGAAACACCATGGAAAGGGTGAAGCCACATGGGAGCCCTGATGGACATAAGAAGACTTATCATGTTTGTTTGTTTGCTTGATGGAATTTTGAGGGCAAAATTCTCATAAGAGGGGAAGGATGTTACAACCCCAAATTTTGGGTTTCTTTGGTGAGAAAGGTAATTTCTCGTATTAAAGATATTTGGATAAATAATGATATAATTTGTTGTGAATAAATGGATTTCGTTTAAAATAGCCTTTTTGTTTGATTTGTGGGCTTTATTGGCTATTGGGCCCAATAACAAGGAAATTCAATTAATTAATGAATAATTGAGTTGTTGAGAAAAGAGAGATGAGGTAGAAACCTCTAGAAGGCAAAGGAATGTAATCCAAGAATGAATTTCGTGCCTCTTGGGTTCCTTGGGTTCCAAGGAGTCCAAAGTTGCAAAGATAAAGCAACAAGAAAAGAAAAGACCAATAAAGTATTTCCTTGTTAATAAAGAAATTAAAAACATTGATGAAATATGGAAAATAAGTGAAAAGAGGTATAATGGAATAATCCTTGCTGGAATTTCGTATTCCAAGGATTCCTAATGATAAAAGGAATACAAATGAGGAAAATAAAAGAGAAATCCTCAAAAAGAAATATTTTAATACACATGATAATGAAGAATAATGCATTTAGATGCATCTAGAAGGATAATGAGTATCCAATAAAAAGGATTTCGATATAATAGAGTTTCTTGGGATCCAATGAGTCCCAATGAAGAAAGAGGAAAGAGAAAATACCAATTTTGCAAAATAAAAAGATAATGTGATACATTATTAGCAAATTTGGTAAAAATAAAGTATTTTTCTATTAAAAGAAAGCTTAATTTCGTGCCAATACATAAAAGGCAAGTACAAGGAAGATAAAGGAGGTAATTTTTGAAATCCTAAATAATTAAGAAAAAAACGAATATCAAAGGGATGAGGGAGAGAGAGAAGATTTGCTTCCTAAATTAAGGAAAGTCATTTCCTATTAGGAAAGGGACTTGTTCCCTCTTATATGAACGTCTTGGGACTTGGGTGCCCTCCCCTATATAAGGGGTAGAGCCCAGAGACAAGTTACAGGAGGTTCCACGAATTCCTATCTTCTTCTTCTCCTTCTCCGTAAACAAACCCTAAGATAAAGGAGTCATGCGGCCATGGGGCAACAAGGAATCATTAAGTAGACTGGATGGATGTGGTACGCGCCCCAGACAACCGAGAAGTGATTGGTCACCATCTACTCCCATCCTCACATAGCGCCTACTGGAGGGATGTAACCCCACCAAAAGCACGGGCTTGGCATGCATGAGACTGGTCGTCTCGGCCACAAGTTGAGGCCTGGTCGTCTGCGGTAGGGGGTGGCGGAGGCAGGGAGGAGATTTCCGGCGAGGTTCGAGCTTTGATGCGGTGAGAGCCAGCCTGCGAATCACTGCAACTCGGCGGCCGTAGGTGGAAATCGCAAGGAAGAAGAAGAACATGGCGCTTGGACAAAAAGGCCCCTCCAAGGCTTGAAGAGTCGGGGCAGCACGCGGGGGTAATTATGTAATTTGGTTATGTCTTAAACCAGCCGGACTACGCTGCATGGATCGAGTGACGTGGCATGCTCTAATTGGCCAGAGTAAGTGATTTATTGCAAAAATTGTATCTAAATATTGGTAGCTCCGATGAGATCATGCAAAATTTGAAAATTGCTCAGAAAATCGAGAGGAATCTAAATAAAATATATTTAAAGCCTAATTCTGATTTCAATTCGAAAAGTAATGGAGGTTATTAGCTTTAGATGTAATACTGTTTAAAGAACCCTATTTTGATATGATTATAAGTGATTAGTAGGGTTTAATAGATGATTAAAGTGGATATTAGCCTGTTAATGATAAAAGGGACATTAAAAAGAAAAATGATGAACTTTGCATATAATTAGTTAATTTAGAGTTTCATATGCATGACTATACTTAATGGGCCTTGAAACCCTAATGCTGACTAATTCGACTATTAATGGCTTTAATTGATTAATATCATGATTAAAGTTGGAATATGCTGAATCTAAGCTATTTCGAGCATTAAAGTTCCTAATTTGATTGTGATTATTAAATTGTTAGCCATATTTGCAAGTTTTTGGTTGTTCCCACATACCAGTATATTTTGATATACTGATCAACATTTTCTTTGTTAGCGTTTTAAGAACAACAATTGAAAGAACAAACAGTAAAGTGACACATCGTGGAAATAAGAAATAAAGTGCAAGGAGGATTAGATAGAATAATTCAAGGCCTGGATAGATAGAGTTTCAAAGTTTTCAAAGGTAAGTAAAGTTCTAATTTTATACCAAATTCCAGTTAGTTAGTAGAATTTCATAATTATTATTGATTATTTGTCGAACCTTTGATCCTGTTAATTGAATAACGGCTCTGACCTTCAGGTCTCCCTTAATTGGGGATTACCGGAAGATGGGGTCGTTACATTCTTCTTCTCCTATAAGAGTAGAAGACACTATCAGATAAACTGGAAGACACTAGAACATACTCAACAACCTTAGTCCTATGTCTCTATAGACTCAGCGAACCTAGAGCTCTGATACCACTAAATTGTGACACACCGTCTGAACAAACCGTCATAACTAAGCGGAAGCGATCATTAGTAGCGGATTAACAAAAATCACTAAAAAATTTAAACCTTTTTTGCAAAGAGATCCAATTCTAGTAAACTCTTATAACAAGAACCAAAATATTATATATACATTTTGGTTCACAAGTACATACCATGTACTATCCTTTCTCGAGGATTACAAGCATCAACTGCCCTGTTAAAATGATATACATGCAGCGTAAGAACCTCGAGACATCAAGACAAAATCTTAGATCGATTCATTAAAAGCACTATCTACTGACTCTGAGAACCTGAGGGTACAGAGACGACACATAGGACTCTCTACACAAAATATGACAGTCAGTTCCTCCACCTGGAATATCAGTGATGTCCCTGTTGCTGCTGCTGCTGCTCTTCCCCTGCTATGGAATTTTTGCCTCTTCTTCTGTGTTTACCTTAAAAAGTTGGATCCCACGGGGGTGAGAAAATTGTCCCAGTGAGAGATATAACTCTCTGCCAGAAACATTATTATTGCAGATAAACAGTGATAAACTGAGCAGGGGTTCTTTTATATTAACAACATTATTAATCATTGTATGAACAAAATAAGATAATTTTCTTTCTTATGGAGAACATTGCATCTACCCATGGTAGATTATAAATCATCTATCTGCTTTGCAAGGAATGTAAGAAAACATAAATATATCATCTATCAGCTAAAGATCCATAAAAGAAATGTAACATCAGCCAATGATTTGCGTATTCAATTCTTAAGCAAACATGCTATACGGATGATTACATTTTACAATCACACTTATGCCCTGAGGAGATGAGGTATACTGCTCATACTCCAACTGACCATTGTGAAGTCGAAATCAGTGCCATACAAGGTCAATGGAAGAGTCGGCTGCCATGACCTCCCTTATCTCGGTCAGTACGAGATTCAATGCAAGATATCTTGTGTCTCTGCTAAATAGCTTTCCAGGGTATACTGACAACTTTGCTATAGAGTTACAGTGGGGGCTGTACTCTCTTCACAATCGAGAGATTTCATGTTTATCTCACATCGATCTGGCATTAATATTATTGAGAGATTTGTGATACATCCATCCCGTGATCGGGGGATTAGTGATACATACACCCCGACATATATAATGAAGGATTGAGAGATCTAACGTTTATCTCACATCAATTCCTCCATTAAGGCGTAAGGATATTTTCTCCTATCACCCCTGCATATTCAAAAATATGCATTCCGGGTTATGCCACGGAGCAACCCATTTCACCATCCAGCAAATTCTGACACTGATGGTTATATGGCTAGGGCACTACATGATAAGGCTCCACTTGATTAATTAAGTGCATTACGGTATTCTTTTAGCATCAGTCAAGTTCTCAAACATTATTATGACAAATGCTACAAATAAAAGTATAATTCATCTATCAAGTACTTTTCAAAACTTTATAAAACATTGGGATCTTAGTCCCTTGTCACATCATGGGTATTTCTCATCCCTTAACATCTCATCATCATGATTATGGAATACGGGTATTCAAACCCTCAGTTCATCAAAGAACACTTGTTACCACTTACCAGGTAACTAATACCTTCAGGTCATCTGACCAAGGTAAACATGATACTTACTACACACACATCTCACATGGCTTTCAAAGCCCATTTAGTCTCTTGTTACCTCTTACTAGGCAACAATACATATAATGGCTCACAAGGCCCATAAATCATTTAAATAATTAACACATCATAGCTCATACCTGGCTATGCTCATCATCTCATGATTACCTGCATGATCATTACATAACAGGTATATCAATTACATATCAACACTATGGAATGTAAGAGTAGCATCACTATTCCCTTATTTAGGGTTAGGATTTTTCTTACATATCATCATCATTCGTTAAATTTAGGGTTTTCTATAATTAACCATTTAGGTTATCAAGATCATATTATTAATGATCAAGCCCTAATTCATTACTCCACACAGCTAGGAGCCAACATTGATAACATAAGTATTTAATCATGCTTATTTATTCTCATCACTTATCATTAAATGAATTATCAACACAAGATATAAGTTCCTCTCTCAACTTTACCAGAATATGATTACATCATACTTTATTGATTTGGCTTAACCTTTTTCATAAGGCATGTTAGTCTACACTTATCAAAGTGCATTACATCTCAATGTAACAATTGACATGACACACTTCATGTGTTACTCATCCAAGTATATTGGATTTAGAATGCATCAAGGTGTATCAATCTTGAGGTGCTGGATGTGATACCTATCATGTCTTGATGTATCACTTCTCTCATCACCTTTATCTTAAGTTCATCAATTTATCTTGTATTAGGGTATCTCCCATCCTAATACTTCATGCACCAGCTCATCACATTTATCCTGTAATGTATTGGTCACATGTCACTTATTTGAAATATGCAACCATTGTCAATGATATGGACTCATCTCGAGTTAAGGTATTATTGATATAAGGTCATCCATTAACAACCACCTTAGGTGTTTCACTTATCAATATATTAGTCACTAATCCATTATTAAGGATAGGGTTTCCCATCTTTACCAATTAGGGTTTCACATAACATCACCCTGCATTAGAATTTCACATATCATCATCCTATATTAGGGTTGCACATAGCATTACCTAAAATTAGGGTTTCTTAACTCATAACCCAAAGTTAGGGTTATGGTTTATCATATTGCCCAAGATTAGGGTTCCATGTATTATAACCCAAAATTAGGGTTTTACATATCTTCACCCTATATTAGGGTAAGGTTTCATATAGCATCATAGCATCACTCTGGATTAGAGTCTCTCATCACATTACCATATTAGGGTTTCACATGGCATCACCTTGGATTAGGGTTTCTCATGGCATCACCCTGGATCAGGATTTCACATCACATCATTGCATTAGGGTTTCTCATGGCATCATCCTTGATTAGGGTTTCACATGTCATCACCCTTGATTAGGGTTTCACATGTCATTATCTTGAATTAAGGTTCATTATAACCTTTTCCCCAAATTAAGGTTTTTTCATTATATTACCCTGAATTGGGATTTCTCATATCATTGCCCTAGATTATGGTTACACTATTACCCTAGATTAGGGTTACACCTAGCATTACCCTATATTAGGGTTAGAGCTCATCAACCTTCTCGATTAGGGTTTCATGATCTCTTTATCAAGGATCATACCCTAATTACATATTTTATTCATATTGAATTTGTCGAGGCTTATCCGCTAAATGATTATTATACATGTATGAATTCCTCTCTCTCTTATTCTCTATAGGATGTGGACTAATTTTAAACTTGATTAGATTAGGTCAACCCCTCATTTAAATGCACACATTTAGGGTTAACATAGTGTGTTGAAATATTGCTTCCATAAGCATCAAAGGTTAACCCCTCAAATGGTACTAATCACCCTAGTACCTTAAAGGTACAACCATTGTAATTACCTTTGCTAAACATCATTAACAAACATATGATTAGTTGATCTTTCATAGCTATTAGTCTATTAGATCTCCAAATGGTTTTAACACTTTTGAACCTTCAAACGGTTTTGACCTCCTTGACCTTCAAACGGTCTTGGAGCCACTTAACCTTCAAACGGTCTTGAAGACCGTTTGACCTTAAACGGTCTTGGTTCAATTGTAACTCAAATCAACCCATTCGATATTGAGACTAAATCAACCCATTCGGTCTTGAAACCGAATCAATCCATTCAGTCTTGAAACTGAATCTTCCATTCGATCTTGAGACTAATTTCATCCATTCGGTCTTGAAACTGAATCAACCATTCGATCTTCAGACTGATTTCATCCATTCGGTCTTGAAACCAAATTGACCATTCGATCTTGAGACTGATTTCAGCCATTCCTTCTTGAAACTGAATCAACCATTCGATCTTGAGGCTGATTTCATCCATTCGGTTTTGAAACCGAATCAACCATTTGATCTTGAGACCGATTTCATCCATTCGGTCTTGAAACCGAATCAACCATTTGATCTTGAGACCGATTTCATCCATTCGGTCTTGAAACCAAGTCAACCATTTGATCTTGAAACTAATTTCATCCATTCGGTCTTGAAACTGAATTAACCACTCGATCTTGAAACTAATTTCATCCATTCGGTCTTGAAACTGAATGCTCGTCAATTGTTTTGAAACCGAATCATCCATCAATTGAGCTATTAAGAGTACATCAGATTGTAGCCCTTGGATCTTCAACCATCCACCACAATCAACCATTGATCTCCAAATGCTCTTGAGACCGTTTGGGTCAAACAACCTTGAAATCAATTTCCTCAACTAGTGTTTCAATCAATTCAATCGATTAGGGCTTGCAATTGGTGGATTCTCCATAATTGGGACTATTATAAATAATTTAATTAGAACCATTGGATCAACATCCAACTATCTCAGCATTTTACCTTCAAACGGTTTGGGACCACTTGATCCCAAACGGTCTTGAGACCGTTTGGTCTCAATTGGTCTTGAGACCGATTGGACTCAATTATGAAATCGTTTGCACAAGATATTATTGAGGTGTGTACTTAAGACGACATCATCATCTTCAAGATTCATACCTTCAAAAATTTCAGGGATTCTTGTGGTGATTTCAATAATCAATCAAAAAGAATTTCGAGAATGAAGAAAGATTCAAGATATGTAAGAGTAAGGAAATCAATAATAACATTTAAGGGATCAAGTTATATAACCCTCCTTCAAAGTTGAAACCAATATTCAAGATTCACGTTTATAATGGTGAAAGAAGCTTTCTTAACCTCCCAAGGTCCGTCCTCAATCCTTTGAGTGAAAAGAATTGGCTAGGGTTGAAGATTGAATGGAGAAAAGAAGAAATCAAGCATTGATTTACGATTTCCACCATGAAATCAAGGTTGAAGATGATTAAGGAGCTTACCTACAGGTTGGGGCACATACGCCTGTTGCTCCTAAGCTCCCTTTTGCATGGCCAAAGCAAGGAAAGACAAAGGGATCGAAAATGCCTTTCATGTGGGTTGAAAATGGGATGTATATAAGTGAATTTCAATGAGAGAGAAAGTGATAATTAATTCCTTCAAATCCCCAAAATTGGCGCCACATACTCCCCTCAATCCTTTACATACGAATCCATCTCCCCCAACTTGTAATTCTTCTTCATTATCCATGAATTAAAGAAAACAAATTAATCACCTTAACCATTATAATAATAATATCCAAAATTGAGTGGATATTACTTTTTAGTTAACTAATGTGAGTGGGCTCTCCACGCACTTTAGATATTTCGTGGCTTTTGCAAGGCAAAAGGACGTTCACACTTATACAAATTCAACCATCTCATTTTTGGTTGAAGGGCACTTCAATTAATATATTTATTTTTGCATTAAATTAAATTAGGGTTTCAATTATGCTTAAATCTAGATTATTTTAATATCAAGATTCTCACTTCTCCAAAGTGATTCAAATGAGACGCCCCTCTGATTTTCTTGTCTCTAATTTGATACTGAGAAATATTAGGGACTCTCTATAAGTGGTATTTTGCATGTTGAACCCTAGGTTTTGGGTAAATTGCACATTACACCAAAACTAGGATTTTAATGCACAAACATTGCTCAATAAGCTCTTTCTTGGTGCTCAGGCTACCACAAGCCATACATCTGCATCATTTTAATTCTTATGATGCTTCAACACTTGAGGAACATTTTACCATGTAACATTTGCAAGTTAACCCCTCAACTTGGGTAATTTGCACTTTAGTCCAAAATAAGTAAACCATTGTTTCAACATTATTTAAAAAGGACTAAAATTGAAACATAAGTTCCTCTTGAGTCTGAATTACTTTTCAAAAGATAAGAGAAAGCATATAATTATCTTTCTTAAACAAAACATCTAGGGTTAAAGCATAACCCAGGCCAGGGATGTTACAAATTATAAACCCTTATCAAGGATTTCGTCCCCGAAATCCCAGGTAAAGGGAGACAAATGTTATTTATTCATCATATCATCAGGTCTTCACATTAAATCTTAATGTCATGAAGATGTCATAGAACTTTAATTAATACAAAGTTCTTCCACCCAAGGTTATCATAGAATCGGTTAAATAGGACACATACTCCACTGTCCTTTTCATTATTGACTGTAGAGTCAATTATGTGTCAGCTATTACTTTTCTTAGTTAGAGAAACATTATACATACCTTATTTAACTCAGGTGTCAAACCTCACTGATTTGTCACTTTTCTCAACTTACAACTTTATGTGACATGATTCTTGATTATTGGGAGTCTCCCATACTCCTCACTTAGTTTAGTATTTCACTTTCAAAGAAAGACCAGAGTTATGTTCTGTCACCCTCTTAAGACTACAAGTATCATCATACGTCTGTTGTGCCATCCAATCTACTAACACAACACTAAACTTTCTTACTGCTTGTACCAACTATCTCATTAGTTGTACATACTCTTTTCATAAGGGGAGGTTACCTATCAATTAGTGCATCCTTATCGATGTTATGTTTATGCGGAGCATAAACCCCTAACATGTGATGTTCATACTATTTTATGTAACTAGACTGGTTTCACAGTTGGCCAGTCCAGGTAACCAACATAAGTTATCAAATTAGGAGTTATGCTTTTACTTTTTCAAACCACCTGATATTTCTTAGATACCAGAATTCTTTACTTTGGTATCCATCACATGTGTTACAAAAAACATCACATCCTCATCATTTCCATTTCTCTGTTGTTATTACCAAAGTTACACATATAAAGGGATTTTTCTTTCATATTTGGAACATTATTTGTTACACATATCTTTATCTTGGAACCAAAGTCCAAGGTTATTTGATACTTTTCTAAGTATCCAACATTGGATTATTTCTAATCCATGCACATCAAGTGTCATAGTACTCACTTGATTGGCACGTTCCAAAAAGAAGAGAACACAAAGAAACATATTCCTCTTATCACCCCATCATCACCCAGGGTTTCTTATCAAAGAGAAGGGATTATCATCTCCTCTAATTATAATATGAATCTTTCAACTGTTCATGAATTGTTTACTCTTGTTTCATCCTAGGTTCCTTTCCATCAGCATAGGAATTATAAGGATGATTACATGTCATTATTCCTTTCTTTGTTGTTGTCTAACATGTTCATGAACATTTCATGGTTTTATCACATTCCCCATTTCCACATCATGGGAAAAGATCTTTACTATTCACATAGACTTTATCAAACATGGATCATCTCCCTTGTTCTTATTATCTTATCATGAGGATTATACTTTTTACTTCATCATACACATAGACTGATCTGAGATCACCTCAGATTCCATTTTAATACACTTAGGATGTTATACACATGTCCATACCATCTTTACAGTTTCATTATACTCACTAGATTGTTTCAGAATGACTACTTGATCAGAGTAATCAGAAAGATAACAATCTAAGAGTTCCATACTTGTCCTATCTCCAATAATTATATACATGAATAGGGTATACAAGTACTGAGATTAGGTAGTATGCACTTTATTTACTATCATGTTACTTACTTTTCATATCATTAAAAACACAAGATTTAACATTCCTGGATTTTCCCCAGGCATTACTTCTATATCTCATCCTTTTTCACACAGATAAGAGAAATTATAAAGCATTTAAATGAATAATGAGTAAAATGTAAGTTCTCATCTTCTTTGTGTCCTTATAGGACTAGTCAAAGGAAACTCAATAACAACTGCTTTCTTATGGTTAACACATAAAATTATGAAATGACATATCAGAATGATACTATTTCATCTGACCTGTCTCATCTCGCAGTTTATTTGCTGTCTCAGGATGATTCTTTTCATAGAATCTTGCATGGGACGTCTGTCCACGTCCTCAAGTGCCACTATAAAATTGTTTCCCCTGATGACCTTGATGTCTCTGCCTTGGTGGTTGGGTTACCATTGTGTTTCCAACTGGACAATCTCTTACTAGATGTCCTACCTGTCAACACTGGTAACAGGTTCTAAGCTCTTGATATGGTCTAAAAGGTCCTTTACCCTTTCTGGGTAGCCCTTTCCCTAGTGTACTAGACCTTGGTTGTATCGGGGGTACCAAAGACCTCCCCTTTTTGGAACTACTAGCCTCTGATCCCAAGTTTGGATAGGCCTTTTCTTAATTCTTTCCTCATTATACTTTCCTGGATAGTCTTTTCTGATATGTCCAGGCTGCCTACAATTGTGGAAAATCCTAATTTCAGGTTGTAACCTATTCCTTTCATCATTATTCATTGCTCCAACATGCTGATGTTGAGCAAGAATCCTATTGGAATCCAAAACTTCATCATTGGGGGCTGGTAATCTAGGTTGTATTGCTAGCATATAGTCCACTATATGCATTATTTCAGTCCTAACCTGCCCAACAATGATATTAAAAGAAGGATTCCTTATAATTGTTGGATCATCTTGGGGGTTCTCAGGCAGTCTTTCTTCTCTCGCCTGATCCCTTACGCCTTCTATTGGTGCAACATTGCTGCTCTCATCAACATGTTCTTTGTGTGATCCAGACATCTTTAAGTTCTTATTCTCCTATAAGAGTAGAAGACACTATCAGATAAACTAGAATACACTAGAACAGACTCAACAACCTTAGTCCTATGTGTCTATAGACTCAGCGAACCTAGAGATCTGATACCACTAAATTGTGACACATCGTCCGAAAAAACCGTCATAACTAAGCAGAAGCGATCATTAGTAGCGGATTAACAAAAATACTAAAAATTTAAACCTTTTTATAAAGAGATCCAATTCCAGAAAACTCTTATAACAAGAACCAAAGTAGTACATATACATTCTGGTTCACAAGTGCATACCATGTACCATCCTTTCTCGAGGATTACAAGCATCAACTGCCCTGTTAAAACAATATACAGGCAGCATAAGAACCTCGAGGCATCAAGCCAAAATTTTAGATCGATTCATTAAAATCACTATCTACTGACTCCAAGGACCTGAGAGTACAGAGACGACACATAGGACTCTCTACACAAAATATGACAGCCAGTGCCTCCACCTAGAATATCACTACTGTCCCTGTTGCTGCTACTGCTGCTCTTCCCCTCCTATGGGGTTTCTGCCTCTTCTTCTGTGTTTACCTAAAAAAGTTGGATTCCATGGGGGTGAGACAATTGAAAATTGTCCCAGAGGGAGATATAACTCTCCACCAGAAACATTATTATTGTATATAAACAGTGATAAACTGGGTAGGGGTTCTTTTATATTAACAACAATATTAATCATTGTATGAACACAATAAGATAATTTTCTTATGGAGAACATTCCATCTACCCATGGTAGATTATAAATCATCTATCTGCTTTGTAAGGAATGTAAGGAAACATAAATATATCATCTATCAGCTAAAGATGCATAAAAGAAATGTAACATCAGCCAATGATTTTTGTATTCAATCCTTAAGCAAACATGATATACAACTGATTACATTTTACAATCACACTTATTCCCTGAGGAGATGAGGTATACTGCTCATACTCCAACCGACCATTGCGAAGTTGAAATCGGTGCCATACAAGGTCAATGGAAGAGTCGGCTGCCATGACCTCCCTTATCTCAGTCAGTACGAGATTCAATGCAGGACATCTTGTGTCTCTACTAAATAGCTTTCCAAGGTATACTGGAAACTTCTCTATAGAGTTACAGTGGCGGCTGTACTCTCTTCGCAATCGAGAGATTTCATGTTTATCTCACATCGATCTAGCATTAATATTATCGGGAGATTTGTGATACATCCATCACGTGATCGGGGGATTAGTGATACATCCACCCCAACATATATAATGAAGGATTGAGAGATCTAACATTTATCTCACATCAATTCCTCCATTAAGGCATAAGGATATTTTTGCCCATCACCCTCGCATATTCAAAAATATGCATTCTGGGTTATGCTACGGAGCAACCCGTTTCACCATCCAACAAATTCTGACACTGATGGTTATATGGCCAGGGCACTACATGATAAGGTTCCGCTTGATTAATTAAGTGCATTACAATATTCTTTTAGCATCAGTCAAGTTATCAAACATTATTATGACAAATGCTACAAAGAAAAGTATAATTCATCTATCAAGTACTTTTCAAAACTTTATAAAACATTGGGATCTTAGTCCCTTGTCACATCATGGGCATTCTCATCCCTTAACATCTCATCATCATGATTATGGAATACGGGTATTCAAACCCTCAGTTCATCAAAGAACACTTGTTACCACTTATCAGGTAACTAATACCTTTAGGTCATCTGACCAAGGTAAACATGATACTTACTACACAAGCATCTCACATGGCTTTCAAAGCCTATTTAGTCTCTTGTTACTTCTTACTAGGCAACAATACATATAACGGCTCACAAGACCCATAAATCATTTAAATAATTAACACATCATAGCTCATACCTGGCTATGCTCATCATCTCATGATTTCCTGCATGATCATTACATAACAGGTATATCAATTACATATCAGAACTATGCAATGTAAGAGTAGCATCACTATTCCCTTATTTAGGGTTAGGATTTTTCTTACATATCATCACCATTCGTTAGATTTAGGGTTTTCCATAATTAACCCTTTAGGTTATCAAGATCATATTATTAATGATCAAGCCCTAATTCATTACTCCACACAGCTAGGAGCCAACATTGATAACATAAGTATTTAATCATGCTTATTTATTCTCATCACTTATCATTAAATGAATTATCAACACAAGATATAAGTTCCTCTCTCAAATTTACCAGAATATGATTACATCATACTTTATTGATTCGGCTTAACCTTTTTCATAAGGCATGTTAGTCTACACTTATCAAAGTGCATTACATCTCATTGTAACAATTGGCATGACACACTTCATGTGTTACTCATCCAAGTATATTGGATTTGGAATGCATCAAGGTGTATCAATCTTGAGGTGCTGGATGTTATACCTATCATGTCTTGATGCATCACTTCTCTCATCACCTTTATCTTAAGTTCATCAAGTTATCTTGTATTAGGGTATCTCCCATCCTAATACTTCATGCACCAGCTCATCACATTTATCCTGTAATGTATTGGTCACAAGTCACTTATTTGAAATATGCAACCATTGTCAATGATATGGACTCATCTCGAGTTAAGGTATTATTGATATAAGGTCATCCATTAACAACCACCTTAGGTGTTTCACTTATCAATATATTAGTCACTAATCCATTATTAAGGATAGGGTTTCCCATCTTTATCAATTAGGGTTTCACATAACATCACCCTGCATTAGAATTTCACATATCATCATCCTATATCAGGGTTGCACATAACATTACCTGAAATTAGGGTTTCTTAACTCATAGCCCAAAGTTAGGGTTATGGTTTATCATATTGCCCAAGATTAGGGTTTCATGCATTATAACCCAAAATTAGGGTTTTACATATCTTCACCCTATATTAGGGTGAGGTTTCATATAGCATCATAGCATCACTCTGGATTAGAGTCTCTCATCACATTACCATATTAGGGTTTCACATGGCATCACCTTGGATTAGGGTTTTTCATGGCATCACCCTGGATCAGGATTTCACATCATATCACTACATTAGGGTTTCTCATGGCATCACCCTTGATTAGGGTTTCACATGTCATCACCCTTGATTAGGGTTTCACATGTCATTATCTTTAATTAAGGTTCATTAAAACCTTTTCCCAAAATTAGGGTTTTTTCATTATATTACCCTAAATTGGGATTTCTCATATCATTACCCTAGATTAGGGTTACATTATTACCCTAGATTAGGGTTACACCTAGCATTACCCTATATTAGGGTTAGAGCTCATCAACCTTCTCAATTAGGGTTTCATGATCTCTTTATCAAGGATCATACCCTAATTACATATTTTATTCATATTGAATATGTTGAGGCTTATCCGCTACATGATTATTATACATGTATGAATTCCTCTCTCTCTTATCCTCTATAGGATGTTGACTAATTTTAAACTTGATTAGATTAGGTCAACCCCTCATTTAAATGCACACATTTAATGTTACATAGTGTGTTGAAATATTGCTTCCATAAGCATCAAAGGTTAACCCCTCAAAGGGTACTAATCACCCTAGTACCTTAAAGGTACAAACATTGTAATTACCTTTGATAAACATCATTAACAAACATAGGATTAGTTGATCTTTCATAGCTATGAGACTATTAGGTCTCCAAATGGTTTTAACACTTTTGAACCTTCAAACGGTTTTGACCTCCTTGACCTTCAACCGGTCTTGGAGCCACTTGACCTTCAAACGGTCTTGAAGACCGTTTGACCTTAAACAGTCTTGGTTCAATTGTAAATCAAATCAACCCATTCGATCTTGAGACTGAATCAACCCATTCAGTCTTGAAACCGAATCAATGCATTCGGTCTTGAAACTAAATCTTCCATTCGATCTTGAGACTGATTTCATCCATTCGGTCTTGAAATCGAATCAACCATTCCATCTTGAGACTGATTTCATCCGTTCAGTCTTGAAACCGAATCAACCATTCGATCTTGAGACTGATTTTATCCATTCGGTCTTGAAATCGAATCAACCATTCGATCTTGAGACTGATTTCATCCATTTGGTCTTGAAACAGAATCGACCATTCGATCTTGAGACTGATTTCATCCATTCGGTCTTGAAACTGAATCAACCATTCGATCTTGAAACTAATTTCATCCATTCGGTCTTGAAATTGAATGCTCATCAATTGTTTTGAAACTGAATTATCCATCAATTGAGCTATTAAGAGTACATCATATTGTAGCCCTTGGATCTTCAACCTTCCACCACAATCAACCATTGATCTCCAAACGGTCTTGAGACTATTTGGGTCAAACTACCTTGAAATCAATTTCCTCAACTAGTGTTTCAATCAATTCAATCGATTAGGGCTTGCAATTGGTGGATTCTCCATCATTGGGACTATTATAAATCATTTAATTACAACCATTGGATCAACATCCAACTACCTCAACATTTGACCTTCAAACGGTTTGGGACCACTTGATCCCAAACGGTCTTGAGACCGTTTGGACTCAATTATGAAACTGTTTGCACAAGATATTATTGAGGTGTGTGCTTAATATGACATCATCATCTTCAAGCTTCATACCTTTGAAAATTTTAGGGATTCATGTGGTGATTTCAACAATCAATCAAAAAGAATTTCGAGAATGAAGAAAGATTCAACATATGTAAGAGAAAGGAAATCAATAATAACATTTAAGGGTTCAAGTTATATAACCCGCCTTTAAAGTTGAAATCAAGCTTCAAGCTTCACGTCTCTAATGGTGAAAGAAGCTTTCTTAACCTCCCAAGGTACGTCCTCAAGCCTTTGAGTGAAAAGAATTGGCTAGGGTTGAAGATTGAATGGAGAAAAGAAGAAACCAAGCATTGATTTGTGATTTCCACCATGAAATCAAGGTTGAAGATGATTAAGGAGCTTACCTATAGGTTGGGGCACGTCCTCCTGTTGCTCCTAAGATCTCTTGTGCACGGCCAAAGCAAGGAAAGAAAAAGGAATCGAAAAAGCCTTTCATGTGGGTTGAAAATGGGATGTATATAAGTGAATTTCAATGAGAGAGAAAGTGATAATTAATTCCTTCAACTCCCCAAAATTGGCACCACATACTCCCCTCAATCCCTTGCATACGAATCCATCTCACCCACCTTGTAATTATTCTTCATTATCCATGAATTAAATAAAACAAATTAAGCAACTTAGCCATTATAATAATAATATCCAAAATTGAGTGGATATTACTTTTTAGTTAACTAATGTGAGTGGGCTCTCCACTCACTTTAGATATTTCGTGGATTTTGCAAGGCAAAAGGAAGTTCACACTTATAAAAATTCAACCATATCATTTTTGGTTGAAGGGCACTTCAATTAATATATTTATTTTTGCTTAAATCTTGATTGTTTTAATATCAAGATTCTCTCTCCTCCAAAGTGATTCAAATGAGACACCCCTCTTATTTTCTTGTCTCTAATTGATACCTAGAAATATTAGGAACTCTCTATAAGTGGTATTTTGCAAATTGAACCCTAGGTATTGGGTAAATTGCACATTACACCAAAACTAGGATTTTAATGCACAAACATTGCTCAATAAGCTCTTTCTTGGTGCTCAGGCTACCACAAGCCATACCTCTGCATCATTTTCATTCTTATGATGCTTAAACACTTGAGGAACATTTTACCATGTAACATTTTCAAGTTAACCCCTCAACTTGGGTAATTTGCACTTTAGTCCAAAACAAGTAAAACATTGTTTCAACATTATTCAAAAAGGACTAAAATTGAAACATAAGTTCCTCTTGAGTCTTAATTACTTTTCAAAAGATAAGAGAAAGCATATAATTATCTTTCCTAAACAAAACATCTAGGGTTAAAGCATAACCCAGGTCGGGGATGTTACATCAACCACCCTATCTTGTCACACATCCAATCAACGAGGGAAATAACTTTCCCAAAAGACTTAGAAATTGCATACCTTTGGATCAAATGTATCCAAAATACAAAAGTTACAAGTATTGACTCCAAGGGACAACCAAGAGAAAGAAATCTATAAATTTAGAGAATATTTTTCACTATAAGTCTTGGAATTATGTATTTCTCAAATTTCATTTTATTTTACTCAGGTTTAGATTTTCTATCTTCCATTTTAATTCCATATTTTCCATCAACATTATTTCTAGACTTCCAACTAGATTATGTACAATTAATGTTACATACTCAATTATAATATTACATTCTCCTATAGATTAGATCTTAGAATGTTGTTCTCTCTCTCTCTTCTATTCTATTTAGTTCCTAGGATAAAATATGTTTATTTACCAATATAACCTCACTATGAATATCTCAAATGTCTAATGTTACTGAGTGTATAATCCATAGATGTACATGTCTAACATAGTCATATGGAGCTATTACATGTGTATATGAATAAGTTTTTACCTCTTATACTACTATTTTCGGATCTCGTTGGTCTATATGAATACAACATGTATTATCACTATTTTAATTTAATGCGAGTAACATATTCCCATCCCAAAATATCATAATAAGTAACTTTGTTGAAGTATATGGTTTGTCTTGCATAATTGTTTTCTTTCATATATCTTCTTTATTTAGATTACCCATTTATTCAAGATAAGACCAATTGTGTTTATAGACGTACTTTATATGTACATTTTGCATTCTATAAATTACACACACATCTAGGGCCCCAAATTATACCCCAATAGAAATCTTGTTTAGGATATGTTTAACCATCATAACTGAATCTTCAAAACCTTATTAATTGTCAACATGCCTACACATATATATTTTCTATATACATTTATATCATTGGCAGTTCTAGATTAATATTAGGGTTTATCTTAGTAGTATCTATTATATTATATACTACATGATGTGAACTAGTATCTACAAAAAATGCATACCTTTTGAACTGGAAGATGCATGCCTTCATGTAGTACTAAGATCCTGTGATCAACTCATGGAGAAGGATCTGAATCTCCTCCAAATGAGGGAGGAATCCATGGATGTCTTATGATCATTCATGGATGATGTTGATCTAGATAGAAAGTTTGACCATTGTGGTAACTGTAGTCACTAAAGTTGTCAACTGATTTGGAATCGAAAGCTCCACAACACCATGGATTCATGTCTACCTATGTGAGGAATATGTGATGGGTCTGGCTGCACTTGGTCAATGATGAACTTACTGTCGAGGAGCCCATGACAATATCAACTTGTCACCACACTCTGTGTTTTTTACTTGGGTTTCTGACTGCCTATAATTCATATAGAGAGGAAGAGGAGACTGGTTGGCAACATGAATTTCTATTGAGTAGAAAGTTTTGAAGATGACAGGTTTATCTAGGAATTGCAGGTGTGCATCGAGGTTCCTATAGACTCTTCAAAATTCTGATGTTGTCCTTATTGTGGGTTGATCTTAGTGGTTGTAGCTCGTACAGGGTGGCGGGCGATGATGTTGCATGACATTGCGATGTTGCAGATTTGTGATGAAGGTCAAGCTTGGGTCTGTAGAACATGTCATATCCATGATTAAGGGGGTCAGGGTTGAGCAGGATGGCGACCTACAGGTTTGTAGTACAGTTGGTGATGAATTGATTAGTAGGTGGTTGGACTTGGTGGCGAAGTCCATGTCAGTTTGGCTGAGAAAACATCTAAAAATCAATGCAGCCATGGAAGTGTTTGAAATCTTCTTTCGCAACGGGGATCAGGGTTTCATGAGTCTGGAATCATGGAGGGTGGAGATGGAAGTTGGGATTCCTCATGTTTTATTGAACCTGGTGGAGGCACCTCTGTGGCCGTAGTGGGGGCCATTGTGGTTGCAAGTTTGTGGTTCAGGAGGACTTACATGTCTTGTTGTAGGTCGGGTTCTCATCATATTTATATGTTTAGGGTTATATATCGGGTGAGAATTGGTGTTGTATACCCAGGTTACCTCTGGCAACGGATCATGGGAAGGAGAGCCTAGGGCGTTGAGGAAGGTTGGAGATTCTTCTGGTTTGTAGGAGTTAAATTGGAAGTTTTATCTTGTGGGACGGTCATTGTAGTCACTACTGGCGCCTTCTGGTAACAGTAGGTGAGTTAATGGGGATGTCTATAGCAAGCATATCTATTAATCTAGGTTGAGGTTACATAGTAGAAGCACAACTGTGAGGAGTTAGACACTAATTGAGATGGGATGTGTGGGGAAGAAAATCATTGTCATCCCTGGGGTAGCCCACAACTAGAGTTATGAAGGAGAAGAAGCATTTTCTCAATTACCCTAGGTGTTTAATTCTATTATCAATGGTAATAAGTCACTATTTGTTAATTACTTTGTAATTTTCTAACTTTCAGAACCATAAATCTAGTTTCTATGAGAATTGACCGTACATCCAGTCCCTATCAAATTAAATAAGGAAATTATTAAAAACCTCTGTTCAAAATCCCATCTTGGCTATTAAATCTTCTACCATAAATCACTCAATAATTAATATATGATTTTCTAAATTATATATCAATTTGATTCCAAGGCCATTAGTTAATAGAATGAGTGTATTACTAAATAACATGACTTTATCTAAGTATTAGAGCACCACAATCTCATATTACACAAAATGTTATCAAAATGATTCATTAAGATAAATTTAGGGAGAAATTTGTAAATATTACACGAGTGAGGAGGATGACAAGTAAATTCAATTACAGCTAATTTGTATCAAGGAACTTGACAATTTGATCAAAATAATGGTTAGGGCTAAGAATGAAGGACCACCGTATAAATGAGCCATTGTTCAAGAGAATTTATGAGTTCTAGCTCAAAATAGATTTAATACCCAAATTTCAGTATGTTACATGCAAGTTAGGGGTCAATCCTCAGGGAGAGAGGGGAGATAGGTCGGGTAGCTATGTTCCTAAAGAAGAGTCTAGGGTTCAAGGGGTTGATCTGGGTTTGTTTGATTACACTAAATTTGGACAAGCAAGAAATTCAAGGGACAAGCAAACAAAACCTATGTTAACCCTAGACATAGTTGTAACTACCAAAGAAGACAATATTAGGTGAGAGAAGCATAATTAGACTAAAGCAAGAAAAGCAAGAACTAACACTACACTAGACTAGCAATTTAGGCAATTAGAGCAATTGAAGACCTAGATTAGCACTAACCAGCTAAAATTAGCACAAGCAAGCACAAAGGTGCACTAACAACTCTAGTAAGATCTAGTTATCAAGAACAAGGGAATTGAGTAGAAAGCAAATAAAGCAACTAAGCAAGCATGGACTTGCAAGCAAGCAATTTGGGGTTTTAAGAAATTGATGGAAGTGTGGGCTGTTTGGGAGAATATAACTAGAATCCAAGGTTGGGGATCATATCATGCAAATTCTATTCATTCATTCTATATTGTTAAACCAAACAAAAAGATAATTTCTATCAAATTACCCTAAGATACTAGTTGACCATGGGTGGTATAAGGCATGTAAAGGGGAACTACATCCTTGTACACCCTATCCAACCTTATGAGGCTCATTTGGACTAGGGCTTAGGTGAAATTCTAATAGTATCTAGAAAGTCTAGGTTTCTAGAATTGGTGTCTTTAGGACAATTGGGGGCCAAGAGAGGGAATTGAGAGTGGAGATGATGGTGTTTCACCTCACATCACTCACCATCTAGCCTTCAAGAAACTCCTAGGATATTGCACTAAGTATTCATAAACTATCTACTTAGATCTTCCACGCAGAAGCAAGAGAGGGGATATATGTATGGGAAGATAAGGTGCTAGCTAGGGATCCACTACTTGGACCTAGGAGAAACCCCTAAGATAGCCACATACACACTATTCTCTCCTAGATTCTAAGTGGTTTCAATCACAAATCAACAAGCAATCTTTGTTTTTAATCACAAAACACATGAAGAAATATGAGAAATAAGATAGAATTAGAAGACAATCATCATAAAATAAATATATATAATTTACAATTATTCTCCCCAACATGGTATCAAAGTCACATTTGTGTTGGTATGTATGCCCAGAATGCCAATCATATGATGATTGTAATGTGGCATAATGTAATTGATATGATAATAATAGAGGAAATTATGTCTATTATATTTTGTTCAGTTATGAGATAATGATATAATGTGATAGACGTCTAAAGAATGATTATACTCGATGACATATGTCTTTAGGTTGAGGACCTGAACAATGTGATCATATGAAGGATAAGAGTACATAAATTCTTGATATATCCCTAGTCAAATATTATTTTGGAAGCAAAATAGGCAAATATAATACATAAGACTAGATTGTGGGTTGACTGATGATAGAATCTCATTAATCATGATGTTGGATATCAAGTCAAAAACATAGTTATTTGTTAGAGAACAGTATACCAGACTGACCCACCTTGAGAGTGATACATGAAACCATTATATAGTAGTCAAAATCAACTCTCAAAGTGATAGTGGTGATTGTGATTCTTAGACCTGAAGTTGTTACACTTATTGCACATCGTCTGATGAACTTTGACACCATCCAATTTAACCTTGAATAAGGGTTGCCATAAAGGTGGTGCTTGGGTACGTTGTGACACATGGGGTTTGAATGTGAGCGATGTATATGGTATTTTTCCCTCCCTCCAGAGTTGATATCCTAGCCACTTGATAAGCGAGACTGAGAAATGCATGGCCATGCTCAAGTGAGTCAATATGCGATATGTGAGATCACATGTATCTCAACAGTCTACTTTAGTTCAAGAAACATAGATTGAGTATTAATAGGATGACGATTCCATGACTTGCGTTCAATCTAGATAATTGAGACAAAGGAAATATATGATTATGGTAACACTAATCACGAATTGTAGGTTGAAGTTGTTCTCCAACTTTCCAATTACTTAGGTAGCAATGAAGTGTTGTTAGATACCACTCATTGTTGTGATGTCATAATCTAGTTATGGACATTCACTACTAATGTAATATGGGACCTATAGAGTCAAACACATAGGATGCACTTGGAACATGAGTTTTCTCATGGATAAGGTTTTACTTGATTGCTCAAAGTGTTTAGGTGATCAAATTAAGAAACACTGGCTACAAGTCGACTGACTGATGCACTAGTCAATCGACTGGAATGTCCATTCTACCAACTGTATGCAAAATGACTAATTTTGACTTGGTCAGATGATTAATAATGTATATTAATTGTCGCATTGAAAGCCAATGTAATTGTGCAGCTAGCCATAAGACAATCGATCGACGAGAGATTCCATTCGATTGACTAGTGTTCCAGTCAACCGAGTGATGACATGCAGCAACCGTCAAACCATGGATCTATCTTTTCATATCCTCTAGGTTTGTGAAAACCCTAGCTCATCCACTCATGTATAAGGAGGGTGTGGCCAAGGCTGTGAGAGCTTGAGCAATCTTACCCAAGAAAGGGTGAGACAACAAGAGGAAAGGAAGTTAATGCTAGCACGTTGATAATAGAAGGATAAGAAGCACGATATGGAGTTCCCAGTAGTTTGCGTGGACTATGTAGAGGTGTGGAGACTTTTCTTGCCTCATTAGGAGAACGCAGTCAACTGCCGTCCATGGTCGTTACACCAACATGACGCCATCAATTATCATTCATGTGCTGCTTGCAAAGGAAGCACACCTCTGTAAGAATTATCATTGGAATTGTTCCAAAACCAGGTATATGGCTTGCATCATCCTTTCCATTTCATAGTTATTTATGATATCCAATGGTTATAGGGAATATGACACTAACATTTTTTATTTTTGTTGCCATCTCTATCGCATATTTCCCTATAGTGGTATCAGAGCCACTCCAACTTACTATGTTGTGGGATTTAATTGATATGATCAGATTTAGTTTTATCATTTATTTTGTTAAATACAATGCAAATATATAAATGATAAATGTGCATATCAAATTAAATACCACATACACTAGGGAATTTCCCTTAGATCCAATATATATATATATACACACATATCATGTATATGCAATCCATACCCCTCACCCTAAGACTTTTTTGATAGTGGATGTATGAGTGGTTACAGCCTATACCACTTAGATATGTGTGCTTGGTTGAATGGTTTAGTTCCTATATTTTGAATTCAGTTTGCATACAAAGCCTCTCTCTCTTTATTCAGATGTAAGTTAATACTTTCCTCCCCATGTTCCCTTCAAATGTAACTCAAAGCTTAACCTTTTACAATGTAATAAATAAGATTAACATAATTTCTGTCTTGGCAAAAAAGAAGACGTTCTGCACTAGAAAAGTTGATAGATTGGGAAGTCGAGTCGATCTAGAGATCACATCAGAGGAGCCAATCGATTGACTGGAGGCCCAATCAACTAACTAGAAGAGTCCAGACAACCTCTTGAGCCAGGAGTCAGTCGGCCAACCGGCAGAGACCATTCGACCAAAAAGCCCGATCAACTAGAAGAGTCCAATCGACCAATTGACTTATTTCCATCACAACACTTATTCCTTTACATGTTGTAACATGTGATATTTGACCTTAGGTGGTTAGAAATTTTGTGGCTCCAAAGAATTACATTAGTATGGCCATAACCATGAATCATATATTGTGATTGCATGTTTCATTTGTGAATATAGTATTTATATGATACATACTATAAGTATGTGGTGGCTAGATATGTGTATGTATTTATATATAAATCCATCAATAGATATTAAATATAAGATGCTTTTCATAAGAGGCACACATGAAAATATTTGACTGACCAAGTGTGGTCACACCCTAGCGTGGTGCACTGTCTATCTCCAAGACGTTTGATGGTAGTTATGTGGGTCTACCTTAGAAGGGTACATTCTATCGTATTGGCTTTTGGGTCAGGATTAACTAGGTGATTTTAATAAGATTAAATGACTAGAATCATACACAAGGAATATGGCAAGGAGTTGTGCATACCATCTGTTCAAGAATTGTATGAGATGCAATTGGCGATTTTTGCCTACCTTAATAATTGGTTGTCAATGCTTGCTTTAGCTGGATAATAACTTAATCATTTTGGATCTTGACTCACTAGAAGATTCTACGTTGTAATCTTCCAAATTGATAGTGAGAGCTATCAATTTGAAAAAAATAATGGACGAGCAATAATTTATTAAAGGCCTAATTAATATTTTCAATATTATAAAATCAAATTAAAAGTGTTTTTACAAATGCAACTTATCTTTTATAGAAACAAATGGAACATGCACTCATTGCTATTGGTCCTTGAGAAGGACAAACTAAACTAGACCAAATTCCATGACTGGTTTAGGATTTTGAGAAATGTTCTCACTCATGATCACAAGCTCTATGTCCTTTTAACACCAATGCTAGAGGAACCTGCTCCAAATGCACCTAAAGCTGAAATGGATGCTTATTTGAAGCATGCCAATGATGTCACAGGCATCAAAGACCTTATTCTAAGCTATATAAACTATGAGTTGCATAAAAACATGAAAACATGAACATTTTCTAGATTGCAACACATCTTAAGAATCATGTAAAGTAAGAAAGGTATAATGCCTCAAAAGCTCTATTTGACTACAAGATGGCAGAGAGAGATCCAGTAGAGCCCCATATGCTCAATAATATTGGGCATGTAGAACATTGTGAGAGACTGGGATTTCTTTTAGGCCAAGAGTTGGCCATGGGTATGATTCTACAATAATTGTCTGAATCATATAGCCAATTTATTGAGACTTATTACTTGAGTAACTTGGATAAATCACTATTTGAATTGCTTGCCATGATGATAAATGCCGAAGCATGAATTAAGAAGGAAAAAATCATGATTGTGATTAGCAAAGGGGAGTCCAAGGAAAAAGGCAAGGCCAAGAAATATTATGAGGCTAACCTAAAGTCAAAGTCTTCTACAGTCAAAATAAGGAGAAGGATAAGTGCAAAATGAATCTATCTTTTTCACTCAAAGGAATTAAGGAAGATAAAGTAAGGAATAGAGATCTCTACTTTAGGTATATACATTATTGAGATTAACTTTTCTACTTCTTCATCTTGGGTACTGGATACCAAATGTGGATCACACATTTTCTCAAATGTGTAGGATCAGAAGAAAAGTAGACCTCTAAAGAAAGGTGAGGTTGAACTATGCATTGCTAATGGAGAAAGAGTTGATGCCAGTACAACTGGAACCTATAAGTTATCTTTACCCAGTGGGTTTGTAATAGAGTTAGAGAACTGCTATTATGTATTTTCCATTCATATAAAAATCAAATTTGCGTCTTGGTTGGACAAGAATGGATTTGAATTTGTTATAAAGAGTGATCGTTGTTCTATTAGTAAAGATGAGACCTTTTATAGAAGTGTCCCAATGTCCTATGATCTATACTTGTTCAATCTAGAGACAAGCGTAAACAACGTAAATGTAAAAAGGCTAAAACTCAATAACTCAAACATGCCATATCTTTGGCATTGTCATCTAGGGAACATAAACGAGAAACACATTTCCATAAAGATGGTTATCTGGACTCTTTTGATTGTGAACCAATAGAGACATGCAGATCTTTTTTGTTGGGTAAGATGACAACAACACCTTTCACTGGTAACATTGAGAGAGCGAGTGATCTATTGGGACCCATACATACTAATATATGTGTATATTTTAGAAAACTACTAGAGGTGGTTACTGATACTTAATTACCTCTACTAATGACTTAAATATGTATGGATATGTACACTTGATGAAACATAAGTCATAAACCCTTGAAAATTTCAAGGATTTCATGAATGAAGTAAAAAACCAACTTAGTAAAAGTATTAAAGCATTTTGTTTCGATCAAGGTGGAGGATACTTGAGCCAAGAGTTTGAGGACATTCTACAAGACCGTGGTAATGTATCACAAGATACTCCACTTAGAACACCACAACATAATGGCACATCAGAACAAAGAATCACACATTTCTAGATATGGTGCGATCAATGATGAATTTTGTTGATCTTCCGACTTCCTTCTAGGGATATGCTTTAGAAACCATAACTTTTGCACTAAATAATGTTCCATCTAAATTGGTTCAAAAGACACCATATGCAATATGGTATGGGAAGAGTCCTAATGTGTCTTTTATGAGGATTTGAGGATGTGAAGCTTATGTCGGGAAAATGTCTCATGAAAATCTTGGACCCAAATTAGATAAGTATTATTTTAAAGAAACCAGGGATACTACTTTTACACTCCATCTGACAACAAAGTGTTTGTTGTCAGGTTTGGTGTATTCCTTGAGAAGGAATTTATTTCTAAAGGAATCAATGGGAGAAAAGTAGAACTTGAAGAAGTTTGAGGCTAATAAGAAAATAGTAAACCTGTAGAGGTACAAAAGGAACAAGGAGACTCATAAAATGTTTTGGAATCTCAAGTTCCTTATGTAGCACAAGAACCTCATAGATATAGCAGGATATGCCTCGAGCTTGAAAGATTTGGTTATCTTATGACTCAAGAAAGCGATGAGTTGGTCATAGATGTGTAGGAAGATATGGCATCAGAAATGGTAGCAGAAATAAAAATTTAATTGTCATATTCCTCCTAGATAGTAGATTGTGTCAACAACTATGAACTAGGAAAGAGGGTTTCAAGGTTTAAACCCAGTCCTAGAGCAAGTCCAATGACTATCCCTTGCTACAACGAGCTCCTTTATTCAAAGTGCATCGGGACGGCTGTCAACAACGACCTCCTAGTTGATCACCACGAATGAAGGTTGACTGTGTACTCCTCGAAAGTGACAAATGCCTCCTTGCCTCTATAGCAGTCCACGCGGACTACCGGAAACTCTTGCATTCTACATGAACAGACAATAAGGAGTTATCCCTTCTAGTCAACATTCTAGCATTGACTTGCTCTCCATAGTTGTATCTTCCTTACTATTCCTCCCTTTGATGGGTAGAACTTGCTATGGTTCTCATGTTACCACAACTGTGAGAAGACAAAAATTTTCAGAGCTTAATGTTGTGTCTCTAGAAAGCCTCGACCACTCCTCTATTTACCAAAGGTCTAGGGTCAGGATTTCTAGTATGAGCGGGAGATGAAAGATGAAATGTCATGAATTTTTCAGAACCTACAAACCATGAACCGGTCGGTTCACATGTGAGACAATCAATTCAACACTTGAACTAGTCAGTTCACTCTATTTCATATTCATAATTGTATTGGCATTTAATATTCAATTAATGCATGACTTTATGTTAGCATCAATTCTTGATCCAATCACATTGATCAACCAGATGGTCGGTTTACAACGTATACCAGTTAGTTTAGACATATGAGACAATTTGTTCACTTGCAATCAATTCAACACTTGAACTAGTCAGTTCACTCTATTTCCTATTCATAATTGTATTGGCATTTAATATTCAATTAATGCATGACTTGATGTTAGCATCAATTCTTGATCCAATCACATTGATCAACCAGATGGTCGGTTTACAACGTATACCAGTTAGTTTAGACATATGAGACAATCTGTTCACTTGCTAAATTGGTCGTTTTAGAGTGTGGTTTTCCAATCTTGTTTAAATTGAATACCTAACACTTTACTAAATAAGTTTAAACCAAATTCATGAGTAAACTCCTATTCCAAGTGTAACCTATGCGTGTGACCCTATAGGTCCCAAGTTACATTGGCAGCGAATGTTCATAACTGATTTATGACATCACAAGTAATGAATGATAGACATCACTACTATGCAAGTAATTGGAAAGTTGATGAACAATTTCAACCTAAAATCTGTGATTAGTGTTATAGTGATCATATAGTTCCTTTATTTCTGATATCCAAATTGAGCTCGAGGCATGGAGTTGTCATCCTGTTCAACGTTCAATCCATGTCCCTTGAACTAGAGCAGACTGTCTAAGATATATGTAATCTTAATATCTTATATTGACTCACAGGAACATGGCCATGCATTTCTCAATCGTTCTTATCAAGTTCCTAGAATATCAAAATCTTGTAGGAGGGAAAAATCCCATTTACATCACACATAGTCATCCCCATATATAATAATGTACTGAGCACCACCTTTACAGAAACCCTTATTCAAGGTCACCAAGAATGATGTCAAAGTACATCAAATGACATGTGGTGAGTGTAGTGATTTCACGGCTAAGAACCACAAACAACCCAATCACTATGAGAGATGATTCTAACCACCAATCATAGTTTCCATGCATCACTCTTAATGTAGGCTCTGATGCACTATTCTCTAACAAGAATCTATGTTTTTGGTTTGATATCACATATCATGACTGAGATTATGTCATCAACCAACACACACTCTAGTATTAGGTGTTATTGTTGTCTATCACTTCCATAATAACAACTGACTAGGGACATATCAAGAATGTATATACTCTTAACATTTGTATGATCTCATTATTCAGGTCCTCAATCCAAAGACATACATCATTGAGTAATTGTTGGTATGTATGCCTAAAGAGCCAATCATATTATGATTGTAATGGCATAACTTATCAATGATTTGATTATTAATAAAGACCAACTTCCAATTTATTCTATTTGTTCAGTTTTGAGATAATGAAATAGCATAATATATGTATAGAGAATGATATTACTCAATGACGTATGTCTTCAAGTGCAAGACTTGGAAGAATGAGATCACACAAATGTTAAGAGTATATACATTCTCATTATATCTCTGATCGGTTGTTACTGTGGAAGGTATATACACATAAGATTAGAGTGTGAGTTGGTTGATGTCAGAATCTCATTAATCATGATGTGGTGATATCAAACCAAGCACACATATACATGTTATAGAACAATGTATCAGACAAACCCACCATGAGACTCACACATGGAAACCATTACCATGGTAGTCATAGTCAATTCTCATTGTGATGGCGGTGTTTGTGGTTCTTCGACCTGAAATCATTGCACCCATCACAAGTCATTCGGTATGCTTTGACATCATCAAACGCAATCCTAAAATATGGGTTGTTATAAAGGTGATGATTGGGTGACTGTGACACATGGGGACTGACTATGACTAATAGAAATGGTATTTGTTCCTCCTATGGTAATATTATATACAAGGACAATTGAGTTAGAGAGACTTAGAAATACATGGCCATATACATGTGAGTCAATATATGATATTGAGCTTACACATATCTCATACAGTCTACTATAGAAAGAAACATAGACTGAATCTTGAGGAGGATGACATATCCATGCCTTGAGTTCAATCTGGATATCAGCGACAAAGGAACTATACAAATACTGTAATACCATACACATATTGTAGGTTGAAGTTATTCTCCAACTTTCCATTTACTTGGGTTGCAATGATGTGTGACTAGGCACCACTCATTGCTTATGATGTCATAAGTTGTTATGGACATTCACTGTCAACATAATATGAGACCTATAGGGTCACACACTTAGGCTACAAGAGGAGTTTGATCTTAAATGGTGATTGGATTGATTACTAAAGTGTTTAGGTATTGACACAAAAAATTAGTTGACTGAACTGCCAAACGACCAATTCAAGTGTTGAGACAGCTGTTTAGAGTGTCATGCTGATTGTATTGTACATTGGCTGGAATTCAGCCTGACCCCGGCTGTGAAATGCCCATCTTGCTTGTGCGACTGTTTCACGTGGTGCGAGACAATCGTCTGATATTCACCAAATAGATGGTTTGGGGGTGCAATTCGATTGCATCAAGGATTGGTGCTAACGTCATGTTATGCATTAATTGGAATTGAATTTTTGAAACATGTGCAAAATTGGAAAACTATAAAATGAATGTCTCGTAGTGCGAGATGACCTTTTAGGCTGCCGCAAGATGCAAAATTTTCAGAATTATTACAAAAATTCAAGATCTTTCGATCCCTTCCACTCCAGCGTAGACTGAAAATCTTGGCTCTAACCCCGACTATAAATAGAGGGGTAGTGGGGACTTCCTAGAGCACAACATAGACAATTGAGAATCAATTACTCTGATAATTATTGTCCTCTCTGGTTGTGGTAACTAAGAGAGCCCAAGAAAGTCCTACCTGAATAGGGAGGGTTAGCTACGAGAGAGAGCAACTGATGATCATTGTTGTGGGAGAGCAGGTTGGTGACTAGTACACCAATGGGAGGGACAACTCCATCCTATCCCTTCTAGAAGGATGACATGAGTTCTAGTTGGTTTTGTGGACTTCTCTGGAGGTGAGGTGGCCTTTTCTCGTCACAAAGGAGGACGATGTCAACCAATAGTCTGTGATGAGAGGAACTATTGTAGAGATGATGTTCAAATTTTCTATCCATGGAGGAGTAGTCAAACGAGTCCCAGTGCAACCAAGAGCTATACAGACACCATCCAAGACAGTGTGTGCATCTACATTGACAAGGATTGTCGTTGGAATTGCTCTAGGACTAGGTATATCTTTGTTAAATCATCATTCCCATTGCATTGTTATTGACACAACATGTTGGTTAATGGGAAATATGTCAAAAAATTTGTTTCTGCTACCTATCTGATGCCATATTTTCCTAAAGTGGTATCAAAACTACATCAATCATTTATCTTTTGGGATAATCGATATGATCAGATTTTTTGTTTTATCATTTTTATTTATTGCATACGATGCAAATATTTAAACTAGTTGATGTGCATGTCTAACTAATCACCGCATAAGAACCCATATATATATATATATATATGCAAATTACACATGTCTCGATTGGTGGTTGTGTGTTTGATATCTCGGTCTATGAACTGAGCCTCTCTCTTATCTTCCCAATGTAAAAGTATTATTCTCTTCTACCTTTTCTCCCCTAAAATGTAACTCAAAGTTTCTCTATAATTATGTAATAGTAGGATAGTTTATTTTCTTGTTACGACGAAGAAGAAGACACTCCACACCAGGCCAGTCGACCATCTGGGGGGCAAAACTAACTTATTAGAGGACCTAGTAGGACCAAGGAGAATGAGGTGACCCTATTGATTGGCCGACCATAATGATTGATTGGAGGATCTAGAAGATGGTGGAACCGATGACCAGACGACCAATGTGAAGACGAAGCGACTGGCCAGGAGGTGAGATGACCAGTTCAAGGGTTGAATCGATCAACCTGGATTGGCAAGCACACATCTTCCTCAACAACTAGTTTGTACATGTGATGTAGACCCTAGGTTATGGTAATTCCTTGTTGCTCCAAGGAATTACATTAGAATAGCCATAACCATTGCTTTTTATTTATTGCATGTTTTCATTGTGGGTTATAACATGTATAAGATACATACTATATATGTGTGGTGATTGGTTAATGTATATGTATTATACAAAATTCCTTAATATAATATTAAGTTGGAGATGCCTTCTATAAGTAGAACACATAAAAATCTTGATCAATCAAGCATAGTTTATGCCAAAACGTGGTGTGTCGTCTATCTCATGGAAGTGTAATGGGTAGGTATGTAGATCTACCAAAGCACAGTACATATTCTATCGTGATGACTTTTGGGTCAGACTTAACTGGTTAACTTGATGAGACCAGGCACCATAGGAATAAAGATGATTATGGGAAAGAGTTGCACATATCATCTTTTATAGAGTTGCATATAGATGCAATTGGCAAGTTTGGCCTACCTAAATAATCAAGTTATGGGAAATCAACCAAAGTTGAGTCATGACTAGATGAAATATGGATCTTGGCACACTAGAAGATTGTACGCTGCAATCTTCCAAATTGGTAGTAAGGGCTATCAATTTGAACAAAATAGTGGGAGGGAAAGTTTAAATAAAAACCTAATTAATATCAATTTTTCAAATCAAATCAAATCAAAAATGATTTTTAACAAATGTAAATTTTCTCTTGTAGAATCAAATGGAAAACATTCAATCATCACAATTAGACGAATTAAATGAGATTTATTTCCTTAATTGGTTCATGACCTTGAGAAGTGTTCTACATGATCTTGAAGCACAAATGCCAGTATCCACTCCATATTTGACTAAGACTGGCATGGATGCTTCTTTGAAGCATGCCAATGATGTTGTAAACATCAAGAACCTTATGCTGGGCTATATGAACTATGAGTTACATAAACAACATGACAAGAATGAAAGGTGTAATGAATATAATGCTCTGTTTGAGTGAAAAATGACAGAGGGAGATTTAGTACAACCTCATGTGCTCAATATGATTGGGCATATAAAGAATCTTGAAATGTTGGGATTTCCTTTAGGTCGAGAGTTGTCCACGAATATGATTTTGCAATCGTTTCCTAAATCATATAGCTAGTGTATTGAATGTTATCACTTGACTAACATGGCTAGACCGTTGTCAGAGTTGCTTGACATCTTGATAAGTGTCAAAGCACAAATTAATATGGACAAATCCATGATGATGATCAGTGGAGTTGAGTCCAAGGACAAAGGGCATGTTTGGTTTCCTAGATTTTGTCGTATTGGATTGTATTTCCGCATCCATTTGCAGAAAGTTTATGTTTGATTTATAGGATTTTGAAAAGGTGGCTAATTCCAGGAATCCCACATTTTGGTCTCCATCAAAATTCTCCCAGACTCTAAAATCTAGCTATGGCTGGCCTGTGGACCCAAAAAAAATTAAATCATGTATTTTACAAATCTAGAAAACCAAACATAAAATTTGTGTTTGTGGGATTTTGACAATGCAACATTTTACAAATACAAGTTGGCATAAATGCATGATTATTAAAAATCCAACAAACCAAACGTACCCAAAGGCAAAGAAAAGAAGACTTCTATGGCTAAGCTAAAGTCCAAGTCTTCTGCACTCAAAATAGAGAGAAGGATAAGGGAACCTAGGAAGGTGAAGAATGGGATTGAGATCTCTACTTCTGGTATATACATTATTGAAGTTAACTTTACTAATACATCATAATGGGTATTAGATACTAGATGTGGATCACACATTTTCTCAAATGTGAAGGATATGAAAATAAGTAGACCTTTAGAGAAATGTGAGGTAGAATTGTGAGTTGCAAATGGTGCAAGAGTTGCAGCCAGCGCAGTTGGAACCTATGAGTTATCTTTGCCAAGTAGGCTATCGATAGAGTTAGCGAACTTCTAACGTACATGTCATTAATAGGAACATCATATCTATATCTTGTTTGGACAAGAATGGATCAAATTTCTTATAAAGAATGGAAGATGTTCTATTAGTAAAGATGGGATCTTTTATGGCAGTGCCCCAATGTCTTATGGTCTATACTTGATAGATATACAGTTAAACATATATAACATAAATATTAAAAGATAAAAACTCAATGACTCAAAACAAACATACCTTTGGCATTGTCATATAGGTCACATAAATAAGAAATGCATATCCAGACTCCATAAAGATAGTTATCTAGACTCTTTTGATTTTGAACCAATAGGGACATGTGAATCCTATTTGTTGGGCAAGATGACTAAGACTCCCTTCACTAGAAATAGTGAGAGGGATAGTGATCTATTAGGACTCATACATACTGATGTGTGTGTCCATTTTAGAACAACCTCTAGAGGTGGGTATCAGTACTTCATTACCTTTACTGATGATTTCAGTAGGTATGGCTATTTTTACCTGATGAAACATAAGTCAGAAGCTCTTGAAAAGTTCAGAGAGTTTATGAATTAATTACATAACCAACTTGGTAAAAGAATTAAGGCAATTTGTTCTGATCGAGGTGGATAATACTTGAACCAAGATTTTGAGGACCTTCTATAAACTCGTGGTATTGTATCACAATGAAATCCACCTGGAACACCACATCATAATGGTGTATCAAAAAGAAGGAATCAAACATTACTAGATATGGTGTAATCTATGATGAACTTTATTGATCTTCCAACTTCCTTTTGGGGGTGTGCTCTTGAAACCTCCGCATTTAGACTTAATCGAGTACCATCAAAATCAGTTCAAAAGACATCATATGAGATTTGGACTAGGAAGTGTCCCAAATTGTCTTTTATGAGGAGTTGGGTGTGAAACTTATGTCAAGAAAATGTTTCCTGAAAAGTTTTTCCCTAGATCTGATAAATGTTTCTTTGTCGGACATCCCAAAGAAACCAAGGGATACTACTTGTATAACCCAACTGACAACAAAGTGTTTGTTTTCAGAGAGACTACATTCCTTGAAAAGCAATTCATTGCCAAAGGAATCAATCGGAGGAAAGTAGAACTCGAAGATGTTCGAAACCAACATGAAAATATAAACCAGTTGAGGTACAGGAGGAACAAGGAGACTCACACATTGTTGTAGAATCTCAAATTCCACAAGTAACACAGGAACCTCATAGATCTAGTAGAGAACACCTTGAACCTGAGAGATTTGGATATCTTGTGACTCAGGAAGGTGGTGAGTTGGTCATAGATGATGAACCAACAACCTATCTAGAAGCTAGTGAGGGACCAAAGTCTGAGAAATGGCTTGAGGCAATGAGATCTAAGATGTATCCATGTATGCCAACAGGATATGCACCTTGGTGGAACCAGTTGAAGGGGTAAAACCCATAGGGTGCAATTGGGTCTTCAAGAAGAATACAAACATGGATGGTAAATTACAAACCTATAAGGGAAGATTGGCTGCAAAGGGTTTCAAATAAGTTCAAGGTGTTTACTATGGCGAAATCTTTTCTCCAGTGACCATGGTTAAGTTCATCAAGATCATGTTTGCTATAGCAGTTTATCATGATTATGATATTCATAAGATGGATGTTTAAATCGCATTCCTAAACGGGAATCTTCTTGAGGATGTTTATCACAACCTGAGGGTTTTATCAATCCAAAGGATGAAAATAAAGTCTTAAGCTACAAAGGTCAATCTATGGACTTGAGCAAGCATTCAGAGATGGAATCTTTGTCTTAATGAGACAGTCAAAGAGTTTGGCTATGTTCAGAATGAAGATGAGGTTAGTGGGAGCATGGTTGTATTCTTCATATTGTATGTGGATGACATACTATTGATGGGGAATGACATCCCTACTTTACAAAAGGTAAAAACATGGCTTGGAAATACACTCTCTATGAAAGACTTGGGAGAAGCATCCTACATCTTGGGGATAAAGATCTATAGAGATAGATCAAGAAGACTTCTTGGACTAAGTCAAAGCACATACATTGACAAAGTGTTGAAGAAGTTCAGCATGGAGAACTCAAAGAGAGGAAGCCTTCCCATGCTACATGGAGTTACCATCTCTAAAGTTCAATGTCCCAATTCTTGTGAATCAAGGGAGTGCATGAGTATGATTCCATATGCGCCGACAATTGGATCCATCATGTATGTGATGTTGTGCACCCATCCATATGTCTCGTATGGTTTAAGCATGATGACTATATATTAGTCAGATCCAAGTGATTCTCACTGGACATCTATCAAGAACATCATGAAGTACTTGATAAGGACTAAGGACATATCAGTTCTTGGTCTACGGCAGAGAGGAAGAGTTGGTAGTAGGAGGTTACACCAATGCAAGCTTCCAGACTGACAAAGATGATACACATCACAATCAGGATTCATGTTTTGCCTAAACAATGGAGTTGTAAGCTAGAAGAGTTACAAGTAAGAGACAGTTGTCGATTCTACAACAAAGGATGAGTATATTGTTGCATCAAATGCAACAAAGGAGGTTGTATGGATCAAGAAGTTCATTTCAGAAATTGGGGTCGTTCCAAGCATCAACGAAGAAATTGAGCTATATTGTGACAAAAATGGAGCTATTGTACAAGCTAAGGAACCAAGATCTCTTCAACATTCCAAGCATATACAAAGGCGGTTCCATCTCATACGAGAGATCATACATCAAGGAGATTTAAAGATTTGAAGAGTACTAATTAAAAATAACATTTTTGATCCCTTGACTAAAGCACTTTCACACCAGAAGCATGATGATCACGTTAGGTCACTCTGGATAAGATTTGTGGGTGATTGGCTCTAAGTGCAAGTGGGTGTCTATTGGCATGTATGCCCAGAGAGCCAATCATATGATGATTGTAACGGCATAAATTGTAAATGATTTGATTATTACTAAAGGCAAGCTTCCAATTTATTCTGCTTGTTCAATTTTGAGATAATCAAATAACATAATAAATGTCTAGAGAATAATATTAATCAATGATGTATATCTTCAAGTATGTGACTTGGAAGAATGAGATCATGCATATGTTAAGAGTATATGCATTCTCATTATGTCCCTGATCGCTTATTACAGTAGAAGGTAGATAGAAAACAATAACACATAAGATCAGAGTGTGAGTTGGTTTATGACATAATCTCATTAGTCATGATATAGCAATATCAAACAAAGCACACACACAAATACATGTTAGAGAATAGTGTATCAGATAGGCCCACCATGAGGCTGGCACATGGAAACCATTACCATGGTAGTCATAGTCAGCTCTCATAGTGATGGTAGTGTTTGTGGTTCTTTGACCTAAAATCACTGCACTCATCACATGTCATTTGATATGCTTTGATATCATCAAACACAATGCTGAAACATGGGTTGTTATAAATGTGATGATTGGGTGACTGTGACACATGGGGACTGACTGTGAGTGATAGAAATGAGATTTGTCCCTCCTATGGGAGTATGATATCCAAGGCCACTTGAGTTAGCGAGACTAAGAAATACATGTCCATGTACATGTGAGTCAATTTATGATATTGAGCTTACACATATCTCATACAGTCTTCTATAGTAAGAAACATAGATTGAATGTTGAAGAGAATGGCAGATCCATGCCTCGAGTTCAATCTAGATATCAACAACAAAGGAACTATACAAGCACTATAGCACCATGCACATATTGTAGGTTGAGGTTGATCTCCAACTTTCCATTTACTTGGGTAGCAATGATGTGTGACTAGGCACTACTCATTGCTTGTGATGTCATAAGTTGTTATGGACATTCACTGCCAACGTAATATGGGACCTATAGGGTCACACCATAGGAAATCACATAGAAGAGGAGTTTGATCTTAAATGATGATTGGATTGATTACTAAAGTGTTTATATATTCAATTCACATAACAAATCAGCTGAATAGTCTGCCAAATGATCAGTTCAAGTGTTGAGACAGTAGTTTGGAGTGTTAGGCTAATTGTGTTGTACATTTTTTGGAGTTCAGCCTGACCCGGGCTGTGAGACGTTTGTCTTGCTTGTGTGATATGACCATTTCACATGGTGCATGACGACCATCTCATCTACACCAAATGATTGGTTCAGGGGTGCAATTCGATTGCATCAAGGATTTGTGTTGACATCATGCTATGCATTAATTGGAATTGAATTGCCGAAACATGTACAAAATTGGGAAACTACAAAACGGCCATCTCACAGTGCGAGATGGCCATCTCACATGCCATACGATCATTGTGGTTGATAAAGGCTGCTAAATTTTTAGAATTGTGTGAAAATTCAAGATCTTCCGGTCCCTTCCACTCCCACACAGACTGGGAACCCTAACCCTAACCCTGACTATAAATAGAGGGGTAGTGGGGACTTCCCACAGCACAACACAGACAATTAAGAACCAGTTTCTCTAGTTTTCTTCTTTGGTTGTGGTAACCAAGAGAGCCCAAGTAAGTCCTACTTTACTAGGGAGGGATAGCTACGAGAGAGAACAACTGAGGATCATTATTGTACGAGAGTAGGTTGGTGACTAGTACACCAATGGGAGTGATGACTCCTTCGTGTCCATTCTAGTAGGACTATAAGAGTTCTAGTTGGTTAGTGTGGACTTCTCTAGAGGTGAGGTGGCCTTTTCTCATTGCTAAGGAGGATGATGTCAACCACTAGTCCGTGACGAGAGGAACTTCTACAGATGATGACGTTCGAGTCTACTGTTCATAGAGGAGCAGTCAGACGAGTGTCATTGCAACCAAGAGCTGCACAAACACTGTCCAAGATAAAGCACATATCTACATCAATGAATATTGTCGCTGGACTTGCTTCAGACCAGGTATATCTTTGTTAAACCATCCTTCCCATTACATAGTTATTGATGTGATCCATTGGTTAATGGGAAATTTGTCAGTAAATTTTTTTGTTTCTACTGCCTATCTGATGCCATATTTCCCTATAGAAACATCATTCCTTAGTAATTTATGATGTTACATCATTATCTCATAACTAAACAAAACATAATAAATTGCAATATTGCCTTTATTATTAATCAAATTGATTGCATTCCTGATATTGTATGTAGATGACATATTATTGATGGAGAATGAGATCCCTACTTTACATATGGTAAAGACCTGGATAGAAAATACACTGTCTATGAAAAAGTTAGGCAAGTCATCCTTTATTTTAGATATTAAGATCTATAGAGATAGATCTAGAAGGCTTCTTGGTCTAGTCTGAGCACATACATTGATAAAGTGTTGAAGCGATTTAGCATGGAGAACTAAAAGAGAGGAAACATGCCCATGTCTCATGGTGTTCTATCTCTAGAGATCTATATCCCAATTCTTATGAAGAATAGGAGCACATGAGTAAGATTCCATATGCATATGCAATTGGATCTATCATGTACACATTGTTATGTACTCATCCATATGTCTCATATGCCTTGAGCATGATGACCAAATATCAGCCGGATCTGGGTGAATGTCATTGAACTGTCATAAAAGAACATCCTTAAGTACTTGAGAAGAATAAATGATCAGTTTCTTATCTACAGTAGTGAGGAAGAGTTGGTGGTAAAGGGTTACACTGGCACAAGATTTCAAATTGACAAATATGACTATAGATTGTAGTCTATGTTTGTGTTTTACCTAAACAACAAAGTTGTAATCTAGAAGTGTTCCAAGCAAGATTGGCTAAAGACAAACTCTTTGACTATTTTGTCAAATTGAAGATTCCAGATCCAAGATGCTTGCTTCAACCCTAGATTGAGCTTTGTAGCTTAAATACTTTATTTACATCCTTTAGATTTATAAAAACCCTTGGGTTTTTTTCACATAGACATCCTCAAGTAAATTTCTGTTAAGGAATCCAGTTTAAACATTCATCTGCCAAATCTCATAGTCATAAAAAGTTGTAATGGCATGCATGATCCTAATGAACTTAACCATGGCAACTGGAGAAAATGTTTTGTCATAGTCTACACCTTGAATTTGTCAGGAACCCTTTGCAATTAATCGACCTTTATTAGTTTGTACATTGCTATCCATGTTCGTCTTCTTCTTGAAGACCCATTTGCACCCTATGGGTCTTACCCCTTTAGGTGGATCCACCAAGGTCTATACCTTGTCAGTGTACATGGATTCCATCTCAGATCTCATGGCCTCTAACCTTTTCTCAAATTCTAGTCCCTTAATAACTTCTAGGTAGGTTGCTGACTCATCATCAATGACCAACTCATTGCTTGCTTGAGTCACAAGATAACCAAATCTTTTTGGCTCAAGGCTTATCCTACTAGATCTGTGAGGTTCTTTGTGTTACATGAGGAATTTAAGATTCCATTACAATTTGTGACACTCAATGTTTCTCTTGCACCTCTATAGGATGAATGCTTTCTTGTTGGTCTCGTACCTCTTTGATTTCTACTTTCCTCCCACTGATTCCTATGGAAATGAATTCCCTTTCCAGAAATACATCATCCCTGGCAACAAATACTTTGTGTTCAGATGGAGTATAAAAGTAGTATCCTTTGGTTTTCTTAGGATATCCAACAAAATAATATTTATCCAATTTGGGTCCAAGCTTTTCAAAAAATTGCTTCTCACATAACCTTCACATCTGTAAATCTTCATAAAAGACACATTGGGACACTTCCTATACCATGTCTCAGTGGTGTCTTTTGAACTAATTTAGATGGTACACGGTTTAGTGTAAACACTATGCTTTCTAGAGAATAACCTTAGTAAGAAGTCAAAAAATAAGTTAAACTCATCATTGATCACACCATATCTAACAATATTATGTTCCTTCTTTCTGATACACCATTACGTTGTGGTGTTCCAGGTGGAGTCCATTATGATACGATACCACAGTCTCGCAGAAGGTCTTCTTGGCTTGAGTATTCTCCACCTTGATCAGAATGAAGTGCCTTAATACTTCTACCAAGTTGGTTTTGTATTTCATTCATGAAATCTATAAACTTTTCAAGAGTTTCTGACTTATGTTTCATCAATTAAAAATAACCATACCTACTAAAATCATTGGTGAAGGTAATTGAGTACTAATAACCACCTATAACATTTGTTCTAAAAGGGCCACACACATCAGTATGTATGAGTCCTAATAGATCACTACCCCTCTCACTATTACCAGTGAAGGGAGTCTCTATCATATTGCCCAATAAACAAGACTCACATGTCTCTATTTATTCAAAATCAAGAGATTCTAGATAACCATCTTTATGGAGTTTAGAAATGTGATTCTCATTGATGTGCCCTAGATGATAATGCCAAAGATATGTTTTGTTTGAGTTATTGATTTTTAATATTTTGGTATTTACGTTATAAGCATTTGTCTTTAGATCTAATAAATAAAGACCATAGGATATGGGGGCACTACCATAAAAGATCTCATCATCTGAAATAGTATAATAGCCATTCTTTATATGAAATTCATATCCATCCTTGTCCATACAAGATACAGAAATAATGTTTCTATTTATGCTAGTTATAAAATAACATTTCTTTAACTCTATTACAAGCCCTATTGGAAGCGATAAATTAAAGGTTCCAACTATAGTTGCAACAACTCTTGCTCTAATGGCAACACACAGTTCTACCTCACCCTTTCTTAAAGACTTACTTCTTTTCAAATCCTGCATATTCGAACATATGTGAGATCCACATCCGGTATCTAGTACCCAAGATGAAGAAGTAGACAAATTTATCTCAATAATGTATATACATAAAGTGGAGATCTCTATCCCCTATTTCATCTTCCTGGATTTCTTTAAGTACAAAGGACAAATTCCTTCCGCACTTATCTATCTCCTTGTCTTGAGTGTTGAAGACTTGGAATTCTACTTAGCCTCAGAACTCTTTTTGGGTTTGCTTTCATCCTTAGAATCCACTTTGCTAATCACCATCACAGGTTTGTCCTTATTCATTTTTTCGTTGACATTTATCGACATGGCAAGTAATTCTGACAATAGTCTCAAGTAATGCCACTCGATAAACTGGATATATGATTCATGCAATGATTGTAGAATCATATCTGTGGACAACTTTTAGCTCGAAGAGAATCTCTCAGTCTTTCTAGATGTTCCATATGTCCAATCACATTGACCACATGGGTCTCTCCTAGATCTCCTTGTTTCATTTTCCACTCAAAGAGCGCCTTTGAGACATTATACCTTTCTTGCTTTGCATGATTCCGATTCATGTTCTTAAGCTGTGTTATCATCTCAAGAATCCCCATGTTGTCATGCTACTCTTCATAGTTCATGCAACATATCATAAGGTGCTTAATGCCTAAGGCATCATTGACATGCTTCCAATAAGTAGCCACCTCATCCCTAGGCGCATCAGAAGCAAGTTCATCGGCACTGGTGTATCTAGGACATAGAGCTTATGCTCATCATTGAGAACCCTTCTCAAAGTCCAAAACCAATCATAGAAAGTATTACCATTCAACTTTTCATTCTTGTGAACCATAGAGTAGGAACCCTATACCACCCCAGACCCAAGGCCAAGTTGAGGTGTCAAATAGGACAATAAAGATGATTCTAGAAAAGGTTGTTTCAAGTAGTGCGGCATTTTGGAGCATGCAACTACAAAATGCTTTATGAGTTTATAAAATGCATTTTAAGACACCCATAGGCACGAACCCTTTTAGGTTAGTTTATGGGCAAGCATGTCACTTGCCCATCAAACTAAAACATAAATCCAAGTGGACCTTCGGGAAACTAAATTTTGATCTATCTAGTGCAGGGAGGAAGAACATATTAGAATAGAATGAATTGGATGGGATTAGGCTAGATGCCTATGAAAATTCAAGAAGTTATAAGGATAGAATGAATAATATCCATGACTGCCACATTCTTCATATGGTTTTCTTATCGGGTCAATGGGTGTTATTGTTTAACTCTAGGATGAAATTGCACCCAGGGAAGTTGAGATCCCGGTGGAGTGAACCCTATGTGGTAGTCAAATTTTTCTCTTATGGCATTGTAAAAATAATTGATGGAGCCAAGACTTTCTTGACTCATGGATAATGTCAAGAATTATAATGGTGGAGATATAGTCCATGAGGTGGAGGAGTTGAAGCTCTTTGAGCTTCCTTGAACAATGTAGCTAGATTTATTGTCGAGTCGGGGACATTGAACAAGGCTCTTATGGGAGGCAACCTATTTTTTTAGTTCTATTATCTATTTAATTTTATTTAGGAGTTTTCATTACTTACATTTTGTAATTACCTTAGGAGGCAAAGTCATTGTCAATACCACCGACTACCACATCAGTGGCACCGACTAGATCTAATTTTTCAATTGGGAATCCAAGAAATTTTAGTACCATTGATAAGAGGGCATGTGGCACAAAATCCCTAACAAGTAGAGCCTATGGAAAGTCAATACCACTGATAGGATTATCAATAGCACTGACCGAGTCTGAGCAAAAATTACAAAGATACACAAAATTTCTCATTGATACACTGAGAGGCTTCCCAGTGGTATTAGCCTATTTAGCTTGAAGATGACAAGGATTGACACATCTCGGTACCACTGACAGCAGAGTCTATGGAACCAACATTTTTCAGAAGAGACTTGTGAAGTTACAAAAAAATCAACATTGATACCACCGATACCTATCTCGCTGGAACCAACACAGACATCAGATGTAGACCAATATTAGATCGGTACCACTAAAAGACATATAGGTGGCACGACATAGGAAGTCCAGATATGTGGCATTAACAACAATGACCATGATCTTATTCATCTAATGATTATTGGAAGCCATCCATGCACATGTTATCATTGATTTGGTACCACCGACATCCATCGGTACCATCGACACAAGAGGATCTATGGGTTAGTACAATGATGTCTCCAAGTCATCAATATCAACAGCTAGCACTGACACGCCTATAGCTAGCAACATCTATTTGTACCACTGACATAAAATGTCATTGGCATCAACATGACATAGGTAGGGAACTCTTTAGTTATAAAAGGGGAAGGTATGGGTGATCTCAAGTCACACATAAAGCATCCCCCCTCACTCAGAAGACGTCGGAAGACCATCAAAGACTTCACGAGCAATTAGGCATTCCTGAGTCTACATCGAGCTCCCTTTTTTCATCCCTGTTCTTCTTTTCATGACAATGGTATCCCAAAGACAAGGCATGTCTACAGGCGTGTCTAATCAGTTGGTGCCAAAGCCATCAAGGATTTCCTTCCCAAATGTGGATTAGAAGAAGTAGTATGTTAAGTTGATGAAGAGGGATCTCATACAAACTTGGTATGGGGACCATGTTTTCCTCACTGCAGTCACTAGCAAGACATCATTGCGACCGCGATGCCAAAAAGTGTCTCAATCAATACAATTAAGCCGGTGCTCCCTAGATCTGAGCCTATCAATAGACGACCCCCTCCTTCATTTGGGGGGATCGCTTCCTCTCCATTACGCCTCCAGGATGCCACTCTATACCCAGCCAAGGAAGATGATCTCCACCACCGCAGACGCCTCTATAGTGTCCCTACTACGATGTCACCCCTACTCCATTAAGATCTGCCCTCTAGCCATGAAAGCGGTTGGAGTTTAGATCTAGAACGACCATCACCCATCCACCTACCGCTCCATCTCCTATGAGTAAGAGCATGAGAAGGGAAGGAAGAAGGAAGGATAAGATCATCCTTGCCTACCATTGGTGTTCTTCCTCTCCTCCTCTAGATCTACCTCGTCATCGGAGTAGAATAATGTCACTCTACCAAGACACACTCATCTTCTTCACCATGGACATGGCCAAATCTTCCTTCTCCCTTATTTTCTTTATTCCTCTCATGAGGAGCAAGTAGTCCTTTTCACTGGAGTGTGGGGAATATCCCCTCTTCCTGTTCTTACATGTTCATTTTATAAATTCCCATGGCTTGTATGTAACTTTCCATCGTTTAATGCATGTTTTGTGGATTGATCACCAGTCTTGCATAATCTATTATATTCCTTTGTTGTGTGAACTTCAATACTAAGGATTTGAATATTGATTAACATGGTTGATGCCCGGATGAGAACTTGTAAAGGGATGTCTCTGGAGTAGTAAGTGTGTGATCTGTGAGTAACGAGACATTGAGCTCATGGATATGGTTATGCAATCTCTATTTCCTAACATATGTTTTTTCTTACTCCATTTGGATAGTTGTATCTTGCCTAGATGTGTTTTGGTTGTGTTTGTACATGTATTAGTGGTAAAACTCGATTCCACCTTAGTGATCCCCATCATTAATTTAAACTTAGTTTTAATCCTGCTCTTTTACTTTCCTTGCAATTAGTTTAACTAAACCAAAATCAACTCTTTGTTCTAAATATTAGTCTTTGTTGATCCGAACTCAACTAGAAAGATTCTTAAAAATCTTGTCCCTTGGGATTCGATCCTTAACTATACAGCGATAAGACTCATTTGCTAGTGGGTGGTACTGTTGCACAAGTTTTGGTAAAAACTTAGGGATTTCAACCCTAGGTGAATTTGTTAGTGCAGTAAAAACCACATCACAACCCTTCCTCAAGGATTTGACATCAAGTAGCACTAGTAGTCTGTTATGGACATCGAACACCTATTTGCCCAAATTTGCACCACTACCTAAAGAATGCCATCTTTTCCAGGTATACTCAAGGTCAAGGAAAGGTCCAACAAGTGGACCTTAATGTTTTGTTGCAATTTTTTACCTTGGGGAAGGATATGGTCAACCTTGGATCGTTCTACCTTCACCACATGATGGCAGTGAAGAGTCAAGTCTAGAGAAAACCCCCAATTCACTTTGAAGGGGCCTACATACACCACTTGCCTTATATCTTAACCTTGATCTCTCCAAGGCCAATGCACTCAAGATGTCTTCAACGCTTGATTTCAAGCACTTCAAGTGGGTCCACCTTGTCACCAAGTACTAGGGCAGGGTGTAGCGCATGTTGCACCATTAAGGGACAGATGAAGGGAAGGGCCCTTCCTGACCCCATCTTCCATCTACGAGGAGTGTGCTAACTTATATGACCTACAAAAACATGGATCCCATACTAGAGGGGGGTGATGTTGCGATTGAGGAGGAAGAACAAGAAGAGGAGGCTACCATGCCTTATACACTGAGGCAGCATTTGCACCATATTCTATGTTGTTATGCAACATACATCTCTATAGCTCCACCACCTCCATCTCCAGGAGATTCATTCTCCATGGAGGGGCATGTACAGGATGCTCCAATCTATTTAATAGGGGCAGCAGTAGTAGTCGGTCACTTTGACCTAGATTTAGGGTGTTCACAAGTAGCTCCTTCAGTAGCAGAAGGCCATATACTACAATAAGAGTCTTGTCCTAGTCAACTAGAAGATCATTCAAAATCTCCTGTAGTACATCGAGTATCGTCAAAATCTTTTCTATGACCACTATTGGAGTCAAAGAAACTTCACCATCTACCCACATCCACCAGATCTGCTAGCCAACCCACTAACTTTCACTGCACTTTCAACACACATGCTCCACAAATGCCGCTAGGAACATTCCAGACACCACCACCACACTGAGCATCTGGTACCCCCATTCCACCTCTTAGTTTGAGTTTTGACTATGAGGACATAGTCAATTTCAATCTTAGGGGTGATGGAACATCTTTATCTTTGTTTATTTCTTATCTTGTTTAGTTTTTATTATTTACAAGTAATAGGATCCACAATCTATCACATGTAATCATGGATCTTAGTTAACCATGATTGCACCCTATCATTAAAAAGACAACATGGTTCTTGCTCTTGCAGTAAATCTCACAAGGATCAAATCTTTATAAGCTTATTTGCAAAGTTTATGTGATAAATTGAATTTTCTTGATCTTTTGCAATTCCTATTTTTCCCTCCTTTATGTTCACTCTTGATCTCAATTTATTTTTTCCTGACTAGTGGACCAGTATTGACACTCAAATTCGAAATATAATGATCAATATAAATTTTATGTACCTTGTGACACTATAATTTAGGTTAATTGGTCACTTTATCCAAAGTAGTACATTTAATCATGTAACTTAAACTTTTGGTTCTCAAACTTTTTTACGTATTCTACACATTATTTTGAACTTGTGATCCAAATTTTATCTCAATTGGACATTTCTACAATTTTCTATGATTTCTTAAATTTAATGTGTTAAAAACCATTGTATTTGCCCTTTCATTTGATCTTTTCCAAATCAGCAAGCTGAGCAAATCTCAAGGGGCAAACCCTGGCCCTTGGATCAGTCTTCCACAGATCAGAGACCTGATCAAGTGACCAGGGCATCATCTCCTATCTTTTGTTGATTACGGGGAGGAGACAAGGAAACCAAAATGAGCAATCAACCAACTCTGGCCATATTTCAAAATTCTGATCGCATAGAAATGATCGTCTTACAAAATTACACCCGTCTAACCCTACTTTGACTGCCTTTAATCACTATTACTCCCCCCCCAAAGTTTCCCTCAACTTTCCTTCTCATTCTGAAGACCATGGTCTGCAACCTAGATCCCAATTAGCCCTAAAATTTACCCCCCCGAGTCCATATAAGACCCCCTAATCATTGTCATCACTGTACTTTGCTCAAAATCTCGGCCTCATGCACCATCTTGATCTCCACAACCCCAAATTCCTCTCTTTTCTCCTAATGTATTGAATGGTGCCACCGCCCTCTCATTTTGGGCATCTCACCCTTGTGTCGCCTAACCAGCAATCAAGACCCACATCCACCTCGCGATGGTGAGGTGAGCGTGAGCGGCACCTTTGCTGCTGACCTTGGCTCCTCCTTCGCCTGTCTCCCCTAGAACCAACGAGCTCCTCTTCCATGTGTTGTTAGCTCATGTGAAGATTGGAGAGGGAGATAAGACCTCAGACCACCGGTCCAGAGAGGAACCAACCGAGTCCAAGACCCAGCAAACCTAGGGACCAAATCAGCAAACCAAGGTTCAGACCAGAATCTATAGACTAGGGAACCACCTCACCCACACCACCTACATGGCTCAACTCTGACCCTCCATCATGCATAGAGTGGTCTTCATTTTTCACTATTTAAGGTATCTTTCAACTCTCTCTAACAAATAATCAATAAAAAGGGCCAGATCTTAATTAAATCATAGAAAATTCATCATAGCTCCAAAAATATCGATATTATAGTCCATTTTCATCAAAAAAATTAGTTTCATTCAATAAAAATGATTCACATCTCTATTCCCATATTTAGTAAATCATCTATTCAAATGCATTTATGTGATGTTTTCTTATTAATACTTCATCATCTGACCTAATATTTGATCTCTGACATTCCTTATTACATAAATCAAACCTTGATCTGATCTTGAACACAAAAGATGCTAACCCATTATGATAATGATCTAGAGATTTGATAATTACTTGAATATTGATGATAACAATTAGGGTTAATATATAAGTTCCTAAAATACCTAGGAAGGTTATTCATACTCAAAATATACTTGAAACTTGATCAAATGTTGGACATCTCGAAATATTATTGATCATAAGTGAATGACCTAACCCCAAGGTTTAATAAGAATGAATAACCCTAGTCTTGAATATTCAAACATGATCTTCAAAACATCATGATCTTGACCCTTGATCCAAATCTTGTTGATCTAGGATCTGACTCAAGGGTTTGACCTATTTTTCTTGGAATCTTGTACTCTGAAATAAACCCAAAAGGTACTCTATTCTACTTCCTCCTTGAACATACTAGTAGTATTGATGACACTTTTATGTATCTCTTGAAATGTATACTTGGATATGTATTTGTTTGAGCTACCTCATTCCTACTGATTAATCTTCTAATTTTCTATATTATAATTTGCAACACACTTGAAACATTAATGATATTGCCCATTATGACTACTAGTAATATTAATTGTTGATATTAAGTACAAGTGGCCTCCTCATTAAGAGGGTGGAACTTGTACATGTTTTTTACCTCCTCCCTCATATGGAGAGATGGAGTCTAGTGACCTCCCCCATCACGTTGGGGTGATGGAGCCACATAAATAAAAGCATTCTTATCAACATAAGCATAATGGGAAACTTGTAAAAAATATTGTTGAATAAATACTGCTTTGAAAACTGCTTTTTGTTAATATAAGTCATGCCAAGTATACTACTTCAATATCAAAACTATTTTACTTTTTTTAATAGTATACCATGAAATTGCATTGATTGTTTCATGATTTTCTTGATTTTAGGCCATGCAAAGAACTTAAGTTATGCACCTACCAAATCTACCATCTCTTTCATTTTATCTACTACAAATAAAGACTAATACATCAATCTAGACTTTACATGGGAGCTAATAAGGATGTCAGTTCTGCCAATAACACCAAAAATATGGGGGATTGGGAAATCAAACATTAAGCGCTTATGGATGCCTTTCATGACCTGGAAGTCCATACAACATCACTAGTGCCCAACCATAACCAAAAACCCATTACCATCCAAGATTTCCTGAAACTTAGCCTAGAAGCCCTTTATGGTGAGGATAAGGATGATGTCCTGGATAAAGTTGATGCTTGTTAGTGTCAATGGAGAAAAAATTTAGGGTTTTGAGGTTCCTTGAACAAGATCAAGTCACTTTTCCTAACTACCAGTTGAAAGGGGCGGCCAAGTTGTGGTGGGAGAACTATGTCTGGTCACAACAAGTCATCCCTATTAAATAGGAAGCCTTTAAACCCATTTTCACTAACCATTTACAATATACCTCTAAAAGGAAGAGAGAAAAAAGCATTTCCTTACCCTTGCCCAAAGCACCAACACGGTGGCTGAGTATAGTCGACAATTATGTCTCCTAGAGTGACATGTCACAAAACTCACGGAAGAACAGAAGCTAGATCATTACATTGATGGGCTCTTACTAACCCTAAAAGCCTTTGTCTCCTCATCCAAACCTACCACTTTGCAAGAAGCCTATTACCATGCCTTGTCCATGGAGAGAACCCTGGGGATGCGAAATGGAGATCCACTACCTACCCTAGCCTACCTAGGGCTTACTAATGTTGTGCCCACAAAGCCAAAGTAGAAAGGAAAACCCCATAATAGTGACAATAAGAACAGAAACTGACAGAAGAACCCCAAAAATCCTCCCACCCAGTACAACAACCAAGGCCAAAACTAGAACTACAACCAAGGCCCTACTCAGAATTAGAATCCTGGCCCAAATAGAGGACAAGGCTGGAATCCCAATGTTCCCCGGTGTCACAACTACGATAATCTCCATTATGGATAATGCAAGTACTCCTTCCAGTCTACCACCTCTGCAAATAGGAGGGACACATCAGAGATAATTGTCGTCACCCTCCTCTAGTATGGGACAAATAGGGAGAGCATAGACAAGCTTGTGTCTTTGTAGTAAATGCAGATGAGGCAAATGCCAATGGGGACAAACTCATGGAAGGTACTATTTAATTTCAAAATTATTTCCATAATGTCATATCATGAATATCTTGTGCAAACACCTTACATTGAATATATGTATATATAGGTATGATGCAAATCTATGATCATTCTATTGTCACTATAGTTGACTCTGGGTTAACACATACCTTCATGTCTAAGAGTCTTGCCTCTATGCTCAATCTTGAAACATGGGACTTAGGGTACATATTTGATGTAACTAACACAAGTGGGAAAATGGAAGTCTCCTTCTATATTGTTGAAAAAGTCCCTCTATCTTATGTTGGTTGTAATCTTGAGTCATATTTTATACTCTTAGACATGGAAGACTTTGACCTTATTTTGGTGATGGACTAGCTTCATAAAAATCATGCTATGATTGATTGTCGTGCCAAGAAAGTTATCATTTCTAAACCCAACCTTCCCATTCTTGTAATTTTGGGAAGAAAATGTCGAAATTGAAATAGTGTCATTTCCTTGATCAAAGCCCAAACCTTGATATCCAAAGGGTGTATAGCATACCTATCAAATGTAGCTATAGTCAATCCTGGTATGAGTCCCTAGAAAACATTGACATAGTGTGTGAGTACATGAGTGTTTTTCTTGAGGAGCTCCCTGGGCTACCACCTGATCGTGATATTGAATTCTCTATCGACTTAGCACCCGGTACTGCACCTATTTCTCAGGCACCCCATCGGATGGCTCCTACTAAACTGATCTAATTGAAAAGGTAGTTACAAAAATTATTACATAAGGGTTTCGTCTACCCTAGTACATCTCCTTGGGGAGCACCCATTCTATTCATCAAGAAAAAGGATGGATATCTTCACATGTGCATTGACTACCTTATGATAAATCAAGCTACTGTAAAGAATAAATATCCACTTCCCAGAATTTATGACCTTTTTTATCAACTTTGTTATGCTCATGTCTTCTCTAAGATTGATCTCCATTATGGTTACCACCAACTCAAGGTTAAGGACGAAGACATTCCTAAAACCACCTTTCAAACTTGGTACTGGCATTATGAATTTTTTTTCATGCCAATTGGGTTGACCAATGCCCCTAGTGTGTTTATGAACTTGATGAATAGTGTCTTCCAACCTTTCCTCAATGAGTTTTTAGTGGTGTTCATTGATGACATCCTGGTATATTCAAATGACATTGAGTCACATCGTACTCATCTTTGAAAAGTTCTTGATATCCTCCAATCACATAAATTCTATGCAAAATTGTCTAAATGTGAATTTTGGATTTCTGAATTCAAGTTCTTGGGTCACATGATCTCTGGTGGGAAAATTTCTATTGACCCCGCTAAATTCTTAGCTATTCTTGAGTGGCAAGACCCCAAAAATGTTTCTGAAATTCAAAGTTTTTGGAGTCTTGTTGTTTATTACTAATGTTTCATACCCAACTTCAATAGGACTGCCTTGCCACTCACAAAGCCCACCAGTAAAGGAGAGCAGTTCATCTGGTCGAAGGAGTGTGAGTCTGGTTTTAAGGAGTTGAAGACAAACCTAACAACCGCACGTGTCTTGACCCTTCCCTCGAGAAATGATGGGTCTTTCATCTTCACATATGAATCGAGGTTCGGTCTGGGTTGTGTCCTCATCCAAGAAAGAAAAGATGTTGCTTATGCCTCTTGACAATTGAAGCCAAATGAGTTCAACTATCCAACCCACAACCTCGATCTTGCTTCCATCATATGTGCACTAAAGATATGGCGGCACCGCCTATATGGTGCCATCTTTGACATCCTTGTCGACCACAAGAGTTTGAAGTACATCCTGACACAGAAGGATCTTGATCTCAGACAGATGTTATGGCTGGAGTACCTCAAAGACTATGACTTCGCTATTGCCTACCACCCTAGTAAGGCAAATGTGGTGGTCGATGCATGATGCAGGGGTTTTGAGTCGCTTTTATAGGCTAGTTTTACACTCATTTTATGCGCTTATTGGTAATATTTGCAGTTAATATTGCATGATTCAATTCCTTTAGCCTATTATCCTTGTTTGCATCAAATTCATCTTATTTTACATTGTTTTGCATAGATTATCATATTTCTCGGATTTGATTTGTGTTTTTCTCTCATTTTCAGGCAATTCACAATTCTGGACCCGTCGATACCATCGACGGTCCGTCAATAGCATCGACAGAGCAACAACAGCAAAGCTGGAGAGGAAGCAGATAGTTTGATACCATCGACACCTTGTCGATGGTCTCGAAAGTCCAACAGCAAGCCAAATATCATCTCGTCGATACCATCAATGGGAGTGGTTGATGGTGTCAAGATGCCATTAGGTGGCCTCCATAAATTGAAGAAAGCATCAGAGTTTTGTCCGGCATGACTTCAGTCGGATGGCTGCATTCTTTTGGCGGTTGTAAGTGGTACCTATACCTAGAAAAAGATGGCCCGTCATTCACATGGGATTGCATTGCACAAGTCTCGAAGGAGGAGAGAGTGAAGAACGGATCTGAGAGATAAGCCTTGGGGGATTCCAGAGACGCAGATGGAGTTTTTTACCATCGGAAGGCTGGAGAACGCTCATCCTGTGCCGAGGATCACCCAGTTCTTCTCCATTCAGGGGTTACCCTATCTTCGTCCACGTTTTCTCTATGCTTTCTCATTCCTTCATGGTGTTTTGCATTGAGATGAACATGCGAGGCTAATCCCCTTTGTCTCTAGGATCGAGAGTAGCCCGGGCAATCGTTGTATGCCACTTTTTACATAGTTTATCATAATTTGTCCCTCAAATCCGTGATATGATATCATTTTCTCCATTGCTATCATTGTACTTGATCACCATAATGGGAATCTAATACCTTTAATTGCTTTTGATGAAGAATTAACTGTTGAAAAGAGGTGGTAATCACACTAACTAATAAATCCTTTGGAAAAGGTGATGTACGGTTAATGGTGGGAACCCAGAGACATGTTTTTCATGCACCTAGTCTAGGGCATAGGTTACTACTGGCGTGGAACCAACCTAGATTAAGGTAGTGAATTGTATCACAGAAGTGAGAAATTCTGGCTATAGGCCACTATCCAGAAAGGGGGACGAGTTGTGATAGTTGTGAAGGAATTAGTACAATGAGAACCCGCAGTGAAACCAAAATCCTAGATATTTCTTTTGAATTGATTAGATCAACCATTTAATCGATTGCTTTGTTTTCTTTTGGTTTTTCTTTTTCTTTTTCAAAACAACTTCCAAACTTTTATAATCGGTTTAGCTGATTGCGAGTAGTTAGTAGTAGTCTACCGATAATTATATTTCCCTATGTTCTACTCAGGCCTCATAAGGCCTATATTACATTGACGTGTATACTTGTGTTATACGCACGGTAAAGTCGTGTCAAGTTTATGGTGTCGTTGTCGGGGAAACGGCAATTTTCGGCACTATGAGTGCTAAACCGACCACTCTAGACCACTTTTAATCATTTTAATAATTGAGAGTAAATTGTCTATCTTTCAAATTCTTTATTCGTCTAGCATTGTACTTAATCAATTTTTCACATTTCAGGTACTAGTGTGTGGTGAAGACGTGTAGTACGGACTACGCATAGTCGACACCTGAGATTCTGCCTTCGGGATTGGGTGACAAGGAGGAGCATATCCACAATCAACCCGAAGACTTAGACACAGATTCTGAACCTGAAGTAATGGCTGAGGAATAGACAATATGGAGAAGATCAATGCTTCTTCCTCATCTGCGTCCAAAAAGTAGGCGATCAACATTCCTACATACAAGATTGATCTGGCATTGATAAACCTGGTCAAGTCTAATGCATTTCATGGGCTGAATAATGAAGGTCCAGTGGCGCACATCTAAACATTTGTGGAAAACTGTGATATGATAAAGATTGACAGGTTCCTGCAAGAAGCACTCTACTTAAAGATTTTTCCCAGTTCTCTAGCGGGAAATGCACGTGAATGGATGCACAATCTCGATGACGAGTGCGTCGAGACCTGGGACCAGATGGTAGAGGTTTTCTTCGAGAGATTCTTCCCACCCGAGAAGACGAATGACCTCATGAGAAAGATCCATAACTTCAGTCAAAAGGCCAGTGAGACTTATTCAGAGACATGGGAGCGCTTTCAGATCATGCTAAGGAAGTGCCCACATCATGGGCTGGACAAGGACAAGCAAGTTAAAATTTTCTACTTTGCTCTCAATGAGCATGACAGAAGCAACTTAGATTCAGCGGGCTCAGGCTTCTTCTTGAACAACACAGGTACAAGGTGTTGGGAGATCTTAAAGAACATGGCCAAGAATTAGTCATGGGATAATAGAGATGCAGTAGAACAAAATAGAGTTGCAAGGGAATCAAAGGCAATTAAAGATTTAAATGAGAAGATGGACCTGGTAGCAAAGAGATTGCTAGCAAAAGAGGATGAAGGATCTGATGATGAGGCACAGGTCAAATTCATGTGCCAACAACAAGGGTACAAGAATAATGATTACTCTTGGAGGAAGGATAAGAAGTTCTCATGAAAGGATCCCAATAACTTTCTGCAGGATCTGGATGCCAAACCACAACCTACTGCAGAGGAGAAGAGTAATGAGTTTCTGAATAAAATTGTGAAATAAAACCAAGAACTCATGAGTACTTTCAGCAAGCAGCTGCAAACTCAAGGGGAATTTATGAATTAATTTGAGCAGATGCTACAAAGCCACGGGGCACAAATGAGGACACTTGAGACATCTTTAGAACAGATGGAAGCGTAGATTGTGAGTCTAAAGAAGCCCACAATGCAAGGTTTCCCGGGGAATACTGATGTTCCTGGAAAGAACCATCAAGCTAAGGCCATTCTATTGAGGAGTGGAAAGAAACTTTTAAACTCTAAGGTCGATGAACCGAGCACACCACAGAAAGAAGACATAGGTGAGGCTGTAGAGGATGTCGTAGTTATAGAGACAGTGGAGGATGATGCAGAGAAGGCCACAGACGAGCCCATTGTAGAGAAAGAGGCTGAGAAGAGGATGCCTTATGTACCACCACACCAGAGGGCACAGACCATCCCGATTCCTTATCCAAATAGTCTGAAGGCAAAGAAAGTTGATGCACAGTTCAAAAAGTTCATGGATATCTTTAGGAAACTTTCGGTCAATATTCCCTTTCTAGAGGCTATTGAGCAGATACCCTCCTATGGTAAGTTCTTGAAGGATATAATTACCAAGAAGAGGAAGATTCTGGACACTGAGGTGGTAGTGCTTAAGGAACAGGTCAACGCCTTTATTCTGGGAAAATTGCCACCAAAGCGATAAGATCCGGGTTGTTTCAATATTTCATTCTATATAGGGAAGGTGGAATTTGGTGAAGCACTGTGTGATTCTGAGGCAAGTATCAACTTGATTCCCCTCTCTACATTCAAAAAGCTTGGTCTTAAAGAATCTCGATAAAGCAACATGACAATTCAACTTGCAGACAATTCTGTGGTACGGATGTATGGTATTTGCGAGGATGTCTTAGTCAAAGTTGACAGGTTCATGTTTCCAGCTAATTTTTTTGTCATGGGGATGCAAACTAAGCAAGGGAATGAGCTTATCTTAGGAAGACCTTTCCAAGCCATTGTTGATATGATATTGGAGATGGGTAGAGGTCGGTTGACAATGGGTATAGCTGATGATAGATTCGAGATATTCATGCCGCCAAATTCAAAGCAGTCACAAGAAAATGAGTAATGTCACAAAGTGAAGCACTTTGATCATAACATCTCTCTTTGCTTAGGGAAGTTTTTTCTTGATATGGCTCATATCATGACGAAGGTAGATAAGGGAACAATTGATGTGGACATCATGGAACAAACAAAAGTGATTTCTCTTATTAAAGTTGTGGGTTATCCCAATGATGAAGAAGAGGAAGTCTCACCGTCTACTAAGGATTAAGCTATAGCAGTCTCCATGCTTGACTCATACCCACAATTACCTCTTAAAGCTTGTTTGTTTAACATAATGGATAATTGGATGAGAAGTACATCATTACAAGAATGTGTTAAGATGCTTCAAGTGCTTCCTTACTACTATGCCAAGCACTATGAAGAGCTAGGATCGCTGCCACCACCACTTCAATCTTCTTTGGTCAGCTCTCCAGATTTAGAGATTAAGTTGTTGCCCCCTCACTTGAAATATGCATTCTTAGTTGTTGATGCACAGCTACCGGTGATAATTTTGGCATATTTGAGTGCCGCTGAGGAAGAACAGTTGATGATAGTGTTGAAGAACCACCGTGGTGCATTTGGGTGGTTGGTTTCTGACATCAAGGAGATCTCCCCTACTCTTTGCCAACACAAGATCTGGCTCACTGAAGGAACCAAACATGTGATTCAGCCACAAAGTCACCTCAACCCCATCATGATGGAGGACGTCAAAAAGGAGGTGATCAAGCTTCTCTCTGTGGGCATCATCTATGCTACTTCAGACTCTACATGGGTGAGCCCAACACAGGTAGTCCCTAAAAAAGGGGGAATCATGGTAACTAAAAATATTTTGAATGAACCTGTCACCACCCGATTGGTAATCGGGTGGCGTGTTTGCATTGATTACCGCTGATTGAATTCTGCCACTTTAAAAGATCATTTTCCTCTCCCATTCATTGATCAGATTTTAGAGCGGCCGGTTGGTCACTCTCACTTTTGCTTTCTAGATGGCTATTCCGGATATAATCAGATTTCCATAGACCATAAGGACCAAGAGAAGTCTACTTTCACTTGTCCTTATGGGACTTTTACATATCGCCGGATGCCGTTCGGTTTGTGCAACGCACCGGCTACTTTTCAGCGATGCATGCTTGCTATCTTTTCAGATATGGTGGAGCGTTGTCTAGAGGTTTTTATGGATGACTTTTCCATTTATGATGCATCTTTTAATGAGTGCTTGTATAACCTAGACAAGGTGCTACAAAGATGTGAGGACACACATTTAGTCCTCAATTGGGAAAAATGCCATATAATGGTTAGTGAAGGCATAGTGCTTGGACACAAGGTGTCTAGCAAGGGACTGGAGGTAGATCTAGTGAAGATTGAGGTTATTTCCAAACTACCTCCACCTAATTCGGTGAAAGGGGTGAGGAGTTTCCTTGGTCATGCGGGATTTTATCGTCAGTTTATCAAGGATTTTTCTAAAATCACTAAGCCATTATCAGGATTGCTTGAGAAGGATGTTGTTTTTCACTTCAATGATAAATGTATGCATGCCTTCGAGGTTCTCAAGCAAAAGTTGATCTCCGCGCCGATTGTTCAAACATCGGATTGGACTAAGCCCTTTGAGCTTATGTGTGATGTGTCATATTTCACCGTGGGGGTCGTTCTTGGACAGTGCCTTGGGAACAAACCCACAGTTATTTTCTATGCGTCTAAGACTTTGAATGATGCCCAACTCAATTACACCACCACTGAAAAAGAATTGCTTGTCGTGGTTTTTGCATTCGAAAAATTTAGGCAATATTTGGTGGGGTCTAAAGTTGTGGTATGGACGGACCATGCCGCCATAAAATACTTAAAGGAAAAGAAAGATGCCAAGCCTAGACTCATTAGGTGGATCTTACTCTTGCAAGAATTTGATATTGAAATTAAGGACAAGGCAGGCATTGTGAATGTGGTTGCAGACCACTTGTCTCGGTTAGAGTGGGTAGATGAGAGAGATACCAACATACCCATTACCGAGACCTTTTTGGATGAGAAAATCCTTTCCATTCAATCTAAGGACCCTTGGTTTTCACATATCGTGAATTATCTCGCATGTAAAGAAATTCTAGATGATTGGACTTATCATGAGCGAAAGAGGTTTTTCCATTCTTTGAGATATTATTTTTGGGATGACCCAATTTTGTTGAGACAGTGCAGGGATGGAATTTTGTGCATGTGTGTACTTGAGAGTGAATATGATAGTGTGCTCAGTAACTGTCATACATTGCCCACTGGCGGTCCTCATGCGAGTTTAAGGACTGCGGTGAAGGTATTAGAGAGTGGCCTTTATTGTCCTACACTTTTTTGCGATGCCTATGATTATGTGAGGAGGTGTGATTCATTCAAAGGGCAGGTTACATCTCAAAACGGAAAGAGATGCCCCTCAATGTATTTCAAGAAGTTGAGGTATTTGATTTGTGGGGCATTGATTTCATGGGACCCTTTGTGTCCTCTAATTCCAATTTGTATATTTTGCTTACTGTTGATTATGTGTCGAAGTGGGTAGAGGTAATACCCATAAGGACTAATGACGTTGCGATAGTGTGCAAGTTCGTGAAGGAGCATATTTTTTGTAGGTTTCGTGTGCCACGGATGATCATTAGCGATGGAGGCACCCACTTCACGAACAAGAAATTCGCTACACTATTGAGCAAATATGGGGTCAAGCATAATGTAGGTACCCCATATCACCCACAGACGCAGGGCCAAGTGGAGGTGTCAATAGGGAGATTAAGGAGATATTGGAGCGCACGGTGGCCTTTTAAAGGAAGAATTGGAGTGCATTACTACCGAACACATTATGGGCATATAGAATCGCATTCAAGGCACCTATAGGCACCATGCCTTTTAGGTTGGCTTACGGGCGGGCTTATCATTTGCCGGTGGAATTAGAGCACAAGGCGCACTGGGTGCTAAGGAAGTTGAACTTGAGTATGGATGATGCAGGGAGAAAGCAAATGTTAGAGCTCAATGAGTTGGATGAGCTAAGGATGAATGCATATGAGAAATCAAGGATCTACAAGGAGCGGACAAAGCAAATACATGATCGCCACATTCAATTATGAGTGTTCAAGAAGGGTGAGAGTGTCCTATTGTTCAATTTGAGGTTGAAGTTGCATCCCGAGAAATTGAAATCCTGATGGAGTGGACCTTTTGTTATAGAGGAGGTGTGACCCCATGGTGCTATCATGGTGAGAGATGGTGAAAGAACATTCTTGGTGAATGGTCAAAGGTTGAAGCACTATTATGGGGAAGACTACACAAGGAAAGTGCATGAGATCAAATTCATGGCACTAAATGAGGAATGAGGAGCATGCATGCGTCTAGCCCAAGACGTTAAATGATGTGCTTGTTGGGAGGCAACCCAACCTTGGTAGTGTACATGTTTGTTTCTTTTATTTTTTTTGCATTCCTAGGTAGTTTTCATTAATTTAGCACTTTGTCTCTAAAAATGATACCCTGATGTGTTTGTTAAGTGTGCAGGTTGGGGAATGGTCGATACCATCGACATCTGGGTTGATGGTATTGAATTTGGAACTCAGACAATTCTATCAAAATTGCATTCCGTCGATACCATCGACGGCCTCGTCGATGGTATCAAAACTGGAACATGTAGAAAAAGGATCGGGCGTCGATTATATCGACTTGTCGTCGATGGTAGCGAGTTCTCTGGAGATTTTTAGATGGATTTTCCTAGTGATTTTGATACCATCGACACACTGGTCAATGGTATTGACATGTCTATAGAAACACTAAACTGGTCAGACTTCACGGGGATCGAAGGAACATACAGGTGTTGATACTATCGACACATGGGTTGATAGCATCGACAACACGTTAGCGATCTGAGGTCTTCATTGAGTGGTCCACAATGCCTATCCATGGACTGTGTCAATGGTATTAACACCCTGTCACTACCATCGACACGAGGTCGATCTGGGTCCTCACATCGAGCCGTCAACAGCCGTCGATTGTAGTGAGGGGTGGATTCCAATAGTCATCGATACCATCAATGGGACTGTCGATGGTATCGACGCACCGACAGCAGACCCAGTCATTCCTTATAAAAAGGAGGGCAAATCTTCATTCTAATCACATAATCTCTTTACCTACCCTCCACATCCGAGGCTTAGCATCCCCGGGCACCCAAGAGCAACCAAGATCACCATCGACGATTGTCTCCAAGCATCTTCTTCATCTTTGCAGATCTCAATCTTCTCTGAGTGCCCCGATCATCTTCTCTGAGCTCCATTCTCTTTTCTTTTCCTCACTCGTTGTTGTGCAACCATGGTGAGATCGTGAGCATCATCATCTAGGGCTGCACCACCTACACTACCCGCCCTGCAGCAAGGATTAGTCTCTCGGCCGAGGCTATTCCACCCATCGGTGGAGATAAAGAAGGTTTATGAAGAGTTATGGAAGCGGCCGATTGAGCCAACCCAGTATGGTAACTATGGGCTTATCAAGGATCTAGGTTTTGAGGACAATCTCACCTATGTTCTTCAGGGACAATGGTGAGAGTCCCCCATGCTCTACCATGACCATGAGGATGGGCATCCATTCTTCAGCAGATGGCCTACCTACAAGGAAATTGTAATTGAGTTCCTGGTGTCACTCGATATATGTGTAGTTCCCAATGAACTACTACCAGCGCGGACAGCACGGAAGGAGGGGCGTGTGTCTTTTAGCCTCTACAATAGGGACTACAATCTTACTCTTTGTGAGTTCAATATGATATATGGGTGGTTCCATGATGATTTGCGTCAGCCACCACAGAATGTTGATTATGAAGCGATGTATGAAAAGATGGTCACCATACCCGAGGGTATTCTATCAGCTGGCACCACATTATTGTAGCTGATTTTGAGCATCCTTTTGTCCAGATTCTTCACTGGATAATTTCCAAGTCATTATTTGTAAGGTCCAAGTTGTCTCAGAGCAAGTTCTAGGAGACAGATCTCTTCTTCCTCTATTGTTTTCTAGAGAGGACACCAATCAATTTTAGAGCCTTCCTTCTCACGCGCATGATGGCGGTAAAGAAGAATGTTTCTCGCTGGGCTCCAATCTACTTTGGGGGCCTTATTACTCATCTTACCATGCACTTGGGGCTTGATCTTTCTAGTCTCGACAAGATAGAGAGTCAAAACACGCTCAACCTCTCTCACTTTGTCAACTCCGGCCTCCTTGAAGTCCAACATGGCATCGCCTGTGCCACATGGCATGTGTGAGGTGTGTTTCAAAGGGCACAATTGCCCGACCCTACTTTCAACATTAGACCAAGCCAAAGCTATAGGTGGTCGATCATTGATGTTGAGGAGGAGGAGGAAGAAGAAGCTCAAGAGGCAGAGGCTCCGTAGGGCGACGATGATGAAGAAGGGGAGGAGTAAGCCACTATTCCTCTTCAACGATGAGTTTCTCCGAGAAAGCATCCATGAAACTATGGAGCATCCTCTTCTTCCCAGCCACAGCCACCACATCCCTCCCATGACGGAGATGACCCCTATTCTATGCATGGGATGTATACCATGCTCCAGTCGATCCAGGAGTCCCAACAGACAATGATGCAGTCACGTCAGATAGCTTTTATAGGGATCCAGGATACACATAATAGGCTTTATGAAAACCAACAGGTGATCTTCGAGAACGAGCTTCAGCTCTTCACTAATCAATAGTAGGTCTACGATGGGTTGGGGAGGATAGAGCAACAGCAGCAGCAGCCTTTCTACGATCATTACTAGAGCAGAGACTACTTTGGGGGATATCCACAGCCACCGCCCATGCCACCCTATGATCCCAGCTTTCAAGGGCAGTATCTAGAGTGGAACCCCCATACCCATCAGTACCCGCCACACCCACCACCTCAGCAGTAGCAGGGTATCACTGTTCCACCTTCTGAGTTTGTTCTTGACTATGAGGCCATAGTCGAATTCAAGCTTGGGGGGGAGATGGAACAATTTCTATCTTAGTTTTATTTTATTTTCTTCTGTTTGAGCAGTTTTCTTAGCTTTTTGCAATTTTTCTTCTAGTTTTGTAATTTGTTTTATTTACGGCTTTCTAGGACCCACTTTCTATCTAGTGTAATTTGTGGGTGTCTAATGTAAGTGTGTCATCTCAATGTTTTTCATATGGTGTTGATGTGTAAATTGTTTGAAATTGAGCACATAACTTATGAAAATAATTGGGTAGGTCAACTTTAAAACATATGATCATAATTGTATATCCTTATGGTTCAAGATATGAGGACGGATATGGATTTTGAGCTTTAACTGACCAAACGGTAACGGAACTTTAATTTGAAATGAGAAGAGAGAAACCTCTTGGTTACCCTGTGCACATGTCAGTAAGGAGGGACATATAATCTTTTCCAATGGTTCTGTCATTTAGTCTTGTGATCTATCCACCTTACTTCATTCATATTCCACCATAAGAACTGGGAGCACCTTATAGTTTTTCATCTCTTGATTGCATGTCATTTATATAGGAGGATTGCATTATAGCTAGATTTTGCATTAAAAATGAAAAATAAAACATTTGTGTGGATCACTTATTCATGCACACATTCTAGAGTGCATGCCATTGTAGTTGCATAATTACTTTCATGTAGTTGCACTTTGCATACTTTTGAGCATATAGGACATTATGTGCCTTATTTCTTCTGAAAAATAAGAAAATTGGGTAACTTGTTCTATACTCTCTGAAAAGTAGACTGTAATGCATCAATTTAGTAGTTATGTGAAAATAAGCCCAAGAAAAAAAAATGTTTTGTAAATATTTTCGTAGTCAATTGAGAAAATTGGGGCTTGAAAAAGAATTGAAAAAAAGAAGAAAAAGAAAAAAAAAGTAGAAATCAGAGGGAGAAAGGAACTTGTTTCACCTGCATAATAGGAAGAATAAGCACATGATGTAGTTTTGTAGACATTCTATATCACATTGAGATGGAATAGTAGAGCATGCATCATTCCACCTAAAATGTAAGCATTAGGTCATTTTCATATGCATATGCATCATTTAGGTCATTTTTGTTGTTTCTGCATGTTAAACTGTATGGTGCTTTCTATTCTTCCACAGCCGCCCTTTCCATCCACCCGTTGCTCAAAACGGTAGGCCACCCATGATTATCTCCTCATTCTTGTATATCAGGAGATCTGCTTCCATTGTAGTTAGTATTTAGGAATTAAGCGACGTAGATAGGAGATCACAAGATGCACCACACATGAACCGGAGGAATTTATTATATTATCTACTTTATTTGAATGTGTTCATTGATTACGGGGTGGACATCTCTCATGGATGATCATTGTCACCTTTAGGGTTGTTATCGTTCTATGGTTAGTGAGAGCCGGTATGTGCCTTGCAGGTGGGAATCATACTGTGATGTCTTTTATGTGATTATGTTCTTTAGTTGACCCTCAAAATTTTATTCTATAGTTTTGTTGCTCGAGGATGAGCAAAGTTCAAGCTTGGGGGAGTTTGATGCAGGGGTTTTGAGTCACTTTATAGGCTAGTTTTACACTCATTTTATGTGCTTATTGGTCATATTTGTGGTTAATATCGCATGATTCAATTCCTTTAGCCTATTATCCTTGTATGTATCAAATTCATCTTGTTTTACATTGTTTTTCATAGATTATCATATTTATCGGATTTGATTTGTGTTTTTCTCTCATTTTTAGGCAATTCACAATTTTGGACCCGTCTATACCATCGACGGTCCGTCGATAGCATCGACAGAGCAACAGTAGTAAATCCAGAGAGGAAGCAGATAGTTCGATACCATCGACACCTTGTCGATGGTCTCAAAAGTCCAACAGCGAGCCAAATATCATCCCATCGATACCATCAACGGGAGTGGTTGATGGTATCGAGATGCCATCAGGCGGCTTCCAGAAATTGAAGAATGCATCGGTACCCTAAGGTGTCGATACAATCGACACCCCGTCAATGGTATCGACGTCGTTGGATCAGAGTTTTGTCCAGCACAACTTCAATCGGAAGGTTGCGTTCTTTTGGCGGCCGTAAGTGGTACCTATACCTAGAAAAAGACAACCCAAAGTCGTCATTCACATGGTATTGCATTGCATAAGTCCCGAAGGAGGAGAGAGCGAAGAATGGAGCCGAGAGCTACGCCCCGGGGGATTCTAGAGACGCAGACAGAGTTTTCACTGTCGGAAGGTTGCAGAACGCTCATCTCGCGCCGAGGATCACCCGATTCTTCTCCGTTCAGGGGTTGCACCATCTCCATCCACGTTTTCTCCATGTTTTGTCATTCCTTCATGGTGTTTTGCATTGAGATGAACATGCGGGGCTAATCCCCTTTTCCTCTAGGACCGGGAGTAGCCAGGGAAATTGTTGTATGACTCTTTTTACATAGTTTATCATAATTTGTCCCTCAAATCCGTGGTATGATATCGTTTTCTCCATTGCTATCATTGTGCTTGATCACCATAATGGTAATCTAATATCTTTAATTGCTTTTGACGAAGAATTAATGGTTGAAAAGAGGTGGTAATCACATTAACTAATAAATCCTTTGGAAAAGGCGATGTACGGTTAATGGTGGGAACCCAGAGACATGTTTTTCATGCACCTAGTCTAGGGCATAGGTTTCTACTGGCATGGAACCGACCTAGATTAAGGTAGTGAATTGTATCGCGGAAGCGAGCAATTCTGGCTACAGGCCACTATCTGGAAAGGGGGACGAGTTGTGATAGTTATGAAGGAATTAGTACAATGAGAACCCATAGTGAAACTGCAATCCTAGAGATTTCTTTTGAATTAATTAGATCAACCATTTAACCAATTGCTTTGTTTTCTTTTGGTTTTTATTTTTCTTTTTCAAAACAACTTCCAAACTTTTATAATCGATTTAGCTAATCGTGAGTAGTTAGTAGTAGTCTACTGATAATTACATTTCCCTATGTTCGACTCGGGCCTCACAAGGCCTATATTACATTGACGTGTACACTTGTGTTATACACACGGTAAATTCATGTCAATGCACTCAACAGGAAACAAGCTAAATGTGCTTCCATCTTCACTACTAAGTGGAGAAACATGGAAGTCATGTCACCATGGACCCCGAGGCATGTGGGTGATGTTCTCAAATTGGCCAGCATTCATGTCCAACCAGGCCTCCAGTCCGAGATTTTGTCAGCCCAAAAGAATAATAAGAGCCTTGAGAAGATGACTATGCTGCTAGAAAAGCCCCAGACACATCTGACGGTCGGTATGAATGGTAGAACCCGGTACAAACAATGCATATGGGTCCTAGAGGATTCAGATGTGATAGAAAAGGTGCTACGAGAAGCTCACAAGTCAAAATATCCAGTGCATCCTGGATCGACTAAAATGTACAAGGATCTATAGAGGCATTTCTGGTGGAGGTATATGAAGATCGACATTATTGCTTTCATCTCTAGGTGTTTGACCTTCTAGTAGATTAAGGCTGAACATCAACGACCAGGAGGTCTTCTACAACCCCTACCTATTCCCTAGTGGAAATGGGAAAACATCACCATGGATTTTGTGGTGGGCCTACCCAGGACCAAGAATTCGAGAGACGCCATTTGGGTTGTAGTTAATCGACTTACTAAATCAGCCCATTTTATTCCGATCAAGACAACAACCAAATTACTAGAGCTAGAAGAGCTTTACATTGATGAGATAGTCATATTGAATGGGATTCCTGTAACCATTGTGTCAGATCATGATGAAAAGTTCACTTCTCACCTGTGGCAACAAATGCATGAAGAATTGGAGACTTGGCTAGTATGAGATTTTAAATAGCTTTCCTTCAACTTCATGAAGAAAGAGTTGAATTCCTTTATTCATGTTTTGGCCACACTCACCTCATGGATTGATATCCAAAGTGACCAATTCTTTTCATCTAAAGTTCAAAGAATCTCTCAGCCAGTATGTTTCATGATCATTGACAATGCAAGATCATCGACAATGAAACCTACAACAAAGAAAAGACTTTTTTCCAGATATAAATGCTTGTCTCAAGAATGGAATCATCCTTAAAGGTCTCTCTACAAGAAACCAACAAGTGCTTAAACAACAAGCCATTCAATATTTCCATGGAGCAAGACATATTTATCATTGATCATACAATCAAACCCTCCGCAGGTGCATTGACAAGACTAACATTGAAGCTCTCATGAAGGACCAGTTGTCACGCATATGAGTGTGCTCATGCTCATAAAGAAGATGCAACTTATAGGATACTACTAGATTACCATGAAGACATATGTTTGTCAATATGTTTGCAAATAATTAGTGTGATGGATCCATGATGACTACATCTATGTACTATCTAACCAACTATTCAACATGGGCATGCCTTGGCCCTTCTCTATGTGGGAAGTAAAAGTGATTGGAATGATATAGCCTAAAGATTGAAACAAAAGATGCTTCATTCTAGTCACAATTGACTACTTTTTTTTTAGGGAGGGCGGGAAGCCCTATGATTGGGGCTCCCCGCAAACACAACTAAATTAACAAATCAAGGTTTACAAGGGACAACAGACTGGATGGAAAAGATTGATAAGAAGAAAAGCTATCTACTAGACCCCTACAAGCCGAATTGGCCACCTCATGGGCGACCATGTTACCCCTACGTTTGACATAATTTAAACTACAAAAAGAAAACATAATACAAAGCGAGATAATGTCCTCTGCCAAAGCACCCAAGTAGTCCCTCCTCGTCTTCTTGCTATTGCATGCGTAGACAACTTCCATAGAGTTTGTTTCAACCTCCACTTGATCGTAGTCTTTCTCACTCGCCCACAGCAGCACCACACGAACTGCTAGAGCTTCAATGATGGTGATGTCCACCCCCCAATCTATCTTCTTCCCCATCATTCCCATCAGACCGCCTGCCTCATTCCTGGCCACCACACCAATTCCTGCCCTCCCATCATCCCCTACCGAGCCGTCTGCACTCAATTTGATTCTTCCCAAATGGATGGAAGTTGTCTCCACTACTAGTGCATCAACTGAATAGGTGATCAGGTTCCTTACAAGCAACATTATTTTCTGGTACTAAAATCATCTCTAATAATGGTACAAACTTAAAATCCAAGTCCTCCAAGGATTATTTGAGATCCTTGGGAATCAAACATCATCAAATGTCACTATATTGACCCAAGATGAATGGAGATGTGAAGATTGAAAATTAGAATCTAATAAAGATCATCAAGAAGACAATCACCTCAAATGCTAAATGAAACGAGCCTTATGATGGTTTTGTAGGTTTGTTAAACATCTATTAGAACTACCAAATGAGCTACATCTTACTCACTTATATATGGTATGGAGGAAGTCCTACAGTGGACGTCAAGATCCCATCCCTCAAGAATATTACAAAAATCTAATTTATCCAAGGTTGAATGGATTGAAGACCAAGCCTAATACCTCAAAAAATTTGACAAAGATGAATAAGAGTTTTGCATCATGGATGATGTTATCAATCCAAATGAACTCAAGCATTCCATAAGAGAGTCCACCCTTGCAAATTTTATAAGTATGATATGGTACTCTTTGTTATTTTGAATGCTCATAACAGGGGAAAAGTTCAATCCTATGTGTGAGGGGTATAATCATCCAAAACATCTATGAATAGGGTTGCATGTTCATGCAAAACTCTGATCACAATATTCATATCCACATCATGAATGTCAACCTTTTCAAACTCTAGTTGTACTAATGAGAAAGTTGCACCAACATCAAGCCTCCAACAAGGAGCAATGCTCGTGAGAGAACTTCCACCTCCTTAAAATACATTTTATTTACTTAAATACACCATTTTGTATCTTGTGCATGCTCAAAGTAGTGAGGGCCAAAACACTAGAAGTATACGTTCTATGAAAGAACACAAACAATTATCTTGAGGCCCCACTAATTCGTCAACCCTTTTTTGTCAACTAAAATCCTTTTTCAATGATGCCAAAACATTGGGTACATTCAAACTTGCACCCCCTGAAGCAAAGGAAAAAACAAAAATCATCAACCAACTCCACACGGGGAGTGTAAAACACCCACAAACTAAATTTTCTACCAAAAAGATCAACTTTTATACTCCTAACTAGCATACACCATGCACCAAAGTAGAACACTTAGACACATAGGCTAATAAAAAAAAGAACCAAAATTTCAAGGTACCAAGGTTAACATGGACCTAGAAATTTGAAAATATGCAAAAATAACACATCTTGTTGTACAGGTCAACCTACCACCCCCACTTGTGTTGTGGTTAGCTCATCACCCCTTCGCATGCTAAGAGTAGAAGGGAAGATAAGGGTGTCTGACACCCTCCAGCAACCAAGATCTAAGTCAATCTAGGTCACATGAGGGGGGGAACGCCAAAAAACATGGCAAGTCAGGGAAGACGACCACTACGGGCATGGGTTTGTTGTAATTGTACTCCAAGTATGTAAGGGCACTAATCAAGAGTTAGGATCCTCATGATCATGCAAGCTGCACTCAGACCAAGAGATCTGCTAGATTTAGGGAGATCTGGTCTTGCAAGCTTTCTCCTTATGAGTCCAGTCGACAACCACGTTGGAAGGGTCGAAGAAGACATCTAGCAACTCGGTGAAGACGATCCAACAAATGGTGAGTTGTCATGGTGACAAGGTTTGGGCCTATCCATCCCATTTTTGTGCCCAAATCTAGGAATGTCTTCAACCAGGAGGGTGTAACCCTAACACCAACACCAACACCAAGATGGGTTTAAAACACCAGATCTAGGCAGATATGGCCATACATACATTGCCGGGGTAGTGACCAGCTGGAGCAGTTGTCAATGGGTCCATGAAAATAGTCATCGAGGGTGGAAGATTACAACTAGCCAACTCCAATGTGATATCCACCCAATTTGAGAAAATCAGGTCAATCCAATGTTTCCTGGGGGAGTCGTCATCATGGGGACAACAAAGCCACCTCTAGATGTTAAGGAAGCACCAGGAAGGAGGCGCCGCTAGGCTCACCAGCTGGAATCAACAAGGAGAAGGACTCCAAGCCAGGCGAGGGGAAGCCATTGAGTAGAGTAGAAGGGTGGAGGGTTAGATCAGGCCAGGGGAAGCACTGGAAGAGTGCCCCTCCCCCAACAAAGTGTTGGGTGAGAACCCTAGAAAGATGTCAAAGTGAAACTAGAGAGACGGTGTTATTTTATCCTAATAATTTGCCAACCTATTTTTACCATTAAAGCTTACTAACTTTAACTAAAATAAAAGTTCATGGTTGTGGATTGAGCAAAGGAAAACTCCATAGTTATATACATAATTCCCCCAAAGATAGGGTGACAATGAGAACATATATCTATGATCATCATGTAATGCCACAGAAAAGAGGTCTGCTAGGTAAACTTGATCCATAAGGTCAAGATATGTTGAAACTCTTACATGGCTAGAACTCACCAAATTTTTCATGTTAAGATATGATATATGCATTGGTCACTAGACCCAAGATGTCTATGAACTAGAGTAAAGATCAGGATCCATTTTTGTTATCTATGTCTCACCCTTCCAAAGGAAGTGGAGTCAAACTTTTCATAGACTTACCTGGGAACCAAAAATTAGGAAACCCTTTACTAGGATAACCCAATTCATTTTTCACTATAGAATCCAAGCTACTATACTAAGGCCATGACCATCAATGTCCAATCAAGTTTCCTAAAATTAAAAGTCCAAAATCCCTATCACGTGGGTACATTCCAATATCTATGTCAAACCACTATAATGGAAGTTCAGAAATTGGATGCATGCTTGTGATTGATTGCTAGATCGGTGTATGTAAGGATTAGAGACAATTGGGGTGTTTCGAACACCCAGTGCATTTACCCAACATGGTAGGGAAATGTTTCTAGGATTCCCATTACATGGCATAGCTTAGTCCCTATAGACACATCCATGGTCAGTGAATCCCCCAGTTCATCTTATCCCCTAGTTGAACGATCCTCTTGTAAAAATAACAGCCTACAATCATCTAAAGGTAGGACCAATCTATTAGTATCAAAGTGAAAAACATGACAACAATAAACATGTCTTGGATTCCAGCCCTCAAACTCCAATACTGATAAGAGGACAAAAACGATGACCCATATAGAAGTCATTCTCAATCCCTCAAAACTAGGAAACCTACACAACTGCCCTTCGCACTATAAAAGTGCAAGATAGAAAATCTAGACTAACTAAGGTAACCTCACTCTCAAAAATGAACTTTAGAAGAAAAGACCTCAATACTAACTAGGTTCTCAGCTACCATACTTAGGGATGCACATTATGAACATCATGGAGGAAGTACCCAAGTCGGGTGCTTCACACCACAATACAAAATTCTTTTGTTTAAAAAAAATCTTATACAAATTTCAAAATGATTTTCTTACATAAATACAAATGACACCATTCTTTTGATAAAAAATACAATAGATAAAAAAGACTCCTAAAAAGTCAGTGGAAGTGAAAAGCCATCATGCAGGAGTATTGTTTTCCCCATTTGAAGAGTAGGTCACTACTACTATAAGATACAAAGCTATCCACTCAACATACTCAAGAGTTTAATTCTTAGTGATAAGAAACAAATTTGGATTCATCTTCTGATGATCATGCCACATTCTTACAACTACCTCTTGCAACTTGAGAACTCTCATTAAGCCTCTGATAGAAGTTTGGGAGCTCTTAAATGTCATAACTACATTGTGGATAGTTAAACTACCTAAGTATAGATAGTGGGTAAAAAGCAACACATTGCTCAAACCCCTGAAGAATGATCACCGATGTGAGTTTTATTTCACAAACAAATTGCCTAAAAGAGATTATTCTAGGTTGCAAATAACTCACTCATGAGTGAATGGATCAATTATAGTATAGCAAAGTGTCTAACTCAAGAGATAATGTTTTTAAGAAAATGTCAATGAATTAGTTGTTGATAATAATATTTAAAAATTGATTGTTGAGGATGATTATAATATAATGGTTGAATTGAAAGATAGCAATGCAAGCAGACGATATCGAAAGTAGGTTGATAAAAATCATTAAAGAACAATAAGACTATCATACTTCACCACCATCACCTATGTACTCATTGTAATCATTACAACTCAGTCATCATAGCCAATAAGTCAAGCACCATGTGAATTCTCCTCCTTTCAGAACATGAATTGTAGAAGGATTGAATTTCTTGCGAGCTCAAGGTCTCGTTGTGCACAGATCATGACTCAATCATCTTATAAAATTCCTTCTATGATTTCATCCAGAATCGTATGAATTCATTCAAAGATCAAATCCTCAATTTTGTGGTCTCTATGCTTAGGACTATATTAAACATGCTAATCAAATGATCAATTAAATAAAGCAAGAAAAGTAACAAATGAAGAACAATCTATTAAACTAGAAATATTAATTTTGATAGAAATTAAAATAGGCCACGGCTGATGGGGATACTGTCCATGCCCTAGTGAAAGAGTTTACTCGCTAATATCCATGGTAAAATAACATATATAAGAGAGGAGATAAGAATTAATGTAATTAAAGAAGAGTGAGACAATAGAAGTTAGAGGTCTCTAACTACGGCTATTCTCTCCAACAACAACAGGTTTGAAGATCTCCACAAAGAGAATATGTTTCTTCTTATATTTTCTGGATTTGGCACCAAAATGTGGCCTTGAACTGAGTGTAGACACCTTGAAAATTAGGTCATGTATTATTTTATTTGGATGGCTTTTGCACTCCATGTTGGGTCGGCGATTGTGTGTTTTTTGCATGTCTGTTGTACTAGTTGGGTGATGTTGATTGTTAAAATGCAAGTGAGTTTTAGATTATGAATTTTCACAACTCATCAATCACCCACAAGTAAATGGGATCAATTTTAGTTGAGGTCGAACCACAGGGAGCTAGGCTAGCTAGGCTCAAAACTACTAATTTTATACAATCTAGGTCAGTTTCAATTAAAGGTTGATATGGATCATATTAATTTTGAATATGAAACAAGGAAAATTAAAAAACACTAATCATTTGGAGAATGATTGAAATCAGATCACGGAAATCTTGGATATGGAATTTCAATTCCACATCATAACCCAACAAAGAACCACGAATTCCATTTTTATTAGTTAATCTTCATTAGGCAGGTTTTTGTCATCTAAATACATCTCCCGATGATATAAGGTAGTCCTAACCTTATATAGAATTCCCATGCATATAGGCAAATTTGGACTAAAACCTAGAATCCTCAACACAATCCTAGACATTCCCATGGTCAAGGACAAGCTGTCAAAATGGCTATTTGTGACAACCCCAATTCTTGCATACTTTCCATGTTGACATTCCATTGATATGCATGCACTCATATCAATAAGATGTCAAGAGGGAAAATATAAGGAATTGTCGTTATCATCTAGAACACACAGAACCCATAGCATCATAATATTGCCACACAAAACATCATCCACAAAAGAGATAAATAGTAATGTTTACACTTATTGCATGGAAGAAGAAGCTAACTACAAAGGAAAAATAGTACATAGGATATTGCATCCCACACAACATCTAGGAAAAGGAAATGTAAACTAGTTATGAGGAAAAGAAAAGAACATCCATCTACTCTAATATCCTCCACTAATATTTATTACATGCTTTTTGGTACTTTGACCACATGTATTGGTTATTTGCACCTAGAGAATACGTGAAGCAGTAGAATCAACATAAAATGTTGTGTATGTGGGTGAAAGATACATACATATTAACTTGCATATTTGAAAGATTTGAAAAGGAAGAAATAAAAAGAAAACATTATTTAGAGTGAGACAGGTAAACCATTTCTTTTAAACATATGTTTTATGTGGTTGTACTACTAAGTGTGTCAAGACCTACAATACTTTTATGTTGGGCCATCCCCGCCTCTTGGGCTATGGGGATCCCTATCCCTAGGGCTATGAAGATGTGCTAACCTTAGTTTTAGAAGAGGTAGAAAATGTATGTCTCACTTAATAGTTGCAACCCATCTCTTTATTTATTTTCTTGATGTTATGGAGAGGACACATACAAATAATATGCATCCAAGAACTATACACAAATAGGGCATCCAATATTTCATACTTAATGCACATATGAAAACTAGTCATATACTTATAATCCCACGTACCTGATTTATCAGATCTTGATTTCCAAGAGTGTAGAGAATAAAGTGAAAAGATCACCCGGAAAGGAAATTAAGGGTACATTATTATTATGATTCCATGTGACTCAAGACTAGGGTTTTTGGTTAAAATGAGTTTGTTTATAATTAGACAAGAGATTGTTGTTATGTCCATCTCATTTTAGGGTCATAAGATCAGATGTAGGGTTAGGGTTACACTTGAATCATAAATATCTTTATTATTTAGAGAGGATCAATTAAAATTAGGGTTTCTAGAGGTTTAGGTCGTCATTGATTACCACTTTAGGGTTTATATGGTCTAACATTATCAAATATGGATCTAGGGTTTGGAGTCGAACTTAACTGAGATTAGATCATTTCTTTATTATTTCTAGATAAGAAAATGTAACCAGATAATTCAATAGGATCTATGCTATGATTTTTGGAATAGGGCTCAGATCTAGGTTGAGATAATATTTTATTTAGACAGCTCACTTTTTTTGACAAAAATGATGTATAATTTTGATATTATCTAATATTCCTATCATTTACTATGACTTTTATAAGATAAATAGATATATATTAAATAAATGGAGGAGGAGGGAAATATTGGTTGATGTTGATGATTGGGATTGGTCTAGGTCGGGTCTAGGTGGCGAGAGTCCTCTTGCCTTTCCTTGCTAACCCACAAATCCTTTGTTGTGTTGGCGTTCTGGGGTTGGCTTCCCTAAGCTGAGTTGGCTCCATGTGGGCCTCTCCTTGTTAGCTCCTCCTCCTTTATTTACACTGGCTTGAGCAGCCTGGTTGATCTTCGATGAGGTCCCTACCTACAAGGAGTGGTGTTGGAGTTTGGACAAAGGTTCCCACACCTTCAAGAGGTCGCTCCAGACAAGGACGTCTGGGTTGTGCATTGTGGCTCCCTCTAAAGATCCTTGTCATCATGAGGGTGTAGGAGGTCACTGGTGAGGGGGTCAGGGAGGAGGAACTTCAAGGGCATAGGAAGGAGGAACCACTGAGCCACGTGGAGATCCCACAAAGGTGGATGGGTGCTCAATTGAGATGTGAAGACATGCACCAAGGTAGTTGAGGTAAGGTAGAGGTGAAGGGGAAGGTCAGATCCTATGGAGGTGGATGAGCTGGTTCGCAACCAATTGGATGTAGGAGATGATAAAGGGGGTAGGGCAGAGTTGGGTGGCTTTAAATATCCATGAGGATGTGTATGTGAGGAAGCCCTAATGTGGGATCATCGTCAGGTGAGAGGCTCAAGAGAACGGGAGTTTGTTCTCCCTAATCTGAGGGCAAAGGAGGTTGTGGAGGAGGTCATTGAGTTTGGTTTTGTGAGTTTAGGAGAAATATCCCTCCAGAATCATGAGGAGGTAGGTAGGTAAGTCGCGGGAGCTTGAGACTATGTGGCTAGTTTGTTGAAAGAGGAGGTCAGGTCTTGGGGGGAGGTAGGAGACAAGTCCTCCATCATTGGATCTTCCTGGATGATCCAGATATAGGGTCTAAGATCGCACCCTATGCCATGAGGCTAAGTGTCCATGTTACATTTAAATATGTCACACCTTTCTCGAATAAATCGACCAACTTATATCTGGGGTTGTTAATAGATGAAATAATGTGTATAATTTCAAATGCTCATAACTCTCAATTACTACATCCAATCCTTATGAAATTTTAGGTAGAGCTTAGTGATGAAGTTATCTAATTATGGAAGATTTTTGAGATTCAAATTTGAATGTTGACTATTGAAATTTCACTAGGTTAAAAATGTACATGAATCACCTTTGAAGTGCATTAGGGTTTGCATTATTTGAAATATTTGTATCCATATGGTTAGACTAGTCAAGAGAGGTAATTGAGGGTATTTTTGGCAATAAATTGAGAACTTATTTATATCATTAAATTTGTAAGAGAGGGAAAATAATAATGTAAAAAAACTCACTTTATCACATTCTCCCCTCCTTTTAAGAATTTTGTCCCCAAAATTCAAGCAGTCTGAAAGAGATGTGGATACTTCTCTCAATCTCAGTCTTGAGCTCCCAGGTGGCATCAGTCTGATCATGGTGGCTCTAGAGAACGTTCACCATATCAATGTATTGATTATTGTGAAGCTCCTTCGTCTTAGAATCAATGATTTTGACTGGGGATTCAGCATAAGATAGATCATCTTTCATCTCTAGAGGATAATGATTCATAATGTGATTGGGATTTGTACATAAGGCTTTAAATTAGATACATAAAATACATGTACATTGCAATATACTGAGACAGAAGAGTGAGACGATATGTGCATTCACCAACCCTTTCCAATATCTCAAATGGTCCAATGAAGTGAGGTATGAGCTTCCTTTTGTTCTTGGTGAATGCTGAGATAGGTCTGATCTTCAAAAAGACATGATCACCTTCTTTGAACTGACAAACCTGCCGGTGAGCATCTGCATAAGATTTTTTCCTATCATGTGCCCATTTCATTCTCTATCTTATCCGTGCAACCTTGTCTATGTAGAGTTGCATCTCCTCATATTTCATCAAGGTGTGTTCCTCAATATCATCCCAGTGTAGCGAGATTTGCATGGTTTGCCATAGAGAGCTTCATACGTAAGCATCCCAATATTCTCCTAATAGCTATTATTATATGTGAACTCGGCTAAGGGAAAATAATGGTCCCACAAGCCTTCCCAATAGATAACATAAGCCCGTAGAAGATCCTCTAGAATCTACATTGTATGCTCTGACTGCTAGTTGGTATGTAGATGGTACGTTGCGCTGAAGTTTAATTTTGTACTGAGTTCCTCTTGAACCTGTTTCCACAACTTGGAAGTGAACTTTGGATCCTTGTATGAAAGAATGGACTCTAGAACTCCATGCGGATGTACTATATCCTATATATAGAGGTCAACAAGCTCAAAAACTTTTGTTGTCATCTTCGCAGGTAGGAAGCGAGCTGATTTTATGAGACGATCCACTATAACACATGCAACATCATATCCCTTTCTAGTCCTAGGTATACCCACCACGAAATCCATGGTGATGTGTTCCCATTTCCATTCTGGGATTTCAAGGGGTTGTTATGGTCCACCTGGTCTCTAGTTCTTTGCCTTGATTTTCTGGCACATCAGACATCTAGACATGAATTCAGCAATATCACGCTTCATGCCTCTCCACCAGAAAAGTCGATGCAGGTCTTTGTACATTTTGGTTGTGTTGGGATGAACTGTGTACTTTGACCCATGTGCCTCACTGAGAATCTTTGTCTTCACAATTGATTGCTCAAGAACCTACATATGATTCTTTGGGAATAATGGAGAGAAATGTGAGGAATGAAACAAGATGCAAATAGTATAATTTAATGAGAGGATATAGAATGGAATAAAGATTATCGAGTAAGATACATGTAAAATTGGATTATGATGCATCTCAAGAGATATTGAATTAATCAATCATTTTAGCTTGACATGAATAACACTATAATAATGCATAAATAAATAACAAGCAATATAAATGTGAACAACTCATCTAGTAACATCTAACAATATGAAAAGTGGTAGTTGCATTACTACACACTCCCTATTTAGAGACTAAGACCCAAGGAGCATGTGAAACTATGGCCATATATCCCTAATTTAGAGACTATGCTCAAGGAGCCTATGCAAATAAAGCCATACACTCCCAAATTTAGGGATTAAGCCCAAGGAATGTGCGCAACTAAGGCTATACACCCCACTAATATGTTACACTATAGTAGGTAAGCATCACTATTGCTTGTATAATAGAGAATGGCAAGTAGTTTATAAATCATAACATGAATAAGGTTTCAATGGCATTAGGAATAATTAATATGTAAGTGTAATATGTTTTTAAAATATTACTTAGTTAAGAACAATGAAAACATTATGCCTTATTTAAGAACAAGAATATAAAAGAAAATAGGGCATCAAAAGGAGACAAGTGTCCAAATATCTCAAGTGAGAAGTACATACCTTACACATTCACAATCTAACTGTAACATCCCTGACCTGGGTTATGCTTTAACCCTAGGTGTTTTGATTAAGAAAGATGATTATATGTTTAATCTCATCTTGAGAAAAGTAATTAAGGCTCAAAAGGAACCTATGTTTCAGTTTTTGGTCCTGTTTGAACAATGTTGAAGCAATGTTTGTTATTTTGGACTAAAGTGCAAATTACCCAAGTTGAGGGGTTAAATTGCAAATGTTGCATGATAAGATGTTCCTCTGATGTTTATACATCATAAGAATGAATATGATGTAGTAGTATGGTTTCCACAAGCTTGGACACCAAGATTAAGCTTGTAAAGCAATCCTTGTGCATTAAAACCTAGTTTTGGTGTAATGTGCAATTTACCCAAAATTTAGGGTTCAATATGAAAATTACCACTTCAATAAGGTCCTTAATGTTTCTTGGCATCAGGTAGAGAAAATAAAATGAGAGGGGCATCTCATTTGAATTAAGTTGGAGGAGAGAGAATCTTGATATTAAAATAATCAAGATTTAATCCTAATTGAAACCCTAATTCAATTTCGGGAAAAAATGAATGTATTAATTAAAGGGCATTGAACCAAAATGTTATTGGTTGATTTTGGTTAAGGATGGACGTTCTTTTGCCAAGATAAGGAACGAAAATATCCTAAGGAGGTGAAACTCCACTCACCTTATTATAAAGAAAAGTAATATCCACTCACATGTGGGATATTATATTATAAGCATTAAGGTGCTTAATTTGCTTTTCTTTAAATTGAGGATAATGAAGGATAATTAAAGGAAAATTAAGATGCCTCGTATCCATGGAGTTGAGGGGGAAGAGGCGGCCATAATTTTTGGATTAATTGGATTTTTATATGGCATTTTCTCTCTCATCAATTTCCTTATAAAAGTGCCATTTCCAAGCCCAAACCAAGGCTTTTTCGGCCCTTTCTTCTTCCTTTGATTGGGATGAGCTCAAGGGGACTTAGGATCAACAGGAGGACGAGCCCCAACCTGTTGGTAAGCCCTTGACCCTCGTTCTTCATGATTTCATGGTGGAAATCGAAAATAAATTATGGATTCCTTCTTATTTCGATCTCCTCTTCAACCCTAGCCAACTTTTGCAATCAAAAGCTTGAGGAAGAGCCTAGGGGGAGTTGCTAGAGATTCATACACCATTAATGGCGTGATCTTTGAGCTTTTGAGCTCAATTGGAGGTGGGTTTTATAACTTAAACCCTCAAACATTGCTATTGCATCAATCTTCTATGCTTTGTTGATTGATTTCTTCAATTTTATACACTTTTGTTTCTTTGCTGCAAATTCCATCAAGAACGGTTGCTGTTCTTGGGTGCACAAAGGAAGATGATGATGACATAATCATAAGCAAGCACCTCACTAAATATCTTGGGAGCAAACGATCTCAATTGTTGGGACCAAACGGTTTCACCAAAACCGTTTGGTGACCAAACGGGTTGCAAACCGTTTGGTGGCAAACAGGTTCAAACCCGTTTTAAGGAGTTGACCAAGCGTTGACCGTTTGGGAATCTCGTTCCGAATTATGTAGGCTAATGATCCTCCAAATTTTAGGGGTTAACTCCAAAGGAATCATAGGTTGAAGGCCAATCAATTAGACAAATCGAATTGAATTAAGTGCTGATTTTCAACCTGAATAACTTGACCTGCTTGGGCAAACGGGTTCAAGACCGTTTGAGATGGTTGGCCAAGCGTTGACCGTTTGGGATTCCTGTTCTTAATGATGTTGTTTAATTACCCTCCAAATTTGAGGGGTTAACTCCAAAGGAATAATAGGTTGAAGGCTAATCAATTAGGAAAACCTAATTGGATTAAGTGCTGATTTTCAACCTGATTAACTTGACCTGCTTGGGAAAACGGGTTCAAGACCGTTTGAGTGAGTTGACCAAGTGTTTACCGTTTGTGATTCCTGTTCATAATTATTTTGTTTAATGACTCTCCAAATTTGAGGGGTTAACTCCCAAGTAATCGTGAGTTGAAGGCTATTCAATTAGGCAAACCCTAATTGAAAACAGTGCTGAAATTCCAATGAGTTAAGTTGAGATTTTGGGTTGATTAGCCCAAACGGGTTCAAGACCGTTTGGGGATCATCCAAACGGGTTCAAGACCGTTTGGGGATCACCCCAAGACCGTTTGGAGGTCTGGGGTCAAGTATAGTTGATCAATTGAAGGTCCAAAGGTACCAAATCATACTGCAACTCAATGCTGATTTGTTGATCAACTCGATAGACCAATCCATGATGATTTTTCACTAAAGTCCAAAGGTTGGATGAGCCAAACGGTATCAAGACCATTTGGAGCTCATCCAAATGGTCTCAAGACCGTTTGGTGGTCACCCAAGACCGTTTGGAGGTCTAGGGTTGAGTATGGTTAGGTGTTTGAAGGTCTAAAGGTACTAAGTTGATATACAATGCAATGTTGATTTGGTGATCAATCCAATGAACCAAACCCCGATTGGATTGCTTAGATTTGAGTGATATGATGGGAAAACGGTCTCAAGACCGTTTGGAGGTCATCCAAACGACCTCAAGACCGTTTGGGGTCAGGTCATACCCAATTTGGATGATGGTTCAATGGTTTCAAAGCAACTAGTCTTACATTGATTAGTGTTGTTGAATCATCGATTCCAAACCCTAATTCAATTGAATCAAACCCTAATTGATGACCAGTTGAGGGTTAATTAAGGGTAAAATCAGTTGAAGGTTGACCTATTTAACTCAATTGAAGTATGAGTATAGGTCCAATTGATGATTGGTTCCATGAATTCAATGATTGAAGGAATCAACATTGAAAATCCTAATTCAATTGGGTATCTTATGTAATGGATGTCCAATGTGATTGAATCTCTTGAGATTTAAGATGATGAATGATCCATTGATCCAATTATGATTAGTAATGATTATCAATGAAGGTACAAAGGTTGAAACCCTAATAGTACCTAAGAGATTAGTGCCAATTAAGGGATGAATCTCTAATTGCTTATAGGATCAATGACTTGATACACTAAGTTAATCATAGTTGTATGTACTCGAATGAAGGGTTGATATGACCTAATCAATTTGAGAAGTGGATAGCATGAATTCATACATGAATATGATTCATGTGGTGGTTATGGGTTATGATCCTTAAGTAAAGATATCATGAAACCCTGGTTAAGGGTTTATTCTTATGAAACCCTGGTTAAGGGTGTATCCTTGAGAAACCCTAGTTGAGGGTGTATCCTTATGAAACCCTAGTTGAGGGTGTATCCTTGTGAACCCTGGTTGAGGGTGTATCCTTGTGAAACCCTAGTTGAGGGTGTATTATTGTGAACCCTGGTTGAGGGTGTATCATTGAGAAACCCTAGTTGAGGGTGTATCATTGTGATTGTTTATAGGCAACTTTATAATAAAGCCATGCCTTAAACTAAGATAAGTCCATATCATGTGAGATAGCTGGACAATTCTACTGTGTGGCCTATGCATTATATGCTAAGGGTGAGTATTCTGTGATGGAATGTATTAAGAGGGGAAATACCTTAATACAAGATAAAGTTGGTTAACTCAAGAGGGTCTGAATTAATGAGAAATGGGGAACCCTAACCCTAATTTGGGGAAAAGGGAATGATAAGCCCTGTTTGATAGTGAACCCTAATTCCTGGTTCAGGAATGATGGTGTTACTATTGTATCACATGATGTGATGAATATCTTGTATGACTGTTATCATGCCTAATAACCATGCAGGCATGATGAGATGATGAATATAGCCAGGTTTGGGCTGTGACATTTATTTAATAAATGTGAATAAGTTATTGCCTAGTGAGAGGTGACAAGTTGTGAATGGCCTTGTGAGCCATGTAAATAAGTTGTTGCCTAGTGAGAGGTGACAAGATGTGAATGTCCTTGTGAACCATGTGAATAAGTTGTTGCCTAGTGAGAGGTGACAAGATGTGAATGGCCTTGTGAGCCATGTGAATAAGTTATTGCCTAGTGAGAGGTGACAAGTTGTGAATGGCCTTGTGAGCCATGTAAATAAGTTGTTGCCTAGTGAGAGGTGACAAGATGTGAATGACCTTGTGAACCATGTGAATAAGTTGTTGCCTAGTGAGAGGTGACAAGATGTGAATGGCCTTGTGAGCCATGTGAATAAGTTGTTGCCTAGTGAGAGGTGACAAGATGTGAATGGCCTTGTGAGCCATGTGAATAAGTTGTTGCCTAGTGAGAGGTGACAAGATGTGAATGACCTTGTGAGCCATGTGAATAAGTTGTTGCCTAGTGAGAGGTGACAAGTTGTGAATGGCCTTGTGAGCCATGTGAATAAGTTGTTGCCTAGTGAGAGGTGACAAGATGTGAATGGCCTTGTGAGCCATGTGTGATGCTTGGGTAACAAGTATCATGTCTCTTTGTAGCATTTGTGTTAATAAGTTATGCTAGAGAACTTGGCTGATGTTACCTTTCTGTTATATATCTATAGCTCATTGATGATTATTCATATCTGTTGTATTCATTACAAGTAGATGGATGAACTATGAGTCTACCATGGGTAGATGCAATGCTCCCAATGAAAATGGAGATTTTCTTATTCTGTTCTATGATGATTAATTCTGCTTGATAATGAAAAAGTAACCCATGCTCAGTTTAATTTAATAATCTGCAATAATAATGTTTCTGGCAGAGAGTTATATCTCTCGCTGGGGCAATTTACAATTGTCTCACCCCCGTGGGAAACATTTTTAGGTATGCATGAAAGGCAGAGCAGAAACCCTAGAACAGGGAAAGAGCAGCAGCAACAGCAACAGCAGGGACAGCAATAAGATCTCAGGTGGAGATATTGTCTGTCTAGTCATATAGATAGTAGTCCTATGTGTCGTCTCTGTACTCTCAGGTCCTCGGAGTTTTTAGTCAGTGTTTTTGATATATCAGTCTGAGGTTTTGGCTTGATGCCCCAAGATTTATATGATGCCTGCATATATGTTTATAAGGCAGCTCATGATGTAGTCTCCAGAAAGAGATGGTACATGATATGTACGCTTGAAACAGAATGTATATGATATATAATGGCATTTTTTGGAAAAGATTTCCTATGTGTGGATCTCTTTGCAAAATTTTTTAATTTTTAGTGATTTTCTCTAATCTGCTGCTTGATGAATGCTTCCGCATTAGTTAATCTTGTTTTCATGAGACGGTCGTGACACTAACTCTAATAAAACTTTGGTCCATTGTGTCACCTATTCCTCATAGAAGCACATTGTATTACGTTAGTTTAATTACATTGAATATGTGTATTCATTTGGATGTATCTATATTTTTTTTGTTAACATAATTATGAACCACCTAATAAATTATTAGATTTATGTTTATACATTCTTAGGGACATGATGTGAATGGTGATCATAGATATTTTGAAGAAACAAAATGGGGTTCACTAAGCTATCTAGGTTGACAATAAGAATCAGGGTTTGATACATCTCAAATAGCATTTAGTTTAAGGATATTTGTAGCATGTAAGTATCATGATGACTACTTAGGTAAGCGAGAACTAATAGGTCATGTTTCATATTTAACATTTAGGTTTTCAATTACACTAAGCATGAATATAATCTAAATACAAAATATGAATCAAATTTGTTAAATATAAAAAATATACTTGATTAGTTTGACATGGAGTACACTATAACAATCTAATCACTTATTTTGCAACCTATCAAGCAGTGCTTCTAGGAATAATAACTAGAGACTAATTAGACCAACTCAATTCATAAGAGGGATTAGATCCCATTTGGAGATCAAGATAATTGTATTCTAGTTGGGTACTATGAAAGATATGTGTAATAGGTATTGCAAGCATGGATATATTTAGGGTACTCAATAGAAATAACTATTTTTATATAATCAAATGGAACTAAAAGGTTTATATAATAGAAGACCATATACAGAGATTGAATATGTAACAAAAAGGTATCATCAAATAATAGGCATCATTTATTAATTAGTTATAGGTTAATACATATCTTGTCATGGTCTTTATAACCATCCTTGAGACATGAAACTAGAACATAGCGAGTGAATAAGAACATGAAGGAGCAAATGAGGAAGGATTCCAAGAAGGTATTTACTAGTTGTTAATTGCAAACATCAAGTCACGGGAGGATTACATGGAAGTTGTGTAGTCTGATAAAACTATACAATAGTAGATCGCGGCCATGTAGAGGATACATAGGTCACTGAGAGTAAGAAGAAAGGAGTTGACGACCATCTCAAGTTCAGTAGTGGTAGTGGCCCTCATGGAGGAGGTTTGCACCATGGCAGTTTGCATATTGTCAAGCAGTGAGGCAAAGCGAGGAGCTTCCGGATGGATGAATGAGATTCTGATGTTGGCAGTTGTAATACAAGGTGGCAAAGTAGAGAGATCCATCGCAGGTCGATGTTGTTGGGGTTGTCACTGGGCATTTTTGTACAGGAGGTGGTTCACTCTCTCATTTACATCTAGTTGCGGGTGTAAGGAAAAAGATGATACATGAAATTTGTAAGGAGGCCTTATGGAGACAACATGCCTAAAGGGTATCTAGTCTCTTGACTCTAAGGTTCGAACTCATCATTGGAGTCCTCATGAATCACTACAGTTGGTGTCTGTAGACTTCCTTCAATGGTTGGTTGGGTGTAGGGGTCAAGGCCACATCGTTGTCTAGGTTTGTGGCTCAGAACATACATGAAACATTGGAATAAGAAGAAGAAAGGATGGAGGCGGGTAGGGCAGCACAAGGTGTGGAGAGGATAAGAAAAGGAGAGGAAGGGAAGAAGAATAGAGGGAGGAAGTGTAATGTTGTTACATAGATACCAACAATTCATGGTGGTCGTTAGCATGATATGCATCTTCAGAGAAAGATGGGTAGACAGAGGGGAGAGTGAATAAGAGGATGAGAATAAGGAAAGAAGAGGAAGGTGAAGAGGCAAAGTAGAAAAAGAGGAGTGATATGGGAAGCACCATAGATAATAGGGTAGGCATTAATTAACCATGTTGTTCTCAGGCTAGTAAAAAAATGTTCAGACTAGTGGTGGTAATGCCTGGGTGAATAGGGGAAAGGAAAAAAAGGCCCAAGAGCAAATGAATATAAATATAACGAATTTTGAGTGTGTAATTTAGGTAATTCAATGGGTGAATAAATAAAGTCAGATTGATACCAAATTTTAAAGGATGATAGAATAGAGATTGATTTAAGCAAATAAATTATCAACATCTTATTATTAATTAGTATAGAACACTAATTAGTCTAGGACATTATTAATAATTTTATGTATTTAAAAGAGTATAACAATAATCACTCTCTATTATAGTACCAAATGTTTTTTTGATAGCGAGGAACCCCTCCCGAGAAAGGCCACTATTGGACCCGACCCAACTAAGAGTAAATCCCGGGACCAACTGTGTCACGGGGGGACATGACGGTGTCCCCAATCAAATGTCAGCCACTATTGCACCACAGTTGGTGCCTAGAGTCAAACTCGGGCCCCTTCATTGGGGACTGCCGAGCCGCACTGTTGGGCTATCGACCGGCCCCTATAATACCAAATGTTTAATTATATTATATACTAATTATATTTAATTCCTTGAGAAATTTAAAGAACTTGGATATTGAATAGTGTGATTCATTAAAAGGTTTAAATGAGTCATTTATTACACTATTGTGTATCTATAAATGTTTTCTACTATGAAAGTTGAGGAGAGAGATCATACAGACATTGTTTCACATAAATTATATATGTATCACAGTCTTAGTATAATTAAGGAATTTTTTACACCAGGGTTACATAAGTTATTTGAAATGTAAATTAAAAGTTCAAGGTGAATTATATCTCCAAATATATGTTAAGCATTAAATTAAATTTAAATTAGTCACTTATTATTAATAATATTCAAGAAAATAAATACTTTTATATAAAATCATATTCTTCATTAATTGGGACATATTAATAGTGAGCTATTACTTAGATTTTATTCAGTTACATGGCTAGCTTGTGCCAAAACATATTAATGGACTCAAGTCCAACTATTATTGTATAAGTTTTCAAAACCAAATCCTTCTTTTTTATTGTAACCTTGGGTCACAAAACACGCTTAATAGATTGCTATATCACCAGCTTTGTTGAGACTTATCATGTAGACCCACTTAGTGCAAATAATTTTTTTGTTGGGTTGTCTAAGAACCAAATCCTAAAGTTCATTTCTAACAAAATAGTTAAGTTCTTCTTACACAACTATGATCCAGTAGTCATCACCAAGAGCATCATAGATAGTCTTTGCCTCTTATTTGGTATAAAGGAAATGTTGGATTGCTTTTGATCTTTGTGGTGCATTCATTAGATGAATATTCTTCTAATTTAATAGTATTTTCAATCTTTATCATCTTCTTCATTTTCTACAACAAGCAGATTTAGTTCAAGTTTGAGATCCTAAAATTGAGATATAAAATCTTTGATATTATATTTTTTTGTATTTCTAATAAATTTATATGAATTCATTCCTCAACCTTTTTTGAAGTTGAAAATTTTATACGCTTCACTTGTTGGGGAGTATCCTAGAAATAATTACTTCAACTATTGTCATTCAATTTATATCAATCATCATTAGTATTTTTGATATACATTGTGGGGCAAAGGTATACAAATGGTCAAGTATATGCTTCTTTCTAACTATGATCTCATAGTGAGGTAAGGATGGATGAACAATATATTTTGGATAAAACAAGAGGTATTTATTACTTCAACCCAAAAAATTCTTCGAATGTTATGTTTCATAAGCATTATTATTGTATATCTTGTAGGGATCTATTCTTCCATTCAACCAAACCATTTTTTGAGCAGTTCTAGAAGATTAAAAGTTGTGTCCATGGCCTTATTTTTTAGAAAATATTTAAAATTTTCTATGCTTAAAATACCCACCATGGTCACTTCTAATGTGCTAATATTAAGGTGAAGATCATATTCCACTCTAATGTGGAACCTTTTAAATATGGCAAGAATGTTATGTTATGAAACTAAGAAATGGACCCAAGTAAATGTAGAGAAATGATCAATAATAACAAATAACTACTTTATTCCACCGAGAAATTGAGTCCATATTATTCCCAAAATATTCATATGGATAATCTATTATGTTCTATATGTGGCTAGAATATTCTTAGACTTGAATGAGAATATGGTTTGTTTTCCTTTTGTACAAGTTTCACTTCTTCCTTGTTTTTCAAAAGGAAGCTTTGTAAGTACTCTAACTAGGTTGTGCTTGGCTAACTTGTGAATAAGGTTCATGTTGACATATCCTAGTCTTCTACACCTAAGAAATTTATTTTCTTCATTAGATATATACGATTTCCCTTGACAAGACTAGTTAAATTGGGATTTAGGATATAAAGATTTACATAATTTGTTCCTCACATATAGCATTGATTATTAGAATACTCATATAAGAATCCATGCACATATCATTTATATAAACTTTAGTATTTGATATCATATATTCGGCTAACACAAATAAGATTATGATGCAATCTACTAATATATTATTTATGGGTATATTATAGCCAATATTCCTTATTCTTATGGCTTTTCTCCATTTTAACCAAACATCATTGTACTCCTTTCTTTTTCATAAAATATTCAAATATATCCTTGTATCCATTTGTGGATTTGGAGAAACCACTATCAATTACCCAGTGTTTTAGGATTGAATTTGGTACCCATGTGTGGGTCCTTAATGGTTAGGATGATAACATCACACAAGTTAGAATTCAAGTAGATATTGAGTAACATCAATGAAAAATGTTCTTGGATCAAGAATATGATAAATATAACATATATAAGAAGACATATATTTGGTTAACATACTTTAAATTTTGGCAGGTTACTCATACTCAGATGAACTTGAAACTCGATAGAATTGGGTCTTATCTTTCAAGTTAAAGATAAAAAAATTATGTACATATGACAAAAGGTAGAAACATATCATCGAATGCAAAGTAAAATTTATCATAAATCAAATTTGAAAACAAATCTATATATATTCATTCATGATTTAGATCAAGCTTATGATGTTAAGAATAACAAAATAGAGAAACTATTCTTAAGATCCAAATAAGATTATTTCGCTCACCCTTCTTGTAGTGGCATTGAAAAACATAGTGTCCTACATGGTTGCAAAATGTATACATGATTTTTGCTTTTGTATGATTTGTTGGTCTCACAAAACACTTGATATATATCCTCTTGGATGATTCATTTTTTAGTTTGTAACCAAGACCATTCCTACCTACTTGTTGGTATGAATGGCGCAGGAGGATGTGTAACTCATATTGCATGTGAAGAAGTCAGGAAATGGGATTTTTTGGGTTTTATTTTCACTCAAAATATCACATATTGTCATTTATTGGAGTGCTACTCTAGATTATAGGTTGTTCTTTACAAATAAAGTGTGATCTTAATCCTTATGTTTCCATAGAATTGGTTGTGATTGGTAATCGTGTTGTGTTTTCAAAATAGAAATATTTTGTCTAGATAAGAAATAATAGCCAACTTCTAAAGCATAAACTATAATATGATAAGTAACCATAATTATTACAAGTAGTTGAAGAACTTTGAGGATATTCATTCAAAAATAAGGTCCTCAACTTGCTCATATAAACTATATGTCAACTTCGATAAACTTTTGTGACTAGTTTTATAGCTAAGAATTTAGGTTTGTTGTAAGAAACCATTTCAATCAATGCATGTATGATAAGATTAAGAAAAATTGGTCTTCTTTGAATCGTATTCACTAGTCTTTTTCATGAAGGATCTTAACAATCACCTTCATTTTTTACTTTTGATGATGGCATTTAGAATTGATTCGTGCAAACTACGTTTGTAAAACACAAGTGTATGTATTGACCTAGTGCTGGATTTTGAGTTATGGGTGTCGAACTCGAGGAATTGTGAAGCTAGAGACTACTACATACTATGATCAAATTAGATAGGCTGAAAGACAGAGTTGAATTGTTTTTATTATAAAATTTAAAAGTATAATTAACAAAATGAATAAGAAATTGTTTTTGAAACCAGAGAGATGGATTCTCTAGGATAATCAATTTTGCCACATTATAGTTTGTACTTGATTTCAAACTATAAAAAACAATCATTGCTTAAAGTAAGTAAGGATGTGTAGATTGTGTTACCCAATTTGTTAATAGAACACACTAAGTAATCTAGTCAAAACCCTACTTTAATAGTGAAGAAGTAAAGATTAAATGAAATGCAATCTCTCTCTAGATACTTAGCGTCACAATTGTTAGATGGATTTTGAAGTGCATTATTGATCTTGTTATTGATCATTCTTCCCATATTAAACTTCATTTTCACAGTGAAGAAACATCTAAAGCATGAATATGGTTACCAATCATGAACATGGCACAGTAAAGCATATTATCGTTAAAATTATAAAACAGCAGAATTTATTTCTAGATAAACATTGTGTTAACACGGAGTTATTCCCAAATCCTAGAGAAAAGGAGACTAGACTCTCATATTGAACATAGTATTAGATCAATTAAGAGAAGGATAACATGAGAATAATAAAATGGAACCAAGGAACAGTGTATAATGAAGATACTCTATGAAGATGAGCATGAATGGACGACATTTGGGCCTCCAAAACGCTCCTTGAAAGTGTGAAGATGATCTTTTCCCACATTCCCACTTTTCCTCTCTCCTCTTACTAGTTTAGTGTCAACTATCCACCCCTCTCTAATATGTTGGTGATGGATAACATGCCTTGGGTTTTATAGAACCCTAAGTGCCTAACATAAGATCTAACTATTGATAATTGAAATCTTGACCATCAATATTTTTACATTAGTGGTATCGACTTTCTTAAATATGTGCCCATTCAGGAGAATGTTGGTACCTTCAAATGGGATGATAGTGGCATAAGGAAGTTATTGAGATGATCGGACCATTTTCTTGGTGGCACCAAGAAAGGTCTCGGTATTATCGACTTGTTGGTGAGACTTTTCTATTGTTGAGGCATATTGGTGGTACCACCTGGTATGTTGTTGGCACCGACTTTGACTGAAAGAGCTCCTCAAGCTTGAAAATCATAGAGATAAAATTAAATCAATATAAAATATGATAGTTATGTATAAAATACATTAAAATTTTTGAGACTAATGCAAAAGGGTTTCAAAGGTTGGTTTTATGCAATATGAACAATAACATATAGTGTTGAGAACAAATATCATGAAAAACCAAGCAAAATACCAATGAAATCATGGAAAATTTTATGTGTATCTAGATTATTATTTCCCATTTTCTTATTATCTCTAACATCTTTAATTTATATTTTGAATCCTTATTTAATTTAAGGCAGTGGACTACCATATTGCATCATTTGTGTCCTCATATAACTAGAGCTAGTGTATGAAATTGAGTCCCATAGAACTTTGTGGGCTTTTTTATTCTTATATTTCTTCTTCTCCTTTCCCTTTGACAACTTCATTCCTTCCTTATTAAGACACTCATTGTTGATAAGTCCCTTAATTATGTATTCATAGAACTTGAAAGAATAAGTTAGAGATTTTTCTAGAAAACTTATTTTATACTTTCTTACCTTTCACATAGTTTGTTCTTCATTGGAAAATTCTATATATCGTTACTTCAAATACTGAATGCCAATATTTTTCATGTGGGTTGTTCTTTTTATCCCTAAAAATCTTAATCCCTTGTTTTGAATTCATACATATCAAGATTTCCAATCAACCCCTTCACAAATAGCTTGGAAAAATCATTGGATTCTTCAATGCATGTCACCTCTTTCTCATATTTGGAGTAAGAGAGATCAAGATCTTGGCTACATGTTCCTTATATGTAATTTCCTTAACCAAATATGTTTTTACATTAATGGGGATAAAAACATTTGTGCAATGGATTCATTATTCTCCATCCAAAATAATTTAACTTACAGATAAGCATATTAATATTGGATTTATTAACTCTATTGTTTCCCTTATGGGTAACTAATAGCTTTCTCAAATCCTCACATTCTAAATCATAATATGATATTCTATTAAATTCATAAATAGAAAGTGTGGTATATAAAGTGCTTAATGTTTTGACATTTTATGTAGTCATCTTTGTCATTTCTACTTCTAGTGAAACGAATGGTGGTTTGTATTCTCTAGCCACCATCTTCCATAGATCATGGTTGATCTCATGATATAGGAAAAGGGATTTCATCCTTATTAAATTTATTTGTTCTTATTGAGGGAAGGATTCCTTTTGGGTTAGACTCCTAAATTGAGCATTCAAATGACATTCTAAAGCACATTTTCCTCTAGCTTTGCAAAAAGTACCTAGATGACACGCCCTGATACCAAAATAAAATGAAGTCTGGAGGGGTGGGAATCTAATAGATTCCCTTTAGACTTTATAAGAATCTCAACAAAAACAAATAGTTAATAGAAATTATTCTATGATAATTTTCTAAGAAGGAGGTGGAATAAGGAACAATTAATAAATGACACGAGATACAACACAATTTGGAAATGATAAGGATGTCATATTCAACTTTTTATGGCTATACAACCACCAACATGGGGTAAATCAATATGCAAGTTGAAATTAATACAATACAAAATTTATAAACAAACAACAAAAATAAAGATCAAAGCAATATTTTTCCTTTTGTTCTTGGACATGAGAGGAATCCAACTGTTTTTCTTTTCTAGGCCTAGGGGAAACCACATGTCTCCTTTTGTTGTGGCTAGAGGAATATCGCCACCTTATCCTCTTTGATTGGCCACAGAGGATCAATGACTCTTCTAGCAGGTTGTCATTTATTTCCTTGAAGTATCACATTAATTGATTGGACATGGGAAGTAAGGAATACAATATGTACTAGAATGACATATTGTAGCGCTTCTCAATAAGTTAAAAGTTTTTTGGATTGGAAGATGCTCAAACTTGATCACTGTTTGATCAGTAGGGCACAAATATAATGTTAACCACTTTCTAAAATAATTAAATGGCTCAAGTGTATGTCTAGTGATTCTATAGGGTATTTGTTTGTAAGAATAGGTAAGGGATTGGATGGAGGAGCATATGGGAGTGTAGTGGGACAAAATATTTGTTAGGTCAATAAAGATGAAATCAAAATACCGAATTTTCATTGCTCATGCATTCTCTGTTAAACTTGCACTTCATTCACAAGCACTTCAGTTGAACTGGGACTTTGTCCAAATGCAATGAAATGTATAATTAATTTATCAAATGGCTAGGAGTTAAATAACTAATTGAGTTGACTACCCATCAGTCAAACCAAAAGATTTTGTCTGATATGTTGCCCAGTCAAAGTACAGTCTGATTGGGAGTCACATTGAGGACTTACGACTCTCTAATCATCTTCCGTCGAACTTTCATGATTGTAAATTCATCTTGATCTGACCTAAAGTTTGATTGACAATTTAACCGAGATATATGCTACTCAAAAATCATTTTCAGCCCTAGACAAATACATAACAAAAGTTGTTTTCTCCCAAGACTCCCTAGGGTCCTAATGAATACTACAGGTTGTTTATACCTCATTAAAACAAAATGATCTATATAAGTTATAACGTGTTGGAAATAAAACATAGAAATCATGTAATTTCATTAAATCTAAATCCACTTATGTATTGGATTAACTCATGTTTCAGAAATAATAAGTGTAATAGTTAGAAATAAGAATTTATGAGGAAATATGTCATTCATCAAAATAGGTGTTACTATGTCCATGGTCCAATAAAGCCATGATGAAATGTAAATGGTAGAGTATTTCTTAATAAGGTTTCTCACTACTTAGACTTTAAGACTACCACCAACATTTCTAACATGTATGAGATGTATATTCAAGAGATTGTATGTATCTGAAGAGTCCGTCTTTCCATTATTTATTATCAGGTCCTAAAGTTACCAAAAAGATGTAGAAAAATTTCATGTAGTCTGAAAGACAATTTAGACACTGGAGGAAACTATGAGAGCATGCATGTTGAACTAGGGATGATCTTGGGCAAGCTTATTATTCCCTTTAGCTAATTTAATACGCAGCAATTGTTGTCACGTCAGTATATACATGTCTCCATATGAGTCTCTCTATAAAGGTCATGCATGGCACATTTTCTATGAAGTGAGACTAGTAATAGGATTCTGATAATAAAAAAATAAAGGGTTGTAGTTCTATACATATGAGGTGGATCCCAACAAATGAGTATGAAAACAACTTAAGATAGATACAATAAATATGCATATGCTTACATGTATGAAAGAGATCTTTAGTTGGGTGAACATTTTTTCCTCAATGTGAACCCTATTAAGTCCATAGCCAAATTTATGGTGAAGTAATGGCTCAGTGACAGATACATAGTTCCATTTGAGTTTCTTGATAGGGTGGGAGAAAGTATGTACAATTTGTCTTTACTACCAATATGTGAACACATTCACAATGATTTTCATGCATCCTTCTTGTGGTTTCACATTAAGGACACATCCCACATTCTAATTTATGAGCTAGTAAGATTATAGAGTATCTAATTCATGAGGTCATTCCCTTCAAGATTATCTTGTATGTGTTCCATATTGGTTGAATCACTTTGAAGTAGGCAAGCCAACTACATCCTTTGATGTTTGTAATCTAATGAAATTCTCCACTACATGGGCTTGCTTTTAGCAGCTGGAAAGCTCTTTTGCATCAATCTATATGACTTCTTAGACCAATTATGTGAATAAGGATGATTTAGTTCTAGTTCAAGTCTTAGGGACAAATCATAATCTGGAAGGGGTTTCATGAAATCTCAAAGATGGGTGTTGAGGAGGTAACCAATGCTTTTGATCCTTGAAATTTCAAGAAAGAAAATTCTTTTAGGAGGGGTATTACGAACATCCTCATTTTTAGGTATTATATGCTTAGTTTGTATGTGATTCCCTTCATAAGTTTAGTTTAATGCTCTAAGGTATTTTAAATGTACGAGGTACATGAAGTATGTTCAAACCTTTTCATACAAGGTATGTATCAATGATACACAAGGTAAATCACTTAACCATGTATGTATTAGGTCGATATATTAGTGGACATAATTGACTTTATACTAGATAATCTTCTGTTGATGATTACATCAGTAAAATGACATTAGAATAACATTCCTTTTATTTTATTTAGTAATTATTGTATTTAAGTGAAGCTTTGCGTATGTTTTCGATTTAGTTGATTTAGTAAGACAATATTATTTTGTTGCTTCAAAGTAGATTTATGATTATTGGTTTCATTTGAGTGATTGGATCTAGACCATGGGATCACATATTTGGTTGGGCTCGCTTAAGTTTTACTAAGATACATTTTATCAGAGTTGCATGTTCTTATGCTCTCCTCTCTTAGCCTTAGGATCATCATAGACCATCATTTAGTGACATCCCAATATTCAAGGGACTCTTACCTCTCACATTTTCTCTTGATACATGTCACAATTTTGGATAAAAATGATACCATTATCTTCCTCTTATTTTCTGAGTCAAACCATCCCCGATTTGGTTGTCATTATCAACTCAGCTAGAAATGCCTATCTAAATTCATCATGCTCTTCATGTGATTTCAAACCACTTGATAGCGTTGTCTTTTTGGATATGCCACACTCATATTTTGATGATACAAATATTTCCCCACTTGTATTACTAACATGTGTATCAAGTATGTCAGGTGATTATGGAACTAAGTCAAGATTTAAATACAAAAACCTTGCAAATATATATGATTGGATACTTGCAAATCAAGTTTTACCATGTATTTATCTGTACACATGTGTTTTCTTTCAACTTGATAGACATGATGTAAGGACAAGTGATGATCTTCCAAAAACCATATCCTACACTCACATGAAGACTTTAGGGTTGATAGGTTTGAAATGAGTCATTAGTGGGACCTCACATACATTGCAAATCTTTGCACAAAGTCCTTCTCAGTCGAAAATTTTGTGGGTCAAGACACACTCGGTCAAATCTTAGAAAAATGAGAAATAGCCTTTCATATCTAAAGTTCTAAGTCAATTTCAATCGACAATGTTATCGACGGAGAAAGTCGGTCGAACAGAAGTTTGACCGACAAAAAGTTGGTGTACTTAGTTGACCGAGGATATAGACCGAAACATAGTTGATAGGTTTGTGGACCGAGACTCTTCATGGTCGACAGGTTTTTCGATCGAGATCTCCCGATCGATAATATTATGGACCGAGAAAGGTTCTGGAAACTATTTTGTTAACGATCAAATTAACTATTGTAACTTAATTATCTATATCCTAACGGCTAGTTACAATCCTAGAACACTCTAGACACTTCCTATGAGTATTGTAACCAATTGGATACATTTTTTATAAATAGGAGTGGTCTTAGGACACTTGGGTACATGAATTGCACATACAGTTGCATATACATCGATTCACATATTTGAGCACTACTTGCCATCTTTCACAAAGAGCTTAGGCCCTACACTTCTAGTTGCCATCTACCTAGCCTAAGTCTCATCTTAATTCTACTATCCTCTCCACCAAATACAACCTTGCCCAAACCATTTGTAGAGTGGATCATCATCACTTGTCCATTGAGTTTGATTGTACATCTTGTGAGCTGAATTGTATTTTCTATTTCTTCAGCCTCTTTGTACTTTGGTGTATTGTGCTTGGGCTACTTCTTGGAGTGAAGGTTGTCCAAGATCCTGTGAGAAGGAGTCGTCTCTAGTCAGTGATGTTCCTTGGTTGTCAAAGAAGAGGTACAAAGGGTGACCTTCCACAACTCATCAAAGAAGGTGGGAGTTCTCCTTGAGTTGAAAAGGGGGAATAGTATTTTGCCACAAAAGACACCATTAAATTTTGTGTGTTGTGTATCGGTATATAAAATCAATTAAGTATGTGATTTAGAAATCCCAGTTGGGAAACAACTAGGTAGTAGGCTGAAGTCATTTCATGGAGCCACTATAAATCTATGTCTTTTGTGGTTGCCTCTTATCTTTATATTTCTGTTGCACTTTAAGTAAAGTAATTTTATTTGGTTAAAATTATTATAAAGACTTATTCACTCCCCTCTAGATTTTTCTTTTGGTATCATACCAGGTCTTCAAGGAGCTCTAATAGGTCTTGAAGAATCTGAGAGAACGTGACTACCCACCTAAACTTGGAAGGAGCTTATGTGAGCAAGCCACCGGTGTTGAATGGATCAAACTATACTTATTGGAAAAGAAGGATGCAATTCTACTTCCAGGGGCTCAGTTTTGAACTTTGGAAGATGATAGCCCATCCACACATACCTATAGCTATTGAACTAGAAACAAGTCATGGTAAAGCAAGCCATACTCAATGCAAAGGCAGTAAGCATTCTTTGTTGTTCTTTATCTATTAGTGAATTTCTTCACATATCCTCATGTGAAACTTCTCATGAAATTTGGCACAATTATATGTAACACATGAAGGAACTATCCAAGTTAAGAGCACTAAAATTAATATGTTAAAACACAAGTTTGAATAATTTTGTATGCAACCTAAAAAAGTATTGTAGAAATGTATGCTAGATTTTCTAACATTGTTAACACTCTAAGTGTGTTGGGAAAGAACTTAAGCAAGGAAGATCAAGTATCAAAGATAATTAGATCATCGTCTACCAGATACAGTAAAAGGTTACTGCTATCGAGGAAGCTAATGATCTTACAACACTAAATATGGAGCAGCTCATCGGGTACCTAGAGATGCATGAAGTCACCCTTGAGGAGGAAGAAAAAGTGGAAGTCGAACAACAAAAGGAGAGAAGGAAGGATCTTGCTTTGAAAGCCGCCACCAAAGCGTCATCAAGAAAAATCATTCAAGAAAGCAGTGGCACAAGTGATGAAGATGATAGCACCTTGATTGTAGATGGTAAGAAATATAATAGATTTGGATCTAACAAAACTCATAGTGCCCCTTCCTCTTCTTCTAGGTGCTTTTAATGTGGAAAGAAAGGCCACTTGGTTTTGGAATGCCCAAAACTCAAGAAAGGCAAGAAGTCCTCATTTAAGAAGAAAGACAAAGCATGCTTAGTTGCATGGGATCAATCAAGTAAGGATGGTGAAAGCAACTAAGAGGAAGAGGTAGAATGTCTCATGGAAATAACAGATTAAGAAGAAACTAATGAGGTAAGTATTTTTTATTTATCTAAAGAAGAATTAGTTAGTAGTCTTGAGGAATTTCATGATAAATATATTGATTGCAAGAAATAAAAGAAGAAACTTGCCAAAACTATTAATGAACTTGATGTTAATATAGGTAATCTTAGTTATGAAAACCATGCTTTGAAAATTTCAAATAATGTGTTAAAAGAATATATTGAGAGTTTTAAGGTAAAAATACTTGATCTTGAATAGTGAAAATAGTCTTTTCTCTCAAGAAAAAGTTTATATGCTTGCTAAACTAAATGATTATCAAACTCAACCTATTTTATGCACACACTCAGATTATGATGTTTTGGTAAAAGAAAGGGATACTTTACTTTTGAATCTTGCTTGAGTAAATTTGGATATAACTAAAAAGCTTGCTAAAAATGTTGAATTATAAAAACAAGTTTCTAGATTAATGCAAGGAAACAAAGTCTTAATAACATCTTAGTTAATTCTTCTAAACATGTAGGAAAGACAGGTTTAGGATATGTGCCAAAGAACAAATCCTCACATATGCCAAAAACCAAAAATACATATGCTTCCAAGACTAGAACTACATATGTACCTAAGATAAAGTTATCAATTCTCAAAATGTTGAAAAGAGAAATAAAATATCTTTTATCGCACATTATTATTTCCAATGTCATGGGCACTATTCTTTTTCATGTGAATATCAGATGAAAGGAGCCCTTGATATGGTTTGTGTTCCAAAATCCCCAACTTAGAATAAAAAGGGAACATGTTGAGATTTGACATATGCTTAATTTGGTTAATATATTTATGTCTTATCTGAACTTAATTTGAGGTTAAATTTGCATATTTTTCTTATAAAACTCATTTTCATAAATTTTAATTATTTTAATAAAATTTCATTTGTATATCTTACTAAATAGAAATTCTAGTTTCTTCATAATTTGTTATCGATTGACAAAAATTTCAATTGAGATGTCCCTCTGTCGACAAATCTTCTCGATCGAGAACAGATCTATCAGAAATTTAACTTGAATATTTAATCTTTACAAGAAAATGCATTAAAATTCAAATTTGTAAAAGTCTTTCTAGGTTGATAATATCAGTTCCATTCATCATATCTACAGTAAGCATCATGGACTCTACTTTAGTACCAAAATCCTCTCAACTTTGTAGGATTGAGTGGTTGATGGTGAATGCTCCAATCATATGATTGGAGATTAAAATGCCTCCAATACACTTGGAAACGGAAATGGAGGATTAGTCATATTGGAAATAGTGGCAAAGGCACCATCGTGGGAGTAAGTGATTATCAAGAAAAAGGAGTACATGTAAGTGGACATGATAAAAATGAAGTTCAAAGGTAATGATAATGATGAGGTATCTCTCTCTACTCTATTAAAAACTATACATATATAACTTGTTGTAGTTACCTTGGATAAAGTTAAAAAATAAGAACAAATTGTCTAGTATACTTGACTTAAAGAAACTGAATAATTTTATGTTTCTTTTCAAAATTAATCCTTGCATTAAAATAAAAGGTGTCTTATATCTATTTGTACTCATGTTAGTCATAACACTTCAAGAAAATTTTGATGATAAAACTTCTATTCTTAAAGAAGATCCTAATAGACAATGCTTGATTTTTACTACTCTTGCTAAAGAAAGTAAAAAAGTTAAACTTATTTTGAATAAAATTTATAGTAGTATAAATGGATTGCATTCTCATAATCATGATGGTACTCATTAGCATTATTCTAACATGATAAGAAGTACATAGATCATGAGCCTTTATGCAAATCATTTTGAGATAAAAATAATTGCTTAAATTATTTTTTGTTGAACATTTCGGTTGACTAACTCTTGGACCAAACATCAATTTGGCTGAAAACATGCTCGATCGAGACTTCATCAGTGTTAGAATTTATTTGGATCTCTTTAAACTTGATTTACATATTCAACTTTTTTTAGATTTCTTGGTTTCTGTAACTGATATGAATGTTTTATCATGGTATTTGGGTTCTTAAATGGCATTTTTTATTTTTGGACTCATTTCACTTGTTATGAGAATAAGGGGGGCTCAAAATATTTTAAATATATCTTTCATATCTGTTATGCTCTTAATTGATTCTATATATCAAAAAAGGCTTAACATCCTTTGACATTTGGTTTAGAGATTCTTTTAGAGTTGTTATTATGATGCTTAATGGCTTCTTTGTACCAATATGGTCTTAACATTCCTTATATTTGGTCTAGATATTTTTTTGTTGATCTCTTTTTGTGCTTAAAGGATTCTCTAATCATTTCTAGGCTTAACATCTTTTTTTAAGTGAAGCCAGGAGGCTATTTATTCATCTTGCCCTCCTCGTACAAGCCAGTAGGGGTAAAGGTTACATGGGTAGTTTCCAGTAGAAATATTAAATATGGCGATACTACTGCCATTACACTTATCCTCATCTAAAGCACAAGTAATACAATCTGATGGTCTTATCTAGTCAAAGTATCATGTCTTGTTCTTCTGGTGGAATCTGGCCAAGTTATCTGCTACCTTGTTACACTCTCTTCTTTCAAAGCGTACATCCCACTTTCAGTTTTCTTTCAGGTGGTCTTGTATTCTTTCAATAAGATTGGCATATCTGGGGTTTTCTATCAGATTTCTCTGGATCATATCCACAAGAACCTTACAGTCAGTGGCTACGACTAGCATAGGTAACTCGTTCTTCCTTGCAACTTCCAGTGCTAAGTTGACTGCTATAGTCTCCGCATGCACAATAGATCTTGCCGTTGTAGTTCTCGCATGAACTCCAGCCCATCTTCCTTCGTGATCTCTGGCAACAACAGCTACTGTGGTTTTGTGCTTTGTCCAAGCAGCGTCAGTATTAATTTTCAAGCAACCCTATGTAGGTCGTGACCAACTGTTGCCCTCTAATGACATGAGTTCTTGTTCTGTAGTGCTTTCTTCCAAAGCTTTTGCATTCAGCTACACTTCTCTGTGTACTTGGTGTACTAGATTGCGAATGGGGATTGTTTTATTTTCAAAAATCTGAGCATTCATCGCATTCCAAAGGTACCAACATGCAATAAAGAATTTTTGTATTCTCATTATGTTGCATTTTATTTCTTCTGCGAACCAAACATCTTATGTGGATTGAAAAAAGGCGTCCCCTTGTTGTATATCCAGAATTAGCTTCCACGCTTCCTTAGAGTATGAATAGTCTATCAATGCATGTGTGATTGTTTCTTCTGCATCTTTACATCTATCACAAGTATTGTCTGTGGTAAGTTTACGATGTGTTCTCCTTTTGTTGGTGAGTAGCGCTCCTTGCATGGTTGTCCAAGCAAAAAGTTTTACTTTGGACGGGATCTTCGTCTCCCATATTGAACTCCAATTTCCTTCAACTATAACTTTGTGTTCCCTTCTCAATAATGTATAAGCAGATTTCGTGGAGAAGGCTCCATTCTCCATGGTCGCCCATACTTTAATGTCATCCAGGTTAGCACCGGTGGGTGGCTCTAACTTCTTGATGATGTTGACCACTCTCATAGGTAGCCAATGCTTCAAGAACTCCTCACCCCAATCTCCATTGTCCATCACAGTACTAGCTACGACTAGGTCCTTCAAAGGTTCAGGAATTGGATAAATTTGTTTCATCTTTATCTTTTTATTTTATGGCAAATCTTTGTACCATGGTGGACTTAAAATTCCTTACCATTGGTTTAGAGTATCATTTTTAAATTTTGCTAATTGGATCTTCTTATCATGAAGGAGTTAAAATTCCTATCATTCGTAATTAGATAATATTTAATATTTTTCCTTGATCATATATAGCCTTTTGACTATTTTGTAATGCTATTTATGCCTATCTTTGTTTTTGGTTCTCCCCATCAATGTGTATTCTTTTTCAATTGTCTTTAGTTATAAGTTTTCCCTCTACAAATTGAGCATCATATTTAGGGGGAGTATCTCGCTAAGGGGGTCATTTTTATGACTTTCTAACTTTTTTATATGATGAAGGGGGAGAAAAATATATGAGATAAATTGACTGTCATCATAGCAATTTAAAAGGGGGAGAATATTCAACATGAGATTATAGTAAATGTATGAAGTTATAATTTGGCTACTTACATTTTATCTTATGGAAGCAATTTAAAAGGGGGAGAATATTCATCATGAGATAAATTAAAAGTATGAAGCTCTAATTTGGTTACTTTAAATTTATCTTATGGAAATATTTATCATCATCAAGAAGGGGGAGATTGTTGGTTTTTTGCATATGCCACACTCTTATTTTGATGATACAAATATTTCCCAAATTGTATTACTAACACGTGTATCAAGTATTTCAGGTGATCAAGGAACTAAGTCAAGATCCAACTACAAAAACCTTGCAAATATATATGATTAGATACTTGCAAATCAAGTTGTACCATGTATTTATGTATTTGTTTGTACACATGTGATTTCATACAACTTCATATACATGATGTAAGGACAAGTGATGATCCTTCAAAACCTACCCAAAACCCTATCCTACAATCACATGAAGACTTAAGGGTTGATAGGTTTGATATGAATCATTAATAGGACCTCACATACATTGGAAATCTTTGCAGAGAGTCCTTCTTGGTCGAAAATTTTGTGGACCAAGACAAATTCTATTAAATACTCAGAAAATCTAAAAATGTCCTTGCATATCTAAAGTTATGAGTCAATTTCGGTTGACAATATTGTCGACCAAGAAATTCAGTTCAAGAAAAGTTTGACTAGCAAAGAGTTGTTGTGCTTAGTTGACCGAGGATATAGACTGACACATAGTTTTTGGAGTCTAGGACACTGCCCGTTCGATAGGTTTCTGGACCGAGACTCTTCCTGGTCGACAAGTTTGTATACTGAGATTCTTCCAATCGATAATATTATGGAACAAGAAAGGTTCTGGAAACCATTATGTTAATGATCAAATTAATCTTATAACATAATTAACCATATCCTAACATCTAGTTAACATCCTAGAATACTCTAGATACTTCCTATAAGTACTCTAACCACTTGTATACATTTCCTATAAATAGGAGTGGTCTTAGGACACTTGGATACATGAATTGCACATACAATTGCATATACATTGATTCACTTACTTGGGAACTACTTGCCATCTTTCACAAAGAGCTTAGGCCCTACACTTCTAGTTGTCATTTAATTCTAGTATCCTTTCCACCAAATACAACCTTGCCCAAACCATTTGTTGATTGCATCATCATCACTTATCCATGTATCTTGATTGTACATCTTGTAAACTTTTATATTTCTTATTTCTCCAACCTTTTTCTACTTTGGTGTACTATGCTTGGGCTACTTCTTGGAGTGAAGGATGTCTAAGATCCTATAAGAAGGAGTCTTCTCTATTTGGTGCTCTTCCTAGTCCGTCAAAGAAAAGGTGAAGAGGGTGGCATTCACTGCCTATCAAAGAAGGTGGGAGTTCTCCTTGAGTTGAAAAGGAGGGTTAGTCTTATGCCACAAAAGACACCCATAAAGTTTGTGTGTTGTGTAACGATATATAAAAGGAATAAAAATACATGATTTAGAAATCCTAGTGGAAACAACTAGGTAGTGGACTAATTTCATTTGACAGAACCACTCTAAATTTGTGTCTTTTGTGGTTTCCTCTTTTGCTTTTATATTTCCACAACACTTTAAATAAAGTAATTTATTTAGTTAAAATTACCATAAAGCTATATTCATCCCCTATTTAGATTTTTCAGATAACACCTTCCCATAAAAAACTAAGAGCCCTAGAACTTCTCTAGACCTTATTTTTAAGTCTAAAGCACCCACAAATTTATCATGTTATAGACCCAAACCTTGCCAATCATCTTCAACCTCGACAAGGACTTCATCAAACCACCACTCCACACCACCCAATCCAATTAATCTAGTAAGAACCATCTAGGATTCACCCCAAACTTGATTCCCTATTAAGAACCCAAAGATTTCTTTGCGACTCCTATACCAATGTGTGTCACATGGAAGATTCATGTCTATGTTTGTCAAAGCATACCCAACATTATCCAAGATATGTAGAAGAGTGGAATTCCCTCCTAATACCTTCAAGATTGAGTTTAGCCTCTCAAACCAGCATGGTGGAAGGTGATTAACTTGCCCTTATTTTATGTTGCTTGAACTTTTTTATCAATTTTGGACAATTATCAACCACTGTGACCACCAAAAACTTCAAATAAGTTTGGGTCATGTTGTCAAATTTTTCTATTTTCATTTTAGGTCACATATTCGATTGTTTTGGTGCTTCCACGTCATTATTTGGAAGGAGTAGCTTCATCTAAGAAGTGACGGGTACTCCAATAAACTTTGGCGTGATCAATAGCTTGTGAGACTCCAGATGATGTGTTGAATACAATGAAAGTGTCTATTATTGGTGCAATTAGTTATTATATTATGATGTAGGATCAAGCTAACTATAAAATCCTTGTCACTACTAAGTGCTTTTTTTGTTTAATGATTCAAATATAGAAAATTACCTTTGTACCCCTCTATCATGCTAAGCAAAAACATCACTAAGGGCATATTGGTGCTTAGGAAACCACACATGTTGATTTTTGAAGTTTTTACCAATCCATTATTAGATTTATCTATGTTATGATCGGTACATCTCATAATTTTCATAATAAGGACTCTTAATGTTTTAATAATACAAACCTTACATAGATTTTGATCAATATCTCTAGATATACAATTGAACTATGTTTCATAACCTTTTTTTTGGGTACTAGTAGACTATTGTTCACTTACATCAAAGACCTAAATAAGGAAAAACAGGAAAAAGAGTATAAAAAGGAGGTCATGTCCTCCGAATATTGTTTAGAGAGGAAAGGGGGGCAGGAGTTGAAGAGTAGATTGTTGTCCGGTTGCTTTAGGCAATGTTTCCCCAGTAGATCAGAAAGGGTGTTGAGACTCTGAAGGACATGGTAGATAGCTTTTGGGGGACCTCCGGCGGCTACATCATCAATGGTCTATACCAGACGCCGATACTTGGCCGGAGCGGGGGCACGGTGTGTGGTCCAGTCCACAGCAAGCTTAGAGTCACTGAGGATGATACAATCTATAAGGTTGAAATCCCTTGCGTGCCTGGTGCCTTTAAGAATGCCAAGAAGCTCTCCTCGAAGTGGGTCACTACCCTCCGTGATCTCGGCGTCGCCGGCTATCCATTCACCTTTGTAGTCGTGTTTGATAAGGTTGGTGGCCATTCTGTGCGAGACAACATCGACGGCGACATCCACATGGATGACTGTTGTGGTCTGCTTGATTCCAATCGAACTCGGACGGGGTGGGTTGGGAGTAGTTGTATTACTTGCAGAAATTTGAAAGGCTTCCCTGATAGATCTGGCTTCATCCAGGCACAGCGTAGTGATGACTGCGGGAGGCTTGCTTGCATTGTTGAAGATGAGCTCATTTCAGTTTTTCCAAAGTCTCCAGCATGTGACAGAGAAAAGAGTGTGCCCGCCGTCTCCATTGCTTGTAGTCTTGAGATTATATGTAATCCAGTTCCTGGTAGATGTGGATGAGAAGAAGGCAGACGGTAGAAGAGGAGGCAAGAGCATCCACATTCTGCACACTGTATCGCAATCCCTGAGGGCATGGAGAACAGATTCTTCCGCCACCTGACATTTCGGGCAGATATTGGAATCTGTCATATGCTTCATGAATCTTAGAGAATTTGTAAGAAGTATGTCCCAATGAGTAAGCCAGATATGGGTCTTGATTCTGTGAGGAACTTGCAGTGCCCATATCTCCTTGTAGCAACTCTCTCCATTGTCGTGCAAGGAATTGGTCAGCACCTTATATGCCATAGCCGCCGTGAAATCCCCATCCTGGGTGTGGATCCAGTATCTGCAATCCTTCCCAAATTTCCGTTGAGGGGGTGGCATGGAGAGGATTGTATGGATTGTGGTTTCTTGGAACCAGGCTGTGATAAAGTCTGTGTCCCAGGTACCCTGGTCACTCACCATGCTCGCCACCTTGAGGTCTTGCAGGTCTTCTGGGATGATTCTATTAGGAAGGACCTGGGGGGATCGATTGTCCCCCACCCAATCGTCAGAACATGCATTGACGTCCTCGCCGGAGATCATAGCCCATTTAGAATTGGATTGTATGATCGAATAGCAGCCCTTGATACTACGCCATATGTGTGAACCTGAATGGTTGGTCGGGCTTTGCGAGCCATATTTCGCCTTCATGAGGGTTATCCATGGCGTCTGGCCGCCTTGGATGTACTTCCAGGCTAGCCTGAGCAACAATGCTTTATTGAAATCCCTGGTTTGCCGGATGTCGAGCCCTCCCATGGGTTTAGACTTGGTGATGTGTTTCCAGGCCACCAAACTTGCTTTCTTCTGAGGTTGTGATCCTTTCCAGATAAATATGTGAGTAATTTGATCTATACGGTCGCAAACTGATGCAGGTAGTTGTGTCATTTGCATGGTGTAGCAAGGTAACAAAAGAAGGACATATTTCGCTAGGGTAAGGCGTTCAGCGAGAGAGAGGAAACGATTCTGCCATAGGCCAACCTGGGTCTGCATTTTCTCAATCAGATACTGATAGTGTTGTTTGCTCTTCCTATTATGGATGATCAGGATGCCCAGATGTCTTCCCAGATCTTGCGTTTCACGAATTTTCATCATCCTCGTAATATTGTTCCTTAAGGAGCACAGAGTATTCCTAGAGAAGAAAAGTGTAGACTTCTCCTGCGAGAGTAGTTGGCCTGAGGCTTTGCCGAAGATCCTTAGACATTTTAGAATGGTCAGGGCATGTTGAGTGGATGCTTCACCAAAGAGCAGAATGTCATCGGCGAAACTCACGTGCGAGAGAGGAAGCCGCTGTCACGTTAGAAGGATGGGTCTCCAATGTCCCTTCATGATTTCAGATTCAATGAACTGACTCAGCCTCTCCACACAAAGGACGAATAGGTAGGGCGATAAGGGATCACCTTGCTTAACACTGCAAGAAGGTTTGAAGGTGCCTATTGCTTCGCCGTTCCACAGAACTGAGGTTTCGCCAAAGGAAATGATTTGAAGTATTACATATATAAGGACTTCTGGAATGGACGTTCTGCGTAGAGTATCTTCGATGAAAGTCCAACTCATTTTATCAAAGGCTTTCACTAAATCAAGCTTCACATCCATGGTGTACTTGATATTCGTTTTAGATTCCATGGAGTGAACAATCTCCTGTACAAGAGCGATGTTATCGCCGATCTTGCGCCCCGGAACAAAGCTTGATTGGTATGGGGAGATCCATGTTTTGAGGTGGTCCTTGAGTCTGCAGGCGAGCACCTTGGATAGGAGCTTGGTGGTGACATTGTTTAGAGAGATCGGGCGTAAGTGTGAGCAGCGTTCCGGCGAGGGTCTTTTGGGAATAAGAACCAAGGTGGAATTGGTTACTGACTGCTCCAGAGGACGGCCTTCGAAGGGGCCTGTGATGAATTTCATGATCTGAGTCTTCAGAAGAGCCCAATGCTCCTGGAAGAAGGCTGCCCCAACACCATCGGGACCCGGTGCTTTCAGGGGTGCCATGGAATGCATAGCATGCCATACCTTCTCCTCAGAAGGAAGCTTGCCCAATTCAATTATCTCTGCCTGTGTGAGTGTAGGGAAGATGTCGATGAAGTTCGAGCAGACTCGTTGTCTAGCAGCTGAGTCCGTGCCTTTGTATATTGCCGAGAAAGAGTTAAGCACCAGTAGCTTGAGCTGTGCAGCGTCATCCACCCATATGTCATCGTCATTTTTCAGGTGAGTTATAGCGTTCGTCCGTCTTCTCGACTTCACCATAGATTGGAAATAGCTTGTGTTATTGTCCCCCAATTTCACCCAATCGCAGTGAGCCCGCTGCCTCCACTCTTCCTCCTCGCGTCTAAGGACCTTATCCAGGTCGATCTGGAGCTGAACTGTCTCTACTGCAATGTGTGTATCGAAGCTTATAACGAGCCTGGTTTGGTTCCACCGTATCTTGCTACTCAGACATTGCTTATCCCGCGCTGCCGTTTTCTTATTAGAGAGTTCCCATGAAGAAGTTGCCTTTAGAAAAGTCGGCGCCGCCAGGTGTAGAGGCAAAGTCGTGTCCCAAGAGCTTGCTAGAAGGTCTTTGAACCCCACCATGGAATGCCAACTTGTGGAGGTACGCAGGTGGCGACTTGACTGCCTTGGCCCCTGAGGTAGCGAGAGAAGAAGGGGTGTGTGGTCGGAGTGATTATGCTCCAGGACCTGTACATGTTGGGAGAAAGGAAGGTTGAGCCAGTGGGAGTTACCCAAGCCGCGATCGAGCCGTTCATGAATAAGGCCCCGCCTAAAGGTCGTGCGAGGGCCATTGGCTCTGAGGTCATGCAGCTGGCAATCTTCCATTGCATTGATAAAATCTCTACTATTCGCGCTATCAAAGGAGGTACTCCCAAACTTCTCCGAGGGATGCATGACCACATTGAAATCCCCGATGACTACCCATGGAGCGTGAATAGAACTTGCTAGGATTTGTAATTGATGCCAGAGCAAGCGACGGCTCGCTCGAGTGGTGCCAGCATAGACGAAAGTAAAGAATTTATCCTGGATTCTGCAATGGATAAATTGTTTGTGGGAGAGGATCACCTCCAACGGAACAAACGTCTTCCACAGGAGCCAGATGCCTCCTGCGTAGCCCACCGCCTCGACTCGATGCGATTGGGGAAATCCCAGACGCTTGAGATCTTGAGGGCTTTGTTGTCGCTGCATCTGGGCTCAAAGATGGCCATTACGGACACTCCATGGAGTGTCACCAGACTAGATGCCACGCGTTGGGTATCATCATCACCCATACCCTAGATGATGGGTTGAATACAATGAAAGTGTCCATTATTGGTGCAATTAGTTATTATATTATGATGTAGGATCAAGCTATCTATAAAATCCTTGTCACTACTAAGTGCTTTTTTTAATGATTCAAATATAGAAAATTACCTTTGTACCCCTCTATCATGCTAAGCAAAAACATCACTAAGGGCATATTGGTGCTTAGGAAACCACACATGTTGATTTTTGAAGTTTTTACCAATCCATTATTAGATTTATCTATGTTATGATCGGTACATCTCATAATTTTCATAATAAGGACTCTTAATGTTTTAATAATACAAACCTTACATAGATTTTGATCAATATCTCTAGATATACAATTGAACTATGTTTCATAACCTATTTTTAATCAAGTTTCATGGTATTCTCGATTTATGGTTTATTAGGGTTTTTGTAAAGAGGCAAGATCACCTCCTTATTAAAATTTGAAGGAAATATAAAACATCCAACTTTTCACAAATATAATAGATATTGAGAGATGCATGTATAATATTCCAAGTAAATAAGCATGCACCAGATACATATAAAATGTCAATAACAACGGATTGGAAAAGAAACTAAATCTATTACATGGCTTTCATAATTGTTCACCACATAAGTTTTTCAGAAGAAAAAGATGAGAAAACAAAGAATCTAGATTTAGCAACCTAGACATCCTTCAAGCAAGTCTTGAATATACTCCGAGTCCTATTTTCCTTGATCTTGTTCAACACCTTGTCCAAAGTTTGGGTGGTTGGGAAACCACCCAGCAAGAGGGAAAGAAAACAAGGTATGTGTCAACAATATGAACAAAAACAAAAGAAAGAGAATAACATGGAAGTAAAGGCTATAAGGTCATCCATAGATGAAGATATCAAGATTATGAGGCATAATCAAAATAGATGCTTACCTTAACATTAAAATAGTAAATGAATTGCATGCATGATTAATATTGACTACATTAACTAATTAGGGTTGAGGCACCTACCAGACCCCAACTTATAGGTGAGGGGAGAAATAACACATTCCCAACCACCTACACAAATTATATATGGTGAAGAATAACACATTCCCCAGGGTGAAATAACACATGCCCTATCTATGGGTGGTTGTACATAAGTACCACTACATTAGATAAATAGTCTAATAAAATCAACCTGCTAAGAGAAACTATGGCAAGTAGAAGCATCATATATTTGAAAAAATTTAGTGGGGTACAAGAACCAAGAAATAGAATATCAATACTAATTTTTTAGGCAATTTAGCAAAAGAATCTTGAATAGAGAAAAAACGGTTCAAATAATGTCTCATTAGAGAATATAGGGTTTCATTTGCAAATATCCCAACATGTGGTGTAAGAATGCACATACCTCTTTAATGTGTTTAAATACCAAGTTCCACCAATTCTATATGTTCCAAGTTCAACTTTGGGCTATTTCAATTTTATTAACATTCATTAGTGTACATATTGCACATTATTGCATAGAAACCCTAAGACTGGACCTTTTTCACAAAAACCCAGATTTAGACTATAAAAATCTTAGCACTGGACTAGTTAGGTAGGGTACTGTCAATAATCCTAGTGGTACTAAAGCCATTAAAAGAACACCTATTACCGAATAAGTTACTAGGTGTTCTTTTAATGGATTTAGTACCACTAGGATTATTGACAGTACCCTTTTTAGAGAATGTCAATAAATTCCAAAGAACAATTTTGATATCTTGTTTTTAGTTACTACTATTTGTATTTGTGATGAAATTTATCTTTATGTCAATTTTGGAGTTATGGTGATTAAGTTGTAATTTTATGGATTTTATATATTAAAATTATATTCCAAAAATATCTTTTGAAAAACCTTGAAGTTAGACCTCAAAAGAATTTTATTAAAGAGAGCTTAATTTTTCAATTCCAAAACATATTTTTTTTATTAATTTTGGACAAATAGTTTAAAAGATATGGATTTTCTAATTCTGACCAACTAGAAAATGGCATGTCGACAATTTAGTTGCAAGTGAGGAAGAGAGGGGGGTCGGCCCTTGACTTGCCCCCCCCCCCCACAACTTGTCCTAGGTCATCCTTTACCCTAGGAGAGATGTACCAAACATTTCAGATTCATCGACAACTAGTAACAAAGTATAGAACATCAAAGAAACGAAACCTTAAACAAGAACATCATCTAAAGGTGGAGATCTTCATTTAAGCATAAGAATATGAACTAACAAGCTTATAATGAGTAATAAACATGGATCAAGTTATATAACTTGCCTTTAGGAAGAAAATCAGATCCCAATCAGTAGGAAACTCGAGAAAGATGGGTTGGTAGATCCAAGCACAAGCTCCAAACTCAAACAAGAATCACCTTCTTCTCTAAGGATACAAACCCTAAGCAAGAAGAGCATGGAAAGAAGAGTTTTTAAGATTTAGATGGAGTTATACCATGGAAGACAATGGTTATGACCTGGATGAAGGTGGAGGGAAGAAGAATAGTAGGGAAACAGAGAAGAAGGGGAAGAAACCTACTTGCCTTGGTCAGAAATGACAAAAGGTGACTTTAGAAACCCTATATGAGCTTAGATGAAACCCTAGAGACCTTCTTCACCAAGATGGCATCTTCTTCTATCTTGGGACAACTCCTCCATGGCCAAATAGAGAGAGGACAAAGTTCTAAGTAGGAGGGAGGTGATATGGATCGAATATTTCGATTGGGAGGTAAGGAAGGAGTATATAAAGCTTTATGGTTAAGGAAGAAGCAAGGCATGAGGTGTCCAAGCTACTTTCCATGTTCCATGTCTAAAGGTGCCCATGGTCATGCAAGCCTTTATGAATAAGTAAGAAGCAAAGCATGAGGTGTCAAGTTACTTCCCATGTGTCCATGGCTAAGGGTGCCCATGAACATGCAAGCCTTTATGGATAAGGAAGGAGTCAAGTATGAGGTGTCTATGGAGCTTTCCATGTGTCATAGCCTAGAGCTTCTATGGCCATGCAAATAATTGTTCCACATCTCCGAAAGACTTCTTATCCATCAATTGTTGGTTCTCCAGGACCACCATCAACCTCCAAACAAAGAAACCTCCCCATTGGTTGATAAATCCCAAAGATAAGCTCATCCATAAAGGGGAAAATCCCTAAAATGTCCTTGAAGTGAAACACCTCCAAGCCAAGGTACAACTAGGTGCCCCATGGCTCTCAACTCCCAAGTGGTTTCTTCCAAACCATGATATTTCCACAAAACTTTACTCAATTTCCTTGTTCTTCAACTACTTTACTTGGGAGTCCAAGATCTTCACATGCCTCATATGTTAGATTCTTAGGAATCTCCAAAGGCTCAACAGTAAGCACATGAGAAGGGTTCTTCAATTACTTCTTCAACACAGAGACATGGAACACATATGAATCTTATCATAGGCAGGAGGAAGAGCTAAGCGGTATGTACAATCTCCAACCTTATCCAAGATCTCAAATGGTCCAACATAGCAGTGACTCAGTTTGTCTTTAACTTTAGATCTAGCAATAGAGCATATAGTCTTGATCTTCAAGAACACAGTCACCCACTAAGAAGCTAACATCAAATCTCTTCTTGTCAGCATACATATTATGTCAATCTTGAGCAGCTTTCAAATGCTTCTTAATCAGCTAAACTTTATCTATCATCATCTGCATATCATATGTCTTCATCATAGAATGTTTGCCAACATCATCCCAATGCAAGGGTGAACGACAAGGTCTACCATAAAGAGCTTCAAAAGGTTACATACTAATACTATCTTGGTAGTTGTTGTTGAAAGCAAACTCAGCTAATGGCTAATAGCTATCCCAAGCACCTCCCCAATCCATCACACAAGCACAAAGCAAATCCTCCAGAATCTGCATTGTCCTTTCTGATTGACCATCAGATTGCAGATGATATGCTTTACTGAATCATAGGTAAGTTCCCATCTCTTCCTAAATTTGAATCCATAACTGGGAGGTAAACTTTAGGTCACAATCAGAAACTATCACTTCAGGCACTCCATGCAGACGAACTATCCACTCAACATATAACTGGGCCATATCAACAACTTTGTAGGTGAATTTGAAAGGTAAGAAGTGGGCAGACTTTGTGAGTCGATCAATCACCAACCAAAAAACTGTTGGGTTTTAGGGGAGGCAGAGAAAGCAGTAGAAACAAAAATTTTCTCCTCCCAAACCCAGAAAAAGGAAACGCGTCAACGTCTATACAATAGGAAAGGTGGGTTTGTGGAATCATACCATGTCCCGAGGCTTGCTCGGTGACAATACCTCGTGTCTTGTGTGGTCTTCACCTCCGGTCTTGGACGGTGTCTGTGCAGCTCTTGGTCGCACCAGGACTGACGACTCTTGGTCTCACCGGGACTATCGGGATTGACAGTTGTCCTCCGAGCGGCAGAAATCTCCCGCCTCTGAAGTAGTCTACACGGACCACCTGGAACTCCAATCTCCTTGTCTCACAAGGAATTGGAAGGAGTCGCACCCTCCTATTAGTGTACTAGTCACAGACACACTCTCCTGCCACCAGTCACTTTCTGTAGTTGTCTTTCCCTTGATGTGCCTCCCTTATCAGGTAGCACTTGCTCGGGCTCTCTCTCGGTTACCAAAACCAGAGAGAATGACAACTTTACAGAGCAACTGGTTGCACTGTGTTGTACTTTGAGAAGCCCCCAATACCCCTATATATAGGAGGGTCATGAGACAGGGTTCTCTATCCTGGGAAATGTGGGACTAAAGCAGGAGTAGAAGGGTTTGAGATTTTCCACAAAAAACAACCAACTGCGCAACCTGAACCGATCGTTTCATTTCTGAAATGGTCGGTTGGGGACCTGAGCCGGTCGGTTGACATCTCAACCGATCGGTTGGGACCGATGAAACGGTCGATTCACTTCTGAATCGGTCGGTTCGTGGTCCTGGTCAGTCCCCGATTGACTTTTCCTCTTTTGTTTCTAATTGGTACCAAATACCAATCCTTGTTCCAATCAAATTGGGCAAGTGAAACAAAAAGAAATTTCTCACCAATCCTACTTTCCCAACTTGCTCGGTTGGACCAGTTGAACGATCGTTTCAACACTTGAACCGATTGTTTCACCCTGTTCATGAGTCGATCGGCTCACCATCTGAGCCGATCAGTTCACCAAGCTCAGCCGATCGGTTCATCACATGAGCTTATCGGTTGGGAGTGCAGATTGTGCAGAAACAGTCAATTGCAGTTTCAATCAATCTGATACTCTAATCAATCAGTCCAACACCTTAAACATTATGATACTGATCTATCAATTGATTGAGTGTTTAATTGAACTACTAAACTCCTTTAGTAATCAATCTAAACATTGTTTGTGGACAAAACTCCTCTTCCAGGTTAAATCCTATGTGTGTGACCCTGCAGGTCCATTTCACGTTGACAGTGAAAGTCCATAACACTTATGACTTCACAAGAAAAGAGTGTGCCTAGTCACACATCAGTGCTACCCAAGTGAAATAGAAAGTTGGAGAACAACTTTCAATCCTACAATCTGTGTATGGTATTACAGTGAATGTATAATTCCTTTGTCACTGATATCCCGAATGAACTCGGGGCATGGAACAGTCATCCTATCAACGTTCATTCACTTTCTTGATCTCAGAGTAGATTGGAAGAGATATGTATGACATCAATATCACATACTGATTCACACATGCATGCACGCCTTTCTCAATCCTACTCATCAAGTGGCCATGGATATCAAACTCCCTTAGGAGGGACAAATCCCATATCTATCACTCACCCCTCAAAAGCCCCATGTGTCAAAGCCACCCAATCATCACCTTTATAACAACCCATTTTTCAGGACTGTGTTTGATGATGTCAAAGTGTGCCCGACGACATGTGTTGAGTGTAGTTATTTCAGGTCAAAGAATCACACTCACCACCATCACTGTGAGTACTGAATGTGACTACCATGTCATGGTTCCATGTGTCAAACTCACGGTGGGTCTGTCCTGTACACTTGTTCTCTAACAAGTACCTATGTGTTTGGTTTGATATCTCTATATCATGACTAATGAGATTCTGTCATCAACCAACACCACAATCTAGTCTTGTGTGTCATTGATGTCTATCTACTTTCCACAATGACATCCGACTAGGGACATAACAAGAATGTACAAACTCTTAGCATCTGTATGATCTCATCGTTCAGGTCCTCAACCTGAAAGCATACGTCATTGAGTATTGTCATTCTCTAGACATTCAATCTGTTCTATCACTATCTCATATGACTGAACCAGAAAGAATTGGAAGCTTGCCTTTGATGTTTATCAAATCAATCTTAATGTATCCCACCAATCATCCCATGATTGGCTCTCATGGCATACATACCAACAGACTCCCACTTGCACTGCGCGCCAATCACCCTTGAATCATATTCATAGTGATCTTCAAACATGTCCCACATGCTACTCTGCTCTAGTGCGATCATAGTGAGTAATGGAAACACCTTGCCAAAGTCAGTATAAATTGCATGTCTCTCATCTCTTCGTTGTACGTCATACGTATGAGATGGAGTTGTCGTAATATGTGATCTAGTGTTCCTCTGCTAACCTTTAGCCACATTGCATGATCAAGGATTCCATACTTGTCATCAATGAGCAGAATATCTATAAGTTCATCTCATGAACTTCCAGATCCATATAGTATCCACTGTTGTTCTCTAACACATAGATACTCGACATTTCCTTTTAAATGGTTTTATTGGAACACTTCCCATTATCAACAAACTTTCACTTTTATATATCCTATATATATTTTGCGATTAATTTCCATATCCTTTTGGAAGTTCACATCAATGTAACTCTTTATATTGAACTCTTCCTTATCTCCATAGAACTAGTACTTCACAAGTACTTATCAAGTTCTCATGGTATTCCAGTAGCCCTTACTGGAAGTAGACAGACATCCAATCGTCATGTCCCACATACGAGTTATCAGGATGAGCACATCATATTGTCATGTCCTACATACAAGATGATGAATGCATTTTGTTCTTGCCATGTCGATACATGCAAGCTAATGGGATGATTACATACATGATAGATCCATATCTATTCTTAGTGTTCCCATTCTTCATAAGAATTGGACACTTGGCCTTGGGATACTAACTCCATGTAACATGGACAAGTTTTCTCCCACTGAATCTGTGCATACTGAACCCTTCAATACAGATTGCCAATGTATGCTTTCTCTTTTCAGGTCAAGAGGTTTTTGAGAACTATCTCTATAGATCTCTATTCTTATGACATTGGAAACATCTCTATCTTCCTTAAAGATAATTTCCACTTTTGGATTTCCATTCTAGAACATTTACATTTCACATCAACATGTGGAATGTGAATACGCTCCCACTAAATCACAGATCCCTTCTTTATCTTTGACATATCAGTCAAATCCTTTGACTATATCATCAAATTAAAGATCTAATTCTGAGTTGCTTGTACTCAATCAATCACATTGATTAGTCCATTGTAACTTATAGACTTCATTTGCATTAGTGGATGCATAAACCTTATAGGTTGTGTCACGTACACATCCTTGTTTTATTCCTCATAGGAATGCAGTTTTAGTATCCATATGCCAAATGCCTTTAGTCATTAAGTTGCAATCAACAAGCATCATCCTTCTCAAAATGTTATCCATGTGTCTTAACACTTAAGATTCATTGGCACTTATGGATTTCATCCAATGGGTGCTACCATCAAGGTCATACCTTATGGTTCACATGGATGTCATTTAGGATGTAATGGTCATAAACCATAACTCAAAATTCGGTTCCTCATATTCATCTAGATAGTTGACTCATCACATGAACAACTCATCACATAGATAAATGAGGTGTATCCGTCAAGGATATAAGAACTCACAACTCCTTGTGATTCTTGATGTCCTTTATTAGCTAAGTGTATTCTTTATTTAAGAAGAATTTAGTTATTTGATAATCATCCTCTAACTCCTTAGAGTATGACTCCTTCTTGATTTAGACAGCACATGCCTTAATCACGAGTTCACTATAATCACTCATTAGGATCTCAAACATTTGGTCTGAGTATTTCATTCATTGATCTCATCAAGAATTAACACTTTACCAAATTTGCACTTCATCTATGATAATCTTGAACACTTCAAGATATTCATATTGGTATTTCTCTAAACACCAATTGAAGTATTAGAATTTGTTCCAATAGGTATGTAAATACATCACATGTATCATACCTAATAGGATAATCATTCTTCCACTACCATTAGTGAAGATTGATTAATCATGTCTAAGATATTCATGTCTCTTACTGGTTCTCTAACCAAAAGAGTCTAGATTCATCCATCACATGGACACTAGAAATGAATTTCTCATGATTGATGCTAATTTGATTGTTTGAGTTATCTATAACTTTTAGGTATCATTTTATCTTATGCATATCAAATACCACAAGATAAACAAGGCATTGCCACAAAGATCATATCTTTAGAAATTGAAACATCTCTTTATTGATTGCCATCATTGTCATACAATATGCAAAAATAAAGTGTTTCTATCTATTGGCAAATATGAAATAGTAGTTCATAATTGTATTACATGCCTTTTAGGCTGAAAATAAACTAAAGTACTCCTACCTATGGCGGCAACACTTGCCCCATTTATTGAGTGCTTTACACTTTACATCTTGGTATCATATACCTCAAAAGTGTTACAAGTTTACTTTCATGACACCTTTAAGTAGATACGTTTGTCGCCTCCTTCTTCTTTTGTTCTTCCAGATAGAGAGGACAATTCCTTTTCCAATGTCCTGGCTTTTGACAATGGTGGCAATTGCCTTTCTTGGTCACGCCTCCCTTGGCCTTGAGAGCTGAAGACGACTTGGGCTCCTGGCTAGCATCAGAACCTTTCTTAGCTTTGCCCTTGCCCTTGCGCTTGGACTTGCCTTTCTTGCTCATGATCACCATCACAAACTTAGGCTCGTCCTTCTTCATCTGTGTCTCGGCTGTCCTCAACATGCCCAACAACTCTGACAGTGGCCTATCAAAGTTGTTCATGTTGTAGTTCATCACAAACTGACTGTAGGATTCTGGCAACGATTGCAGTATCACGTCAGTAGCCAACTCTTGGCTCAGTGGAAATCCCAGTCTTGTCAAGTTCTCCACATACCCAATCATCTTGAGTGTGTGAGGACCAACTGGATCTCCTTCTGTCATGACACACTTGAACGGTGCCCTTGAGACATCGTATCTCTCTTGTCGTGCTTGGTCTTCATACATGTTCCTGAGATGCTGAATCATCTCAATGACACCCATGTTCTCATGTTGTCTCTATAACTCGTGGTTCATAGAGCACAACATCAAGCACTTTTCATCAATGGCATCATCAGAATGCTTCTTGTAAGCATCCTTTTCTGCCTTTGGTGCATTAGGAGCAGGTTCCTCTGGAATTGGAGTATCCAGGACATAGAGCTTTCGCTCTTAGGTGAGAACAATTCTCAATGTCCTATACCAGTCGTGGAAGTTTGTCCCATTTAGCCTGTCCTTTTCAAGGACCGATCACAAAGAAAAGTGATTGTTGTTTATTGTCATTTGTACTACAAAAGGAAATATGCAATTTTAGTCCAAAACTCATTTTTGACTTATTTGATTGATTTGAAAAGTTGACGATATAATTAGGCCTTTAATTAATTATCGATCCCACTATTTTACTTCAAATTGATAGCCCTCACCATCAATTCGGAAGATTGCAGTGTACAACCTTCTAGTGGGCAAGATCCTGAAATCTTCTAAGTCATGGACCAGCTAGGGTTGTCACCCACAACTTAGATCTCTCAGGTAGGCAACTCTTACCAATTGCATCATATGCAACTCTTGATAAGATGTCATATGCAACTCCTTGCCCTGATCATCTCCATGCCTCAAGGTGCTAGATCCTATCTAGGTCACCTTGTTAAGTCTGACCCAAAGCCAACACGATGAATACGCACCCTACTTGGGCAGACCCACATATCCATCCTTCACGCTTCCACGAGATAGACAGTGCACCACGTTTGGGCGTGCCCACACTTGGTCGATAAAGCTTTTCACGTGTGTCACATTTGGAAGGCATCTAAAACTTAATATTTAATGAGGGATTTGGTTTTATATACATATACATATCCAATCACCACAATATATAGTATGTATCATATACATGCTATATCCCACAGAAAACATGTGAAACGATAAAAGCGATGATTATGGTCATCCTAATGTGATTCCTCGATCTAAGAGGAATCACGGACATCTAGGTCTACATCACATGCGACCTGTACAAGATGAACTATGTGCTTTGCCTTTCTGGGTTTGATCAACTCATCACATGACTGATCGGCTCGCCATCAGGCCGGTCGGCTGGGTGCCACCAACCGATCGGTTGGCTCCTCCAACCGATCGGTTCGCCTGGTCGTCATGCATCTCATCATGGCCACCACCCGCTCATCTCTCTCCTCGAATCGGTCATCAACCGATCGAATCAATCCTTGAACTGATCATCTCGAACGTCAACCGATCGGTTCACGCCTTGAACCAATCGTCTCAGCTGTCGTCAGAATGTCCTCCGTTCTTTGACATAACAGGAAATAAAATTATATCCTATTTTACATTGTAAAAAGAGAAACCTTGAGTTACATTCGAGGGGAGAAAAGGTAGGAAAGAAATCTTGAATTATTTCGAGTTACATCAGGAATAGGAGAAGGAAGATCGGTGCGCAGACCGAGATGCAAGCAACCACATACAACCATACACAGATAGGGTTTATTGGCCATAACCATGTTATGCATCCACCACAAAACTCATTTAAGGGCGACGTGTATCGAGTGCATTCATAATACATATCATATATGTAAATTGGGATTTGTGGATTTAGGATTGGACATGCATAAAGACAATTTTATTCGCATCGTATGCAATAAATAAAGGTGACAAACCAAAATCGATCATATCGATAATCCTAAAGTATAGAGTAGTTAACGTGGCTCTGATACCACTGTTGGGTTTTAGGGGAGGCAGAGAAAGTAGCGGAAACAAAAATTTTCTCCTCCCAAACCCAGAACAAGGAAACGTGTCAACGTATATACAATAGGAAAGGATGGTTTGTGGAATCATACCTTGTCCCTAGGCTTGCTCGATGACAATACCTCACGGCTTACGCGGTCTTCACCTTTGGTCTTAGACGGTGTCTGTGCAGCTCCTAGTCGCACCGAGACTGACGACTCCTGGTCTCACCGGGACTGTCGGGATTGACAGCTATCCTCCGAGCAGCAGAAATATCCCACCTCTGAAGTAGTCCACACGGACCACCTGGAACTCCAATCTCCTTGTCTCCCAAGGAATTGGAAGGAGTCACACCCTCCTATCAGCGTACTGGTCATTGACACACTCTCTTGCCACCAGTCACTTTCTGTAGTTGTCTTTCCCTTGATGTGCCTCCCTTATCGGGTAGCACTTGCTCGGGCTCTCTCTCGGTTACCAAAACTAGAGAGAACGACAACTTTACAGAGCAACTGGTTGCACTGTGTTGTACTTTGAGAAGCCCCCAATACCCCTATATATAGGAGGGTCATGGGACATGGTTCTCTATCTCGAGCAATGTGGGACTAAAGCAGGAGTAGAAGTGTTATGACCCACTCTGTGATTAATCAGTAAGTACCTTGATTAGTGCTAAGCACTCTGTTAAACATCATGGTTAATCAAGATAAGCTAAGTCATGAATCAATAGTTGAGATTGAATCATTTGAGGTAATTAATAATAATAGCAATGTTGATCGTTAGGTTAATTAAGTTGAATTAAATACTCACTGATGCATTTAGTACTTTGATCAGGTGAGACAGTCCAATTAGCATGTTTTCTCACTTTAAGGTTGTAGAGAATACCGTGCTTGAAAAGTTGCAAGAGAAATCATCCAAATCAGGCATCCGATGTATTAGATATGACGTTTTTAAGTCTTTTGGGCTGATTTTGCAAATTTCCCATTTTATTTGATCTTTATCCCCTTAATTGGGTCGGCTGATTTTATTCTCCTTTAATCTTTCTTCTTCTCGCGGTCACTGGAATAGGACCCGCGCAGCGGCGCCCAGGTACAAGTTGACCGACCTGCGATTGAGGTTGAGGGGTGGCCGATTTAGGTTCCTATACCTCCGTTTAGCTGCGCCCAACCCTCCTTGCCATCTTCCTCTTCTTCCCCTTCCACTTCCTTCCTTCCTCATGCCCTAGCGGCGCCCTAGCAATAGAGCGGCCAGCAGCAGCTGTTGTGCTGGCTAGAGGGAGAGTGGGGCGAGCCAGTAGCTCCCAAACCGTCGCCTGACTTCAATTTTTGAGGTCCAAGCTACCTCGCAACTCGCCCAGCCATCTAAGGGCGGCGCCCCCTATAGCTATTCCGACAGCAGCACTTGTAGGTGTGCGGCCAGCGGCCAGGGGCCCTTCAGGCGTGAGCACCACCACCAAACTCCGGTCATGACTTAGTCCTTGAGCTCCAAGCATCAATCTGCAGCCCCCCAGCCGTGAGTAGCTCTTGGTTTTTATCTGTCTTCCTCCTGTGTGTGTGTGTGTGACGCTACTGCTATGTGCAGCAGGTCCGATCCAACAGCAACTTGGTGCAATTAAGCTTTCAGAATGGCAGTTGACTTCGAGGTCTAAGCATGAGTCCCGAGTGAGATTCTGCAGCCATTAGTTCGAATTAGCAATCAATTGAAGCTCAATATCAACCTGTTCTAGGCGTGTGATTGCTCTCACTAACAGAGCCGTGAACAGTATAAATCCAAGGTTGAAGACAATGGAAATCGCCCGGAATTAGACCCTGAACGCATCCCCGGATGAATCTAGACAGACCAAATCAAAGTGAGTAGGATTTCATTTATTTATCATTAATAAACTCAGGCGTTTGAATATTTTCTGTTTTGTGCGCGAATTACGATGATAACAGGCGTTATCAGGCGACGGCCAGCGTTTGGCGTCGCCCGACCTTTTTATTTCATAAACTGCTTCTAGACACTGTTATATGATTAAATTTAGCATTTGAACAGTACGGATTGAATCAGTAGATTTATATGGTTCATTGGAACCTAAATTGCTCATTTGAATGTTGAAATTAGAAATTCATGTCTGAAAATGGTATAATTTAGGTATGAACCCAGACAATGAAGATTTCTGATAAATTATCAGATGTACGATTTCAAAGTTGATATGAATAAATAAAATATGCATGAAAACCCTAATTGCATATATCTTTTGACGTTAATATGTGTAAATTGATATTTACATGAAATGGCACATTTCTCTGAAATATTACCAGAAATTCTCAAGTATTGTTATTAAATTGTATTTTGATATGTAATTAACTCTTAATTGAGTTAAGTGATGCACAAACCAGGATTTGGGTTAATGTGCACGTTTTTTTTGAGAATTTTAGAGAATTGATAATTGTTGAGTATGATTCTCATATGTGAAGTAAATTTCTTTAATTTGTGCAATAAGATGTTCAATTGCGTAAATTCGCTATGTATGTGCCAAATTGAAATAAGTTGGGTTATTTATGCATTTCTAATTTGTCTGAATGCAGGGTATGATAATTTCTCAGAAATTACAATGATTTGAAATATATTGCTCTGTCAGTTTAGAATGATAGTGTATTGTGATCTGATATGAAATTAGTAAATGTGATATTCATGTTTAAGTGTTTATATGTTGACCAGTTAATAGACTTAGATGCCCTGACACCGTAGAACCCCTTTTGGAGGTATGTGCCTTAGGGGTGAAACGACCTACCTAGCGTGAGTCTAGATGGTCGGTGGCTCGTGTTCAACAATAATCTGTGCGTGTGTCACGGTGGCACGAGGACAGAGAGGCAGTGTTCAACAATAATCCGTGCGTGTGTCACGGTGGCACTGGAGTAAATAGGGGTTATTCAACAATAATTTGTGCGTGTGTCACAGTGGTAACCCAGACTCTCCGCCTGTGTGCTCAGGTTAGAGGAGGAGTCTAGAGTACACTCTTTGAGAGTGCAGTGAGGCCGTGTGAGCCTGAGAGTCCTGACACAGACTAGGAAGGTAGTCAGACTTAGCATTTCCCGGGTGTGTCGCTAAGTCTTGTACGGTGGGTTCGTAGTTCACTACGAGACTTTATATGCAGAGTACACTGCATATGATCAGGGCATAAGTTAAAAGATGATCACTCAGAATTAAGGTAGATTAATATGAAACTTGTGTATGTTCAGATTTAGAAGTTATAATACTTGTTCTTTAAATGTTCAGTATACTTTTCTGCGATAATTTCACTGTTTAATTTGAACTGCTCAGTTTGTTCTTTTATCCACATATTCCTGTTAAATGTAAATTATGGAGTTATCCGATGATAGCTAAGTGAAACTTTATTCACTGAGCGAGTAGGCTCATTCCTCTACTCAAACATTTTCAGGTCAGCGACAATTCCAGGAATCAGAAGGATCTTTTCATCCTAACGCTTAATCTGTAGAAGGTATATGTAGTTAGTTTAGTTAGATAGTGGTCTCTTAGTCCTTTCCCCTCGGTCCTTGGGACATGGAGTGGGTGAGAGAGTGTGTGTATGTCGTATGTGTATAAAGATGTAAATTAATTGTTATGTTTACTTTCTGTTAAACAATGTTACATGTTGTAAACTCTGTTTACGTACTCTAGCCAGTTTAGTTGAAATGCTTCCGCAATAGTTTATTATATTTTAGTTTACATCAATAATCCGGATATCATTACGAGGTTTTTTTTTAAGTTCTCAGTGATTTGTTTAGGTGATAATCCCTCCGTCGCGCCCTAATCTCGTGATTAGTGGTTAGTGTGAGATCGGGGTGTGACAACTTGGTATCAGAGCATAGGTTGAGTACATGGTTACTCTAAGTCAAGGTCAGGGGATGACAAGAGACCAATAGGATTAGGACTTAAGTGTCTTCCTTCTAACTGTAATTTTCTAACAGGAAGTGTTCTGTTATACTATTGCAGATGGCAGGAAGAGGATGTGGTCACGAGAACCAAGTAAAGAGCTTAGGTTGAGTCGTTAAGAATCATTAGGATTAAAAGATAAAGTTATAAGTGAGGAAAATAAGAAGTGATGTGTCTTTAGCTCTGGGAGGTCTGAGTGTTTAGATACCCTGGCCAGGTGTCTGAATACTTAGATTGACCAGTATCAAGCTACTCTGTCTATTCTTCTCTGGATGCCCTGGCCAGGTATGCAGAGGAAGGACGAGCTAGAGACAAACCCTAGAAGTCTTAGGGTTAAGAAATCAGAAATTAATACAGGAGTAAGAGATTAAACATAGGATGCGATGCAACTCTTGCTTTATATTGCTTATTTGATTGGAAATCATTAGAAATGCTCTTATATGCATGAATTTAGATTTTCAGTTTATAGAACAAATATGGTTCTTTTATATTGTTGTGTGTCATGAAGCGATTTAGTTATTGTTTATATTCTTTGTATTAAGTAGACCAGAAATTATGTTTAAATGAGTCTGCCCTAGGTGGATATTCTTTCCACATGTTTGAGATTAATAGGAGTTGGTTAATCCTGAGTAGCTCTTGGCTTCAGGACTACAGGTTCGGCCTGGTCCGGCTGGCAGGATGCGTTACTGAGATCTAATGACTCTTATTAATAATATAATAAAAGTAGATCCTGGATAATTTAGACCCGAATCATGGTGAAAAATATATATACACTAAGATGTTGAGATATAAGGGAAAGATTAGAACAACTAAGAATTAGTTGGAACTGACATCGGAGACCCAACATTGGGACCTCATATGAGCAATCCTTAATTAGGAATAAAGGAACACAATAAGGGTCAGGTTAAATTTAATGATTAGGTGAGAAATACCCTTAATGGTACTAATCAATAATGCATAACCAATGCATGGATCCAATACATGATTAGTAAACCCTAGTGGAGGGTGTATCATTGTGAAACCCTAGCTGAGGGTGTATCATTGCGATTGTTTATAGGCAACTTTATAAGTTATGCTTTAAACTAAAATAAGTCCATATCTTGTGAGATAGCTGGACAATTCTAATGTGTGGCCTATACATTATATCCTAAGGGTGTGTATTCTGTGATGGAATGCATTAAGAGGGGAAATACCTTAATACAAGATAAAGTTGGTTAACTCAAGAGGGTCTGAATTAATGAGAAATGGGGAACTCTAACCCTAATTTGGGGAAAAGGGAATAATAAGCCCTGTTTGATAGTGAACCCTAATTCCTGGTCAAGGAATGATGGTATTACTATTGTATCACATGATGTGATGAATATCCTGTATGACTGTTATCATGCCTAATAACCATGCATGTATGATGAGATGATGAATATAGCCAAGTTGGGTTGTGACATTTATATAATAAATGATTGATTTGCTTTTTGTGTGTTGATGTTGTTGTTGCTTAATAGAAGTAATAATGTGTACGGATTTTATGAACCATGTAAATAAGTTGTTGCCTAGTGAGAGGTGACAAGATATGAATGGCCCTGTGAGCCATGTGTGATGCTTGGGTAACAAGTATCATGTTTATTTGTAGCATTTGTGTTAATAAGTTATGCTAGAGAACTTGGTTGATGTTACATTTCTGTTATATATCTATAGTTCATTGATGATTATTCATATCAGTTGTATTCATTACAAGTAGATGGATGAACTTATGAGATCTAAAGTTTGATTTCAAACTAAGGAAGCAAAGTCACACCCCAATAATGCTATGTTACTGATAAGGACCAAACCCTAGAATGTTTAGAATTGTAGTAGTTCAAGGAATATCATTAGTGATTTGACCTTGAATACTAGCATCTTTATAAAACAAAATCATGAGATTTGCACTATGAAAGGTAAGCTAGTATTAATAAAATCTAGGGTTTAAAGGTAGATAAACAATATGAAAATAACTTGGAGAAAAGAGTAAGATATAAATTTGAAATGTAACTATAAGTAGTAGCATAGAATGAGGAGTACTACGCGATACATGATATGAAGTTAGTTGTTGTAGTTCATTCTCTTATGACACAGCGTCACTATCTTTATGATGTGACGATAGACTATCACCCTGGGAAGACGAATGTGGTAGCTGATGCCCTAAGCAGGAAGTCTAGTTTTGTAGCTGATGCATTCTCTATGGCATGTTTCAAGAGAGACCTGCTAATAGAGATGCAGAAGTTGAACTTAGACTTAGGGGTGACAGAGCATAGTGGTTTGATTGCACTGATGCAAGTCAAGCCTACTTCTTATGATCAGATCAAGGAACTACAATAGGGTGATATTGAGTTAAACCAGACCATGCATGACATGACAGGGGGAAGAGACCAGAGTTCAAGTTTTTAGATTATGGTGTGTTGTATTAGCATGATATGTTGTGTACCTCGAGACAATGATTTGAAAGAAAAGATTCTTGAGGAGGCACATGTATCGATGTATGCCATGTATCCAGGTAACACTAAGATGTACATGAATCTCAAGGAGTCGTATTGGTGGCCTGGTATAATAAAGAATGTAGCTGAGTACGTGACTAGGTGCAGAGTGTGTCAGCATGTTAAGGCTGAGCACCAGAAACCTGTAGGTACCTTGCAATCTTTTCCTATACCAGAGAGGAAATGGGAACATATCACAATAGATTTTGTGGTAGGGTTACCCAGGACACCTAGAGGTTGTGACTCGATATGGGTGATTATGGATAGACTGACTAAGTCTGCTCACTTTCTTCATATTAAGTCAACCTTTGATGTCTCGAAGCTGGCTAAGATATTCGTGGATGAGATATTCAGGTTGAACGGTATCCTAAGTTCACGTCCATGTTTTTGGAATCAGTGGCATCGTGCTTTGGGCACAAAGTTAAGGTTCAGTATAACTTTTCACCTGTAGACAGATGGTCAGTCAGAAAGGACCATTCAAACTTTTGAGGACATGTTGAGAGCATGTGTTCTGCAGTTCAGAGAAAGTTGGGAAGAACACTTGAGCCTTATGGAGTTTGCCTACAACAATATCTACCATTCTAGTCTTGGTATGGCACCGTATGAAGCTCTGTATGGCAGAAAGTGTAGATCACCTGTTTGTTGGTACGAGGTAGGTGAGAAAGAGATTCTTGGACCAGAGATAGTGGATTGCTATGATCAGAGAGCAGTTGAAAGCTGCTCAGGATAGGCAGAGGAGTTATGCTGAGAAGAGACGTAAACCTCTTGAGTTTGAGGTTGGTGATGAAGTGTATCTGAGGGTTTCACCATGGAAAGGAGTGTTGAGGTTTGTCAAGAAAGGCAAACTGACTCCTAGGTTTATGGGCCCGTATCCTATCATTGAGAGGATTGGACCTTTAGCCTATAGGTTAGAATTGCCATCCAAGTTGCTCAATTTACGTAACGTATTTCATGTATCGATGTTGAAGAAGTGTTACCCTGGTCCAGAGGAGATAGTGGACTCAGAACCTGCACAGCTCAGATCAGATGTGTCCTATGTTGAGGGACCAATTCAGATAGTTGATTGAAGCATCAAGAAACTCAAGCATCGTGAGATACCATTAGTGAAAGTTCTGTGGAGGAATCATAATCTAGAGCAAGCTACGGGGAGCTTGAATCTGAGATGCGTAACAAGTTTCCTTTTCTCTTTTAGGAATTTCGGGATGAAATTCTTATAAGGGAGGGAGATTGTTATGACCCACTCTGTGATTAATCAGTAAGTACCTTGATTAGTGCTAAGAACTCTGTTAAACATCATGGTTAATCAAGATAAGCTAAGTCATGAATCAATAGTTGAGATTGAATCATTTGAGGTAATTAATAATAATAGCAATGTTGATCGTTAGGTTAATTAGGTTGAATTAAATACTCACTGATGCATTTAGTACTTTGATCAGGTGAGACAGTCCAATTAGCATGTTTTCTCACTTTAAGGTTGTAGAGAATCCCGTGCTTGAAAAGTTGCAAGAGAAATCATCCAAATCGGGCATCCGATGTATTAGATATGACGTTTTTAAGTCTTTTGGGCTGATTTTGCAAATTTCCCATTTTATTTGATCTTTATCCCCTTAATTGGGTCGGCTGATTTTATTCTCCTTTAACCTTTCTTCTTCTCGCAGTCAGTGGAATAGGACCCGCGCAGCGGCGCCCAGGTACAGGTCGACCGACCTGCGATTGAGGTTGAGAGGGCGGCCGATTTAGGTTCCTATACCTCCGTTTAGCTGCGCCCAACCCTCCTTGCCGTCTTCCTCTTCTTCCCCTTCCACTTCCTTCCTTCCTCATGCCCTAGTGGTGCCCTAGCAATAGAGCGGCCAGCAGCAGCTGCTGTGCCAGCTAGAGGGAGAGTGGGGCGAGCCAGCAGCCCAGCAGCTCCCAAACCGTCGCCTGACTTCAATTTTTGAGGTCCAAGCTACCTCGCAACTCGCCCAGCCATCTAAGGGCGGCGCCCCCTATAGCTATTCCGGCAGTAGCACCTGCAGGTGTGCAGCCAGCGGCCAGGGGCCCTTCAGGCGTGAGCACCACCACCAAACTCCGGCCATGACTTAGTCCTTGAGCTCCAAGCATCAATCTGCAGCCCCCCAGCCGTGAGTAGCTCTTGGTTTTTATCTATCTTCCTCCTGTGTGTGTGTGTGACGCTACTGCTATGTGCAGCAGGTCCGATCCAACAGAAACTTGGTGCAATTAAGCTTTCAGAATGGCAGTTGACTTCGAGGTCTAAGCATGAGTCCCGAGTGAGATTCTGCAGCCATTAGTTCGAATTAGCAATCAATTGAAGCTCAATATCAACCTATTCTAGGCGTGTGATTGCTCTGAGTAACAGAGCCGTGAACAGTATAAATCCAAGGTTGAAGACAATGGAAATCGCCCGGAATTAGACCCTGAACGCATCCCCGGACGAATCTGGATAGACCAAATCAAAGTGAGTAGGATTTCATTTATTTATCATTAATAAACGCAGGCGTTTGAATATTTTCTGTTTTGTGCGCGAATTACGCTGATAACAGGCGTTATCAGGTGACGGGCAGCGTTTGGTGTCGCCCGACCTTTTTATTTCATAAACTGCTTCTAGACACTGTTATATGATTAAATTTAGCATTTGAACAGTACGGATTGAATCAGTAGATTTATATGGTTCATTGGAACCTAAATTGCTCATTTGAATGTTGAAATTAGAAATTCATGTCTGAAAAATGGTATAATTTGGGTATGAACCCAGACAATGAAGATTTCTGATAAATTATCAGATGTACGATTTCAAAGTTGATATGAATAAATAAAATATGCATGAAAGCCCTAATTGCATATATCTTTTGACGTTAATATGTGTAAATTGATATTTACATGAAATGGCACATTTCTCTGAAATATTACCAAAAATTCTCAAGTATTGTTATTAAATTGTATTGTGATATGTAATTAACTCTTAATTGAGTTAAGTGATGCACAAACCAGGATTTGGGTTAATGTGCACATTTTTTTTCGAGAATTTTAGAGAATTGATAATTGTTGAGTATGATTCTCATATGTGAAGTAAATTTCTTTAATTTGTGCAATAAGATGTTCAATTGCATAAATTCGCTATGTATGTGCCAAATTGAAATAAGTTGGGTTATTTATGCATTTTTCTAATTTGTCTGAATGCAGGGTATGAGAATTTCTCAGAAATTACAATGATTTGAAATATATTGCTCTGTCAGTTTAGAATGATAGTGTATTGTGATCTGATATGAAATTAGTAAATGTGATATTCCTGTTTAAGTGTTTATATGTTAACCAGTTAATAGACTTAGATGCCCTGACACCGTAGAACCCCTTTTGGAGGTCTGTGCCTTAGGGGTGAAACGACCTACCTAGCGTGAGTCTAGATGGTCGGTGGCTCGTGTTTAACAATAATTCGTGCGTGTGTCACGGTGGCACGAGGACAGAGAGGCATTGTTCAAAAATAATCTGTGCGTGTGTCACGGTGGCACTGGAGTAAATAGGGGTTATTCAACAATAATATGTGTGTGTGTCACAGTGGTAACCCAGACTCTCCGCCTGTGTGCTCAGGTTAGAGGAGGAGTCTAGAGTACACTCTTTGAGAGTGCAGTGAGGCCGTGTGAGCCTGAGAGTCCTGACGCAGACCAGGACGGCAGTCAGACTTAGCATTTCCCGGGTGTGTCGCTAAGTCTTGTACGGTGGGTTCGTAGTTCGCTACGAGACTTTATATGCAGTGTACACTGCATATGATCAGGGCATAAGTTAAAAGATGATCACTCAGAATTAAGGTAGATTAATATGAAACTTGTGTATGTTCAGATTTAGAAGTTATAATACTTGTTCTTTAAATGTTCAGTATACTTTTCTGTGATAATTTCACTGTTTAATTTGAACTGCTCAGTTTGTTCTTTTATCCACATATTCCTGTTAAATGTAAATTATGGAGTTATCCGATGATAGCTAAGTGAAATTTTATTCACTGAGCGAGTAGGCTCATTCCTCTACTCAAACATTTTCAGGTCAGCGACAATTCCAGGAATCAGAAGGATCTTTTCATCCTAACGCTTAATCTGTAGAAGGTATATGTAGTTAGTTTAGTTAGATAGTGGTCTCTTAGTCCTTTCCCCTTGGTCCTTGGGACATGGAGTGGGTGAGAGAGAGTGTGTATGTGGTATGTGTATAAAGATGTAAATTAATTGTTATGTTTACTTTCTGTTAAACAATGTTACATGTTGTAAACTCTGTTTACGTACTCTAGCCAGTTTAGTTGAAATGCTTCCGCAATAGTTTATTATGTTTTAGTTTACAGCAATAATCTGAATATCATTACGAGGTTTTTTTTTAAAAAAAGTTCTCAGTGATTTGTTTAGGTGATAATCTCTCCGTCGCGCCCTAATCTCGTGATTAGTGGTTAGTGTGAGATCAGGGTGTGACAACTTGGTATCAGAGCATAGGTTGAGTACATGGTTACTCTAAGTCAAGGTCAGGGGACGACAAGAGACCAATAGGATTAGGACTTAAGTGTCTTCCTTCTAACTGTAATTTTCTAACAGGAAGTGTTCTGTTATACTATTGTAGATGGAAGGAAGAGGATGTGGTCACGAGAACCAAGTAAAGAGCTTAGGTTGAGTCATTAAGAATCATTAGGATTAAAAGATAAAGTTATAAGTGAGGAAAATAAGAAGTGATGTGTCTTTAGCTCTGGGAGGTCTGAGTGTTTAGATACCCTGGTCAGGTGTCTGAATACTTAGATTGACCAGTATCAAGCTACTCTGTGTATTCTTCTATGGATGCCCTGGCCAGGTATGCAGAGGAAGGACGGGCTAGAGACAAACCCTAGAAGTCTTAGGGTTAAGAAATCGGAAATTAATACAGGAGTAAGAGATTAAACATAGGATGCGATGCAACTCTTGCTTTATATTGCTTATTTGATTGGAAATCATTAGAAATGCTCTTATATGCATGAATTTAGATTTTCAGTTTATAGAACAAATATGGTTTTTTAAATTGTTGTGTGTCATGAAGCGATTTAGTTATTGTTTATATTCTTTGTATTAAGTAGACCAGAAATTATGTTTAAATGAGTCTGCCCTAGGTGGATATTCTTTCCACATGTTTGAGATTAATAGGAGTTGGTTAATCCTGAGTAGCTCTTGGCTTCAGGACTACAGGTTCGGCCTGGTCCGGCTGGCAGGATGTGTTACTGAGATCTAATGACTCCTATTAATAATATAATAAAAGTAGATCCTGGATAATTTAGACCCGAATCATGGTGAAAAATATATATACACTAAGATGTTGAGATATAAGGGAAAGATTAGAACAACTAAGAATTAGTTGGAACTGACATCGGAGACCCAACATTGGGACCTCATATGAGCAATCCTTAATTAGAAATAAAGGAACACAATAAGGGTCAGGTTAAATTTAATGATTAGGTGAGAAATACCCTTAATGGTACTAATCAATAATGCATAACCAATGCATGGATCCAATACATGATTAGTAAACCCTAGTGGAGGGTGTATCATTGTGAAACCCTAGCTGAGGGTGTATCATTGCGATTGTTTATAGGCAACTTTATAAGTTATGCTTTAAACTAAAATAAGTCCATATCTTGTGAGATAGCTGGACAATTCTAATGTGTGGCCTATACATTATATCCTAAGGGTGTGTATTCTGTGATGGAATGCATTAAGAGGGGAAATACCTTAATACAAGATAAAGTTGGTTAACTCAAGAGGGTCTGAATTAATGAGAAATGGGGAACTCTAACCCTAATTTGGGGAAAAGGGAATAATAAGCCCTGTTTGATAGTGAACCCTAATTCCTGGTCAAGGAATGATGGTATTACTATTGTATCACATGATGTGATGAATATCCTGTATGACTGTTATCATGCCTAATAACCATGCATGTATGATGAGATGATGAATATAGCCAAGTTGGGCTGTGACATTTATATAATAAATGATTGATTTGCTTTTTGTGTGTTGATGTTGTTGTTGCTTAATAGAAGTAATAATGTGTACGGATTTTATGAACCATGTGAATAAGTTGTTGCCTGGTGAGAGGTGACAAGATATGAATGGCCCTGTGAGCCATGTGTGATGCTTGGGTAACAAGTATCATGTTTATTTGTAGCATTTGTGTTAATAAGTTATGCTAGAGAACTTGGTTGATGTTACATTTCTGTTATATATCTATAGTTCATTGATGATTATTCATATCAGTTGTATTCATTACAAGTAGATGGATGAACTTATGAGATCTAAAGTTTGATTTCAAACTAAGGAAGCAAAGTCACACCCCAATAATGCTATGTTACTGATAAGGACCAAACCCTAGAATGTTTAGAATTGTAGTAGTTCAAGGAATATCATTAGTGATTTGACCTTAAATACTAGCATCTTTATAAAACAAAATCATGAGATTTGCACTATGAAAGGTAAGCTAGTATTAATAAAATCTAGGGTTTAAAGGTAGATAAACAATATGAAAATAACTTGGAGAAAAGAGTAAGATATAAATTTGAAATGTAACTATAATTAGTAGCATAGAATGAGGAGTACTATGCGATACATGATATGAAGTTAGTTGTTGTAGTTCATTCTCTTATGACACAGCGTCACTATCTTTATGATGTGACGATAGACTATCACCCTGGGAAGACGAATGTGGTAGTTGATGCCCTAAGCAGGAAGTCTAGTTTTGTAGCTGATGCATTCTCTATGGCATGTTTCAAGAGAGACCTGCTAATAGAGATGCAGAAGTTGAACTTAGACTTAGGGGTGACAGAGCAGAGTGGTTTGATTGCACTGATGCAAGTCAAGCCTACTTCTTATGATCAGATCAAGGAACTACAATAGGGTGATAGTGAGTTAAACCAGACCATGCATGACATGACAGGGGGAAGAGACCAGAGTTCAAGTTTTTAGATGATGGTGTGTTGTATTAGCATGATATGTTGTGTACCTCGAGACAATGATTTGAAAGAAAAGATTCTTGAGGAGGCACATGTATCGATGTATGCCATGTATCCAGGTAACACTAAGATGTACATGAATCTCAAGGAGTCGTATTGGTGGCCTGGTATAACAAAGAATGTAGCTGAGTACGTGACTAGGTGCAGAGTGTGTCAGCAGGTTAAGGCTGAGCACCAGAAACCTGTAGGTACCTTGCAATCTTTTCCTATACCAGAGAGGAAATGGGAACATATCACAATATATTTTGTGGTAGGGTTACCCAGGACACCTAGAGGTTGTGACTCGATATGGGTGATTATGGATAGACTGACTAAGTCTGCTCACTTTCTTCATATTAAGTCAACCTTTGATGTCTCGAAGTTGGCTAAGATATTCGTGGATGAGATATTCAGGTTGCACGGTATCCTAAGTTCACGTCCATGTTTTTGGAATCAGTGGCATCGTGCTTTGGGCACAAAGTTAAGGTTCAGTATAACTTTTCACCTGTAGACAGATGGTCAGTCAGAAAGGACCATTCAAACTTTTGAGGACATGCTGAGAGCATGTGTTCTGTAGTTCAGAGAAAGTTGGGAAGAACACTTAAGCCTTATGGAGTTTGCCTACAACAATAGCTACCATTCTAGTCTTGGTATGGCACCGTATGAAGCTCTGTATGGCAGAAAGTGTAGATCACCTGTATGTTGGTACGAGGTAGGTGAGAAAGAGATTCTTGGACCAGAGATAGTGGATTGCTATGATCAGAGAGCAGTTGAAAGCTGCTCAGGATAGGCAGAGGAGTTATGCTGAGAAGAGACGTAAACCTCTTGAGTTTGAGGTTGGTGATGAAGTGTATCTGAGGGTTTCACCATGGAAAGGAGTGTTGAGGTTTGTCAAGAAAGGCAAACTGACTCCTAGGTTTATGGGCCCGTATCCTATCATTGAGAGGATTGGAACTGTAGCCTATAGGTTAGAATTGCCATCCAAGTTGCTCAATTTACGTAACGTATTTCATGTATCGATATTGAAGAAGTGTTACCCTGGTCCAGAGGAGATAGTGGACTCAGAACCTGCACAGCTCAGATCAGATGTGTCCTATGTTGAGGGACCAATTCAGATAGTTGATCGAAGCATCAAGAAACTCAAGAATCGTGAGATACCATTAGTGAAAGTTCTGTGGAGGAATCATAATCTACAGGAAGCTACGTGGGAGCTTGAATCTGAGATGCGTAACAAGTTTCCTTTTCTCTTTTAGGAATTTCGGGACGAAATTCTTATAAGGGAGGGAGATTGTTATGACCCACTCTGTGATTAATCAGTAAGTACCTTGATTAGTGCTAAGCACTCTGTTAAACATCATGGTTAATCAAGATAAGCTAAGTCATGAATCAATAGTTGAGATTGAATCATTTGAGGTAATTAATAATAATAGCAATGTTGATCGTTAGGTTAATTAAGTTGAATTAAATACTCACTGATGCATTTAGTACTTTGATCAGGTGAGAGAGTCCAATTAGCATGTTTTCTCACTTTAAGGTTGTAGAGAATCCCGTGCTTGAAAAGTTGCAAGAGAAATCATCCAAATCGGGCATCTGATGTATTAGATATGATGTTTTTAAGTCTTTTGGGCTGATTTTGCAAATTTCCCATTTTATTTGATCTTTATCCCCTTAATTGGGTTGGCTGATTTTATTCTCCTTTAACCTTTCTTCTTCTCGCGGTCAGTGGAACAGGACCCGCGCAGCGGCGCCCAGGTACAGGTCGACCGACCTGCGATTGAGGTTGAGGGGGCGGCCGATTTAGGTTCCTATACCTCCGTTTAGCTGCGCCCAACCCTCCTTGCCGTCTTCCTCTTCTTCCCCTTCCACTACCTTCCTTCCTCATGCCCTAGCGGCGCCCTAGCAATAGAGCGGCCAGCAGCAGCTGCTGTGCCGGCTAGAGGGAGAGTGGGGCGAGCCAGCAGCTCCCAAACCGTCGCCCGACTTCAATTTTTGAGGTCCAAGCTACCTCGCAACTCGCCCAGCCATCTAAGGGCGGCGCCCCCTATAGCTATTCCGGAAACAGCACCTGCAGGTGTGCGGCCAGCGGCCAGGGGCCCTTCAGGCGTGAGCACCACCACCAAACTCTGGCCATGACTTAGTCCTTGAGCTCCAAGCATTAATCTGCAGCCCCCCAGCCGTGAGTAGCTCTTGGTTTTTATCTGTCTTCCTCCTGTGTGTGTGTGATGCTACTACTATGTGCAGCAGGTCCGATCCAATAGCAACTTGGTGCAATTAAGCTTTCAGAATGGCAGTTGACTTCGAGGTCTAAGCATGATTCCCGAGTGAGATTCTGCAGCCATTATTTCAAATTAGCAATCAATTGAAGCTCAATATCAACCTGTTCTAGGTGTGTGATTGCTCTGAGTAACAGAGCCGTGAACAGTATAAATCCAAGGTTGAAGACAATGGAAATCGCCCGGAATTAGACCCTGAACGCATCCCCGAACGAATCTGGACAGACCAAATCAAAGTGAGTAGGATTTCATTTATTTATCTTTAATAAACTCAGGCGTTTGAATATTTTCTATTTTGTGCACGAATTACGCTGATAACAGGCGTTATCAGGCGACGGGCAGCGTTTGGCGTCGCCCGACCTTTTTATTTCATAAACTGCTTCTAGACACTGTTATATGATTAAATTTAGCATTTGAATAGTACGGATTGAATCAGTAGATTTATGTGGTTCATTGGAACCTAAATTGCTCATTTGAATGTTGAAATTAGAAATTCATGTCTGAAAATGGTATAATTTGGGTATGAACCCAGACAATGAAGATTTCTGATAAATTATCAGATGTACGATTTCAAAGTTGATATGAATAAATAAAATATGCATGAAAACCCTAATTGCATATATCTTTTGACGTTAATATGTGTAAATTGATATTTACATGAAATGGCACATTTCTCTGAAATATTACCAGAAATTCTCAAGTATTGTTATTAAATTGTATTGTGATATGTAATTAACTCTTAATTGAGTTAAGTGATGCACAAACCAGGATTTGGGTTAATGTGCACGTTTTTTTTCGAGAATTTTAGAGAATTGATAATTGTTGAGTATGATTCTCATATGTGAAGTAAATTTCTTTAATTTGTGCAATAAGATGTTCAATTGAGTAAATTCGCTATGTATGTGCCAAATTGAAATAAGTTGGGTTATTTATGCATTTCTAATTTGTCTGAATGCAGGGTATGAGAATTTCTCAGAAATTACAATGATTTGAAATATATTGCTCTGTCAGTTTAGAATGATAGTGTATTCTGATCTGATATGAAATCAGTAAATGTGATATTCCTGTTTAAGTGTTTATATGTTAACCAGTTAATAGACTTAGATGCCCTGACACCGTAGAACCCCTTTTGGAGGTCTGTGCCTTAGGGGTGAAACGACCTACCTAGCGTGAGTCTAGATGGTCAGTGGCTCGTGTTCAACAATAATCCGTGCGTGTGTCACGGTGGCACGAGGACAGAGAGGCAGTGTTCAACAATAATCCGTGCGTGTGTCACGGTGGCACTGGAGTAAATATGGGTTATTCAACAATAATCTGTGTGTGTGTCACAGTGGTAACCCAGACTCTCCGCCTGTGTGCTCAGGTTAGAGGAGGAGTCTAGAGTACACTCTTTGAGAGTGCAGTGAGGCCGTGTGAGCCTGAGAGTCCTGACGCAGACCAGGACGGCAGTCAGACTTAGCATTTCCTGGGTGTGTCGCTAAGTCTTGTACGGTGGGTTCGTAGTTCGCTACGAGACTTTATATGTAGAGTACACTGCATATGATCAGGGCATAAGTTAAAATATGATCACTCAGAATTAAGGTAGATTAATATGAAACTTGTGTATGTTCAGATTTAGAAGTTATAATACTTGTTCTTTAAATGTTCAGTATACTTTTCTGCGATAATTTCACTGTTTAATTTGAACTGCTCAGTTTGTTCTTTTATCCACATATTCCTGTTAAATGTAAATTATGGAGTTATCCGATGATAGCTAAGTGAAATTTTATTCACTGAGCGAGTAGGCTCATTCCTCTACTCAAACATTTTCAGGTCAGCGACAATTCCAGGAATCAGAAGGATCTTTTCATCCTAACGCTTAATCTGTAGAAGGTATATGTAGTTAGTTTAGTTAGATAGTGGTCTCTTAGTCCTTTCCCCTCAGTCCTTGGGACATGGAGTGGGTGAGAGAGAGTGTGTATGTGGTATGTGTATAAAGATGTAAATTAATTGTTATGTTTACTTTCTGTTAAACAATGTTACATGTTGTAAACTCTATTTACGTACTCTAGACAGTTTAGTTGAAATGCTTCCGCAATAGTTTATTATGTTTTAGTTTACAACAATAATCTTGATATCATTACGAGGTTTTTTTTTTAAAAAAAGTTCTCAGTGATTTGTTTAGGTGATAATCCCTCCGTCGCGCCCTAATCTCGTGATTAGTGGTTAGTGTGAGATCGGGGTGTGACAAGAAGGGTTCGAGATTTTCCACAAAAAACAACCAACTGCACAACCTGAACCGATCGTTTCATTTCTAAAACGGTCGGTTGGGGACCTGAGCCGGTCGGTTGACATCTCAACTGATCGGTTGACATCTCAACTGATCGGTTGGGACCCATGAAACGGTCGGTTCGTGGTCCTGGTCAGTTCCCGATTGACTTTTCCTCTTTTGTTTCTAATTGGTACCAAATACCAATCCTTGTTCCAATCAAATTGGGCAAGTGAAACGAAAAGAAATTTCTCACCAATCCTACTTTCCCAACTTGCTCGGTTGGACTAGTTGAACGATCGTTTCAACACTTGAACCGATTGTTTCACCCTATCCATGAGCCGATCGACTCACCATCTGAGCCGATTGGTTCACCAAACTCAGTTGATCGGTTCATCACATGAGCCGATCGGTTGGGAGTGCAGATTGTGCATAAATAGTCAATTGTAGTTTCAATCAATCTGATACTCTAATCAATCAGTCCAACACCTTGAACATTATGATACTGAGCTATCAATTGATTGAGTGTTTAATTGAACTACTAAACTCCTTTAGTAATCAATCTAAACATTGTTTGTGGACAAAACTCCTCTTCCAGGTTAAATCCTATGTGTGTGACCCTGCAGGTCCATTTCACATTGGCAGTGAAAGTCCATAACACTTATGACTTCACAAGCAAAGAGCGGTGCCTAGTCACACATCAGTGCTACCCAAGTGAAATAGAAAGTTGGAGAACAACTTTCAATCCTACAATCCGTGTATGGTGTTACAGTGAATGTATAATTCCTTTGTCACTGATATCCTGAATGAACTCGAGGCATGGAACAGTCATCCTGTCAACGTTCATTCACTTTCTTGATCTCAGAGTAGATTGGAAGAGATATGTATGACATCAATATCACATACTGATTCACACATGCGTGCACGCCTTTCTCAATCCTACTCATCAAGTGGCCATGGATATCAAACTCCCTTAGGAGGGACAAATCCCATATCTATCACTCACCCCTCAAAAGCCCCATGTGTCAAAGCCACCCAATCATCACCTTTATAACAACCCATTTTTCAGGACTGCCTTTAATGATGTCAAAGTGTGCCCAACGACATGTGTTGAGTGTAGTGATTTCAAGTCAAAGAATCACACTCACCACCATCACTGTGAGTATTGACTGTGACTACCATGTCATGGTTCCATGTGTCAAACTCACGGTGGGTCTGTCCTGTACACTTGTTCTCTAACAAGTACCTATGTGTTTGGTTTGATATCTCTATATCATGACTAATGAGATTCTGTCATCAACCAACACCACAATTTAGTCTTGTGTGTCATTGCTGTCTATCTACCTTCCATAATGACATCCGACTAGGGACATAACAAGAATGTACAAACTCTTAACATCTGTATGATCTCATCGTTCAGGTCCTCAACCTAAAAGCATACGTCATTGAGTATTGTCATTCTCTATACATTCAATATGTTCTATCACTATCTCATATGACTGAACCAGAAAGAATTGGAAGCTTGCCTTTGATGTTTATCAAATCAATCTTAATGTATCCCACCAATCATCCCATGATTGGCTCTCAGGGCATACATACCAACAAAACATCATAACCTTTCTTGGACTTAGGGAAGCCAACAATTGTAAGGACCCTGACCTGCGTTTAGGGTTTACCCTATTTGTTTTTCCTAACCTTGATGGTTTGATGCTTGCTAATCACCTTTGGTGGTGATTAGGGTTTAGTTATGCTTTGTTGGGAGTTGGAGGGGCTACTTGCAAATAATCCAAGTTTAGGGTTTTGTGTGCAAGTTTGCTATCTTGTGAAATGTTTTCCTCTCTTTGCTTCCACTAGGGTTGAGAGGAAGGATTGGGCTTGTGGTTTGAGTTCTTTGGGCCTGAGTTGAGCTTGTTTGGGCCTTGTGGTGCTTTGTTGGGCTTGCTTGAGGCTTGTGTTGGCCAAGGCTTGCCTTGTGTCGTCCAAGGTGAGTTTGTGTCGACCTAGGGTGAGTGTGTGTCATCCAAGGAGGTTTTTTGTCATCCAACATGGTGGTATGTCGCCCAGTAGCTTGGTTGTGTCGCCCAGCAGAGCTGATGCTTGTATCGCCCATATTGTTTGGCCTTGGTTGGTGGACACTTGGTGCATGTCTTGGACAAGTGTCTCTTGGTGTGCTAGTGTGTTGGCTTGAACCCTAGGACAAGTGTCCCTTGGGTGGATGACACATAGCATGGTTGTACTTTGGTTTCTCCTCCCCTTCTTCCTATATAGGTGGCTCTTCTCCTTGCCTTAGTCTCCTTTGATCTTTTGGTCTCTCCTCCACCTTGAGTGCACGATACCCCTCTCCATCTTGCTTGTGTTGGTCGATACACTCCCTTGGAGTTGAAGTGGTGGCTGATACACCTTCCTGGAGAAGCCTGGTGGACGATAGCTTTGGACCTTGGAGTGTTTTGGAGCGTGGAGCTGAAGGTGGGTTGCATAGCTTCTAACCCTAACTCCTTTACCTCTAGCTATGTTCTTGTTGCATGTTAGTAGCTTAGCTTAGTTCTATGCTTTTATACCTTGCTTGTGTACCTTTGGTGGCCGATCCCCTTCTAGGGTTTAGGGTTTCCTTGTGCTGGAGGTAGGTGATGACTCCCGTTGGGTGACATCCTCTCTTGCCTTGTGTTGGGCGACATGGAAGGTGTTCTTGGTGATGTGCGATACCCTTGCCCTTGTGTTGGGAGACATGGTGAGCTAGTGTGAGTGTTGGCCGATATAGTGACCCTTGTTGAACAATATGGTCCTTGTGTTGAGCAACACCTTTGTTCTTGTGTTGAGCTTGATGGTTTGTTGGTGTTGGGCGGCATGGGTACCTTGGGATGGACGATATGGTGGGTGCCCTTGAGTTGGGTGATCTCCTTGTCCATGTAGTGGGCGATAGGGCCATGTATGGCATGTGTGTTTAGGGTTGGACGATAGGCTGGAATGAAGTGTTGGCTGATATAATGACCATGTTGGGCGAGATGGTTCCCCTTGAGTTGAACGACACTCTTGTTCTCTTGATAGACGATAGACCAGGTGCGGTTCTTCTTGTGTCGGATGACGTGGCCATGTGTGGCTGGTTTCCTTGCCTTGAACGATAGACCATGCATGTTGGCTGATGGATGTTGTTGTGTACCGCACGATACATCTTGTTGTGTTGGCCGATATGGTGAGCATGATGGGCGATATGGTTGGATGACACCCTCTTCTTTGTGGTGAATGACAGACCTAAGTCTCTTGATGGTTTGTTGGTGCTGGTCGATATCTATGCTGGCCGATAACCCTAATGGCCGATAGCCATGATGGGCAACAATTTTGAGTGGTGCTGGCCGATAGGGTTGGATGTGTGTCGGCCGATAGGCCATGATAGGTTTTAGTGAGGGTTGATAAGAGTTATGGTGACAGTCTTGTAATCCTATAGTAACGGTCCTTTGTGATGAGGAAGTGGTTAGCTATGCACCAATAAATGATGGTGGTGTCTTGTTAGTAATAACAACAATGAGTATGATGCCTTGCAATAATAACAATGCTAATACTAGTAATGATGCCAATACTAATAATGTGGGTAATGATGATAACGGTAGTAGTGATGATAATGAGGAAGGTAATGGTAATAAGATGCATGATGTGATCCTTATGCTTATTTGTTAATAATAAGGAAGATGATAGTAATGATGTCGATCATAATAAAGATGGCAATAATGATAGTAATGATATGCATGAAGTAATCCTTGTACTTAATTGTTAAATGAGAATGGTGATAGTTACACTAGTAGTTGCATGATGATAATATTGATGATAGTGGATGATAACAATAATGATGATGATCTGTGCTATGCTTACTACTAATGATGGCTATATCAGTCCCTTTTTATCCTAATCATTATAATCATCGGTATAATACCCAAAATAACAAAGAGCATGTAATGCAGAGTGTTATGAGACATGATTAAAGGATATAATATATATACTGTCATTTTGTGTGAATATTGCACTTAAACCTAAATGTCACCCTGTGTTGATGATATGCATTTCTCAGTTATTAAGATTGTCTATCTACATCAAGAATGGTAATGATAGTAGCATAGTTATAGGCATAAAGTGATCATCATGTTTATCGGTTATTGATAAGAGGAATAGTGGTAGTTATATTAGCATCTTGTTTGATGATGGTAATGATAACGTTTGACCTTTTATATCTAAGCATGACTATATGAATGAAGTAATTTCCATGAATATATGTGTAATGCAGAGACAAGCAGTTGCCTTATAATACGCTTTATATACCTAATCACCAGATAAAGTAAGGTTGACAAGTATAACATCTTGAATATCATCTCATGATAGTAAGCATAATCCTTATGATGAACTACAATTGTTGAATACACTAACCATGCAGATGTTGCTTAGCCATGTAAAGGTTATGAGACATATGGGATGAATAATACATCACACTAACATTTATTCTTTTTGAATAAGTTACATGTATAATGTGTTCATTCCAGCATATCGAGGTAAGCTCTGTATAGCAGTAACAATACTTGATGAGGAATTGAAATCCCAGGGCATGTGATGATCCTCGAGATGGATCTGGAGGGTTGGCAAGAGGCCAAGTGACAACAGGTGATGTTGGATCCTTGAGATGGATCAGGTAGATGTAATTACAATAATATCATAATGATCAAGTTTATCTTTGTTTACCTTCTAATATATCTTGCATAAATACTAAATAATCACAGTGGAATCATAGCATGTAGTTGCATTGATCATAGATTCATCATAGTCGGTAGTTGATAATGGTAAACAGGTTTACTTAAGGGTTAACCCGGAATGCATATCGTCGAATAGGCGGGGGTGTTTCTAAAGTAAAAAGGTAAGAGTACATCCACGGTTGTAGACACTAGGGTGTGGAATTAGGTTGTAACACTGCTATGTGATGAGCATGGTGAACAGGCACATGGCTCGGGATACGTGATGAGTTGAGCATGGTGAACAGGCCCATGGCTCAGGTTATGTGAGATAAGGAGCAAGAATGCGTTCATGCCGTCATATAGTAATTTCTAAGACAAAACACAGAATATTGGTTAAGGCCTCATTTATATGATTAATCTGTTCTATCTTAATCCCCAGGTTATGTGACAATATATCTTGTTCGGATAATCCAGTTACATAGTGATATATCTTATCTTGTTAATCATGTTCCATCGATAGGTATTTTGGTTATACGCTTCCATACAGCTGGTAAGCTTGTCGGTAAGAATAGCTTTACTTTATATAGCCTACTCTTGTCATATCTGATATCAATTATCTGCTATTATAGTTTATCCTGCTGAGGTTCTGTAGTTGCGGTGGGGAGTTATGTTTCCCGCTGGGACAATTGTTCAATTGTCTCACCCCGCTGGTTTAACCCTCTTTTAGGTGGTCGAGGTAGACGTGGTCGTGGTCGTGGTGTTGCGGCTTAGCAGCTTGAGGAGCAGTAGAAGGCAAGCGATGGACATGCTGCTGTTTTGGATGTTTTGTAGTAGTGTCTAGAGTCATCCCTGTACTCTCAGGTCCTCGGCAGTGTTTTGACGATGTTTCATGATAAACGATCGATGTTGTTGGTATATCCTACTGTTGGCCGGATGTGGGCCTTTCTGTATATGAACGGGTGGTGAACTCATGTGATAGATGAACAACTATTTCTGTAGGCTGTAGACACGTATCAGATCTCGTGTATGTATATATATGACATGTTTCTGTGCAGGATGAGGACTGGAAAGTAATAGTGTCACAGTTTGGCAATTTTCTGCAGTCGGTTTTAATTAACCCGTGTTTTCATAATCTGTGGTTATGGTGATTTCCGCACGTTTTCGAGTAACACCTCGTTATCTGTATGATAGTAGGATGTGTTGCCACAAGTTTGGTATCAGAGCTATAGGTTCGCTGAGTCTACAGGGATTTAGGATTAGGTTGAGTCTGTTCTTATGAGTTTTCCAGGTCTTCTTACTAAATCTTCTGCACTCAGCAGAAGAAAGGACAATATGTCTGGAAACCATGAAGAACATGCTCCCGAGCTTAGTGATGCTGCCTCAGTTGATGGAGCAGAAGGGCAGGCACATGAAGATCGGGTGTCTGAGGCTCCCCAATTTAACCCAGCCATACTTGAACATCCTGCTTACCAACAGCTTATGGGGCAGTTAATGGCTACGGTGAATCTCATGGTTGAGCAATTACCGGTGCCTCCTCCGTGAGCATAGGTTCCCCATGGAGAAGCATCGGGTATTGGGAAGACCTTCGAGCGTCTTCGTCGAGTTGGAGCTTTGGATTATGTAGGTACAACTGATCCAGCAGATGCAGATCTGTGGCTGACAAGTCTTGAGAAGGCTTTTTGGATTCTTGACATCCCCGAAGTAGAAAAAGTAAAACATGCGGTCTACCTCCTGAAGGGTAGTGTTGGTCACTAGTGGACCATCGAGGAGGAGAAGCGTCCTGGTGAGGTGATCTGTTGGGAAGTGTTTCGACGTGAGTTCGTCACCAGATACTTTCCGAAGACGTATCTGGATGAGAAGGTTAGTCAGTTCGAGAACCTGAGACAAGGAACGATGAATACCACCGAGTATGAAGCTAAATTTATGGATCTGTTGAGGTTTTGTCCTCACATGGCGACAACAGAGGAGGAACGGATCAGGCGCTTTGAGAAAGGTCTGAGTGCGGAGTTAAAAACACATGTTTCTACGTTGGAAAATCGGGAGCGGCTCGCTACGTTTGTGGAATCTGTTTGAAGGATTGAGGGGTCAGTACGGGAGAAGAGAGAATCCATGCCTCACCAAAGACCTACTCAGTCTCAAGGACAGAGGTCTGGAAGCTTCAAGAAACCGAGATTTTCTACATCACCAGTATCATCCAGATTCCATAACCAGACGCAAAGAACGATGAGCGGGAGTAGGGATCGTAGTAACCTTCCAAGTGGAGCCCCCGACATAGCATCAACATCGGTAACTGGATCTCACAGACCCTATCTTGCACCCAGGATCTATTACCGATGTAGACAACCGGGACATCTAGTAAAAGATTGTCCAGACGGAAACTTGATGATGACACAACCCCAGGGGCAGAGTCAGCAGGACTCTCAAAGTAGGCAGCTTCGTAGTAACGATCGAGGGCGTGGACAGACGTCCCAGTCAGGTCAGATAAAATATATTCATTCTGATGTTCCATTTTCCGATTCTGTGTGATAAAAATAAGAAAGTAGATGTTTTTGAACTTCCTTTAGGCAAGTCCTATAAGGACACAAGTAAGAAGAAAATTCACATTTTTTAATGTTCCTTAATATGCTATGAAATCTCTCTTATCTGTGTGATAAAAGATGAGATATAGAAGTGATGCCTGAAGAAAATCCAAGAATGAAGAGCTCTGTGTGAATACTGATATGAAAAGTGTGGGGTAGGATAGAAATAAGGTGCATACTACCTAATCTCAGTACTTGTATACCCTGGCCAGGTATATGATTATTGTAGATAAGGCAAGTATGGAACTCTTAGATTGTTATCTCTCTGGTTACACTGATCAGGTAATCATTTTGGAACAATCTAGGAGTATAATACTATAAAGCGGGAAAAGCTAAGTGAGCATTCCCAATTAAATAAGAAAAGCTAAGTGAACATTCTTAAGCGGAAAAGCTAAGTGAGCATTCCCAATTAAATAAGAAAAGCTAAGTGAACATTCTTAAGCGGAAAATCTAAGTGAGCATTCCCAATTAAATAAGAAAAGCTAAGTGGACATTCTTAAGCGGAAAAGCTAAGTGAGCATTCCCAATTAAATAAGAAAAGCTAAGTGAACAATCTTAAGTGGAAAAGATAAGTGAGCATTCCCAATTAAATAAGAAAAGCTAAGTGAACATTCTTAAGCGGAAAAGCTAAGTGAGCATTCCCAATTAAATAAGAAAAGCTAAGTGAACATTCTTAAACAGGAAAAGCTAAGTGAGCATTCCCCATTTAAGAGAAAAGCTAAGTGAACGTTCTCGATTAAGCGAGAAGGGCTAAGTGGACATTCCCGATTACAGAAAACAGCTAAGTGAACACTCTCAATAGGAAAGAGCTAAGTGAACAATCCTACTCAGGAAGAGTTGCGTGAACATTCCCAATATAGAGGAAAAGCTAAGTGAGCATTCCAAACTAAATATAGTTTAAGCTGAGTGAACCTTCTCAGGAAAATAGAGGATGCATAGTGGACAGATGATGCAATATAGTTGATCAGAGTTTGCAGTGAAGAGCATGATGGGTTTCATGAGCCCGAGGAAGGGCTAGTCTGTTATTATAATCGGATAGTTGTCCCGAGAGTTGATAGGTTGAATTAGTGAGGCTTTGTATGAAAGGAAGGGCAGATCATCTTGGTGATTGGTATGAATCCGGAAAGTGTCAGATGATAGGTCTTGAGTTAGTAAGATCAAAGTGATATAGCAACAGTTGAATGTAGCACGGTACAGACAGGAGTTTTATACAGACAATCGCCGATGACCCTTGGAGTTCCAGGTAGGAGATAAAGTGTACCTTTAAGTCTCGTTGTGGAAGGGTGTGCTAAGGACGGGCCGGAAGGGTAAGATACCTCCCAGATATATGGGGCCTTACTCAGTCAGAGCACATGTTGGCAAGATAGCATACGAGTTAGAGTTGCCTCCATAGTTGCACAGGTTGCATTAGTGCTTCATGACAGAATGCGGAAGGGAAGTCATCCGGGTTCAGGTAACAGTGATACAGCCAGTTGAGTTTGAGCTTGATACATATGTGACCTACGGGGAAGGACCAGTGGTGATCCTTGACAGAAGGATCAAGAAGCTGAAGAGGAAGGACATGGCTCTTGGGAAGGTTCTTTGGCAGCATCGTGGCATTGAGGAAGCCACGTGGGAGCTTGAGGAAGAGATGAGGAGGAAGTATCCCTCGCTTTTCTCTTTGGATTTCGGGGACGAAATCCTTTAAAGGGGGTTAGCTTGTAAGGACCCTGACCTGCGTTTAGGGTTTACCCTATTTGTTTTGCCTAACCTTGATGGTTTGATGCTTGCTAATCACCTTTGGTGGTGATTATGGTTTAGTTATGCTTTGTTGGGAGTTGGAGGGGCTACTTGCAAATAATCCAAGTTTAGGGTTTTGTGTGCAAGTTTGCTATCTTGTGAAATGTTTTCCTCTCTTTGCTTCCTCTAGGGTTGAGAGGAAGGATTGGGCTTGTGGTTTGAGTTCTTTGGGCCCGAGTTGAGCTTGTTTGGGCCTTGTGGTGCTTTGTTGGGCTTGCTTGAGCCTTGTGTCGGCTAAGGCTTGCCTTGTGTCATCCAAGGTGAGTTTGTGTCGACCTAGGGTGAGTGTGTGTCGTCCAAGGAGGTTTTGTGTCATCCAACATGGTGGTATGTCGCCCAGTAGCTTGGTTGTGTCGCCCAGCAGAGCTGATGCTTGTGTCGCCCATATTGTTTGGCCTTGGTTGGTGGACACTTGGTGCATGTCTTGGACAAGTGTCTCTTGGTGTGCTAGTGTGTTGTCTTGAACCCTAGGACAAGTGTCCCTTGGGTGGACGACACATAGCATGGTTGTACCTTGGTTTCTCCTCCCCTTCTTCCTATATAGGTGGCTCTTCTCCTTGCCTTAGTCTCCTTTGATCTTTTGGTCTCTCCTCCACCTTGAGTGCACAATACCCCTCTCCATCTTGCTTGTGTTGGCCGATACACTCCCTTGGAGTTGAAGTGGTGGCCGATACACCTTCCTGGAGAAGCCTGGTGGACGATAGCTTTGGACCTTGGAGTGTTTTGGAGCGTGGAGCTTAAGGCGGGTTGCATAGCTTCTAACCCTAACTCCTTTACCTCTAGCTATGTTCTTGTTGCATGTTAGTAGCTTAGCTTAGTTACCTACTTTTATACCTTGCTTGTGTACCTTTGGTGGCCGATCCCCTTCTAGGGTTTAGGGTTTCCTTGTGCTGGAGGTAGGTGATGACTCCTGTTGGGCGACATCCTCTCTTGCCTTGTGTTGGGCGACATGGAAGGTATTCTTGGTGATGGGTGATACCCTTGCCCTTGTGTTGGGCGACAGGGTGAGCTAGTGTGAGTGTTGGCCGATATAGTGACCCTTTTTGAACGATATGGTCCTTGTGTTGAGCAACACCTTTGTTCTTGTGTTGAGCTTGATGGTCTGTTGGTGTTGGGCGGCATGGGTACCTTGGGATGGACGATGTGGTGGGTGCCCTTGAGTTGGGTGATCTCCTTGTCCATGTAGTGGGCGATAGGGCCATGTATGGCATGTGTGTTTAGGGTTGGACGATAGGCTGGAATGAAGTGTTGGCTGTTATAATGACCATGTTGGGCGAGATGGTTCCCCTTGAGTTGAACGACACTCTTGTTCTCTTGATAGACGATAGACCAGGTGTGGTTCTTCTTGTGTCGGACGACATGGCCATGTGTGGTTGGTTTCCTTGCCTTGAACGATAGACCATGCATGTTGGCTGATGGATGTTGTTGTGTACCAGACGATACATCTTGTTGTGTTGGCCGATATGGTGAGCATGATGGGCGATATGGTTGGATGACACCCTCTTCTTTGTGGTGAACGACAGACCTAAGTCTCTTGATGGTTTGTTGGTGCTGGCCGATAGCTATGCTGGCCGATAACCCTAATGGTCGATAGCCATGATGGGCGACAGTTTTGAGTGGTGCTGGCCGATAGGGTTGGATGTGTGTCGGCCGATAGGCCATGATAGGTTTTAGTGAGGGTTGATAAGAGTTATGGTGAGAGTCTTGTAATCCTATAGTAACGGTCCTTTGTGATGAGGAAGTGGTTAGCTATGCATCAATAAACGATGGTGGTGTCTTGTTAGTAATAACAACAATGAGTATGATGCCTTGCAATAATAACAATACTAATACTAGTAATGACGCCAATACTAATAATGTGGGTAATGATGATAACGGTAGTAGTGATGATAATGAGGAAGGTAATGGTAATAAGATGCATGATGTGATCCTTATGCTTATTTGTTAATAATAAGGAAGATGATAGTAATGATGTCGATCATAATAAAGATGGCAATAATGATAGTAAGGATATGCATGAAGTAATCCTTGTACTTAATTGTTAAATGAGAATGGTGATAGTTACACTAGTAGTTGCATGATGATAATATTGATGATAGTGGATGATAACAATAATGATGATGATTTGTGCTATGCTTACTACTAATGATGGCTATATCAGTCCCTTTTGTATCCTAATCATTATAATCATCGGTATAATACCCAAAATAACAAAGAGCATGTAATGCAGAGTGTTATGAGACATGATTAAAGGATATAATATATATACTGTCATTTTGTGTGAATATTGCACTTAAACCTAAATGTCACCCTGTGTTGATGATATGCATTTCTCAGTTATTATGATTGTCTATCTACATCAAGAATGGTAATGATAGTAGCATAGTTATAGGAATAAAGTGATCATCATGTTTATCGGTTATTGATAAGAGGAATAGTGGTAGTTATATTAGCATCTTGTTTGATGATGATAATGATAACGTTTGACCTTTTATATCTAAGCATGACTATATGAATGAAGTAATTTCCATGAATATCTGTGTAATGCAGAGACAAGCAGTTGCCTTATAATACGCTTTATATACCTAATCACCAGATAAAGTAAGGTTGACAAGTATAACATCTTGAATATCATCTCATGCTAGTAAGCATAATCCTTATGATGAACTACGATTGTTGAATACACTAACCATGCAGATGCTGCTTAGCCATGTAAAGGTTATGAGACATATGGGATGAATAATACATCACACTAACATTTATTCTTGTTGAATAAGTTACATGTATAATGTGTTCATTCCATGATATCGAGGTAAGCTCTGTATAGCAGTAACAATACTTGATGAGGAATTGAAATCCCAGGGCATGTGATGATCCTCGAGATGGATCTGGAGGGTTGGCAGGAGGCCAAGTGACAACAGGTGATGTTGGATCCTTGAGATGGATCAGGTAGATGTAATTACAATAATAGCATAATGATCAAGTTTATCTTTGTTTACCTTCTAATATATCTTGCATAAATACTAAATAATCACAGTGGAATCATAGCATGTAGTTGCATTGATCATAGATTCATCATAGTTGGTAGTTGATAATGGTAAACGGGTTTACTTAAGGGTTAACCCGGAATGCATATCGTCGAATAGGCGGGGGTGTTTCTAAAGTAAAAAGGTAAGAGTACATCCACAGTTGTAGACACTAGGGTGTGGAATTAGGTTGTAACACTGCTATGTGATGAGCATGGTGAATAGGCCCATGGCTCGGGATACGTGATGAGTTGAGCATGGTGAACAGGCCCATGGCTCAGGTTATGTGAGATAAGGAGCAAGAATGTGTTCATGCCGTCATATAGTAATTTCTAAGACAAAACACAGAATATTGGTTAAGGCATCGTTTATATGATTAATCTGTTCTATCTTAATCCCTAGGTTATGTGACAATATATCTTGTTCAGATAATCTAGTTACATAGTGATATATCTTATCTTGTTAATCATGTTCCATCGAGAGGTATTTTGGTTATACGCTTCCATACAGCTGGTAAGCTTGTCGGTAAGAATAGCTTTACTTTATATAGCCTACTCTTATCATATCTGATATCAATTATCTGCTATTATAGTTTATCCTGCTGAGGTTCTGTAGTTGCAGTGGGGAGTTATGTTTCCCACTGGGACAATTATTCAATTGTCTCACCCCGCTGGTTTAACCCTCTTTTAGGTGGTCGAGGTAGACGTGGTCGTGGTCGTGGTGTTGCGGCTGAGCGGCTTGAGGAGCAGTAGAAGGCAAGCAATGGACATGATGTTGTTTTGGATGTTTTGTAGTAGTGTCTAGAGTCATCCCTGTACTCTCAGGTCCTCGGCAGTGTTTTGACGATGTTTCACGATAAACGATCGATGTTGTTGGTATATCCTGCTGTTGGCTGGATGTGGGCCTTTCTATATATGAACGGGTGGTGAACTCATGTGATAGATGAACAGTTGTTTCTGTAGGCTGTAGACACGTATCAGATCTTGTGTATGTATATATATGACATGTTTCTGTGCAGGATGAGGACTGGAAAGTAATAGTGTCACAGTTTGGCAATTTTCTGCAGTCAGTTTTAATTAACCTGTGTTTTCATAATCTGTGGTTATGGTGATTTCCGCACATTTTCGCGTAACACCTCATTATCTGTATGATAACGGGATGTGTTGCCACAACAATAAATTCCATGGTAATATTCTTCCATTTCCATTCTGGAATCTCAAGTGGATGAAGAAAACCACCAGGTCTTCGATGCTCTATATTGACTTGCTGACAGGTCAAATATTTTGCAACAAATAAAGCTATGTCATTCTTCATATTATTCCACCAGAAGCTTCACTCTAGGTCCTTATACATTTTAGTTGTGCCAGGATGAATCGTGTACTTAGACCCTTGAGCTTCATTTAGAACCTTCTACCTTAAATTACCAAACATCAGGATACCACAACCTATGTCAAAAGTGGACAACACCATCCAATCCAACTGAGAAGTCAGATTGTGATTTCTCTACTAAGGCCTTCATCTCCTCAAGCTCAGAACTCTCCAACTATGTAGCTACAACCTCTGAGATCTAGGTCAGTGTAATGGACAAACTAGCTATGTGCACACACATCTTATCTTCATCCACTAAATCAAAAGGTTGAGGTTGCCAACTAGAAACATTTTCTAGATTCTTCCACACATAACAGCTAATAGCAGCACATACAAGATCCTTCTTCTGACTCAAAGCATCAACAACTACATTTACTTTACTGGGATGATAGGTGATGGTAAAGTCGTAGTCCTTAAGGTACTCCATTCACCTTCATTGTCGCATGTTCAGATCTTTCTGTGTCAACAAGTACCTCAAGATTTTATGGTCAGAGAAGACCAAACTTCACTCAATAGAGATAGTGTCACTAGATTTTTATAGCATGAACAATGGCATCTAGATCTAAGTCATGTGTAGGCCAATTTGCTTAATTTGATTTCAATTGGCAGGGAGCATATGTGACCACTCTACCTTTTGCATCAAGACACACCCTAAGTCTTGTTTGGAAGCATTAATGTAAATGACATAGGGTATGTCTTCAACAGGCAAGGCAAGAATAGGTGCAGATGTCAAGCACTCCTTCAACTTCTTGAAACTGTCCATACATTCAGGTGTCCATGAGAACTTGACCTCCTTTCGTGTCAACTTGGTCAAAGGCAAGGCCAACTCTGAGAAGATCTTGATGAATCTCCGATCGTAACCTACTAACTCAAGGAAACTATAAATCTCTGAGGGATTCTTTGGAGTTTTCCATTTGGTCACAACTTCTACCTTTGCATGATAAACATCTATATGTCCGAAAGAAATCACATGACCTAGAAACATCACTTCCTTTACCTAGAACTCACATTTAGAGAATTTAGCATAAGTTGGTTTTCTCTCAGTGTGTTGATCACAATCCGTAAGTGTTCGCGATGTTTTTCTTCCATCTCGAAGTAAACCAAAATGGCATCAATGAACACCACCACAAACTGATCGAGGTAAGGGTGGAATACTCGACTCATTGTGTCTGTGAAAGAAGTAGGGGCATTAGTCAAACCGAAAGGCATGACTAGGAACTCATAATGCCCATAGCGAGTTCTAAATGTTATCTTCAGCACATCCTCATCCTTCACACACATCTAGTAGTAGCCACTTCGCATGTCCATCTTCGAAAACACGGTGGCTGAATTCATTTGATTGAACATGTCATCAATGTGATGCAAGGGATAATGGTTCTTCATCTTCACTTGGTTGAGCATGCAGTAGTCCATGCACATACACAATGAAATGTCCTTCTTCTTTATGAACAAGACAGGGGCTCCCTAAGGTGAGATGTTGGGGCCAAAAAACCCATGTCAAGAAGCTCCTAAAGCTACTTCTTAAGCTTTGCAAGTTTAGCAGGGGCCAAAGTGGTAAGGCGGCTTCGAGATCTACAAAGTATTGGGCATAGGCTCAATGGAAAATTCCACCCTGTGAGTTGGTGGAAGTCTGGGCAACTCCTTAAGAAACACATCAGGAAAGTCTTTCACTACATTTATATGAACTAGAGCAGGAGGTGTGATATCAAGAATGATAGATGCTAAGTATGCTCTACACCCTTGCAAGACAAGTTTTTCGGCTTTTATGGTAGAGATGTTTAATTGTCGATCCTCTAGCTTCCTACTCTTGATATATATCCTCTCTCCATCAGAATGCAACAAGCTAACTTTCTTTTCCTGATAGAATAAGGTTGCCTCATGCTTCTTCAACCAATCCATGCCCAAGATAACATCAAAGGTAGACATGTCGAGCAAGATAAAGTCTAAAGGAAACATCTTTCCCGATATACAATGGTCCAAGGTAGGGAGTTTGAGACAAGAAGAGAAAATCCTACCGCTAGGTGTTTTTACATCTAACACATAGTCCATGTATTCATATTCTAAATCTAACATGGAAGTAGGCTGAAAAGACATGAAGGTGTTCAAAGAGCCAGAACTAAAAAGTGTCTTGATAAGATGCATATTGATATGTAAGGTACCTTCAATAACTTCATTGTCCTCTCCAACTTATTCAATATTCAGAGAAAACACCCTTCCATTCTGCCTTTCCACAGGTGGTCACTACTGGCTCTGATTGTTGTTTTATAGAGGTGGATTCTGTCATGGTTGTTGTGGCTATTGGGTCAGTTGTTGGGCTGAAGCATGTCCTTGTTGAAACCGGGGACAGAAAGTTCAAATATGTCCAACCTGGCTGCACTCATGGTAGGTAGGTGTCGGTCGATCATCTCTTCAAGCAGGGGCATTGCTAGCAAGGCACCTCCCAAGAGGATGGTAGCGGGAGCACCGGTTGCACCTCTCATGACCACAGTTGTCACCATGATTCTTCCTCTTATTGTTGTTGTTGTGCCCTAAAGGTTGGAATCTAGGGTAAGATTCAATTGCCAAGGCCTTGTCCACCATTTGATGGAGGGTGAGTGAAAGTTGTGGAACAAGGTTTCAGACAACCTGATAGCTCAGACCCTCCAGGAATATGGTCAATCTTATCTCGGCACCAAGGTCCATGGCATAGCGTTCCAACAGCAGGAACCGTTGAATGTAGTCAACAACACTCATGCCCCCCTACTTAAGGATGTAGAACTCAACCTCCTTCTTCCTCAAGAAAGTTGTGCAGATGTGCTTCTCCCTGAAGAGCTAGATAAATTGGTCCCACACCATGGTGGTTGTGTCTCTGGTGTGGGCTATATTGTTCCACCATGCTCAGGCTGGTCCATCCAATAGGTAGGTTGCAAAGCAGACTTTCTGGTGAGGAGGACATGCCATCCCCTCAAAAGTTCGGTCTAGGGCCAAAACCCAATCATCAGTCTTGTCAATCATGTTTGGTTCACTCTCTCCTTTGGCTTGTTAGCATTGACAACATCAGCGGTGAGTTACCCCACCAAAGTAGAAGGGAGTAGCTGGCACAACATGGCCAACTCCCATTCTGGGGTAAGGCCAAGGGTGTTAGGGTTCACCACACTATCTCCTTGTGGTGTCACCGGGGTGTCCAAACTACTGGAGTCATTCTGGGAAGAACCCTTGGAGTTGTTGTTGTTGTTGTTCATGTTGTCAAACAAGTCAACTCTCCAGAAAGGCAAGGTTATCATATTAGGTTTCCAGGAGTATAACAACATAGATGAGAAAAGAATGTCTATGGATATGATTGCCTAGAAGCATGCTATTTCAGACAATCAATATCAGCTCAGTCCAAGTAGGTATCATATGGATCTGAGAGTCCTCATAAGACAAGCCAGTGGTGTAGAGAAAAATCTTGCCAGCCCCCAAACCCTGATCCTTTCTAAATACCCTTGCTTTCAACTTCATGCCCTAGTAGCTGCCCAAAGGCTCTAATACCATGATGTAAAGAGGTGAGATCACCTCCTTACTAAAATTTGAAGGAAATACAAAACATCCATATTTTTACAAAGATAATAGATATTGAGGGATGCATGTATAATATTCCAAGTAAATAAGCATGCACCAAATACATATAAAATGTCAATAGCAGTGGAAAGGAAAAGAAACTAAAGCTATTGCATGGCTTTCATCATTGTTCACTACATAAGTTTTTCAGAAGAAAAAGATGAGAAAACAAAGGATCTAGATTTAGCAACCTAGACATCCTTCAAGCAAGTCTTGAATCTACTCTAGGTCATGTTTTCCTTGATCTTGTTCAGCACCTTGTCCAAAATTTGGGTGGTTGGGAAACCACCTAGCAAGATGGAAAGAAAACAAGGGTGGTTGGGAAATCACCCAGCAAGATGAAAAGAAAATAAGGTATGTGTCAACAATATGAACATGAACAAAAGAAAGAAACTAACATGGAACTAAAGGATATAAGTTCATCAATAGATGAAGAGGTCAAGAATATGAGGCATAATCAAAATAGATGCTTGCTATAGCATTAAAATACTAAAGGAATTGCATGCATGATTAATATTGACTACATTAACTAAGTAGGGTTAAGGCACCTAACATATAGGTGAGGGGAGAAATAACACTTTCCTAGTCATGTACACAAATTATATATGGGGGAGAATAACACATTCCCCGTGGAGAAATAGCACATGCCCTATCTATGGGTGGTTGTACATAAGTACCACTACATTAGCTAAATAGTCTAATAAAATCAACATGCTAAGAGAAACTCTGGCAAGTAGAAGCATCATATATTTCAAACATGGCAGTGAGGTACATGACCCCAAAAGTAGAATATCAATACTAATTTTTGAGGCAATTTAGTCAAGGAGTCATGAATAGAGAAAATACGATTCATATAGTACCTCATTAGGGAATATAGGGTTTGGTTTGCAAATATCCTAAATTAGGATGTAGGAATGCACATACCTCTTTATTATGTTCAAATACCAAGTTCCACCACTTCTAGTTGTTCCCAGTTCAACTTTAGCCTATTTTAATTTATTAACATTCATTAGTGTACATATTGCACATAATTTCATAGAAACCCTAAGATTGGACCTTTTTCACAAAACTAAAGTTTATACTTTGAAAATCTCACCATTAGACTAATTAGGTTCTCCTAATCAAGAAAACATATCTTTATGTCAATTTTGGAGTTATGGTGATTAAGTTGTAATTTTTATGGATTTTATATATTAAAAGCATATTCCAAAAATCACCTTTCGAAAAACCTTGATATCAGACCTCAAAAGCATTTTTATTATATAGAGCTCAGTTTTTCGATTCCAAAACATAATTTTTAATTAATTTTTCACAAGCGGATTAAAAGATATGAATTTTCCAATTCGACTAACCAGGAAATGACATGTCAACAATTTAGTTGCAAGTGAGGAAGAGAGAGGGAGAGGGGTCGGGTCATGACTTGCCCCCCCCACAACCTGTCCTAGGTCATCCTTTACCTTAGGATAGATGTACCAATCATTTAGGTTCATCTACAACTAGTAACAAAGTATAGAACAACAAAGAAACGAAACCCTAAACAAGAACATCGTGTAAAGGCGAAGATCATCAATTAAGCAAACGAATATGAACTAACAAGCTTATAATAAGTAATAAACATGGAGATAACTTGCCTCTAGGAAGAAAACCAGATCATAATCAACAGGAAACTCGAGAAAGATGGGTTGGTAGCTCCAAGCACAAGCTCCAAACTCAAACAAGAATCACCTTCTTCTCCAAGGATACAAACCCTAAGTAAGAGGAGCATGGAAAGAAGAGTTTTTTAGCTTTAGATGGAGTTCCACCATGGAAGACCAGTGTTATGACCTGGAGGAAGGTGGAGCGAAGAAGAACAGTAGGGAAAACAGAGAGGAAGGGGAAGAAACCTACTTGCCTTGGTCGGAAACACCAAAAGGTGACTTTAGAAACCATATATGAGCTTAAATGAAACCCTAGAAGACCCTCTTCATCAATATGGCATCTTCTTCTACCTTGAGACATATCCTCCATGTCCAAACAGATAGAGGACGAAGTTATAAGTAGGAGGGGGTGATATGGATCAAATATTTTGATTGAGAGGTAAGGAAAGAGTATATAGAGCTTTATAGTTAAGGAAGAAGCAAAGCATGAGGTGTCCAAACTACTTTCCATGTGACCATGTGTAAGGGTGTCATGGTCATGCAAGCCTTTACGGATAAGTAAGAAGCAAATCATGAGGTGTCAAGTTACTTTCCATGTGTCCATGGCTAAGGGTGCCCATGGACATGCAAGCCTTTATGGATAAGGAAGGAGTCAAGCATGAGGTGTCCATGGAGCTTTCCATGTGTCCATAGCCTAGAGATTCTATGGCCATGCAAACAGTTGTTCCACATATCCTAAAGACCACTTCACCATCAATTGTTGGTTTTCCAAGCCCACCACTGACCTCCAAACAAAGAAATCACCCCACTGGTTGATAACTCCTAAAGATAAGCTCATCCATAAAGGGGGAAATCCCTAAGATGCCCTTGAAGAGAAACACCTCCAAGCCAAGGTATACCTAGGCGCCCCATGGACCAACAAGCTCAAGAATGGTAAGGAAAAATCTAAGTATCATAAGGCATGTGAAAATTTGCAAAGAAAACCTCCCAATTGGGTAAATTGCAAAAAAGGTCCAAAATGTGCATAAAAATTGCATAACTTGCACAAACAACATCCAAATTGGATCAAACTTGAAACTTAAGCTTATATCATGATTTCAAAATACCTCTCAATGTTATATTAAGGTTTATAGCACTTAATTATGGTAATTGAGCTCATTCTACACATTAAGAAAGGTTTGGAGCCTTACACTTCTAGCACATATTTATTTACCATTATTCCACTTAAGTGGTGATTTTGCATTTTAGATCCTTAAATAAGATTTTACTGAGGTATTTGTGCATAAACCATTCCATTGGTATAATTATTGTACAAATGTTCACCAAACCACTATAAATTCCGCTAATTCATCAATAAGGACATAAATGAAAGAAAACTTAAGGAAAAGGGCTACATGGAGATTACATTCAGAATTCAGTATGTTACAGTTTTGGAACCTAATGTTCATATTGGTGGAAATTTCAAGTTGACAAAGGAGTTTACTGTCAGAGTATTATTTAATAATTTCCCTCCTGATTGCTGGTAAGTGTGTCATGCTTTTAGCTTATAAGTATCATGCATTCTTATGATTTTAAATGCTTCACGTCTTTTAGGTAAGTAGTATACATTTTTTTGAACATGTCATACTAGTATAATTATGAGAGAGGTTATCATATGTGCAAAAATCCTTTAAGACAGTCCTATAAGTTAATAATTAGGTTTAAGACCATGTCGATAAATTTTGTGAACCTCTTTCATGTTTTAAGTTCATTAAGATCATGTGGATGTAAACCATGGGTAAGAAAAAATTTATAAGGATTATTAATATTAAGGCCTTATATTCGACATATTTAATGGGAGGTGTGTCCTCATGTTCTACTTTCACTTTTAGTGCATTCTTCACATCTTAGAATAGTTTATACCATTGTTTCATAGGATCTATAACCCATTTATATGAGGATACTTTAATCCATTTTGTGTACATATATGTGCATTAGACTAGCTTTTGTCAGGTCCATGAGTAGGTGGTTGTGTACGTGAACTCAGAAATGTAAAGTAATTGATAAGACATTCCTAATAGTCTACAATCATAACAATGCTAAAATATTTTAGTTTTGTTATAAGTACAAAGTCGTATTGCTTACATCATTAGCTGAATCCACTTTTCTAACTCTGATTTTCTCAAATGGATGGATATGTGTGGATGCACATAGAAAAGAGACAACATCAACAATATTAGATAGTTGGACTGGTATTTTCCAAAGCTATAAAGTGTCTTCCTAGTGACAATTATCTTTTCCTTCAATTTGCTCATAATGCATTTATTTATCATGTTATAGAACTCCTCTTATGTGGGAGACTTTTAGTTACAAGACTTTGTTCCAAACTTATAATAAGACTCTTGTGATACTTTTCATTTGATTTGGATTGCTGAGTTATTTACATCATTTCCATTTTTAGGTAACCTCCTCTATAATGTATGCTTTTGTTGTGGTTAAAATGTTATGTTCTAGAGTTTGTGACATTGACACTATTAGAAAGGGGGAGATTGTTGGACCAACGACATGTCATGTACCTATTTTTGATGAGTGAAATAATATTGATTGTGTTATTATAACAATACTATTCAATGTTTCGATATCACATGAGTTATAATAATATTGATATGGACGAGCATCACAAATTGCATAATTTTTTCATCTACAAAGAAATATAAAATGTGCAGTCTGTGATTTGTTTTTTTTGTAAAAGGACAAGTGTTTTTAAGCATGTGACTGGTTTAAATAATATCTAGACACTAGGGTCTATTGGGGTAGATATTTTTATACGATAATTTTGACAAGTGAATCATTTTTGGTGAGCGAGACTACACACTTTTTTCTTGGTCAAGCTCTTAGTTCGACCTAGATGATGGTCAATTGAGCTCTAAAATAAGTTGGGAGATGATTAGAGAGTCATTAAGACTCAAAGGCCACTCTCAGCAAAAAAATAAGTCTAACTGAGCACCATTTGGATCGATCTCCCAGTTAGATTGATTGATGGGAAGTAAAACCAACTCTACAATCATACCTTAGTCTTTGTACCTGTGACTCTACATTTTATGCACATACAGTTGAAGTTATAATTTGAACAAAGTATATCTTTTTTTAAGTGTAAATTTGATTGAGAAATATATTTAATGCACACTTGATCATTAGATGTTGTTATTCCTCTACCCAACAACTCTACGAGCGGCTAGACACTCTAAGACACTCTGCTAGGTTACCCTAACATGTTCTATAAATAGGAACCATATAGAACCATTTGAATCACACTTGATCAGTAGGTTTAAATTTCTTATGTTGCATTTGAGCTTTGAAATCGCCTCAATGCTAAAGTTATAGCTTCTCCTATTCCACAAATTCATGTTTTTTAGAGAAACTCACATTTCATCCTTCCAGATTTAATTATATCCTTATTTTCATTCAAAACTCTTGTTTGTGAGAATTGTTCTAGAAATTCTTCAATATAAGGAAGAGACAACCTACAATACTAGAGGAAAGTGTCCTCAAGTTGTGGTGATCCTCCAAGACAAAAAAAGATGATATGGTGATAGCTCTTCGCCAAGAGAAAAGGGGCATGGTGGTTTCCTGTAACCTAGTTATAAATAAAACTTTTAGTGATCTCCTACATGCAAGAGTAAATGCATATATGTTTTCATCATATAGTTTTCTAATCACATATTTTTTTACTCTCTAATGTGAATAAAGAATGTTTTCAAAATCTAGGCAGTTGGGAAGCCAATGACGGGTGGATGCATGGCTTCCTTGTGATGTCTGAACCGGATTAAATCGTGTGTGATGGAGTTTACACCTTGTGGTAGATCTTGACCCTAACCTTGGGGGGGGGGACCATTACTATACAATTAAAGCAAGTTCAAAGTTTGATTAAGGCTAGAATTTATGTATTTTCTCTCTTAAAAATTGACATACAAAAGTTAACATATAAAATCATATCATACAATTAACATTATTTCTAAAAATTGAGACATACTTTTGAAACCAGTATTTAATGTTTGAAGTCTAAAATATGATCTTTATTTGGATATATATTTTAAGAAACTAATAACCAAGTTGTATTTTAATGCTTGGTCAATAGCTCTTTCAAAATTAATAAGCATATTTTCAACTAGAAACTCGTTATTTTGTTTCATAAAGCTTTATATTGATACATATATCATTGCAGACATTAATATTTTAAATTAGAAATAAAAATCAAAAGAGTGAAAATGAGATGAATATATGTACATTATGAATAAATACAAGATATCATATTTGCAATGGAAGAAACCTAATGATAGACACAAAGATTTACTAACATAAATCCTCCCAAAGATGTGGCTCTTAATCATAAATTAAAGATGTGATAAAATAAGACTTGGTCAATATATAATTAGTAGTTTCATTGAAATCTTTTGAATGTATTGATTGTTGGTAATCAGAAATTGAAAAGGTTCTTACAATATGTCAAGAATTATAAGAAAGGGAGGAGAAGACATATGTTTTCTAATTTGGTATGACAAAATAAAGAAAATGAGGGGAATGAATGGTAAAGATTATTATGTATTTTATTCCACATATTTTCTAATCAAATTAGGGTTTAGACAAGTAGAAGAGGAACCTACGATAAGATATATCATAAATATAATAGAAAACATGATGGAGAACATGGAGGAAAAGTGTCGAGTGAAAACTATATATATATATATATATATATGTATATATACATACATATAGATACATACATACATATATATATATAATGTTTGAATAACATTGGGGAATTTTTTTTGGCATAAATGAAATCCCATGAATAAAATTTATATCAAATGTGGAACAAATTTTAAGTGGAAACATGAAGGAAAATTAAGATAATTGACAAAATTTAACTTAATTTGGAGGAAAAAATCTTATGATGTGGAAGAAGCATGGATACTTAGATAAGAGTTAACTAATAAATATATTAAGATGCAGAGGTGAAATAAGTAGGTCATGTCATACCTACACCTTTTCCTTCTCCTCCCTCCCATTCATTCATCGCATACCAAACTTAACACAATCTTGCCTCTAATAAATTTATTTAATAAAAAGACTATCTAATGATAGTGTGATTATGATCGTAATTGATGAATTATAAATTTGATGTTTAAATGCATGCTATAAATTTTCTAATTTTTTTGGTTGGTCACTTTTTAATCAACTCTATAGTTATGTGATATATTCATATTTAATGGAACAAATACATTCTATTTTTGTATAGTTATGAATTACAATTTTCTACTAGTTTATATGTATACTTTAATGACAAATGAATCAGTTGTAGTTGTATCCTATTATTGTGTCGTCATTGCTGAAATAAAATACTCCGAGAAAAAGATAGTTTGCCTTTGATATACATTCATAGTCTTATTCAATTTTATTTTTATAAGTCAATTACTTTAATGGTAAGTAATTTTATTGTATGATATGAATCATATTTGAATAACTACTAATGATCTGTACAATTATTGGGGGGACCCCAATGTCATATAACATAATATTTTTTAAAATTCATATATTTTAAAAAATGGGGGATGGCCCCTCCCGAGCCCTATTTAACATCTGCCACTATTTGCACCCTCCCTTCCTTGGTTTCATTATCCAACATATTGTGTTTAACAAATTTCATGTTTTACTTATAAAATTTGCCTAGTCTATTTTTTTAATGCAAAATGAGGATGTCATAATATTAAATCCTTGTTCACATTTTTAAGAGTTAATTATATCATATGTATGTTCATGTTCAAGCATAAGAAATCAAGATAAAAAACAAACTAATTAATGTACCATGTGTAAATTTTGTCATACTAAGGTTCATAGTAATCACGACACTTTAGGACATATTGTGTTGAGCATATTTTAAAAATCAAAATAATAAAAAAGATAATACACTTATGAAACTTTGTGGCACATCGTGGTGTGGATATTTACAAAAGAAAGATAATAATGATAACAAGGCAACCATTTATTTTTTATGATAATTTAATGTTCTTCTCAAGTTTTATATACTTACGTTATAAATACTCAATGCCACTGACTGACTACTTAGTGTTTGTTTGTATGACTATGAAAGGAATGTTCATAGATGAGGAGAATCCAAAAGCTTAAAGACAATTATGTTATAAACACTCAATGCCACTGACTGGCTATTTAGTGTTTGTCTGTATGGCTATGAAAGGAATGTTCATAGGTGAGGAGAATCCAAAAGCTTAAAGACAACAAACCTCATTCAAGAATTCAAGAAGACATGCTTTGGTAGGGTGTCTCCATACATGCAGACTTTGTTTATCTACATTTTCTTTTCTATATGATCTGTGTTCATGTTATAATCATGTTGTTAGACCTAAATGATTAATTCCTTTATGTAAAAGAATACGAGAATATATTTCATTTTAAGTCTGTGAATGCTCCCATCATTGCTTAGATATTATTTTAGTTTTGAGTTCATCCAATCATGGATAACTTGGTTAGGTTTATCATTTTGTGCTATTATGTTTAGAGGGTGCTACATAATCAGAATTCAAGTTATCTAAATTTGTTAACTTTGAACCGCCTGATTTTAGTTCTATCATCAACTTATGAACCTAGTTACAAGCCAATTGAAAGTTGAACCTAGTATTTTCATGTTGGATTTGATTGGGTTCACAAGTCTGAAATAACACATACAAACCTTGTTTTTAGATACAATACGTTCCAAACTGATGTTAAAGATGATGTTGTTAGGAATAATTTCCATCCAAGTTCCATGAATTTGTGTACTATTATGATTCCAATTGATTTAAAAAAAAAGCTAGATCGAGGCTGTGTTTAGTAAGTGAAGTAGGATGAAAGATTTTGAATATGTAATGTTTTTGACACAATAAATTCAACACTTACAGTCGACTGCATTCTACCAAACTAGTCACAAGAATTTAAAAAATCACGTAAGTGGTTGGATGAGTAAATTTTTGTATTGGATAAATGAGGCATGATGTTAACATAAGCACCATCATTGTGTACATATGTATATGAGAAATTATTTATTAAACATCACTTCATAGAAATGTACACTCCTATCTTAGAAATATAACCAGAGAACTATTAGCACAATATGTAAAGTGCTAGTTGGTTTGTGGACGGAGAGAGAGACAGTAATATGTATTAATGGATGGATAGATATGAAATGGAATTAAGTGGATATAGTGGATGATGAAGTGGATCTAGTTAATAAAAAAGAAGATAGTGGATGGAGAGAGCAGGCGTAATACTGGTTCATAGAACATCGGGACCCTACACTCTGCAACGGGCCTTACAAGTCAAGAGATTAGACGTTGTGGGCAAAAAAGTGGGCAAAGAGGATGGACATACAAGATTTACAGCGGCATAATGCATGGAAAGAAGGAGAGTAGATGGAGAGAGAACATGTAATGAGAAAGCAAATGGAGAGAGATCTTGTACTAAATATAAAGAGAGAGATGCAATGGATGGAAAAAGGGGGCGGCACAATAAATCATACAAGCATTCATAGCATTATCAAGTATAAATTAGGTATTATAATATTTTTTTTTTTAAATTGGCGATTCATTCATCCCGTCGCCTGGGTTTGAACTCATGACCTCTCGGTCTTAGATCATTACTTTTACCACTGGGGTGCCACTTCATTGGCGGTATTATAATATTTATTAACACACACTATTTATTAAAAAAACACACATTTTATTTTTAGTACTTATTTATAAGCACTATTTCATTTAAAATACCAACTATAGTATATACAAATATATAACACATAAGTATTATCTAAAAATATGTGTCTAATAAGAAAACAATGTATACAATTTACATGTATCAAGTATTGTTTAATACTTATATTAGTATTGTTATAATTTAAAATTCATATTGTTTTGAATGATTTTTATTACTGATAATAAGTACTTGTATATTTTTTGACCTCTCTCTTGTCTCGAAATAATGGAGAAAACTACAGTCAGCCCCCTCTAAGGGCTTTCTTATATAGTATAGATGGGTCTCCATACACAATATATCATTTAAAAAATAAAAAAGTGTAGTGTATACTTAGAGGTGCCCATTTGTACTTCCAAAAAATAATGGTGAAAATTACAGTCAACCCCCTTACGGGCTTTCTTATATAGTATAGATGAGTCTCATACATCATTTAAAAAATAAAAAAAATAAAGTGTAATGTACACCCATAGGGACCAATTTGTAATTTAAAAAAATAATGGAGAAAATTGCAGTCGACCCCCTCTATAGGCTTTCTTATATAGTACAGATGAGTCTCCATACACACTATATCATTTAAAAAATAAAAAAATAAAAGTGTAGTGTACACTCACATGGGCCCATTTGTAATTACAAAAGATAATGGAGAAAATTGCAGTCAACCCTCTCTACGAGCTTTCTTATATAGTGTAGATGAATCTTCATACACGATATATCATTTAAAAAATAAAAACTAAAAGTGTACACTCACATGGACCTGTTTGTAATTCCAAAAAAATAGAGAAGATTGATGTTAGCTCCCTCTGCGAGCTTTTTTATATAGTATGGATGAGTCTCCATAAACAATATATCATTTAAAAAATAAAAAAAAATATAGTGTACACTAATAGTGACCCATTTGTAATTTTAAAAAATATTGGACAAAATTGCAGTCAGCCCATTTGCGGGCTTTCTTATATAGTATACATGAGTCTCTCCATACACAATATATCATTTAAAAAACAAAAAACAAAATTATAGTGTACACTCAGATTGACTCGTCTGTAATTCCAAAATATAATGGAGAAAATTGCAGTCAACCCCCTCTATGGGATTTCTTAATAATGTAGATGAGTCTCAATACACAATATATCATTTAAAAAAAAGTATAATGTAAACTCACATGCACCTATTTGTAATTTTAAAAAGTAATCGAGAAAATTACAATCAACCCCCTCTGTTGGCTTTCTTATATATAGATGAGTCTTCATACACGATATATCATAAGAAAATAAAAAAAGATAGTAGACTCATAAGACCCGTCTGTAATTCTAAAAAATAATGAAAAAAATTGCAGTCCTGTGGGCTTTCTTATATGATATAAATGACTCGATATATCATTTAAAAAAATAGTATAGTATACACTCACATGGCTCCGTTTGTTATTCTAATAAATAATGGAGTAAATTACAGTCAGCCTGACCTTTTTCTTATATAATATAAACAAGTCCCCATATACGATATATCATTTAAAAATAGAAAAGCAAAAGTATAATTTACACTCACAACGTTTGTAATTTCAAATAATTATGAAAAAAATTGCAGTCAGATCTCTCTACGGACTTTCTTATATAAGATAGATATCAATACTTCATACATATCGACATATTTAAATGTTTAAACGTGAGTAAACAAGTATATGTATATGCATAGACGTGTGTTATATATTGTTTATCGCAATTATACTGTCCTGGTCTGCAGCCTCGCTGCTGCCCGGGTAGCTGTATGTAAGAAACGTTTCATAAACCCCTAGCCAAGCGGGCTCCGATAAGTTGGGTCGCCGGTGTTCTTAATTCTTATCGTTTAATCCGTTTGCGACATTTTCTTTGTCGCCGGAGTACTCCTCACTCGGTCACTCCCCAGCAGCTCGGTTGCTCTCCTCTCTGATTGATCCTCTGAAACCCCCACCTTCGAAGGGTTTAGGTCTATCCACTCAATGTCCGATACAGCTCTTCGTTCCGTCACCGTCAAGCCCCGCTTCTCAACTGCGGCCTCTCTCTACATCTGTCCTGTATTCTCCTCCTCTCGGTCCTTTCCCCGCCTGCCCGTTGCCGCGTCCTCTTGCCGCCTTCCACAGTTCCACCGGGTCCGACCCCTCCTCGCACTGATTCCTTCAGGGAGTGACCCCCGATGCTCCGGAGCTGATGGAGTCAGGTGCTTTTCCACGAGCAGGACAACGTCTTCCCTAAACGACCCTTCCCCGAACTGGAGCAACCGCCCTCCCAAGGAAACTATCCTTCTCGATGGGTGCGACTTTGAGCACTGGCTCGTCGTCATGGACCCACCCGACTGCAAATTCACTCGCGACGATATCATCAAGAGCTACATCCAGACGCTGGCCAAAGTCGTCGGAAGGTCAGTGACCTGTTCAACCCCTATTATCCTACAAATATTCGGCTCTCCACAACCGGTATCCGACTTACGGCGGTAGGATCAGAATTTCTTGTTACTCTGTTTATCAGTATCTGGGAATAGTGCGGTCTGGTGAAAAAGTGACTGGTATTCATGCTTACTGGACGTTCATGGCAAATGAACAGTCACTTTCTCGCCATGTTCCGTGTCTTCATAGGCAACTCCCTAAGTGTCTAGGCTAAATGGTCTAAAATAAGAAAACTGGGGTGGATGGTGTGCTTTTGAAGCAGGTTTTCGTCAGAACATACGTTGTGTTTATACCTGCTGGCATGGTGCTCTGCACTCATTTTGAAAACTGTGTGGGAAGTAAGACGTTAAGACATTAACCTGATTGGGTCACTTAATCATGCCTAGGTGCTATAGAAGGTATTAGGCTCACTAAATGATTAATCAACTCAACAGCTTGGCCAAAACGAAATGGTTAGTTGCAGCTTACGGTTGATTAGTTTTTCTTATACATTGTAAGGAACAGTTTTTGGAGCATCAAGTGTTCTCGAAAGGTGTTGATTAGTGCCTTGATTTGTAAGGCAGCTGATTAGTAATGATCTGTATGTTTAGTAACTAATAACTCCCCCCTGCTTTGTATTATCATAGTCATTCATGATAAAATTGTAGTGATGTTCTATGTTTCAGGACGTGTTTATCTAGCCTTCGTATGTCATTTCTGAAAAACGTTTAACAACTACAATATATGATTTTCTCAGGGCATGTTGGTTAAGGATTTCAGAAATCCTGCATTTAATCCATCCCACATTAGTCAAATGATGCATACTCGAAATCCAGTAAATTTTGAAATTTATGTTTGGTTAACAGGATTTGATAAGCCCACGATTTATAATCTTTCTTGGTCCACCGATCAACCAGCTCTGGTTTTTGCATCCAACATTATTTTGAAGGAGGATGAAATCGGTATCCCCATTATGTCTACACACTCCATTTTCCCATTCCCATGAACCAAACATAAAATTTCTGCAAATGGATTCCAGAATGCAATCCAATACATCGAAATCCGGATAATTAAACATGCCCTTGATGGACATATCCAACTCCTGACGGATTTGTAATGTGAACTCCTTGCTGGCCCGTCAATCAGGCTTGGCCAAACATGCAATATTATTAGTTCAGCAGTCACTACTTACTGTACTCTTACTATTTTTAGTTAAAACTGAAATACTTAATGTTTATTAGTTATTACTTGTTACTCATTAGTTAATACCGATCTGTACTTACAAATTACAGCTTAAAACTAAATTAGTAGTTACTAGCTGGTAACATTGGTAATGAGAATATTTTGATAAAATCAGTGATCATATATGGTCAACAAGGAGGTTAACAACCATCACGGTTCTCAAGCTCCAACTAGGCATGCAGTACTACTGGACTCCTATTCACCAAGACTTAGGATACTGTATAATTTATAAGTGTGTTACTTTGTTTTGTATATGATAAGTTGTAATTTGTAAGTTTGTAACTCGTAAATTGTAAGTTTTTAGTTCTAAGCTATAACTTGTACACTTGTAACTTTGTAACTCGACAGTTCAGTTTATTTGTGCACTCACTCATCAAGACGTGGAGATCCACCCGACCTCTCAAAATGTTAATTTATTATGTAATCTACTGTCTTTATATATATGTATTCGTAAACTTTCATAGCTTAATTCCTTCATTTTACCATTGAAATTGTCATCATAATCCTTGTCAAAACAACTTCCTTATTCACGTGGAAGACGCCCTTCCCCACATATCCCGTATGTAATACGTCACCTAAATAAATGCATCTTGACATTTTTCTTGTCTTGGTAAAATTTCATGATTTAATCCGCTCAAGTCGGCATCGAAATTGTCAAGAATGCAAATGTCAAAACTTCCATCGAAATCTATATTTCTAGGCCATCATAAATGACGTTTAAATTGGAAACTTTATATCATTAGTTGTAATTATGATGATTGGTGGCATACTTATAAACGTATGATTTCGACGCCACATCTGATGGCCCATAAACAAAATTTTACAAAAAAATTGACATAGATTTTGATATTTACCGTCCTGACGATTTTGACGCCAAAATGAGCAAATTAAATCATGAAAATTTACTAGGATGATATAAACCCCAAGATACACTAAAATATGCAATAATAATTCATATTGGATATTGTCGGGGGAGGGGGTTCTCGCACATTTGTAATAGAAGGAAGTTGTAATGTTGGGACAGTCAGTTTGATGACAATTTTGATGGTAAAATAAAGGAATTAAATTATGAAATTTCGCAAACACAATGTGCAGACATATACACACTAGATTATACAATAAATTTATATGTTGAGAGGTTGGGTTGGGATCCATGCCTTGATGAGTGAGTGCACATATGAACAAATTTGTCAAGTCTGTTAGACTGTTACAAACTTACAAACCTACAAGAGTACACGTTACAATTTAGAACTTAAAACTTACACGAACTTACAATTATAACAACTTATAATACATATAACAAAGTAGCAAAGTTGTACATTTTTGAGGTTCGATAAGAGTCTTGGAGAGTAGGAGACGTGGTGTCCAACAGTCCAAGTTGAAGCTTGAGTGTTGTGGTGGTTGTTGTCCTCCTTGTTGTTGGCCATACATATGCTCATTGATTTTATCAACATATTGTCCCTAACTCATATCATTCATATACATGCAATTATATGTCTGAATGTGTTCTTGGTAGATTCAGCCAAACACAAACTGCATCATTCCATGCTTTGGGAAAAACTCCTCAAGTGTTTTTCTTGATTTTTAGAAGGTTGTGATGCAATTGGAGGAGCAACTATTATTTTTGGAAAAACATACAAAATATCACAATATCCTTGCCAACTTTGCCCACCATCATGAGATTTCGTATGAACATGATGTTCAATATATCAATAACATTGCAATTTTGGGTTGTTTTATCCATATCCGTATATATAGCTTGGTCGTGTATCTCCAGAAGAAGAAAAACCACCACCATAATTATAAGTCCCATGACTCCCATCATTATCATAGCCAGGTCGTAGGTAGAGGGATCTTGTAGTGGTGCTTGTGCGGCTTGGGCATGTACATGTGCATGAAGGTGTACCCTGTTAGAGAGTCTAGTTTATTTAGTTAATTAAGTATTGAGTCTATTTGAATATGGGCCCAAGTGTGTCTAGGCCCATTAGGGTTTTGTCTAAATTTGTACGCTTCCCCCTTCTCCTATATATTGAAGAGGGATTTCTCTTGTCATTATATCGAATAACCTTCTATTTACTTTACAACCTGGTAGCGGAGTAGGATGCTCTTGGAAAACCCTAGAGAGAGAGAGCAAAAAAGAGGAACGCCCCTTGCGGGTGGCCGCCCGCCCTTGGCTGTGCTTGGCTACCCGTAGGATTTTTTTTCTACAACCTTCCCCTGCTTCTCTTCCTTATGCCGCCAACTATTCTCTTCCTACTGTCCTTCAGTCGCCACCCTAGGCCACCTGCTAAATGAGAGAGAGAAAGCCACCGCTACTGCCCCTTAACTGCCTCCTGATGTCGCTGCCCCTAATCTACGTCCTGCCACCGTTGCCCCCTAACTGCCTCCTTCCGCCGACCCTTGCCATCTTGCCGCCGTCCTCCTGCCCTGCCGCTATCAAGCATCGCCGACGTCACAAGTCTCCTAGCGGCGCCATCGCCAATCGTCTTGCAACCTCCCCTAAACTGTAACTTGCTGCTTCCCTGCACCTACAGCCACCAACACCGCTCCCTGCTCTACCGCCAACCATTTCCGTTGTCTCTTGTCTCTCCAGCCACCGTCGCCCCTTGCTCCACCTTCAACCTTTGCTGTTGCCTTCTGCTTAACCCCTAGCCCCTGTCTTCCCATGTCGCCATGATCATGGACGCTAGAAGAGGAATGCCTTCCTAGTTCCTTCTTTTGCACTATTTACTCTACCACTGTGTCATCGACCATGTTGCTACAATCATCATAACCCTATATACACATAGCTTTATCTCCCTCATTACTTGTGTTGCCCCCCACATCTACACTATGCTTATTGATAACCAGATCCATATTTGGATCTGATTTTTGATCTAATCCATACTGCGGGGCTTCGCCCCCCGCTCCCCCTAGATTTGTCGGTCTAATGGCCGGACAAATCTCCCTTTTCAGGTCACACTAAGATCCTTTGATTTTTCTTTCGGATCTTTCTAATCGGGTCATGTTGCACATTGACTCGTGTTGTCGGTTACCCTCCTTCAAACAATTGCATACATATCCATTACCTCGACCATTGTTTCTGACTTTTCACCCCAACCACTCTCTTGATGCTTTTCGTTGTTGGCGTGAGGGGAAGAATAGAGGAAGAAGATGAAAGAAGAGAGAGATGGGATGGAGGAGAGAAGATGAAGATAAAAGTATATTTCTGTTTTTCTATCTATTTTTTGATCTACTACTTCTAGATGTGCTTCTTGGAGAGCTTAGTATTTGGAGCCTCATGTCTGCTGCCTACTATATGTGCTGATGGCCTTCAATCCGGCTATGTCGTCTTTACATTTTGCTATTTGTTTGTGCTTTATTTGCACGTTGGTTTTGTCTGTGCCTTGTGCACTTCGACTGTTTGCTGCTGTGTGCCAACACCCTCTGGCTTGTCCCTGCTCTATTTGCACGCTGACCACCGCTACTGCTGTGTCCCAACACTCCTTGGGAACTACAATCCAACACTCTCTAGGCTGCAACGACAGCGTCTATGGTGAAGATCCTGATCCCGACATGCTACTATTTCTTCTGCTCTATTCCAATTGAGAAGCTTCTGCGACCTGCTTGCATACCTACTTTGGATTATCTACTTGATGGGAGGTATTTGAGTGATGACTGCTTTATTGTAATATTGAGGGGGGATTTTCTTTTATGAGCTTGGTCTATCTTTTTATTCTATTTAGTCTTTTTGTCTATTTGCAAGCTGGCTTTGGATTCTCCCAAGCTTCAGCTTGAGGGGGAGTGTTAGAGATTCTAGTTTATTTAGCTAATTAAGTATTGAGTCTATTTGTATATGGGCCCAAGTGTCTCTAGGCCCATTAGGGTTTTGTCTCTGTACGCTTCCCCTTTTTCCTATATATAGGAGAGGGACTTCTCTTATCAAATATATCGAATAACCTTCTATTTACTTTACAACATACTTAAATATAAACCAACCAGAGAAGATGAATCTTTGTTTGAAATGTTCATGCCTCTACTGATTCAACCAAATAAAAAAATAATTTACTTTTGTATTGAGGAGCTGGAGGAAGAGGTAGAGGTGGTGGTGCTAGTGAAGTAATTTTTTTTTGACCTTGGGGTATTTCTTCTCTGATATGTCTTTTCAGCAAATGCCACTTGACTTTCAACAGGTGGAGGTGGTGCAAGTTCAGCCATTGGGTCAGATAGATAAGATCAATCATCATCATCATTCACAAATCATGACCATTCTCCATTATCACCACCTCCTTGGTCACAATCATCATCATGAGTGGCTAGTAGAATGGATTTCACCTTCTTCAACTGTCCGTGCACTATCCATCTCTTCTTGAATGTCTTCTTCTATTCTCTGTACATGGTTGCGGTCTCTTGTAGCTGTCTCTTATTATGCTCTAGTACTAGGCATACATGTTGCTTCAATAGTGGGATATGGCCTGCCTTTATTTCTGTCTAAAACCAAGGCACCACCAATCTCATTCATCCATTGCTGTAATGGATCATCCTTTGGATCAACATTTTCATCAGCACCACTAAAGGTAAACGCAGTATCAATTCGATCATGGATGATAGAGAGGTCTACTTCTCTAAATCATGGCTCTCTAAGATGTTTTGCCCTCAACCTCATATATTGTGAATGTATACTAAGTCATTAAGATGTTGTGAACCAAGTCTGTTTCGTCTTTTGCTATGAATGAGGTTGAACATGAACCGATTTCTTTTGCAACCCCCTGCATCAGCTATCTGTGATAGTATTCTCACGATATAGCTCTTCACAACTTGTGTCGTGCCACGACCACCACTCATAATGGATTGCTTTTTCTTTCTTAACAATAATGGGATGCACAAAGCATCCAATGCCCTCTCTAAATTGCCTCAACTGCAATTGCAAAATAAAAATGATAAGGTCAAGGGTAATAAAATTTGAAATTATTCTCAACTTTTGAAATATTGAGACCTTATTTACCTGATCAATGATAGTCACCCTCTCTTCAAATGTGGTGACAAGTTTCTCCACAACATCTTAGTAGCTCCCACGAAGTCACTCTTGAACCCCAACTTGTATTTATATTGGAATCTAGGGATCAAGTAATGGGCTACAAGAAATGGATATGACAATAAATAATATATATATGTATATATATTGTATAGAATAATGAGATTCTACAATCATGCTCAACAATTTGTGTATAGTGTGTAAAAGCATTTTCCCCCATTGCTCCTTTATACTTTTCTTGTATTGAGCATCTCCTCTTGGAGCGACTTTTGATATTGCCTCCATCATTGTCATTGCTTCATGCAAGTATGGTTGACACCTTATCTACATCCACCAACCTGAGCACCTTTACTATTGGTTCTATGATCATAAGAATCCTTGTAATCCTCTCCCAAAAGCTCCTATTGTTTACAAGTTTTTCTATCTGGTCCGCTAGTGCTGTCCGAAGTTCCTTCATTGAATTCTATTCATCTCCATGAAACCAAATTTCTTAAATCATCCTTCGACTTCAGACTTTGCAATGCCAAAAATTAGAAGCAAAACTTGTGACTCCTAGCTTGATTAAGTTACCACCACAATACTCCCTCCTCATAGCTGCTAAAAGAAATCAGTGATTGTAGATGAAGCGTGTAATTGTCCTAACTTCGATGATCAAATTCTGAACATGCGACAACCCACGTACATTAGAACAAATCAGAGTATGAAATCAAATCATAGTTCATGACACTACGACAACTCACCTACATTTCGAAATTGGAATATAAGGAGACCAATGTTTTAGAAAGCGGGAGGCGTTCGGACAACACCTTGTGGCCGCTTGAGTGCCAGGCGGGCGAAATATTTAGATAACTTTTTAGAAAATTATACATTAGTATATAATTAATACATTTTAAAGAATTTTTTATACTTATCTAAACACCCTACACAACAAAATAAAACACCTAAATAGTTTAACACATTAGAAATATACTTTTTATTCTCTTTCTCTTACTCTTACTCTTACTGTAGTAAAATCATAGAATTATAACTTTTACTAATATGCAGCAAACAGTAGAAGATATATATTGTATTAATTTAAATTATGAAGTAAACAATAGAATGTACTAATATCAAGTAACAGTAGAATACATCATGTACTATAGAATGTACTAATGTATTGTTATATATAAGGCAGCAAACAGTAGAAGATATATAATGTATTAGTTTACATAATGCAGCAAACTATAGAATATATAGAATGTGTTAATATATACGTTATGCAGTAAACTATAGAATGTATATAATGTATTAATATCCAGTAAACAGTGGAATATATCATAGAATGTACTAATATATTATTATATATAAGGTAGATTGTTACAGAAATATAATATGCAATAAATAACTAGATACATAGTGTATATATTAATGTATTATAGCATAGAATGTATTATACAGTAATATTACATATTGTACTAAATCTAATGTATTATACTATTACAGACTTATATTATTGTATTCTGTTACAGCAAATGGGCTAAATCCAGCGCCCTTAGGCGGCCAAAAGCGGGTGCCCGAAGCAGGGTTTCAGGCGGCCGCATAGGCGGGCCAAGTGGGTCATAGGCGGCCGCTTAATGGCCTACCGCCAGTCCCACTCAAAGCCTTAACCAGGCGGACGCCTGGTCCGCTTTTTAAAACACTGAAGGAGATAAAACATATTTCGCTCACCTACATATTTGAGAATCAAACCAATGCAGTGAGCCGCACAAGGAGTCCAATAGATTGGGTACTATTCCACTGAAGACTTTCCAACCTTCTTGAAATTGGCTCCATTATCAGTTATAATTTGAACCACATTTTGGAAAGCAATTTGTTTGATATATTTGGTCATTGACTTAGATATGCATCTCGAAGTACGAACCTCAACGAAAGCATTTATAGATCCAAGGAAAATGGTGGATCTATAACAGTAGGTGAAAAAGTCGATGATCTATTTTTTGTTTTCAGATGTTCAACCATCAACTGTTAATGTCACACTATAAAATTCCTACCCACAACAATTAAAATTAACATCAGATTATCACATGATATCCAACTTATATTCTTCAAGTCACTAAAGAAAGAAACTTAATTACCTTTGTTTGTTTTGATCAATTCATTTTTGGATCTCATCCTTCTGTTCAGGGATGTATACATTCATAAGCTCATATGCATTGAGGGCTTTTACACCTGGTCCGACCTCCACTACAGTTCGCAGTACGTGTTGCTTAGTAGCCACACAAGCAGGGATCCCATGGTCAAAGAAAAATCTATCCACTACTTTGCCAACCTCGTTCTTTGCACCAGAAAACATAGTTTTAACTTCTGTTGTACTGGTTGTTGCCTTCTGATACCAAGCTCATCCATATCTACAACCAGCCTCTCTCTTCGTGTGCTATGAGATCTAAGTAAGTTGTCAATTGTCCCTTTCTTTCTTTTGATTTGAACAGATGGCCTAACACTATCATCCCCTAAGTCAACAACGGGGATGGATACTCTTCCTGAACGGGTACCAGCTGCAAGGCCTGCACCACTGCCTCCACCATGCTAAAAAATAGATGGGCAAATGCCCCTCATGTATGCCTCATGTTCTTTCTCCCATGCTTGTTTTGTAGAATCTCTAAGTGTCCTGCGATATATGTGGTTTTGTTGGATGGTGTCATCACCTTCAGGAAAATCTACATCTGAGTCTGCCTCAACAAAAGACCTCTCCTGTACTCAAAGAAGGTATCAACATAGAGTTGTGTACAATTCTTGTTTGTGTTGACAAATGTTCTTTTTATCTCATAATTGCCCCGAAGTCATCCTCACTCCTTGATGGCATTTCTTGCACATTGCCACAATCCTGTCACCACCGATAATGTGGGATTTGAATCTTGTGATTCTGTCACCCCTTGTTATCTTGGCATAGTAAATTGCGTGTTACTTGTTGCCTTGTTCCCAAGACCGGTTGGCAATGTGCCGATACAAAACCAGACAATCTTTTGGCAGGCATAGCATTTCCCCTACTAAGTAGTAAGTAGTGGATTAATCAAATAGGAGAAAATAAAGGATTAGGTATAAAATCAAAATGCATACTTCTGTTAGTGAAATGAGCTGAAATGAGTTCCTATCAGAAGTATAACATATTTATTATATTTCATTTCTTAAAAGTTTATTTCTTCAATTTCTAAAATTGATTTTAGGTGTCAAATGAATAATTAAATAGGTATAAAATTAAAAATTATAGTTCTATTCCTGAAAATTGAACTTTTTTTGTATAAGTCATATATAATTTCATTGAAATTACATAGGATTACATAGGCATGCTATGCATAAATATAAGAACGTTCATTTTTAGCCATTTTGTATATTAGTACAAAATATATTAATTAAAATATTAAAATGAGTATAGATCTACTTATTCCATACCAATATATCTTAGATAGATCTATACATTTTGCTTCTAGATCATGTGTTTTTTTAGAAGATTTAACACTTAGAAATTTGGGATTTTTGTATCTTTTGGATCTATATAGAAGAGAGTAGAGATAGGAGGAGGTGGAGATGGGCTAGGGATAGGGTATACATACCTTAGAATCAAGTAGAGTATCCTCTGGAAGCAAGAAGTCAACAAAAATTGCCAAATGAGCAAATTCCCAACAACATTAAGCAGCCACAGAACACTTTATGGATAGATCTACACATTTTGCTTCTAGATCATGTTTTTTTTTAGAAGATTTATTACTTAGAGATCTGGGATTTGTGGGGTATCTTTTTGGATCTATGTAGAAGAGAGTAGAGATAGAAGGAAGAGGTGGAGATGGGCTAGGGATAGGGTATACATACCTTAGAATCAAGTAGAGTATCCTCTGGAAGCAAGAAGTCCACAATAAAAAAAGCCAAATGAGCAAACTCCTAACAACAGCAAGCAGCCACAGAACATGTTTTTCACAAAACAGTGGCAGTGTGCTGTGTTTCGCGATATCAGGGCCCAAAGTGGCCTTTTGCAGCAAAAAAATCCCTATTTTGTGAAATTTTGCACTTCGCTGTGACAATTTCACAAAATTGCCCCCAATCCCTGTCTTTGTTGTTTCAATGTTCGATTGCCAAAATAAATCAGAATTTTCAATCGAAATCTTGCAATTTTGATCATTTTTTTTCCCATGATTGGTGGATGGTTTCTTTCGTGCCAACTATATATAATTTGACAAGAGGGGTTGGTTTATAGGTGCTGTTCTTGAACAAATTACCTTGATTTTATTTGGTTGGTAATAATCTTACTTTGAAATACTCAATAATGGTGCCTAGAACAAATCATAATCTATAGTCTCTTTTTATGATGGAAATATACCCTAGTGAGGGCGAAGCAAGAATGAAAATATATTCTGTCTCAACCAAGCACTATTTTGCTTTTGGAGCACTTGTCTCGGAGGAACTCTCCTACAAAATTAAGGGTGAGCTTCATTTTCTATTCATCAACTTTTCAGTCTATTCTTTCCAAATTTAATTTGTATATTATCTTAGAACTTCCTGGAGTTCGCTGGGTTCTCCCTGACTCGTACTTGGATGTGAAGAATAAAGATTATGGAGGTAAGTCTTGAATTGATATCATGTACTAATGCAATGCTTTTTGTATCAAATAGTTTTATTTATCAAGAATTTATTATGACTCATTATGGTCAAATGACTCAAACCCCTTTTTCTTCGCAATTTTTAGTTAAACTTGTTGAATCTCATACACTGAATGGTATCTGCATCATCACATTTTATGATGACAAATAGAGATTACTAAAAAATAATTTTTTTGTTACAGAATCGCATGCAACTGTAGTGACTTGCACAAATTCGTTAATGAGTTGAACTTTTTTCTGTTATTTTCTTCATTTGTAGTTGTTGATTCTAACTCTAGGTTTCTGTATTAAGTCTCTTGTCCTGTCGTAGGTTATGTGTATTTCACTGATCCATACAATCATGCATACTGGAACTAAGTCATAACTTTCTATGCAAAAAACATGAATTTGAATGTGCATGATTTTCTTGTTTTACCAAATGTTGGCTTAACAACTTTAATACATATGGGATGAAACCATTGGCACTATTTTACAATTTTATGAAATGAAAGGCTGCTCCTTTCACATATACGCTCTAAAATGATAGCATCTAATTCATGCATACAAAACATTTTGGCCAAACCTTACTTGCTTTTACGTTGCACATGTTAAAGTAATTTGCCCATCTTATTTTATTGTGTTTCATTCCCCTTTTATTTCTGTCTCTCTCGATTTTGCTTGTCTTATATTGGAAGCAAGAAAGCTTCCTATATAAAGAGTGCACTTTCCTCTGTTAGTCAATAGAGGTTATTGAAATTGGGTTTGGATCCCTTCACGGCATCCTAACACTGTTCCTAGGGTTTGCATTGCACTACCCATTGTCATCCCCATTTTACAGTCAATCCTTCCTCATGGATACCTCTCATGAACATCCACTCTCCCTCACACACTCTCTCTTTCTCTTAGATGCCGTGTTTGGAGACACCATTAATCGAGCACTTTGCTTGTAGCTGCGAGCCAGTTATGCTCTAATGCAGTGCTTAGCCACAAAGGGATTGTGATGTCTTTGTTAGGGTTGAAGATGATTGTGATGTATGATAGTCTAGACCGTACTTGCGGGCGCAGACGTTGTCGTGTTGTTGTTTAGGATTAATTTAGCTTGCTTTATTAAATTACGATTTCCCCTTTTTGGACTCTTGCAAAGGCAAGTGGTTTAGTCCCACATTGGCTATTGCCTGTCTAGCCTTTGCTTTGTATGCCTATATAAAGGCTGTATAGCGACATTGCTTAGAGGTATTGAAGATTATGAATGAAGGCGCCATGTATGTTTTATTAGTTAAAACTCATATTCATTAGGTTATACACTAGTTGGTATCAAAGCGTAACCCTAACTTTTGCTTAGGGTTTTGCTCGTGCCCTCACCACCTAGCAGCCACCCTGTCCTTGCCACTATCCGCCACTTCCGCCAACTGTCGCCGCCTGCCGCCAACCGTCTGCCAAATCGCCAACTGTCTATACTTGCGAGCAGCTGCGGCCGCCACCGCCCGCCATGGCCATACATTGTTTGCAACCGCTCTATGCTGCAACCACCATTTGTTTCAACTGCCATCTGCCACACCCAACCCCATTAGTCGGGGCTTAAAATCCCAAAGCCTACAGACATGCTAGTTGGATCCGTAGGTCAGGGGGCACATATCACACTTCCATGGGAGACGCCAACTTCAAACACAACATATTCAAGGAGGCAACAAAATCAACCTCATTTGGAGTAAGATCTTTTGTATATTTAGCATACTTTTGCTTATCTACTATAACTTTAGTATGTTCATAATGGGTTCATATATGGTAAAATTTCAAGCACTACCAAATACATGTCTACGTCCTACTGTGTGTGAGTTCTCCCTATTTAGTGAACATAATAACTTTCATATCTATCTGCTTCTTTAATTTTTGGACTTGTGGATACACATCTATAGAACGTAAATTATATTAAGATTTGTAGTATTTTTAGCAATCTCGTCGTGCAAGTTACAATGTCAGACAATCGCCTTGCGAGCCTACTTTTGGAACCAAAATGTAGTGCCACTCCATCCAACCAACCTCTTTGTGCAAGTTACAATGCCAGACAATTGCACTGCCAGCCCAATTTTGGAACCAAACTATTAGTGTCGCTCCATCCAACCATCCGCTATGTACGCTTGACACGTTGGGTAAAGCTGTCCATTCCATGATGCCCGAGCTACGCTCTATTCGCCAGGCGAATGCTCTTCATGCTAGTCGGTCATCCCCACCATACCTAGGGTATGGTATGCCCCCAACTTTGGGGGTGGTGCTACAATCCCTCTAAACCCTACATCTTTGCAAATCCATGCATCTACTATCCAAGACAATCACAATTCCCACCATATCAGTGCCACTGACCCTTACACGAAACCCGATCTCTACTCTCCACATTCTATTTATGAGGAACCTCTCCAATTCCGTACCTCCCCGTATGTGATGACTTACAACCAACCTAATCATTATGCACCACCGCCTGCGGCTCCTTACACCCACTTTGGTCTTCCCTGGCCTCCCGTTCACTGTGTTCGTCCTCCGGTTGCCCCTTACGCGCCTTTGTATCGACATATTGGATAGTTCCCCCCTCTTCGTTCAGGCAGTCCACCTCCTGGACCTAGACCTCATTTTCACCCTCCCCGTCCTGATGCTCTCCAAGGCCAGCCGCATGGCCCCACATTCCCTTCCGACCGTAACAATCATTACTACCCTAGACACCATCCATCACCTCACAGCGATATTACTCGCAAAGTTAAGGTGGAGGCTCTAAGTCTTAGTGGCACACTCGATCCCCAAGCATTCTTGGATTGGATAGCTGATATTGAAAATTACTTCGAATGGTACTCTATGACAAACGTCTAAAGGTTTTGTTTTGCAAAAATGAAGTTGGAGGGTTCATCTAAATGTTTTTGGCAAGACGTTCAACGTGACATGGATCGTTTAGGTCAACCTTCCATCCTATTTTGGGATAGATGAAGACCAAGCTATGCGATCGCCGTCCCTATCCAATATCAGCGACAACCTCTTTTTGATTGGTAGAACCTTAGCTAGGGATCAATGTCAGTCTATGAGTACATGAAAAAATTGAAGAAGCACAGAAACGTTGTGTTCACAACGATACTGTAGCAGCTGTAGTGATGTTTGACTTCAAGACCACTATTGCTATATGAATTCCTTCCATTATTAAATATCATCGGTTCCTCGTCTCAAACATAATTTCACTCAAACAACCAGCCTGCAGATAATTGTTTTTAGTTCCCGCTACTCCCCATAGTCACAATATACTCTGTTTTTTTCGAAAAAAACACGTTTAAAACGCGTATTATTCACGTGACGTATATGACACCCATTTTAAACTCCAACCGAATAATACGTTTTAAACGCGTTTAATTCGCGTATTGCGTTTTAAACACGTTTAATACATTTTTTTGCCGTTTTAAACAGTTCTGTACTTTTGCTTCACATTTATTTTTTCCATGTCCTTTTTAACTTGTAGCAGGGTTCCACTAAACCGTCCAACCTTCCTCTATCCCTCGACACACCAGGAGGAGTAACCCTCGACATTCTACATGTACGCTCCATCTTTCTCCTCCATTCTCACCCTTTCTTCCCTGATTTGTGCCTGCTGCTCCCATTTCTTCCCCTTCTTCCAATATTAGAGTAATCAGTTTGATGTTTAGTCATTTTCAATCATTATATATGTGGGTTTATATATATATATATATTCTGCTTTTTTGCCGACTTTTTTCTGAATAGTTGACCGAACTTTTACCGTACGTTGACCGATTCTTATCCGAATTTTCCGCATAATTCCCGATTTCCGAATTTTTCAACTTGGCCGTACGTATGCCGAATACCGAATTTGTGACTATGCTACTCCCTTCACATGCTTGCTATGTTTGAGAATGTTTTTCCCTCTTATAGAAGCCATTGCAACTCTCTACCATGCTGCTGAAATTCATGTTAGCTTCTATATGTTTTGGTTATTCTTTATCAAATGCGCTTCATCCCGTTCTTGCCTAGTTCAATAAAACAATAACATGCCCATGCTTCAACCTGGGAAGCATGGACACGGACACGGGACGCGACATGGACACAAACACGGACACGGGTTACGTCGATTTTAAAAAATATAGGACACAGACACGGCGTTGGGCACGACATGCACACATATACTTTTACATATACATATACATATGCATATATAGATATATATATATTCAAATATAAACATTTACATATTTATACAGATAAGTGGCATATACATATACACAAATTTATACATACATAGATATGGATATACATACACATGTATTATGGAATTAATACATATGTCCATCTATCCAACTTTGTGAAGTAAGGGAGTTTTAAGAAACAAACAAAGGAAATATAAAATCAAACCGAAAGTTAGCTTCCGTTGTGAATGGAAACTTTATAATATGGAAAATGATGAACCGGTAGTATGTTTACATTATGAAATAATAAATTATTAATGAGGATAAGTAATCTAGAATACATTTGTAGTATGAAAATAAATAAGTAGAAATGGAGAATGATGAATTATATCTGTATAGATGGTGTAAATAGATTATTATTTAATAACAATTAGTAGTAGGAGGGGTAGGATAAATAATTGTAGTGTGCCTAAATAAGAGGATGGAGAGAGGAGGCACATAAATTATATTCCTTTTATATAGGAATTGATTTGGGCCTACTGTGTGTACAATGTGTCTAAGCCGTGTCCATGTCATGTCCATGCTTTTTAAAAAAGGTGGACACTTCTGAGCCATGTCCATGATGTGTCCATGCTTTTGAAAAAGTGGACACTTTTGAGCCGTGTCCACCGTGTGTCCAGCCGTGTCCGTGTCCAACACGTGTTCAGGACGGTCACGGCTGCCCCGAGGAAGTGTGTGCGCTTCCGAGGCTTCAACCTATATATCACTCTTTAGTCTGAAATTTATTGTAAATCCGTTGCTTTTCATCTCTCCTCACTTCTAGCTGTTCCACTTATTGATTCAATATGAATGTTTTCTCACTCCACTTGCCACATCTTTGTTTGTTTCCATGTATCCTGTGGAACTTGTGTGTATCCACCCCGGCCATTGATTTTGTTTGTGGTTGGTGTGAAGGAGATACGAAGGAGATGAAAACAACAAAGTGATGAAGAGAAGTGAGGATATGATAAATTTTTTATTTTGGAGATTGACTTGTGCAAGTGTTATTATATTGTGATGGAGCTTCCACTTTGTCGTTTGAGTGGGATTATGGAGTTATGCTATTTGTGTGCATTTTTGCACGCTTGTTTCTTTTGAAGTGGTATCTTCTGGCTATGTCATCCCATTGCCTTATGTCCATGCTATAAGCACACTGGCTTTCTGGTATATGTTCGTGCTCTCTTATGCAGGTCGACACATTGTTATTGTGAACCAAAACTCTCTGGACTCTGCTACTGTGAACCATCACTCTCTGGATTCTATAAATGTGAAACAACACTCTTTGGACTTTGCTAGCGTGAACTGACACTATATGGACTACTCGATGATGTTAGCAACCGTGATGATGACCACCACACCTACTTGCTGCTAGTTGTTGCTTCTCCTTATGCATTCTTCAACTTGATTGAGGCTCTTCATTTGCACTTTCACCTGCTTTGTACCTGCTCTTAAGGTTATATGCTCAAGGGGGGGATCGAATTTTGAGATTGAGGGGGAGTGAGCAATTATGTATGGACTACACTTATCTCTCCTTTTATGTTTTGAGTATGTATAGCATGTGTCCATGTATCTTTTCAAGCTGACTTGGGATTCTCCCAAGCTCTAGCTTGAGGGGGAATGTTAGAGAGTCTAATTTGTAATTTAGTTAAGTTGTGTCTATTTGTAATGTGGACCCAATTGTGTCTTGGGTCCATTAGGGTTATGTCTACTTCCCTGTATCTCCTCCTATTTATAGGAGGGGGGTTTCTCTTATAAAAGATACCGAATAACCTTCTATAAACTTTCTGGTAGAGGGTATCTATGAATACATGATATTAGTGGATTGCAACTATTCCTAATGCTTTTTGAACTAGGTAAATAGGTACTAGTTGTTAACAAAATCAAATAGGGGCCTAGAAAAGGGAGGGTTAGCCTATATATCTAGATTCGAGTATGTTACAAATAAGATAATATATAGTTATACTGTCTGAAGGCGCCTCTTATAGCATTTGTCATTGCCTTATCTTCTTCAATGGTTGTATGTAGTGTCATTATTGACTCAATTATCAATTTGCTACTAAGTTGGGTTGTCCTTACATGTAATGCATGATTAGTCCTTTGTGATTCATGTCTTCTAGGGAAGCAAGTGAGAGTTACCCATGGAAGTCCAATATCATAATCCATCACATGTTCAGTTTCATGTGTAGGGGACATGCCAGTCTTTAGCCAATTTGTTTGTCCTCTTTATACTTTAATTGATGACTTGTCTAGAGCAACTGAACTTTACTCTTAAAAAACTGTGTATGAGTTTGAGAAACGATAAGTTTTCTTTAAAGATGCAGAAAGCCAACTTTTACTTGTATATTTGGACTAGCTCACCCGACCATGTTTGAAGGGAGTAAAACTTTTGTTAAACAGTGGATTTATAAAAAAAACTTCCTATGACTATGCTGCAATCTATTGCAAGATGCAAAAAACCAAAGACCAATATGTTCAAAAGTGTTAGGCAAGATTTGTAGACGAGATTGTGTAACTACTTAAGTGTTCGGGGGAGGAAAGATTAAGCAGGCAAATGATTTATTTTGATATAATATATCTTTAAGAGTGGTTTGGCTGATGACTTTTTGAATCCCGATAATGGACAACATTTTCCTGTCATCCGGTATGGTTTCAACAGGTAGCACAATGACGAGGTGCTGCCAGAAGTGTCAGGCCGCATGAAAAAGTAAAGAGAAGGCAAAAGAGAGTGACATTTCACAGTCACTCCGATTTTAGGGTGATTAGAGATGCATGTTTTATGCTAAGTTTGTTATTATACGGTAATTATGACTACAAAATTTATATGATATACTAGCATTTTATATAGTAACTACTGGGATTTTAGATGAGTTCATCCAGACTCAACCTTAAGCTACTTGAACTTTTATACATATCAAAACCATACTCATAGTCACAAATTAAGTATTCTGGATACGTTCGGTTGAGTTGAAAAGTTCGGAATTCGGCAATATGCGGAAAAATCGGGTAAAAAGCGGTCAACGTACGGTAAACGTACGGTCAACTATTCGGAAAAAAGTCGGGAAAAAATCAGAGGATATATACATATATTGCATACATATGTATGTATATATATGTTTTGCACATATATATGTATGTATATATATATATATACAGAGTCATGCTAGAATACACTCCAGTGTACAGATCGTGCGAATACACTCAAGTGTGTTTGCATATCAAGACTATTTCTTGCAAAATGTAAACCATTGATCTTCACTGTCATACTATAACTAGGCTACATACAAAGTTTGAGCCCATTTTGATGAGTGTAAGTCACTCATCCAAGGGCAACAAAATCGACGCGTGAAACTAATTTGAAATGCATAATTTTTGCGGTTTTTGTAACATGACCTATAGATGTCCAAATGTGTTCAAATTTTGCGTATGAGCTATTCACAAGATGTTTAAGAAAATCAACAGATTAGATTTTTGAAAAAAATATTGCATCATGAAAAACTACTTAAGTGTATTATGCTCCGAATACACTCGAGTGTATTCTAGCCTGATTCTATATATACATACATTTATCTATAACTATTATTTACATATACGTATACATATATTGCATACATATACACACATATTATACATGTACATATGCACAAACACATATATACCCTCATACTAAGTTAGAGTCTTAATCAAGATAATACGAGAAAAGAACAAATAAAATGGGGAAAAACATTAAACGTGATTAATTTGCAAAAAATACGGGAACAATACGCAATATTCGGAAAGTGGGATTTTTTCAGGAGTTTCATATGTCTAGGGAAAAATGTGTTTTAAAAGCGACTTATTCAAAAAGTCGGAGTATATTGTTGTTAAATAGTGTTTTATTTAAGTTCTTTATATTCACTTGTTATTTTCCTATTCTATGTGGACCTCTATGTAAATGTTCTATTTATAAATATACGAGGTACACACATTGTGCACCCTAACTCTTACTGACAAACCAAGATGGTACCAGAGCAGGTGCTCTAGCCGCCGCCCCTCTCTTTCCCAGCCGCGCCCCCCCGGCACCCTGCCCCTGCCCGCCGCCGTGCGGCCGTCGGCAACCCTCCTCGTGTGGGCCTGGCTTACTAGTGCCGCCCGCACCATCCCTTGTTGCCTCCGGCTGTTCGTCTTGAGGGTCTTTGGTGCCCTACATCTTCTCTCTGCCCGTGTCGGCCCTTGAGCTGCCGGGTTGTTTGATGCGCCTCGGCGTAGTCTTCATGTAAACTGGTCCTTCCATTTGCTCTATCTGCCTGCTGTCGCCTAGCCGGAGGATCTAGGCGGTTCTGACTTATGTTGCTGTTCTCTGCCTTTTTTGGACTCGATCTCGATCATGGCCTCCTCCCATGACGACTTTCGACCTCAAGTGACTATTGTGAAGCTAGATGGGCGCAACTATCAACATTGAGTTTGCTCCATGGAGATCTTTGCGAAGTCCCCAGGCAAGCATTCCCATCTGACTAAGGCTCCGCCTCTTGCTCCGACCAGTACTGCCGAGTCCAAGTATAAAAAGATCTACGATGATTGGGTCAAGGATGACTCGACCGTGATGACATGGATTCTGAACAGCAGTGAAACTCGCATCAACGTTACTTTACTTCGTCTCCCGACTGCCAAGGAGATGTGGGATCAACTGGCCAACACCTACTCACATAGTAAGAATCCGAAAAAGTTGTTTGACCTGAACAAATAGTTGTCCCGCCTGCATTTCACTGGACCCGATATTGCTGACTACTTTTTGACCTTTAAAGGCATCTGGGCTGAGCTTGAGAATCTTCATCCCTTATCTACCGACTTAGCCACGATGCAACGACAACGACAACGACAAGAACTCTAGGTTGTCCAGTTCCTTTGCGGGCTTCCTGACTCATATGCTGGCGTGGTTGACCAGATTCTTGCCAGTGATCCTTTACCCATGTTGGAGAGTGCTTTTCAATGTCTACAACGACTGCCGGCTTCCTCATCGGATCTGCCACCTGACACTGGTGACATTACTGCTCTTGTTGCTATGTCTAGCCGTGGTCGTGGTAGGAGTAGCGGTCGACCTCCGGACAACCGTTTTTCTGCTCCTGGACGGGGACGTGGGTCGCTTGGCTGTGGCTCCCTTGGTCGTGACTCATCTGCTAATGCATCTGGAGGTGCCGCTACTCAGCGGTACTGTGACTTCTGTGGCCGCAACAAGCATACTGAAGACAGATGTTGGAAGAAACATGGCACACCTGCGTGGGCCAATGCTGCGTCTGAGGGCGCTTCTCAGACACCTTCTGCTGCTACCTCAAGCTCCTCCACTGCTGAGTTCATCCACTCCGAGGTGGAATGTCTCCTACTTGAGAAGACCAGTGCTTCCTTCTCATCTGCTGCTAAATCAAGAGCTCACGCTGCCACTTACACTGGTTGTGATTCTGCCTTCTTGAGTGCTCCTTCTAGTGCTGGTAATACCAAATGGGTGATTGACTCTAAAGCCTCTTCTCATATTTCTGGCAATCGTTCTCTTTTTATAGACTGTCTAAGCCTTGTTCTAAGTTTGCTGTTATGCTTGCGGACGGTTCAAAATCTGTTGTATTTGGAATTGGTGATATCTGTGCTTAAGTCCTTCTGAGATCTGCTTTATGTACCAAATTTTCCGCTAAACTTGTTGTCTGTCAGTAAAATTGTACGCAATCTAAACTGCAGTCTGACCTTTGTACCGAGTACTTGTGTTTTTCAGGACCTTCTCACGAGGATGAAGATTGGTGGTGGGCATGAAGGACCTGATGGACTCTGCTATTTGGATGAGTTGAAACAGATTGACACTACAGCTCTAGCTTCAACATTGTCGTCTTCTGTTTCTGCATTACAATGGCATTTTAGACTTGGGCATCCGTCAGCTAATGAATCAAAACATGTTATTTCTGGTGTAGGCACGAACAGTTTTCAGTGCGAGGCATGTCAATTAGGCAAACAGTCCAGAATTGTATTTCCCAAAAAATCTCAGTTTGGTAGCAAAAATATTTTTGATTTGGTTCATGCTGATGTATGAGGTCCTTGTCATGTTCCAAGTTTGTCAGGCACTAAATATTTTATTTTGTTCATTGATGATTACTCCCGTGCTATCTGGTTGTTTATGTTGAAAGATAGATCCCAAGTTCTGCATACTATTAAGTTCTTCTTTGCTGAAATTAAAACTTAGTATTCTATGCCCATTAAAATCCTGTGTACTGATAATGCTTTGGAATTTGTTCAAAAAAATGTCGAAGTATTTTGTCATTCTGTGGGTACAATTCATCAGACCTCTTGTGCTTATACACCCCAACAGAACGTTGCTGCTGAAAGGAAAAATAGGCATTTACTTGAAGTTACTAGAACTCTCATGCTGCATTCTAATGTTCCAAAACATTTTTGGCCAGAAGTGGTTCTTACTGCTTGTTTTCTGATAAATCGTATGCCTTCATCTGTTATTGGGAATAAAATTCCTATACAAGTACTACAACCCCATCTTCCTCTATTTTCTGTACCTCTTGAGGATTTTTTGGGTCGACTTGTTTTGTTCATTTGCTTGGACTGGCTGAGGACAAGTTGTCTCCTTGAGCTGAAAAATATATTTTTCTGGGATACTCATGAACTCAGAAAGGATATCGTTGCTGTAGTCCTGTTACTAAAAAGTGGTTCACGAGCAGTGATGTAGTTTTCTTTGAGGACACTCCATACTACTCTACTAAGGGGAACATGTTGAGTTCAGATCTCATTGCAACGCCTCTACCCATTATCAGTGATTCTACATCTGTTTTGCAACTTGATGAGACTACGTCTCCTCTCATTGTTTACCAACACAAGAATCGGCCGCCGCAGTCTACTCCTGCTCAAGACCCCCCTACTGACAACCAATCTTCTCCTTCAGAAGGTCCTGCCACTGCTGAGGTAACTTCTGATCTAGATTTACCTATTGCTCTCAGAAAAAGGTACTAGATCATGTACATCTCATAATATTGCTAACTATGCCTCTACTGCACACCAGAGTGTTCATGTTAGTAATTTTTTTGCTGCTCTCTCTGCTGCTTCTTTACCCAAAAATGTTCATGACACATTACAAAGTATGGCCTGGACATATGCCATGACTGAGGAGATGGCTGCTCTCATTGACAGAGGTACCTGGGATTTGGTTGATCTTCCTTCTGATTGCAAACCTGTTGGATGCCGTTGGGTTTACACTGTCAAGTATCATCTTGATGGAACTGTTAAACGCCTGAAGACCCGCCTCGTGACTAAAGGGTACACTCAGACTTATGGTATTGATTACTTTGAAACTTTTTCTCCTGTTGCCAGGCTAAATTCTGTGCGTGTTCTGCTCTCTGTGGCAATCAATCTGGATTGGCCCCTTATCCAGCTGGACGTCAAGAATGCCTTCCTTTATGGTGATCTCCAAGAGGAAGTCTATATGGAGCAACCACCTGGGTTTGTTGCTCAGGGGGAGTCACACAAACTCTGCCGTCTCAAAAAGTCTATTTATGGACTCAAGTAAAGTCCGCGTGCTTGGTTTGATAAACTGAGCAAGATTCTATCTACCTATGGCTTTCTTAGATCTCATGTTGTTCATTCTGTCTTTATTAAAAAGACGTCCTCTAGTATTGTGGTTCTTATTGTGTATGTTGATGATATTATATTATCTGGCAGTGATCTCTCTGAAATTAATGCTACTAAAGCCTACTTATGCAATCATTTTTTCACTAAAGATCTGGGCAAACTGAGATACTTTCTGGGGATTGAAGTTTCCAGGACTGCTATTGCTCTTGTTCTATCACAATGAAAGTATGTTCTTGATCTTCTACAGGAAACTGGAATGCTTGGAGCTCGGCCTACTGATACACCCCTAGATCCTAATGTGAATTGGGATGATGATGAATCTCCCCTGTATCCTGACAGTAAAATATATAGAAGACTGGTTGGCAAACGAATCTATTTGACTGTCACTAGAGATGATATTTCTACTGCTGTTGGTCTTGTTAGCAGGTATCTTGACAAGCCTAGACAGATAAATATCTGAAGAACTATGTCACTGGGAAGCACTGCGTCAGATATCTGAAGAAGGCTCATTTTGAGTTTTGGGTCATAGGGTGGGCAGTCCGGGGCACAAGGGTCCTGGTACTATCCTGGTGCGAAGAACCCCGGACAGTCTCTTCTAAAAGAACTTGCTGTGGGATCTTCTGCTCCTATTCCTATGCCTTGTGATAATAAAGCAGCTATTTTTATTGCAAATAATCCTATCTTTCATGAGCGGACCAAGCACATTGAAGTTGACTGCCACTTTATCAGAGAATCTATTCTGACTGGTCGTATCTGTACTCCTTTCACTCGCTCAGAGGACCAAGTTGATGATATCTTTACAAAGCTACTGGCCAAGAAACATTTCAGCTCTCTTGTGGACAAGTTGGGCATGATTGATATCTATGCTCCAACTTGAGGGGGAGTGTTAAATAGTGTTTTATTTAAGTTCTTTATATTCACTTGTTATTTTTCTATTCTATGCAGACCTCTATGTAATTGTTCTCTTTATAAATATACGGGGTACGCACATTGTGCATCCTAACCCTTACAGACAAACCAAGAATTGTGACTATGACCATATTTGTCAAGGCGGCCAGTCGGTCACTTTTCTAGCTTGGGCGACCAGCTGACTAGTCGTTGACCAGTCAACTAGTCGGTTGCCCAGTCGTAGGTATGATATTTACATAATATTGATCATCTACATATTATATACAATAATTATATAAATCCACTAATGTAAGCATGTATCCAAGAATATAATAACCTATATTTGGTAAATCATGTCATAAAACACCTCAAAAATTTAGAATGAAGACTATTCAATGTATTCAAATTAAACAAATATAATTAGAGTATTAGACAGAGAAAAGAAAAGTGATATACCATTATTAAATTTAGACTTTTAGTGCTTGTTGAATTGTTGTAACTAAATTAAAAGTTATTAATTGAACTAGTGTAGTGTGAATGAAATTGATGTTGACATCAAATCATTGCAAAAGACAAACACAAACATTCGAGATAGGAGGTGGGGGGAATTAGAATAGGAAAAAAAGAAGAAAAAACCTTATCATTCTTGGCTCTAGCCTAACTAAGCTGCCGCTCGGGCTAGTCGGCCTGGGTGGACCCCAAACTAAGGTCCAAATTTGGGCGGTAGGCTAGTCGGACCCCCCTCCAACGACCAGCCAACTAGTCGGCCGACTCAATAAGTATGATCAAAACCTATCTAATAGTCTAAAATATATACAAGAACATCATTATAGCTACTTAGTAGTCAAGACCAGAACAGTGAAATTAGAGTGATGAGGTGCTGCCAGAGGTGTCAGTCCGCTTGAAAAAGTAAAGAGAAGGCAGAAGAGGGTGACATTTCTCAGTCACTCTGATTTCATGGTGATTAGAGATGTATTTGTTTTATGCTAAGTCTATTACTATATGGTAATTATGACTACAAAATTTATATGATATACTAGCATTTTATATGGTAACTACTGAGATTTCAGATGAGTTCATCCAAACTCAACCTTAAGCTACTTGAACTTTTATACATATCGAAACCTATCTAATATTCTAAAATACATAAACTGAACATCGCTATAGCTACTTAGTAGTCAAGACCAGAATAGTGAAATTACAACTTAGCACAATATAAGTAACTAAAGAAAAACTATCCTGTATTAGTCAAATTTAAAACATTAAGTAAATGCAAATATGGGTTTACATGTAATTGAAGCACGAACATGATCCCTAAACTTGATTCCCATTGAAGAAGCAAAATAATAGATTAACATGCCAAATAAGCAAACAATAAATAATTAAACTTATATTGATGCAAACTTTTTGCCAACCCATCAAGAAGTAATGGTTCTAAATATATATAAAATATCATAGCCATCTAAAAACATTAGTGTGATGTTTTTGTAATTGTTAACATATTTTCCTGTTTTATATATTCTGTTAGTTGTTTTGTTATTTCCATATTATATGTGGACCTCTCTGTAAATGTTTCAATGTTATATATATGAGGGTGCACACATTGTGCAACCCTACGCTTCCCAAAACTGTTTTCTGTTTCACATGGTATCAGAGCAGTAGGGGGGGGGGCGGAGAGAGAGAGGAGGGAAGGGAGGGTGACGGCCGGCTGGATCTACTGCTCTGATACCATGTGAAACAGAAAACAGTTTTGGGAAGCGTAGGGTTGCACAATGTGTGCACCCTCATATATGTAACATTGAAACATTTACAGAGAGGTCCACATATAATATGGAAATAACAAAACAACTAATAGAATATATAAACAGGAATATATGTTAACAACCTAGATGCAACGTTTTATGCAATAAAATTCTATATTGGGTATGTTGGGGGGGGGGGCGGCCGGAGAGAGAGGAGGGAAGGGAGGGTGACGACCGGCTGGATCTACTGCTCTAATACCATGTGAAACAGAAAACAGTTTTGGGAAGCGTAGGGTTGCACAATGTGTGCACCCTCATATATATAACATTGAAACATTTACAGAGAGGTCCACATATAATATGGAAATAACAAAACAACTAACATAATATATAAAACAGGAATATATGTTAACAACCTAGATGCAATGTTTTATGCAATAAAATTCCTGGTGCCTGCTGTGCCTGTCTGACGGCGTAGCCCGTCTCCTGCCTGATCGTGCCTGTTCCTGCTGTGCCTACTGCTCCCATGGCGTCCTCGCATGATGACTTCCGCCGTCAGGTTACCACTGTGAAGCTTGATGGGCGCAACTATCCGCACTGGGTCTGCTCCATGACGATCTATGCCAGATCCCAGGGCAAGTACTCACATCTTATCCGTGCGGGTCCGGCAGCACCCGCAGAGGACGCTGATGCTAAAGATGTAAAGGCGTATGACGACTGGGTTCGTGATGACTCCACTGTGATAACCTGGATTCTCAATAGCAGCATTGAGAAGATTAGCGTCACACTTCTTCACCTACCTACGACGAAGCAGATGTCGGATCAGCTCGCCGGTACTTACTCGCATAGTCAGAACCCCAAGAAGGTGTTTGACATCACCAAGCAGCTGGGACGTCTACAGTTCACGGGGACGGACATTGCGGATTACTTCTCTGACTTCACTGGATTATGGGGTGAACTGGAATCCTATCACCCTCTCTCCACGGACCTGGCTACTATGCAGCGTCAGCGCCAGAAGCTTCAGTTGGTCCAGTTTCTTTGTGGATTGCCTGAGTCATATGCTGGAGTTGTGGACCAGATCTTAGCCAGTGACCCTCTGCCGTCACTACAGAGTGCCTACAAACGCCTTCAGCGTTTGCCTTCGTCTTCCTCGTCTCTGACTACTGATGTTGGAGACTCTTCGGCCCTTGCTGCAGCTTCTGGTCGTGGCCGTGGTCGCTGTACTGAGAGCCGTCCTCCCCTGGGTGGAGGACGAGGACGGGCTACTCCTGGTCGTGGAGCCTCTTCTACTGCCCCTACTGCTGGTGCGCGTCCTCAGTCAGGACAACACCTTTGTACCTTCTGTGGCCGGTCCAACCATATTGAAGAAAAATGCTGGGAGAAATATGGTAAGCCGGCGTGGGCCAATGCAGCTGCTGACTCCACTACTACTGCATCAGAGGGAACGACTCAGCCTACTGACTCTGCCTCCTCGGGTGCGACTGCTGACTACATCCGTGCTGAGGTGGAGCGTCTTCTTCTTGAGCGAGCTGGTGCGTCGTCTCAAGCTTCGACTAGTGGAGCTCATGCCGCCACTTATTCTGGTTATGACACTGCCTTCCTGAGCTCTTATTCTACTCCTGGTAATACTAAGTGGGTCATCGACTCCGGTGCCTCTTCACATATTTCTGGAAATAGATCACTGTTTCACAAATTATTTAAACCTGCTAGACCATCATCTGTTATGTTGGCTGATGGCTCCAAGTCTGCGGTGTCTGGAGTGGGGGATATTGTTTCTGACTTTCTGCTGAAATCTGCCTTATATGTGCCGAGATTTCCTTTGAATCTGTTATCTGTTAGCAAGATATTGCGGAGCCTACAGTGTAGTCTGACTTTTATTCCTGGTTCATGTGTTTTTCAGGACCTTCGCAAGAGGATGAAGATTGGTGGGGGGTATGAAGGTGCTGATGGACTCTTCTATCTGGATCATTTGCCAAAAGCAGCTAAAGCATCTGTGACTCCTGCATTATCTACCTCAGTTTCTGCATTACAGTGGCACTACCGGCTGGGCCATCCATCATCTGAAAAGCTTCGACATTTCGTGTCTGATCTTGGCATTTGTAGTTTTCAGTGCGAGTCATGTCAACTTGGAAAACAAACTAGAGCTGTTTATCCTAGACGCAGCCAGATTAGCAGTAAAAATATGTTTGATATAGTGCACTCTGATGTATGGGGACCCTGTCATGTGCCGAGTTTATCTGGTCATAAATATTTTATTTTGTTTATTGATGACTTTTCACGGACTACTTGGTTGTTTATGATGAAAAGTAGGTCCGAAGTTTTGTCTATTATCAAGTTCTTTTTTGCTGAAATAAAAACTCAATATGGTATGCCTGTCAAAATTTTTCGTACTGATAATGCACTGGAATTTGTTAAAAAAGATGTGGATGTTTTTTGTAAATCTGTGGGTACAATACATCAGACCTCCTGTGCTTATACACCCCAGCAAAATGGTGTGGCTGAGCGTAAAAATCGACATGTGTTAGAGGTTGCTAGAACTATTATGATGCATGCACATGTTCCTCGCTCGTTTTGGCCTGAGGCTATATTGACTGCTTGTTTTCTGATAAATCGAATGCCATCTTCTGTGATTGGAAACAAAATACCTATTCAAGTTCTTCAACCCGATATTCAGCTATTTACTGTGCCTCCTCGGATCTTTGGATGTACCTGTTTTGTACGGTTAGTTGGACCTACTTCTGATAAACTGTCTCCTCGTGCTGAGAAGTGCATTTTTTTGGGATATTCTCGTACCCAGAAGGGATATCGGTGTTACAGTCCTACTGCAAGAAAATGGTATACTAGCAGTGATGTAGTTTTCTTTGAGGATACTCCTTACTATTCGACTCGTGGTGACAGTTTACAGTCTGATCTTATTGCCTCACCTCTACCTGTTACTTCTGATTGTGTGCCTGATACTACTGACAAAGTCACTACTGAGGCTGATAAGCCTCCTCTTATAGTTTATCAACGCAGGAACAGAGCACCTTCTACTCAAGAAACCTCCCATGAAAACCAATCTTCACCTCCAGAAGGTTCTACTACACCTGAGGTACATTCTGATCTTGATTTACCCATTGCTCTTAGAAAGGGTACTCGTTCCTGCACATCACACAGTATTGCTCAGTTTGTTTCTACTGATCATCTGAATGTTAATTCTAGCAATTTTGTATATGCCTTATCTGCTGTTGCTGTTCCAAAGAATATCCAGGATGCTCTACAGAGTACTGGATGGTTGTCTGCTATGAAGGAGGAGATGTTAGCTCTTGCTGAACGAGATACTTGGGAGCTGGTGGATCCACCTCGTCAGTGTAAACCTGTAGGTTGCAGATGGGTGTATGCGGTCAAATATCAACCTGACGGCACTGTTGAAAGGCTGAAGGCACGGTTAGTTGCTAAAGGCTACACCCAGACGTATGGTATTGACTATTTTGAGACTTTCTCTCCTGTTGCTCGTCTTAATTCTGTCAGAATTTTTCTGTCTGTTGCTGTTAATCTTGACTGGCCACTGTTGCAACTAGATGTGAAAAATGCCTTCTTGTATGGTGATTTACAAGAAGAGGTCTATATGGAGCAACCTCCTGGGTTTGTTGCTCAGGGGGAGTCTCACAAAGTTTGCAGGTTAAAGAAGTCTATTTATGGGCTTAAGCAGAGTCCCCGGGCTTGGTTTGATAAATTGAGCAAAATTATGATTGATTTTGGGTTTCTGCGATCTCAGGTGGATCATTCTGTTTTTATCAAGAAGACTTCAGCTGGTATTATTATTCTGATTGTCTATGTTGATGATATTATCATATCTGGCTGTGATTCTCTTGGTATTCAGGCTACTAAATCTCATCTGGGCAAGCACTTTGCTACCAAAGATTTGGGCAAACTTAGATATTTTCTGGGCATAGAAGTTTCTAGAAATTCTAATGCTCTTGTGTTGTCTCAGAGAAAATATGTCCTAGACATACTGCAGGAGACTGGTATGCTGGGGGCGAGACCTGCTGATATTCCTCTAGATCCTAATGTAAATTGGGATGATGATTCTTCTCCTCTGTTTGCTGATCATAAAAAGTACAGGAGGCTGATTGGTAAACTCATTTATTTGACTGTCACCAGAGCTGACATTTCTACTGCAGTGGGTCTTCTTAGCAGATACCTTGATAAACCCAGACAGTGTCACTGGGATGCTCTTTGTCAGATTCTACGATATTTGAAGAAGTCTCCTGGCAAGGGACTTCACTACAGGAAGCATGGACACTGTTCTCTTGCAGGGTACTCTGATTCTGATTATGCAGGTAGCAGAGTTGACAGAAAATCTACTTCTGGGTATTGTACGTATGTTGGAGGCAATCTTGTTACCTGGAGGAGTAAAAAACAAAATGTTGTGGCCAGGTCAAGTGCTGAAGCTGAATATAGGGCCATGGCCCATACTGCCTGTGAATTATTGTGGGTGCGCTCTCTGTTAAAAGAGTTCGGGGTTGACTCTTCTTCTGCTATACCTATGCACTGTGATAATAAAGCTGCTATCTTCATTGCGAATAATCCAGTTTATCATGAGCGCACTAAACATATTGAAGTAGATTGTCATTTTATTCGGGAATCCATTCTGACTGGCAAGATTTGCACTCCCTTCACTCGTTCTGAAGACCAAGTTGCTGACATCTTCACCAAGCTGCTGGCGAAGAAGCAATTCTGCACACTGACGGACAAGTTGGGCATGATTGATATCTATGCTCCAACTTGAGGGGGAGTGTTAACATATATTCCTGTTTTATATATTCTGTTAGTTGTTTTGTTATTTCCATATTATATGTGGACCTCTCTGTAAATGTTTCAATGTTATATATATGAGGGTGCACACATTGTGCAACCCTACGCTTCCCAAAACTGTTTTCTGTTTCACAGTAATCTATAAATAAAGAAGACAACTGCTGAAAGTTAGAAAAATCATGGTGATGTTTGCCTATTCTACATAAAAAAGACAACCTTATAAAAAAAATATAAATTTCAGTCGTCAATGTGGTGTTTCTCTAATATAATTCCAACCGCCCCAAATATAAAACTCTGCAATAGTGATGTAGATCTCTGGTCCATACTAGCTAGGTCTGTCAAAATATGAGGCTAGGTCCGGTTTCTGTTGATATATGATACAACATTAAAACTTCCACATTTTAACATACATAGCTTATTGTCTAAACTCTAAAGAATAATAGTTCACTAGATAGAGAAAAATATAAAGGAGATATAAAGGAGATATTTTAACTTTGAAACTAACACAATTGACGTTATTTGCTTGTGAAAGTCTACACCATTATGTAATCTGTGTCCTAGATCAGTTAAGAAAAATTCACGAGTGAAGTTGGGTTCAAGTCAATATTTAGGTAAAAGATGCTAGAATGAACTAGTCAGATAGATACACTTTTTCAATTGAAACATTTTGGGATCAACCTAGTTATTGAGGTTTTAATGTCGGGGTCTGGTCTGTGCTCATGGGTCCGGGTTAGGCATTGACAGCCATACTAGTAGCCCTCCTCTTCCTCCATGTCTTCACTGAACTGCCACCTAAGTTAGGATCTTAATAAAATTGTCATGAATACTTGTATAGAACTGCTTCCTATGAACAATGAAATAGCTGCTCCTGAATGGTTTATTAAAAGTGCTAGTATGTCTCAAGCAGTTAACAGTAGTAATTTCTGCGTTTTATTTATATGCTATTCAGGCCTATGGCTTCGAGCTTCTGCTACATAGTAATTTATTTTCGGTGGTTATCTCATTTGTTTTCCCGTCTTATTCGGGATAGCAATTTTTACGCACATTGTAAAATGTATCAACTGGTAAAAGTATCACTCATGTGTTCTATAAATAAAATAGAATAGTTGCTTGTTGAAATCCCTCATACCTCCTTGAACTTGATTACATTAAACCCGCATTTAACACAATATTTGGCCTCATTGTTTGCTACAATGTTTTAATAATTGGCTTTGTTCTTGCTGTTGCATGCATGTTACTTTAATTAAAAGTTTCCTTTCCGTTTAAAATTTCACTAGTTTTTGTAATTATTTTGGTAGATTCCCTGTTTTTCTTGTTTTTGTTACTTGTGTTAATAATGGATTGTCATGGCAGGTGAACCTTTCATAAATGGCGAGGCAGTTCCTTATGATCCCAAATACCATGAAGAGTGGGTTCGAAACAATGCACGTGCCAATGAAAGGAATAGGTGTAATGATAGGCCCCGGAACTTTGATCGTTCAAGAAACTTTGAGCGACGGCGAGAGAACATGCAGAACTTTCAGAATAGATGAGCCAGTACTCCACCTCCCTCTCCAGTGCAGAATCAACAATTCGCAAATCAGGGTGGTATAGATCCTGTTCCTCGTAGCATGGGAGGACCACCCAGTGGGGGCCATCCGCAGCAGTCTGCTGCTCACAATCCTGTACCCAGTGGATGGCCCAATCAGAATATGGGAGGCTTAGCAAACCAAGGATCAAATGCCGAGCCTCCCAATCTGAAGTTTAGAGGAAATCAGAACCAGGTTCCTAATGCCACAGGAGGGCATAGCTCGAATTTTGGAGGTTATCATACCCAAGTTTCAAGTGGTGCCAATGTATCAAATGGCGGAGGCTACCAGCCCCAAGTGCACGGTAGTGCCCATAATTCCAATTACCCAGGCTACCAGAATCCAGGACCCAACTCCCAAAATTATGGTGGTGGTGCTTATCAAGGTAGCTATAGTGCGCATCAAGGATATCTTGGTCGGAACCAGGGTCCTCATCCTGGCGGATTTTCTGGAAGCACCCCTCGTAACTACCAAGGAAATTTTGGTCCTCATCGGGGAAATCCTGGTTCTTATCAAGGTTCGCCAAATACCCACCGAGGTGAACCTGCAGGGTTTTCCAGTAGCAACTCATATGGAGGAAGTACAGCCGAACAATTTCAGCCAAGAGAGGTCCCCGGAAGAGATTAGTGCGAGATGTGACATTTGGCCATCCTGCAAGCCCTGTGGCGGGGGCTTAAGTGCAGCTTCTTCAGTGGGAGCTCAGGTTTTGGATCTTATAATATAATTAAAAGCATTTATGCATGTAGTCAGTTTACAATCCTATTATTGTGGAGGTGGGTTGCTTTGAGACTGGAATATTCAGAACCTTTTACTATCCGTTGTGATTTTGCTATGTTTGAGTTTTTCCATCATCAGTTAGCGGCAGCGCTATGTTTATATTTGTGTTAGTATAATATCTGCATACCTCACTATTGATGCAGCGTAGTGGTTTATCGTAAGTAAGCCCACTGCTAAACGTTGCATCTTTTGTGCTGTTATCGATAGTGTTGCATGGTCGGCAGGCAGTGCAGCCGGCAATTTCCGTCTTAAACCATCAAAAAAGCAGCTGCTCCCTTTCTACATTGACAATCTATATACACCTATCAAAATCTATTGGTGGCGAATGTTTTTTCCCTCACAAATAGATATTATACGATTAGTCACCAGCAGTCTCAGATTAGCAGTACCATGATCAACTCTGTTGTTGCTGATGTCCTATGCTTCGCAACACACTATTAAAAAACTTTTACATATAAATCAGTCTTTTTAAGAGCACATATATTGAAAAGGTCTAGCCACTGTTTTCCTGTTATTAGTCGGTGCTGTGTTTACATCAAATGTTGCTTGGTATTGCATCTATGTCTCACTAATGACTTGGTATGGTGGTTTATCATAAGGCAAGTCAATGTGCATTGTTACATCATTATGCCTTGTATTCGATTGGTGATGCTGTTTTAGCCATAATGTCAGCGTTGCCTGTTGTAGCTGCGATATATCAACCAAGTCAGTATAGATTATTATAAAAAAGTGTGATCTAAAACTATCCAATACCATTCTTGTTGTTACTATGAGGTTGAGACCTTATGTCCCTCTGTATAAAATCTAGGGTCTCATGTATGTAACTATGTTGCCTAAACATAGATCTATATCTTTGATTCTTAATCATTGGCTGTTGGTAAAATGGTTGAACGGTAGGTCAAATTTGAGCTAAGTGTGCTGCTTATATTCTGAGCAGTATATGTTCCTAACTTATATCTGTCCCCTGATTGTTATAACCCCTACACATTTCTGAATAAAAATTTGTTGCTCAATTTGGTTACTTCTACCTTCTTGCTCGGCATTTAAATGGTTCCAACATGATATTGCTCATAATTGTCCTAATTTTAAACTTTCTTTGGCACTATGTATGGATACTTTACTTATAATTATAAAAAATACAATTGCACCTGCCGGGAATTGAACCCGGGTCTGTACCGTGGCAGGGTACTATTCTACCACTAGACCACTGGTGCTTTGATGCTGGTATAATGGCTGTCGTAATTTTGTTTTCCTTTTGTTATTAATGTATTGTCATTCTAAAATATCAATCAATGTAAAAGCTATCTGTTGAAATTTTAGCTAGGTTTGAGTTTTTCTATCATCAGTTAGCGCTATTTTTATATCTGTGTTGCTTAGTGTAATATATGTATACCTCACTATTGACAGTGTAGTTATTTTTGGTAAGCAGGCTCACTGCTAAATGTTACATCTTTTCTGCTATGATTGATAGTGTTGCATGTTTGCTGGGCAGTGCAGCCTGCAATTGCCGTCTTAAACCATTAAAGCAGCAGCTGCTCCCTTTTTACATTTACAATCTATATACACCTATCAAAAACCATTGGTGGCGAATTTTTCCCCCTCACGCATAGTTAGTAGCAGTCCCAGATTGGCGGTGCCATGATCAACTCCTGTTATTGCTGATGTTCTATGCTTCGCAGTACTATTCAAAAGTTTTAACATATATGACAGCTTTTTTCTTGTGAGCACATATATTGATAAGGTCTAGCCGGTGTTTTCTTGTTATTAGCTGGTGCTGTTTTTATATCAAATGTTGCTTGGTATTGTATCTATGTCTCACTATATACTTGGTTAGGCGGTTTATCATTAGGCAGGTCAATGCACATTGTTACACCATTATGCCTTTTATTCGATTGGTGAAGTGGTTTTAGCCATAATGTCAGGCATTACCTGTTGCGGCTTCGATATATCAACCAAGTTAGTATAGATTATTATAGAAAAAAGTGTGATCTACTACTATCCAATACCGTTCTTGTAGGCCTCATGTATGTAATTATGTTGCATGTTGTCTAAACATAGGTCTATATCTTTGATTCTTTATCGTTGGCTGTTGGTGAAATAACTGTTAAAATATAAGATTGATTGAATAGGAATAGATTGATACAAGACTGGACACCCCTGTCCTATATATAGGAGCAAGGGAGAAACCCTGAGACTTGTGTCCCAAGTAATCTAAACTAGACGGGCCGGAATATAAAGGCCCACTAAACTAATTAGCCTATTTAACTAATAGACTAATATAGACACTTTAACACTCCCCCTCAAGCTGGAGCATGGGTGAAACACATGTCCAAGCTTGGAGAGTTACAAGACTCGATAAAAAGAAATGATACATGAAAGATGAAGATAAATATCACTCCCATACAAAATATGTTACTCCCCCTTAATCAATAATCCCCTTGAATCAAATAGTGATGATGACTTTGCAGGCTGAAGATACTCGAGCTTTGAAGAAGGTCTTCCTTGAAGTGCATCTGAAATGAAGACATCTAAAGATACCCTGTAGGCTGAAGAATGCGCCACTGGAATACGTGCTTAACGCGGCACGAACGCGGATATAGTGTCGACCAATGGACCTGATACTACAACAACTCGCCACTGGAATACATGCTTAACGCGGCACGAACGCGGACGGACGATCTGCTGCTTGATACGATGCAGGAACCATGGGGGCTTGACAGGAAAGTAGATATCATCCATCAAGGAAAGTCCCAAGAGGATCAGCTACAAGCGATGTCGATACAACAGATGCGGCTCAGAGAAGACGTGATGAAGCAGCTTGGTGAAGATAAAATTTTGAGCTTCTGAAGAAGCACCCATCTGTCTCATGTGAATGCAGCTGAAGGAATACATCATCAACAACGGATATGGTGTCGACACTGGATCTTCACTGCTGGCTCAAGTAGAGAACCGGTGTGCTGAACGATGTGAAGCTCCATGAAGATAGCCTGGAATATATATAATCTGAATACATATATCATCATCTCATCTCATCTCATACTCTCTCTCTCATACATTCTCTCATATGCTCTCATGCTCGCTCTCTCTTCTCATCTCTTTCTCTCCTCTCTATCCCCCCTGCACACCAAATACGACAAGAGTGAGTGTTTGGTGTGGAGAACTGGATATATGACCCCCCCGTAATGTGGAAAAGGGATGTTCACATAATATGGGTGGGTGGGAAAGAAAAATATTTGAAATGGAGATGGGTAATATGTGGAGAATGAAACCGATAGCCAAAGAGAGTATACTAAATGGGTCAACATGAGATCCGGGTAGAAAAATAAATGGATCTAGTCCCGACCCGAAAAATAAATGGATCTAGTCAAAATAGGATTCAATTAGCAAAAAAATAGAACCGATTAAGGATCCGAATAGAGACAGGGATAATGCATATGGGGGTAGTAAACATGGTTGTTTGGTAGTGGTGGAGAGTGATGGGTGATCGCCTACTGTAGATGGCAGCAGTAGCATGACGACGCACAACGCAGCAGCAACTTGCGGATGAAGATCGTCGGGATGATGATGAAGTGGAGGAGCAGCAGCTTGCGGATGATGGCTGGATATAACGCTCGGCTGATGAAGCACTTTGTCGCAACATAGGAGATGACAAAGGGTCTCCTGCGTGACTCCGGAGATATTGCATGCCAAGAGGATGCATGCGGAGCCAAGGCGGACCCTCTCCACGATGAAGGCTGATCTGAAGATGTTATGAGATAGGTTTATCCGTTTCACATCGTCACTGATCAACTGTCAATATTAGAATGTGTGGTATTCAACCCAAAACCAATTGGCAATGGGTGAAGGGACCACACACCTTATAAGCTCCAGGACCTCCCCAGTGCTCAATGGTATGGGACTATTCTAACATCCCCCCTCAAGTGCAACCACTTTTGTGTGCTTGCACTTGTTCTTTTTTTAGGTAAGTTGTGGTCCTCACACTTGTCTCATGGAGTCCGCTCTGATACCATGTTAAAATATAAGATTGATTGAATAGGAATAGATTGATACAAGACTGGACACCCCTGTCCTATATATAGGAGCAAGGGAGAAACCCTGAGACTTGTGTCCCAAGTAATCTAAACTAGACGGGCCGGAATATAAAGGCTCACTAAACTAATTAGCCTATTTAACTAATAGACTAATATAGACACTTTAACAATAACCGTTGGTAAAATTTGACTTGGTATGCTGCTTATATTTCGAGCAGTAAATGTTCATAACTTAAATCTGTCTCCTGATTGTTGTAACCCCTACACTTTTTGAACAAAAATGTGTTGCTCAATTTGGTAACATCTACCTTCTTGCTGGGCATTTAAATGGTTCTAACATGATTTGCTCATAATTTTTGTAATTTTGAACTTTGTTTGGCACTATGATTTGGGTATAATTTACTTCGATTATAAAAAACACAATTGCACCAACCGGGAATTTAACCCGGGTCTGTACCGTGGCAGAGTACTATTCTACCATTAGACCACTGGTACTTTGATGCTGAGACTATGGCTGTCACAATTTTTCCTCTTAGAATTAGTGACTTACGACTCTAAAAATATCAAGCATATAAAAGCTATCTGTTGAAATTTAGCTAGTTTTGAGTATTTCCATCATTGGTTAGCGCTACCACTTTGACTCTGTGTGGTGATTTAGCATAAGCTCACTGCTAAATGTTACATCTTCTCTGCTATCAATGATAATGGTGCGTGGTTGCCGGGCAACGCAGCCCAGATGTCGTCTTAAACCATCAAAGCAGCTGCTCCCTTTTGACAGCTACAACACCTACGAAATCTATTGGTGGTGAATGTTTTCCCCCTCACACATAGATATCCTAGGATTTGTCAACATCAGTCCCAGATTGGCAGTGCCTTGATCAACTCCTATTATTGCTGAGGACAAAAAACCAAAATAGCACACTTTAATAAAAATATGTATGAAATAACACCAAAGCCATCTTAATTCCCGAAATAGCCCACTTTCTAAGGAAAGCGCCAACACTTTTGGCGTTATACTGTTTTCGGGACCAAAAACGCCAAAAACATGGCGTTTTCAGTTGAAAGCGTCCAAAACTAGGCGTTTTCAGGTAAAAGCGCCAAAAATTAGGCGTTTTCAGGTAAAAGCGCCAAATAGTAGGCGTTTTCAGGTCTGGGCGGAAATGGAAGGTCTCCTTTACGATCTGGAGGTCTATTTCGGGAGGAGGAAGAAAATGGTAGGTATGTGATTAGCACGCTACTCACACATGAAACAAGCATCATTTACCACCCAGCTCCTACTGAATCCCCGTTGTGAGCACAAAAGGAAAAGAATTTTGTTAGTTCATGAGTAAGAGACAGTGATTGAAACAGCTCAATTGCAAGCACAACCAAGCACATAGGTAAACAGTAGTAGAAACAACGAAGGAATCAGAACTAGAACAACCGTGTACTGGAGAGAATAGTGACTAGAAAGGAACCTTGTCATTTTCTATCTCAGGCTCCGAACGCAGAGGGGCGCTGGAACAGTGGCTCTCAGCCGGGGCAATGGCCTTCTGAGCCGCCGGAGCACTGGCAACAGGAGGCCTTCCGGTGCCCACGACATTGGAGGTGAACTCAGATGAGCTGCCGTCCGAATAAGATCGCTGACTTCGGAGTAAGCGTCCCTGGAGTACTGTGGTTGCGGAGGCGGTAGCCTAGATAGTGGGTTCTTGCGAACCCCCATAACCGGGTCGACCTACCTATAGGTAGGTATCCCCCCCCATGTCCCCTGCCGCCATTCGCAGATGCTGCGTGATGTCCGTTACCATTGCCATTGCCCACCGCAGCAACCCCATTCACCACACCACCTCTCCTCTGCTGCTGCGCCGGCAGGGGCCGCACAATCCGCTGTGGGGACGAGTCGACGTCTAGTGAATACCCACTTTCCCTGCGCGCCCCTCCTCTACCTCCGCCATGAAACACGTCGGCGGCTTCCTCGTCGTCGTCGTCGGACTCGGTGGTGACATCCATGTCGGACCCGGACGTTGGAGATCCTCCAGATCTTCAAGGAGACCTTCGATTTATGCCCAGGTATGAGACAACGGACTTGAAAACACCTACTATTTGGTGACCTGAAAAGCCTAATTTTTTACTCAAAACACTTAATTTTGGGCGCTTTCAACCGAAAACGCCATGTTTTTGGCGCTTTTGGTCCCAGAAACAGTAAAACGCCAAAAGTGTTGGCGCTTTCCCTATAAAGTGGGCTATTTCGGGAATTAAGATGACTTTGGTGCTATTTCAGTACATATTTTTATTAAAGTGTGCTATTTTGGTTTTTTGTCCTATTGCTGAAGTCCTATGCTTCGCAACACTATCCAAAAGCTTTACATATATATATCAGTTTCTTATTTTGAGAGCACATATATTGAGAAGGTCAAGCCAGTGTTTTCCTGTTATTAGCAGGTGCCATGTTTATATCAAATGTTGCTTGGTATTGTATCTATGTCTCACTATAGACTTGGTGTGGTGGTTTATTATGGGGCAGGTCAATGCGCATTGTTACATCGTTATGCCTTTTATCCGTTGGTGAAGTGGTTTTAGCAATAGTTTCAGCCGGGAATTGAACCCAGGTTATTACCGTGGCAGGGTACTATTCTACCACTAGACCACTGGTGCTTTGATGCTGGTATAATGGCTGTCGTAATTTTGTTTTCCTTTTGGTATTAATGTCTTGCCATTCTGAAATATCAATCAATGTAAAAGCTATCTGTTGAAATTTAGCTAGGTTTGAGTCTTTCTATTATCAGTTAGTGCTATTTCTATATTTTGTGTTGCTTAGTGTAATATATGTATACCTCACTATTGACAGTGTAGTGATTTACGGTAAGCAAGCTCACTGCTAAATTTTACATCTTTTCTGCTATCATTGATAGTATTGCATGGTCGCTGGGCAGTGCAGCCTGCAATTGCCGTCTTAAACCATTAAAGCAGCAGCTGCTCCCTTTTTACGGGTAAGCAAGCTCACTGCTAAATTTTACATCTTTTCTGCTATCATTGATGGTATTGCATGGTCGCTGGGCAGTGCAGCCTGCAATTGTTGTCTTAAACCATTAAAGCAGCAGCTGCTCCCTTTTTACATTTACATTCTATATACACCTATCAAAATCTATTGGTGGCGAATTTCCCCCCCTCATGCATAGTTCGCAGCAGTCCCAGATTGGTAGTGCCATGATCAACTCCTGTTATTGCTGACGTTCTATGCTTCACAACACTATTCAAAAGTTTTTACATATGTGCCCGTTTTTTTCTTGTGAGCATATCTATCCAGTGTTTTTTGGTTATTAGGCGGTGCTGTTTTTATACCGAATGTTGCTTGGTATTGTATCTATGTCTCACTATATACTTGGTGAGGTGGTTTATCATTACAATTAGGGGTGGCAACTCGGGTTTTCAGGTCATTTTTGGGTCGACTGCGGGTTAATGTTCAGAAGTCATGAAATTAAATATTATGATGGAATCTACAGAATATAATTTCGGATCGGGTCAAAAATTGTACTGTATTGGGTCTGTTGGATCAAGATTTGCCAGCTCTAATCATTAGACAGGTCAATGCAAATTGTTACATCATTGTGCCTTCTATTCGATTGGTGAAGTGGTTTTAGCCATAGTGTCAGGCATTACCTGTTGTGGCTTGCGATATATCAACCAAGTTAGTATATATTATTATAAAAAAAGTGTGATCTACAACTATCCAATACCGTTCTTGTAGGCCTCATGTATGTAATTATGTTGCATGCTGTCTAAACATAGATCCATATCTTTGATTCTTTATCGTTGGCTGTTGGTGAAATGGTTGAACCATAGGTAAAATTTGAGCTTGGTGTGCTGCTTATATTGCGAGTAGTATATGTTCATAACTTAATCTGTCCCCTGATTGTTGTAACCCTACACTTTTTGAATAAAAATATATTGCTCAATTGGTAACCTCTACCTTCTTGCTTGGCATTTAAATGTTCTAACATGATTTGCTCATAATTGTCGTAATTTTGAACTTTGTTTGGCACTATGATTTGGGTATAATGTACTTTGATTATAAAAAATACAATTGCACCAGCCGGGAATTGAACCCGGGTCTGTACCGTGGCAGGGTACTATTCTACCACTAGACCACTGGTGCTTTGATGCTGGTATTATGGCTGTCACAATTATTCCTTTTAGAATTAGTGACTTACGATTCTAAAAATATCAAGCATATAAAATCTCTGTTGAAATTTAGCTAGTTTTGTCAGTGTGGTGATTTAGCATTAGCTCACTGCTAAATGTTACATCTTTTCTGCTATCAATGATAGTGTTGCATGGTAGGCTACCACTATGACTCAGTGTGGTGATTTACCATAAGCTCACTGCTAAATGTTACATCTTTTCTGCTATCAATGATTGTGTTGCATGGTAGCCGGGCAGCGCAGCCGGCAATTGCCGTCTTAAACCATCAAAGCAGCTGCTCCCTTTTGACAGCTACAACACCAAGGGAAATCTATTGGTCTTTCCCCCTCACACTTTTACATATATATCAGTTTCTTATTTTGAGGGCACATATCTTGAGAAGGTCTAGCCAGTGTTTTCCTGTTATTAGCAGGTGCTGTGTTTATATCAAATTTTGCTTGGCATCGTATCTCTCTCTCAATATAGACTTGGTGTGCTGGTTTATCATGGGGCAGGCCAATGCACATTGTTACATGAGGTTGAGACCTCATGCCCCTTTACGTGAAGTCTCGGCCTCGTGCATGTAACTCTGTTGCATGCTGCCTGAACGTCTTTCTATATTTGGGTAATTTACTTGTGATTATAAAAAATACAATTTGCACCAGCCGGGAATTGAACCCGGGACTGTACCGTGGCAGGGTACTATTCTACCACTAGACCACTGGTGCTTTGATGCTTTCTCCCTCACACTTTGATATCCTAAAATTTGTTAGCAGCAGTCCCATATTGGCAGTACCTTGATCAACTCCTATTGCTGAAGTCCTATGCTTCGGACACTATCCAAAAGCTTTTACTTATATATCAGTTTCTTATTTTGAGGGCACATCTCTTGAGAAGGTCTAGCCAGTGTTTTCCTGTTATTAGCAGGTGCTGTGTTTATATCAAATTTTTTGGCATTGTATCTCTCTCTCACTATAGACTTGGTGTGCTGGTTTATCATGGGGCAGGCCAATGCGCATTTATGCCTTTTATCCGTTAGTGAAGTAGTTTGTTTTAGCAATAATTTCAGCATTACCTGTTGCAGCTGCGATATATCAACCAAGTTGGTATAGAATGTTATTAAAGAGGGTGATTCGTACAGAATGCTGCCTGAACGTCTTTCTATATTTGGGTAATTTACTTGTGATTATAAAAAATACAATTTGCACCAGCCGGGAATTGAACCCGGGTCTGTACCGTGGCAGGGTACTATTCTACCACTAGACCACTGGTGCTTTGATGCTGGTATATGGCTGTTCAAATTCTGTTTTCTCTTAGGTGTCAGTGACTTCCGATTTTAAAAATATCAATCAATATAAAAATTACTTGCACCAGCCGGGAATTGAACCCAGGTTATTACCGTGGCAGGGTACTATTCTACCACTAGACCACTGGTGCTTTGATGCTGGTATAATGGCTGTCGTAATTTTGTTTTCCTTTTGGTATTAATGTCTTGCCATTCTGAAATATCAATCAATGTAAAAGCTATCTGTTGAAATTTAGCTAGGTTTGAGTCTTTCTATTATCAGTTAGTGCTATTTCTATATTTTGTGTTGCTTAGTGTAATATATGTATACCTCACTATTGACAGTGTAGTGATTTACGGTAAGCAAGCTCACTGCTAAATTTTACATCTTTTCTGCTATCATTGATAGTATTGCATGGTCGCTGGGCAGTGCAGCCTGCAATTGCCGTCTTAAACCATTAAAGCAGCAGCTGCTCCCTTTTTACGGGTAAGCAAGCTCACTGCTAAATTTTACATCTTTTCTGCTATCATTGATGGTATTGCATGGTCGCTGGGCAGTGCAGCCTGCAATTGTTGTCTTAAACCATTAAAGCAGCAGCTGCTCCCTTTTTACATTTACATTCTATATACACCTATCAAAATCTATTGGTGGCGAATTTCCCCCCCTCATGCATAGTTCGCAGCAGTCCCAGATTGGTAGTGCCATGATCAACTCCTGTTATTGCTGACGTTCTATGCTTCACAACACTATTCAAAAGTTTTTACATATGTGCCCGTTTTTTTCTTGTGAGCATATCTATCCAGTGTTTTTTGGTTATTAGGCGGTGCTGTTTTTATACCGAATGTTGCTTGGTATTGTATCTATGTCTCACTATATACTTGGTGAGGTGGTTTATCATTACAATTAGGGGTGGCAACTCGGGTTTTCAGGTCATTTTTGGGTCGACTGCGGGTTAATGTTCAGAAGTCATGAAATTAAATATTATGATGGAATCTACAGAATATAATTTCGGATCGGGTCAAAAATTGTACTGTATTGGGTCTGTCGGATCAAGATTTGCCAGCTCTAATCATTAGACAGGTCAATGCAAATTGTTACATCATTGTGCCTTCTATTCGATTGGTGAAGTGGTTTTAGCCATAGTGTCAGGCATTACCTGTTGTGGCTTGCGATATATCAACCAAGTTAGTATATATTATTATAAAAAAAGTGTGATCTACAACTATCCAATACCGTTCTTGTAGGCCTCATGTATGTAATTATGTTGCATGCTGTCTAAACATAGATCCATATCTTTGATTCTTTATCGTTGGCTGTTGGTGAAATGGTTGAACCATAGGTAAAATTTGAGCTTGGTGTGCTGCTTATATTGCGAGTAGTATATGTTCATAACTTAATCTGTCCCCTGATTGTTGTAACCCTACACTTTTTGAATAAAAATATATTGCTCAATTGGTAACCTCTACCTTCTTGCTTGGCATTTAAATGTTCTAACATGATTTGCTCATAATTGTCGTAATTTTGAACTTTGTTTGGCACTATGATTTGGGTATAATGTACTTTGATTATAAAAAATACAATTGCACCAGCCGGGAATTGAACCCGGGTCTGTACCGTGGCAGGGTACTATTCTACCACTAGACCACTGGTGCTTTGATGCTGGTATTATGGCTGTCACAATTATTCCTTTTAGAATTAGTGACTTACGATTCTAAAAATATCAAGCATATAAAATCTCTGTTGAAATTTAGCTAGTTTTGTCAGTGTGGTGATTTAGCATTAGCTCACTGCTAAATGTTACATCTTTTCTGCTATCAATGATAGTGTTGCATGGTAGGCTACCACTATGACTCAGTGTGGTGATTTACCATAAGCTCACTACTAAATGTTACATCTTTTCTGCTATCAATGATTGTGTTGCATGGTAGCCGGGCAGCGCAGCCGGCAATTGCCGTCTTATACCATCAAAGCAGCTGCTCCCTTTTGACAGCTACAACACCAAGGGAAATCTATTGGTCTTTCCCCCTCACACTTTTACATATATATCAGTTTCTTATTTTGAGGGCACATATCTTGAGAAGGTCTAGCCAGTGTTTTCCTGTTATTAGCAGGTGCTGTGTTTATATCAAATTTTGCTTGGCATCGTATCTCTCTCTCAATATAGACTTGGTGTGCTGGTTTATCATGGGGCAGGCCAATGCACATTGTTACATGAGGTTGAGACCTCATGCCCCTTTACGTGAAGTCTCGGCCTCGTGCATGTAACTCTGTTGCATGCTGCCTGAACGTCTTTCTATAGTTGGGTAATTTACTTGTGATTATAAAAAATACAATTTGCACCAGCCGGGAATTGAACCCGGGTCTGTACCGTGGCAGGGTACTATTCTACCACTAGACCACTGGTGCTTTGATGCTTTCTCCCTCACACTTTGATATCCTAAAATTTGTTAGCAGCAGTCCCATATTGGCAGTACCTTGATCAACTCCTATTGCTGAAGTCCTATGCTTCGGACACTATCCAAAAGCTTTTACATATATATCAGTTTCTTATTTTGAGGGCACATCTCTTGAGAAGGTCTAGCCAGTGTTTTCTTGTTATTAGCAGGTGCTGTGTTTATATCAAATTTTTTGGCATTGTATCTCTCCCTCACTATAGACTTGGTGTGCTGGTTTATCATGGGGCAGGCCAATGCGCATTTATGCCTTTTATCCGTTAGTGAAGTAGTTTGTTTTAGCAATAATTTCAGCATTACCTGTTGCAGCTGCGATATATCAACCAAGTTGGTATAGAATGTTATTAAAGAGGGTGATTCGTACAGAATGCTGCCTGAACGTCTTTCTATATTTGGGTAATTTACTTGTGATTATAAAAAATACAATTTGCACCAGCCGGGAATTGAACCCGGGTCTGTACCGTGGCAGGGTACTATTCTACCACTAGACCACTGGTGCTTTGATGCTGGTATATGGCTGTTCAAATTCTGTTTTCTCTTAGGTGTCAGTGACTTCCGATTTTAAAAATATCAATCAATATAAAAATTACTTGCACCAGCCGGGAATTGAACCCAGGTTATTACCGTGGCAGGGTACTATTCTACCACTAGACCACTGGTGCTTTGATGCTGGTATAATGGCTGTCGTAATTTTGTTTTCCTTTTGGTATTAATGTCTTGCCATTCTGAAATATCAATCAATGTAAAAGCTATCTGTTGAAATTTAGCTAGGTTTGAGTCTTTCTATTATCAGTTAGTGCTATTTCTATATTTTGTGTTGCTTAGTGTAATATATGTATACCTCACTATTGACAGTGTAGTGATTTACGGTAAGCAAGCTCACTGCTAAATTTTACATCTTTTCTGCTATCATTGATAGTATTGCATGGTCGCTGGGCAGTGCAGCCTGCAATTGCCGTCTTAAACCATTAAAGCAGCAGCTGCTCCCTTTTTACGGGTAAGCAAGCTCACTGCTAAATTTTACATCTTTTCTGCTATCATTGATGGTATTGCATGGTCGCTGGGCAGTGCAGCCTGCAATTGTTGTCTTAAACCATTAAAGCAGCAGCTGCTCCCTTTTTACATTTACATTCTATATACACCTATCAAAATCTATTGGTGGCGAATTTCCCCCCCTCATGCATAGTTCGCAGCAGTCCCAGATTGGTAGTGCCATGATCAACTCCTGTTATTGCTGACGTTCTATGCTTCACAACACTATTCAAAAGTTTTTACATATGTGCCCGTTTTTTTCTTGTGAGCATATCTATCCAGTGTTTTTTGGTTATTAGGCGGTGCTGTTTTTATACCGAATGTTGCTTGGTATTGTATCTATGTCTCACTATATACTTGGTGAGGTGGTTTATCATTACAATTAGGGGTGGCAACTCGGGTTTTCAGGTCATTTTTGGGTCGACTGCGGGTTAATGTTCAGAAGTCATGAAATTAAATATTATGATGGAATCTACAGAATATAATTTCGGATCGGGTCAAAAATTGTACTGTATTGGGTCTGTCGGATCAAGATTTGCCAGCTCTAATCATTAGACAGGTCAATGCAAATTGTTACATCATTGTGCCTTCTATTCGATTGGTGAAGTGGTTTTAGCCATAGTGTCAGGCATTACCTGTTGTGGCTTGCGATATATCAACCAAGTTAGTATATATTATTATAAAAAAAGTGTGATCTACAACTATCCAATACCGTTCTTGTAGGCCTCATGTATGTAATTATGTTGCATGCTGTCTAAACATAGATCCATATCTTTGATTCTTTATCGTTGGCTGTTGGTGAAATGGTTGAACCATAGGTAAAATTTGAGCTTGGTGTGCTGCTTATATTGCGAGTAGTATATGTTCATAACTTAATCTGTCCCCTGATTGTTGTAACCCTACACTTTTTGAATAAAAATATATTGCTCAATTGGTAACCTCTACCTTCTTGCTTGGCATTTAAATGTTCTAACATGATTTGCTCATAATTGTCGTAATTTTGAACTTTGTTTGGCACTATGATTTGGGTATAATGTACTTTGATTATAAAAAATACAATTGCACCAGCCGGGAATTGAACCCGGGTCTGTACCGTGGCAGGGTACTATTCTACCACTAGACCACTGGTGCTTTGATGCTGGTATTATGGCTGTCACAATTATTCCTTTTAGAATTAGTGACTTACGATTCTAAAAATATCAAGCATATAAAATCTCTGTTGAAATTTAGCTAGTTTTGTCAGTGTGGTGATTTAGCATTAGCTCACTGCTAAATGTTACATCTTTTCTGCTATCAATGATAGTGTTGCATGGTAGGCTACCACTATGACTCAGTGTGGTGATTTACCATAAGCTCACTACTAAATGTTACATCTTTTCTGCTATCAATGATTGTGTTGCATGGTAGCCGGGCAGCGCAGCCGGCAATTGCCGTCTTATACCATCAAAGCAGCTGCTCCCTTTTGACAGCTACAACACCAAGGGAAATCTATTGGTCTTTCCCCCTCACACTTTTACATATATATCAGTTTCTTATTTTGAGGGCACATATCTTGAGAAGGTCTAGCCAGTGTTTTCCTGTTATTAGCAGGTGCTGTGTTTATATCAAATTTTGCTTGGCATCGTATCTCTCTCTCAATATAGACTTGGTGTGCTGGTTTATCATGGGGCAGGCCAATGCACATTGTTACATGAGGTTGAGACCTCATGCCCCTTTACGTGAAGTCTCGGCCTCGTGCATGTAACTCTGTTGCATGCTGCCTGAACGTCTTTCTATAGTTGGGTAATTTACTTGTGATTATAAAAAATACAATTTGCACCAGCCGGGAATTGAACCCGGGTCTGTACCGTGGCAGGGTACTATTCTACCACTAGACCACTGGTGCTTTGATGCTTTCTCCCTCACACTTTGATATCCTAAAATTTGTTAGCAGCAGTCCCATATTGGCAGTACCTTGATCAACTCCTATTGCTGAAGTCCTATGCTTCGGACACTATCCAAAAGCTTTTACATATATATCAGTTTCTTATTTTGAGGGCACATCTCTTGAGAAGGTCTAGCCAGTGTTTTCTTGTTATTAGCAGGTGCTGTGTTTATATCAAATTTTTTGGCATTGTATCTCTCCCTCACTATAGACTTGGTGTGCTGGTTTATCATGGGGCAGGCCAATGCGCATTTATGCCTTTTATCCGTTAGTGAAGTAGTTTGTTTTAGCAATAATTTCAGCATTACCTGTTGCAGCTGCGATATATCAACCAAGTTGGTATAGAATGTTATTAAAGAGGGTGATTCGTACAGAATGCTGCCTGAACGTCTTTCTATATTTGGGTAATTTACTTGTGATTATAAAAAATACAATTTGCACCAGCCGGGAATTGAACCCGGGTCTGTACCGTGGCAGGGTACTATTCTACCACTAGACCACTGGTGCTTTGATGCTGGTATATGGCTGTTCAAATTCTGTTTTCTCTTAGGTGTCAGTGACTTCCGATTTTAAAAATATCAATCAATATAAAAATTACTTGCACCAGCCGGGAATTGAACCCAGGTTATTACCGTGGCAGGGTACTATTCTACCACTAGACCACTGGTGCTTTGATGCTGGTATAATGGCTGTCGTAATTTTGTTTTCCTTTTGGTATTAATGTCTTGCCATTCTGAAATATCAATCAATGTAAAAGCTATCTGTTGAAATTTAGCTAGGTTTGAGTCTTTCTATTATCAGTTAGTGCTATTTCTATATTTTGTGTTGCTTAGTGTAATATATGTATACCTCACTATTGACAGTGTAGTGATTTACGGTAAGCAAGCTCACTGCTAAATTTTACATCTTTTCTGCTATCATTGATAGTATTGCATGGTCGCTGGGCAGTGCAGCCTGCAATTGCCGTCTTAAACCATTAAAGCAGCAGCTGCTCCCTTTTTACGGGTAAGCAAGCTCACTGCTAAATTTTACATCTTTTCTGCTATCATTGATGGTATTGCATGGTCGCTGGGCAGTGCAGCCTGCAATTGTTGTCTTAAACCATTAAAGCAGCAGCTGCTCCCTTTTTACATTTACATTCTATATACACCTATCAAAATCTATTGGTGGCGAATTTCCCCCCCTCATGCATAGTTCGCAGCAGTCCCAGATTGGTAGTGCCATGATCAACTCCTGTTATTGCTGACGTTCTATGCTTCACAACACTATTCAAAAGTTTTTACATATGTGCCCGTTTTTTTCTTGTGAGCATATCTATCCAGTGTTTTTTGGTTATTAGGCGGTGCTGTTTTTATACCGAATGTTGCTTGGTATTGTATCTATGTCTCACTATATACTTGGTGAGGTGGTTTATCATTACAATTAGGGGTGGCAACTCGGGTTTTCAGGTCATTTTTGGGTCGACTGCGGGTTAATGTTCAGAAGTCATGAAATTAAATATTATGATGGAATCTACAGAATATAATTTCGGATCGGGTCAAAAATTGTACTGTATTGGGTCTGTCGGATCAAGATTTGCCAGCTCTAATCATTAGACAGGTCAATGCAAATTGTTACATCATTGTGCCTTCTATTCGATTGGTGAAGTGGTTTTAGCCATAGTGTCAGGCATTACCTGTTGTGGCTTGCGATATATCAACCAAGTTAGTATATATTATTATAAAAAAAGTGTGATCTACAACTATCCAATACCGTTCTTGTAGGCCTCATGTATGTAATTATGTTGCATGCTGTCTAAACATAGATCCATATCTTTGATTCTTTATCGTTGGCTGTTGGTGAAATGGTTGAACCATAGGTAAAATTTGAGCTTGGTGTGCTGCTTATATTGCGAGTAGTATATGTTCATAACTTAATCTGTCCCCTGATTGTTGTAACCCTACACTTTTTGAATAAAAATATATTGCTCAATTGGTAACCTCTACCTTCTTGCTTGGCATTTAAATGTTCTAACATGATTTGCTCATAATTGTCGTAATTTTGAACTTTGTTTGGCACTATGATTTGGGTATAATGTACTTTGATTATAAAAAATACAATTGCACCAGCCGGGAATTGAACCCGGGTCTGTACCGTGGCAGGGTACTATTCTACCACTAGACCACTGGTGCTTTGATGCTGGTATTATGGCTGTCACAATTATTCCTTTTAGAATTAGTGACTTACGATTCTAAAAATATCAAGCATATAAAATCTCTGTTGAAATTTAGCTAGTTTTGTCAGTGTGGTGATTTAGCATTAGCTCACTGCTAAATGTTACATCTTTTCTGCTATCAATGATAGTGTTGCATGGTAGGCTACCACTATGACTCAGTGTGGTGATTTACCATAAGCTCACTACTAAATGTTACATCTTTTCTGCTATCAATGATTGTGTTGCATGGTAGCCGGGCAGCGCAGCCGGCAATTGCCGTCTTATACCATCAAAGCAGCTGCTCCCTTTTGACAGCTACAACACCAAGGGAAATCTATTGGTCTTTCCCCCTCACACTTTTACATATATATCAGTTTCTTATTTTGAGGGCACATATCTTGAGAAGGTCTAGCCAGTGTTTTCCTGTTATTAGCAGGTGCTGTGTTTATATCAAATTTTGCTTGGCATCGTATCTCTCTCTCAATATAGACTTGGTGTGCTGGTTTATCATGGGGCAGGCCAATGCACATTGTTACATGAGGTTGAGACCTCATGCCCCTTTACGTGAAGTCTCGGCCTCGTGCATGTAACTCTGTTGCATGCTGCCTGAACGTCTTTCTATAGTTGGGTAATTTACTTGTGATTATAAAAAATACAATTTGCACCAGCCGGGAATTGAACCCGGGTCTGTACCGTGGCAGGGTACTATTCTACCACTAGACCACTGGTGCTTTGATGCTTTCTCCCTCACACTTTGATATCCTAAAATTTGTTAGCAGCAGTCCCATATTGGCAGTACCTTGATCAACTCCTATTGCTGAAGTCCTATGCTTCGGACACTATCCAAAAGCTTTTACATATATATCAGTTTCTTATTTTGAGGGCACATCTCTTGAGAAGGTCTAGCCAGTGTTTTCTTGTTATTAGCAGGTGCTGTGTTTATATCAAATTTTTTGGCATTGTATCTCTCCCTCACTATAGACTTGGTGTGCTGGTTTATCATGGGGCAGGCCAATGCGCATTTATGCCTTTTATCCGTTAGTGAAGTAGTTTGTTTTAGCAATAATTTCAGCATTACCTGTTGCAGCTGCGATATATCAACCAAGTTGGTATAGAATGTTATTAAAGAGGGTGATTCGTACAGAATGCTGCCTGAACGTCTTTCTATATTTGGGTAATTTACTTGTGATTATAAAAAATACAATTTGCACCAGCCGGGAATTGAACCCGGGTCTGTACCGTGGCAGGGTACTATTCTACCACTAGACCACTGGTGCTTTGATGCTGGTATATGGCTGTTCAAATTCTGTTTTCTCTTAGGTGTCAGTGACTTCCGATTTTAAAAATATCAATCAATATAAAAATTACTTGCACCAGCCGGGAATTGAACCCAGGTTATTACCGTGGCAGGGTACTATTCTACCACTAGACCACTGGTGCTTTGATGCTGGTATAATGGCTGTCGTAATTTTGTTTTCCTTTTGGTATTAATGTCTTGCCATTCTGAAATATCAATCAATGTAAAAGCTATCTGTTGAAATTTAGCTAGGTTTGAGTCTTTCTATTATCAGTTAGTGCTATTTCTATATTTTGTGTTGCTTAGTGTAATATATGTATACCTCACTATTGACAGTGTAGTGATTTACGGTAAGCAAGCTCACTGCTAAATTTTACATCTTTTCTGCTATCATTGATAGTATTGCATGGTCGCTGGGCAGTGCAGCCTGCAATTGCCGTCTTAAACCATTAAAGCAGCAGCTGCTCCCTTTTTACGGGTAAGCAAGCTCACTGCTAAATTTTACATCTTTTCTGCTATCATTGATGGTATTGCATGGTCGCTGGGCAGTGCAGCCTGCAATTGTTGTCTTAAACCATTAAAGCAGCAGCTGCTCCCTTTTTACATTTACATTCTATATACACCTATCAAAATCTATTGGTGGCGAATTTCCCCCCCTCATGCATAGTTCGCAGCAGTCCCAGATTGGTAGTGCCATGATCAACTCCTGTTATTGCTGACGTTCTATGCTTCACAACACTATTCAAAAGTTTTTACATATGTGCCCGTTTTTTTCTTGTGAGCATATCTATCCAGTGTTTTTTGGTTATTAGGCGGTGCTGTTTTTATACCGAATGTTGCTTGGTATTGTATCTATGTCTCACTATATACTTGGTGAGGTGGTTTATCATTACAATTAGGGGTGGCAACTCGGGTTTTCAGGTCATTTTTGGGTCGACTGCGGGTTAATGTTCAGAAGTCATGAAATTAAATATTATGATGGAATCTACAGAATATAATTTCGGATCGGGTCAAAAATTGTACTGTATTGGGTCTGTCGGATCAAGATTTGCCAGCTCTAATCATTAGACAGGTCAATGCAAATTGTTACATCATTGTGCCTTCTATTCGATTGGTGAAGTGGTTTTAGCCATAGTGTCAGGCATTACCTGTTGTGGCTTGCGATATATCAACCAAGTTAGTATATATTATTATAAAAAAAGTGTGATCTACAACTATCCAATACCGTTCTTGTAGGCCTCATGTATGTAATTATGTTGCATGCTGTCTAAACATAGATCCATATCTTTGATTCTTTATCGTTGGCTGTTGGTGAAATGGTTGAACCATAGGTAAAATTTGAGCTTGGTGTGCTGCTTATATTGCGAGTAGTATATGTTCATAACTTAATCTGTCCCCTGATTGTTGTAACCCTACACTTTTTGAATAAAAATATATTGCTCAATTGGTAACCTCTACCTTCTTGCTTGGCATTTAAATGTTCTAACATGATTTGCTCATAATTGTCGTAATTTTGAACTTTGTTTGGCACTATGATTTGGGTATAATGTACTTTGATTATAAAAAATACAATTGCACCAGCCGGGAATTGAACCCGGGTCTGTACCGTGGCAGGGTACTATTCTACCACTAGACCACTGGTGCTTTGATGCTGGTATTATGGCTGTCACAATTATTCCTTTTAGAATTAGTGACTTACGATTCTAAAAATATCAAGCATATAAAATCTCTGTTGAAATTTAGCTAGTTTTGTCAGTGTGGTGATTTAGCATTAGCTCACTGCTAAATGTTACATCTTTTCTGCTATCAATGATAGTGTTGCATGGTAGGCTACCACTATGACTCAGTGTGGTGATTTACCATAAGCTCACTACTAAATGTTACATCTTTTCTGCTATCAATGATTGTGTTGCATGGTAGCCGGGCAGCGCAGCCGGCAATTGCCGTCTTATACCATCAAAGCAGCTGCTCCCTTTTGACAGCTACAACACCAAGGGAAATCTATTGGTCTTTCCCCCTCACACTTTTACATATATATCAGTTTCTTATTTTGAGGGCACATATCTTGAGAAGGTCTAGCCAGTGTTTTCCTGTTATTAGCAGGTGCTGTGTTTATATCAAATTTTGCTTGGCATCGTATCTCTCTCTCAATATAGACTTGGTGTGCTGGTTTATCATGGGGCAGGCCAATGCACATTGTTACATGAGGTTGAGACCTCATGCCCCTTTACGTGAAGTCTCGGCCTCGTGCATGTAACTCTGTTGCATGCTGCCTGAACGTCTTTCTATAGTTGGGTAATTTACTTGTGATTATAAAAAATACAATTTGCACCAGCCGGGAATTGAACCCGGGTCTGTACCGTGGCAGGGTACTATTCTACCACTAGACCACTGGTGCTTTGATGCTTTCTCCCTCACACTTTGATATCCTAAAATTTGTTAGCAGCAGTCCCATATTGGCAGTACCTTGATCAACTCCTATTGCTGAAGTCCTATGCTTCGGACACTATCCAAAAGCTTTTACATATATATCAGTTTCTTATTTTGAGGGCACATCTCTTGAGAAGGTCTAGCCAGTGTTTTCTTGTTATTAGCAGGTGCTGTGTTTATATCAAATTTTTTGGCATTGTATCTCTCCCTCACTATAGACTTGGTGTGCTGGTTTATCATGGGGCAGGCCAATGCGCATTTATGCCTTTTATCCGTTAGTGAAGTAGTTTGTTTTAGCAATAATTTCAGCATTACCTGTTGCAGCTGCGATATATCAACCAAGTTGGTATAGAATGTTATTAAAGAGGGTGATTCGTACAGAATGCTGCCTGAACGTCTTTCTATATTTGGGTAATTTACTTGTGATTATAAAAAATACAATTTGCACCAGCCGGGAATTGAACCCGGGTCTGTACCGTGGCAGGGTACTATTCTACCACTAGACCACTGGTGCTTTGATGCTGGTATATGGCTGTTCAAATTCTGTTTTCTCTTAGGTGTCAGTGACTTCCGATTTTAAAAATATCAATCAATATAAAAATTACTTGCACCAGCCGGGAATTGAACCCAGGTTATTACCGTGGCAGGGTACTATTCTACCACTAGACCACTGGTGCTTTGATGCTGGTATAATGGCTGTCGTAATTTTGTTTTCCTTTTGGTATTAATGTCTTGCCATTCTGAAATATCAATCAATGTAAAAGCTATCTGTTGAAATTTAGCTAGGTTTGAGTCTTTCTATTATCAGTTAGTGCTATTTCTATATTTTGTGTTGCTTAGTGTAATATATGTATACCTCACTATTGACAGTGTAGTGATTTACGGTAAGCAAGCTCACTGCTAAATTTTACATCTTTTCTGCTATCATTGATAGTATTGCATGGTCGCTGGGCAGTGCAGCCTGCAATTGCCGTCTTAAACCATTAAAGCAGCAGCTGCTCCCTTTTTACGGGTAAGCAAGCTCACTGCTAAATTTTACATCTTTTCTGCTATCATTGATGGTATTGCATGGTCGCTGGGCAGTGCAGCCTGCAATTGTTGTCTTAAACCATTAAAGCAGCAGCTGCTCCCTTTTTACATTTACATTCTATATACACCTATCAAAATCTATTGGTGGCGAATTTTCCCCCCTCATGCATAGTTCGCAGCAGTCCCAGATTGGTAGTGCCATGATCAACTCCTGTTATTGCTGACGTTCTATGCTTCACAACACTATTCAAAAGTTTTTACATATGTGCCCGTTTTTTTCTTGTGAGCATATCTATCCAGTGTTTTTTGGTTATTAGGCGGTGCTGTTTTTATACCGAATGTTGCTTGGTATTGTATCTATGTCTCACTATATACTTGGTGAGGTGGTTTATCATTACAATTAGGGGTGGCAACTCGGGTTTTCAGGTCATTTTTGGGTCGACTGCGGGTTAATGTTCAGAAGTCATGAAATTAAATATTATGATGGAATCTACAGAATATAATTTCGGATCGGGTCAAAAATTGTACTGTATTGGGTCTGTCGGATCAAGATTTGCCAGCTCTAATCATTAGACAGGTCAATGCAAATTGTTACATCATTGTGCCTTCTATTCGATTGGTGAAGTGGTTTTAGCCATAGTGTCAGGCATTACCTGTTGTGGCTTGCGATATATCAACCAAGTTAGTATATATTATTATAAAAAAAGTGTGATCTACAACTATCCAATACCGTTCTTGTAGGCCTCATGTATGTAATTATGTTGCATGCTGTCTAAACATAGATCCATATCTTTGATTCTTTATCGTTGGCTGTTGGTGAAATGGTTGAACCATAGGTAAAATTTGAGCTTGGTGTGCTGCTTATATTGCGAGTAGTATATGTTCATAACTTAATCTGTCCCCTGATTGTTGTAACCCTACACTTTTTGAATAAAAATATATTGCTCAATTGGTAACCTCTACCTTCTTGCTTGGCATTTAAATGTTCTAACATGATTTGCTCATAATTGTCGTAATTTTGAACTTTGTTTGGCACTATGATTTGGGTATAATGTACTTTGATTATAAAAAATACAATTGCACCAGCCGGGAATTGAACCCGGGTCTGTACCGTGGCAGGGTACTATTCTACCACTAGATCACTGGTGCTTTGATGCTGGTATTATGGCTGTCACAATTATTCCTTTTAGAATTAGTGACTTACGATTCTAAAAATATCAAGCATATAAAATCTCTGTTGAAATTTAGCTAGTTTTGTCAGTGTGGTGATTTAGCATTAGCTCACTGCTAAATGTTACATCTTTTCTGCTATCAATGATAGTGTTGCATGGTAGGCTACCACTATGACTCAGTGTGGTGATTTACCATAAGCTCACTGCTAAATGTTACATCTTTTCTGCTATCAATGATTGTGTTGCATGGTAGCCGGGCAGCGCACCCGGCAATTGCCGTCTTAAACCATCAAAGCAGCTGCTCCCTTTTGACAGCTACAACACCAAGGGAAATCTATTGGTCTTTCCCCCTCACACTTTTACATATAAATCAGTTTCTTATTTTGAGGGCACATATCTTGAGAAGGTCTAGCCAGTGTTTTCCTGTTATTAGCAGGTGCTGTGTTTATATCAAATTTTGCTCGGCATCGTATCTCTCTCTCAATATAGACTTGGTGTGCTGGTTTATCATGGGGCAGGCCAATGCACATTGTTACATGAGGTTGAGACCTCATGCCCCTTTACGTGAAATCTCGGCCTCGTGCATGTAACTCTGTTGCATGCTGCCTGAACGTCTTTCTATATTTGGGTAATTTACTTGTGATTATAAAAAATACAATTTGCACCAGCCGGGAATTGAACCCGGGTCTGTACCGTGGCAGGGTACTATTCTACCACTAGACCACTGGTGCTTTGATGCTTTCTCCCTCACACTTTGATATCCTAAAATTTGTTAGCAGCAGTCCCATATTGGCAGTACCTTGATCAACTCCTATTGCTGAAGTCCTATGCTTCGGACACTATCCAAAAGCTTTTACTTATATATCAGTTTCTTATTTTGAGGGCACATCTCTTGAGAAGGTCTAGCCAGTGTTTTCCTGTTATTAGCAGGTGCTGTGTTTATATCAAATTTTTTGGCATTGTATCTCTCTCTCACTATAGACTTGGTGTGCTGGTTTATCATGGGGCAGGCCAATGCGCATTTATGCCTTTTATCCGTTAGTGAAGTAGTTTGTTTTAGCAATAATTTCAGCATTACCTGTTGCAGCTGCGATATATCAACCAAGTTGGTATAGAATGTTATTAAAGAGGGTGATTCGTACAGAATGCTGCCTGAACGTCTTTCTATATTTGGGTAATTTACTTGTGATTATAAAAAATACAATTTGCACCAGCCGGGAATTGAACCCGGGTCTGTACCGTGGCAGGGTACTATTCTACCACTAGACCACTGGTGCTTTGATGCTTTCCCCCTCACACTTTGATATTCTAAAATTTGTTAGCAGCAGTCCCATATTGGCAGTACCTTGATCAACTCCTATTGCTGAAGTCCTATGCTTCGGACACTATCCAAAAGCTTTTACATATATATCAATTTCTTATTTTGAGGGCACATATCTTGAGAAGGTCTAGCCAGTGTTTTCCTGTTATTAGCAGGTGATGTGTTTATATCAAATTTTGCTTGGCATTGGATCTCTGTCTCACTATAGACTTGGTGTGCTGCTTTATCATGGGGCAGGCCAATGCGCATTGTTACATCGTTATGCCTTTTATCCGTTAGTGAAGTGGTTTGTTTTAGCAATAATTTCAGCATTACCTGTTGCAGCTGCGATATATCAACCAAGTTGGTATAGAATGTTATGAAAGAGGGTGATTCGCAACTATCCAATACCGTTCTTGTGGTTCCTATGAGGTTGAGACCTCATGCCCCTTTACGTGAAATCTCGGCCTCGTGCATGTAACTCTTGCATGCTGCCTGAACGTCTTTCTATATTTGAGTAATTCTTGTGATTATAAAAAATATTATTTGCACCAGCCGGGAATTGAACCCGGGTCTGTACCGTGGCAGGGTACTATTCTACCACTAGACCACTGGTGCTTTGATGATAGTATAATGGCTGTTCACATTTTGTTTTCTTTTAGGTGTCTGTGACCTCCGATTTTAAAATATCTGTCAAAATAAAAATTACTTGCACCAGCCGGGAATTGAACCCGGGTCTGTACCGTGGCAGGGTACTATTCTACCACTAGACCACTGGTGCTTTGATGATAGTACAATGGCTGTTCAAATGCTGTTTTCTTTTAGGTGTCTGTGACCTCCGATTTTAAAATATCTATCAAAATAAAAATCACCAGCCGGGAATTGAACCCAGGTCTGTACCGTGGCAGGGTACTATTCTACCACTAGACCACTGGTGCTTTGATGCTGTTATAATGGCTGTTTAAATTCTGTTTTTGCTTAGGTGTCAGTGACTTTCGATTTTGAAAATATCAATCAATATAAAAATTACTTGCACCAGCTGGGAATTGCACCTGGGTCTGTACCGTGGCAAGGTAGAATTCTACCACTAGACCACTGGTGCTATTGTTAATGACTTGAACTAAATATCTATATATGTACATATAATAAGCATTATCGCACTTAATAAATATATAATACACAGATCGAATTGCTAACGTCGATATAACTTTTTCGGGTGCCATTTTCTTAATAAAGTCTAATCAGTTCGTTGGTTTCCTTTGGTTTGACCTGTGAGTACTCATTTGTTCGAAACCTTGTCACACCCTTGACATTGGTTCACCATGCTGATGTTATAAGAGCTAACATTCTTGCTAAAAAATAAAATATGAAAGTGATTATGAAAAATGGAACCGATACGACGAAATTTTGTTTTGATACCGAATCACGAACTCTTGTTGCAGCCAAATGGTAGCGGATGCTATTTTTCAAGTTATACTCTTTTGTGGAAAGAATAGAAATCTCCATATTGATCATTACATATAAAATCTTCTTTTTCCAGTAGAATCACGTCCATATATGCATAATGAAAACATGCATGGAAATAAACAATTATATGATTTAAGTGGTCCGTAGATAATCTGGTTGTGTACGCTAATGGATAAAATATGCAATTAAAGGTTTGCTATGATATATATTTGCTTTAGCTGCTAATCAAAAATTGAAAAAAGGGTAACCTAATAATACTGTCACAAACGGAAGGAATATTGTATGCCAAACTAACACTAATAGTGATGTAGTTTTTATATGTAGATCAACTTTACTATCACTATTACAAACTTACATGAGATTGTCTTCCCTTAACTTTAATGCCGGAGGACTTGATTGGATCAAAAAGATGAATTAAACACTCTAAGTCAGTCCTCGATCATTCATATAATATCTAAATGAACAGATTTAAAGTTGTGTAAAGCAAAGGGAGATTTGTAGGCCCAACGTGATTTTGGCACATTCGCACATTTTTTTTGGACTAAACACGCGCACTAATTACATGGCCATACTCAAGTGTAAACCTTCTATTTCATCTCCAACCAGGTCCAAGGTTTTTCCTCTTGCACTGTCCACCCTAAGCTTGTCCCGCAACCACAGAGGGCAACTGATAAAAACGTTGGAGTCCCTGTGCTTTATTCTGTGTTTGGCTAGCTCATGAGCAATGCCATTGGCCGCCATGGGTGTGCACCTGATGTGAAGGTTCCTTAACCTCTTCAAATCATTTCTGATAGCTTCTACTAGCGTCTTGTATTTGCTCGGACAGAAGCGGCCTTCAATAGAAAGCTCCACTACCCCTTTTGAGTCGAATAGGAGCAACACTTCTTCACTTCCCAGAAGGCCTCCTACACAGGTTCCATCCAGTATAACAAAGAGTTCCCCTTCCAGGGGTCTGTGCCACTATGTGATGATCCTCCTTCCAGCCAAGCACAAGCTTCACTTCTAGCTACATAACTGAGACAACTTGCAATTTGCCTGGTCTAATGCAGTGTCGACGTTAATCATGATGCTTCCTCGTGCGCGATGCAGTTTCCATTTCTCAGCTATTCTTCCATCCGTCTTCCTAGAGTTCTTGTTCATAACATGCTGGATCTCTTTATTGTTGGGAAAGGAATAGGATTTTGGCTCATGTCCTAGTTGAATTTGGACTTGAGTATGAGTTGGCTTGTGCTACCGATCCTAATAAGAGCCAAATCTAAAGAGGAAAGAAGATGACTCTCTATGTGCAACCTGAAGTTGGGACTCAGAGTTGGACAAGGATTCCTAGTTACAACCATATGCCATGAATGCCTATAAATAGAAGCCCTGGGAAAAGTCATTGAGATCATTCCATCGGTTGAGGTGTGATCCATCTAGTTATTTGTTGGCGTCTTCTATGGTATAAGAGCTAAAAAATAAAAATAATTGGAGTTTTCTTGGTTGATAAGAGATGGTCATTGACTTTGCCTTGATGTGAAGTAGTGACTGACAGTCGGTGACATATTAGGTGCATTGACAGAGCAACTCTCTTAGTTGATAAGAGAGGGCCAACGACTTTGCTTTGAAGTAAAGTAGCGGTTGGCAGTTACAGATACAGTGTTGTCATAGCGGTAATGGTCCGACCCAGTCAACGATCAAAACGACATTAAACAGTCCTATCAGCGACAACAACGTCGTGAGAAGATCAAGTAAAGAGGGAGGTTTTGTACATATTGGGTGTGATTCCTTCTTCCTCATTTTTGTTCTCGTGTTAGGTAAAGCTTTGTAAATCAAATGAGGTCCATGAAGATGATTCTTGATGATGAACTCCAGACTCTACTTCTTATGAGATCATTATCTGATAGCTGGGAGACATTCGTAGTGACAGTCAATAATTTTGTACAGAAAAACAAGTTGACACTTGACCAGTTGAAGAGCAGTCTACTGAATGAAGAGACTCGACGACGAGCCTTAGGCGACAATGGATCAGAGGTGCACTTCACAGAGAGCAGAGACGTTGATAGAGTGAGAGATCATGGCAAATCCAAGAGCCGCGGTGAGTTCTAGGACTACAAGAAGTCTTGTGGTAGATCCAAATCAAAGAGTAGTAGAAGATGCTTCCACTGCGAAAAGTCAAGTCATTTTAAAAGAGATTGCAAATGTTTAGAAAAAGAGAAGCCAAAGACAAGCAAGATGACGACAAGAATAGTACAACAACAATCTCAGATGATAGGGACGATGATTACGACACGGTCTTGACAGTCCAAGAGCAGTGTTTGCATGATGAAGATGAGGATTTTGAGTGGGTGGTAGATACTGCAACTTATTTTCATGCTTCACATAGTAAGAAATTCTTCACTTCATATAGGAGGGGAGACTTCAGGAGGGTGAATATAGGAAATTTCAACTTCTCTAGAATTATCAGGGTTGGAGACATTTGTATTCAAATAAGTGTCAATTGCATGCTCGCATTGAAGTATGTTTGTCACATTCCAGATTTACAATTGAATTTGATATCTGGTTCATTCTTTTATAGAGAAGGTTGTCATTTGGATTTTGGTGGTGGAAAATCCAAGATCACCAAGGGAGCTTTAGTTATTGTATGGGGTAAATTGTGTCACACATTGTACAAGACCCAACTTAAGGTGCTCAAATGAGGTCATATATATGCAGTTGAGGATCACCAGACAAGTCTATGACACATGCAACTAGGACACCTATGTGAGAAAGGCTTGAAGCTTTTATCAAAGCAGAGATTGACTCCCAGTGGCAGGGATATTAGTCTCAATTCATGTGATTCATGTTAGACATGAAAGCATCAACGTGTTTCTTTAAAGACAAGATCACAGATGAAGTCACAACTTCTACAACTGGTTCTTTCAGATGATTGTGGTTTGTTTGAGGTGGCTACATTGGGTGACAATAGGTATTTTATCACGTTTATTGATGATACATCTAGGAAAGTGTAAGCCTACTGGATGAAGACCATGGATCATGTCTTTTAGTGTTTTTTTAGAAATTTCATGCCATGGTGGAGCGGAAGACAAAAAAATCTGAAGTGTATCCGCACATACAATGGAGTAGAGTACAACTCAAGAGTTCTAGAATTATTACACGCAACATAGAATACGATATAAAAGGACAGAGCCTGACACGCCAGAACACAATGGTGTAGTTGAGATGATGGATTGTACCATAGTGGAGACAGTTAGATGCATATTGAAGACTGTAAAGTTGTCAAAGACATTCTGGAGCAAGGCGGTGCGTACTGCTTGCTATTTGATTAATCAATCTCCATTAGTTCTTTTGGGGTTTGATATACTTGAAAAGGTATGGATAGGCAATGGTGCTTCTTATGCTTGTTTGTGATTTATTTGAGTGTGAGGCTTATGCACATATTCCAAAGGAAAAAAGATAAAATCTAGATGACAAAAGGGTGCTATGTATCTTTCTTGGCTATGAAGATCAACAATTTGGCTATAGGTTATGGGACCCTGTGAAAAAGATCATGAGAAGACATAAAGATGTGACATTCTATGAGAGTCAAACAGTTATAGAGCTTGAGAAAAATGATGTAGAGGTTGTAGGATCAGATGATGGTTCTTTTGATGATGAGTATGAGGATGCTTCAACTTCTTCACATGTATAGTCTTCAGATGACAAAGAAGAGAAACGCGATCACCTTGAGTAACCGAGTGATAACACATCAAGTGCTCCTATTCCAGATGCACATATGAGTGGTTCAGACTCACAGTCAGAGACATTTGAGTAGGGGAGCGAGATCATCACCAAGCAGAGCTCTCAGAGCAGTAGTTGAGGAGGTCTGCAAAGTTCATCATCCTTCATTTAGATATTTGACATCTCAATATATTCTCCGTACTAATCAGGGGAAGCCAGAGACTTTTCAGGAGGCACAAACTCATAGAGACGAAGCACAATGACGTCAGGCTATGCAAGAGGAGATGTCTTTGTAGAAAAATGATACCTATGAGCTTGTGATGCTTCCCAAGGGTTGGAGAGTACTAAAGTCCAAGGGGGACTACAAGATGAAGAGAGATGATAGTAGCAAGGACATCGGATATAAGTCCAATTTAGTTATCAAGGTCTTTGGTCAAAGACCATGGGAGCATCATTAGAGGGTTTCCGAGTCTTGGTACAAAAGGTCAGAAATAAGGTTTTCATATAGGATGAACCGATTGATTAGTCAAAGGGAACCAACAAAGTTTCAGGTGTGGTCATGGAGAGAGAAGCGACGCAATGTCAAGGTACGTCTTCTCAGTTGCTTGAGAACAAAGTGAAGTTAGGATGAGACATCAAGAAGATGGATAAAGATGACAGGATGATGACATACTTGAGGAGAATGGATCCATCACATGTGGTGATGGGGTCTACAAGCTACTCCAGATGATTACTGAAGACCACATCTCTCTCATGTGACAGAGGGGGAGATTCTTGGGAAAGGAATAGGATTCCGGCCCATGTCCTAATTGGATTTGGACTTGAGTATGAGTTGGCTTGTTCTAGCGGTCCTAATAGGAGTCAAATCTAAAGAGGAAAGAAGATGACTCCCTATGTGCAACACGGAGTTGAACTCCGAGTTGGACTCAGAGTTGGATAAAGATTCTTAGTTGCAACCACATGCAATGGAGGCCTATAAATAGAGGCCGTGGGGGAAGCCATTGAGATCATCCCACTAGTTGAGGTGTGATCCCTCCAGTTTCTTGTTGGTGCCTTATGTGATAGAAGAGCCTGAAAATAAGAACAATTTGAGGAGATCTCTTGGTTTATAAGAGAGAGTCAGTGACTTAGTGACCAGCCTAAATCGCGCGTCCTAAATTTGGAGGCGTATTTGAGGTAGTCGAGCTTTTACATTTATAAACCCGAATCCTTCTAGGCCCCCGCAACTTTGTTTACGGGGTCGAAGTAGATATACGGGGTCGAACACAGGGACAAGGGGGGTAGTGTTGAGAACCCAGAACTGACACGCTACACTCCGGCAGGTAAAAAGAGATTTTAAATTCCCCAGAAGGGAAGCGTAAAGATGTCACAAACAAAACAAGAAAACTATCTCCAAGTGGAGTTACTAGAAAGATTTAAGGTTTTAAGCATTTAGCAGTTTTTAGGGGTTTTCATGCAACATAAACCGAAAGATAACACTAGAGCTAGAGCAAGGTACGAAGGATAAAACTACTGCAAAACAAGTGGCACCAGTAACACCCTGCACCCCTCCTCTCAGAGAGGGCACCTCTAACCAAGCCTCGGCACCCCTCACGAGGTTGCTGGGCTCAAAGTTAGAATGTATTGTTACTGAAACAACTCCGTTCCAGGCACTCTCGTACTCCAGAATCAGACCAAACACTAGAGCCACAACACAACTCTCGAAGTTGTTGCGACGGGAAAACACGATTCGGTAGCTAAGCGAAACGCGATCCAAAACATGCAAGCTAGAGTTCGGATATCCAACATAGCAGTCATCCAACATATTGCACCAAGCATAGAGCAGCAAGTAATTAAACATTTCCATTTCTATAAGCATTAAAGGTCTTAATTACAATGCATAAGTAGAGGAATTAAATAACAGAATTAAAGATAGGTGTCGCCTTCTTGATGTAGAAGGACGACAGGCTACAGTAACCATCCCGCCCGATATCGGACAGGGGCCTAGCCCGATACTCCCGTGTCGGGCGGCACTCTCTCAAGCAGCACACTGCGACGGGCGACTGCATCGCTCAAGGACCTGGCCAATACACTCAAGTCGGGCGGTACACCCTCTTGGGCGACACGCATGACGGGCGGAGCGTATCGGGTTCGTTATCGTATCGGGCATGGATCTGCGTATCCTATTGCCGGGCACTGGTGTCGGGCACTCGTGTCGCGTATCTACATCGGCCGATATCGGCTCCCAGTGTCGCCCGATACAGTCTTAGGTGAACCAGTCCCCTCCCTCTCGGGATGAGGAAGAGCTCACCTAGTGTCACCCGGTACGAACACTGGAGCACGATATGCCTGCTCTCGTAGCCTCCTCCGAAGATCACTCGACTGTCCGAAACCTGAAGTGGCCAAGCTTGTCCGAACTGCCTAAGCTGTCTTTTCAGCTCCTTGTAGCTGCTATTTATAGGCAGCTGGTCGTGAGAAGATATGGTGCTCGAAGCGCCACACGTCCTCCTTTCCGCCGTTCAGTTGGCGGTCGGCTGACGCGGGTATCTCCCGGTACAAGGGGGTCGGCTGTCGGGCGTCGTGGCGAGAGGTGCCTGCCGGTGGGTGGCCGATATCGCACGACACATGGAGTAGTTGCGGCGTGCTCGGCTCCCTGTCGGGTAAAGAGGCGTGTCGTCCATCGGTACCTTCTCGCGCGGCATCCTTGCGTCGCGCTTCGTCGTATCGCGCAGCCCTGCCGGGCAGCGTGCGTATCGGGCGTCAGGGGGGGCCGAAACAGACTTGGACTTATTTGTGGGCCGGAACGGCCTTATTGGTGCTAAATGGGCCAAAATGGGAGGAAACTCTGCAAAAGATATAAATATTGGACTGAGAGCATTGCTTGGCTAATTATTGCAAAAAATGCATATAAAAGAGAGGAAGATGTCAGAAAAGGGCAGTTTTGATAACAGAAAAATAGTCTAAAACATCACAAAATTGGTATTATCAACTCCCCCAAACTTAGCTTTTTGATTGTCCCCAATCAATATTTAAACTTTATTTGGCGATGCTTCTTCTTGCGTAGTATGCTTCTCAGGCCAAGATGTAAAACAAGTATCGTAATGCCTTTAGAGATAATGCTGCCTCATTACGAACAAAAGACTTCGTCTTTCTTGCCTTATTGTTTAAGTAAGATTATTCTCTACAGCTTCGGCGAGACGCTGTTGTATGATTCCGAAGTTAGCTTCCACACCAAACAGCTTTATTTTTGGGGCAGAAAGTTGTGTATAGGGTAGGCTAAGGCTTTTTGGGTTTTCTTCTTGTTTCCCATCGGTCCATCCAGGTAAGGGTCCGTTAACGGGCAAGTGGTCCCTGCAGTCCAAGCTAGTTGGCTTTAGAGCAGTGATTTCACATCCTACGTACCACTGCCCCGGATCTACCATGCCTAAAGATGGGTACTTTTGGAAAACAAGTGTGTGTATATATATATATATATATTTCTTTTATTGGGCACAACTCTCATGCTTTTATTCACTCTCATAAGGTTTCTCTCTCTTTTTAGGATTTTTTTCGGGTAAGGGAAACAAAGAGATACTTGCTGTTTGGGTAGCTTTTTCCTTCTCCATACTCGTCTCTTAGCTGTTTGCGAGATTATTATATTTTTCAAAATATTTGGCAAGACGAAACATATTCTTTTGTTTGTTTGAAGCAACATTATCAGAAAGATATAACAAAACTTGCATCACATTAAACATACAGAAAACAAACTTTGCAAGTAGTTGCATCATGTTTTTACTACTGTAACTACTTTGTACATATGCATGGGAACAAAATAAGCAAAGTTTTTCAGAATTTCAAAATTTTATATGAACATGTATATGTATCTATATGTATCCAAGAGTTTTATATGAACAAGTATATGTATACATGATGAACAAAATTTGTATATAGAAAATTTGATAGAATTTTGTACCTCCCTCACTGGTACCATGGTACCCCCCAAACTTACTCCACACTCTGTCCCAGAATTGTGAAGTAGATTAGGCAAGGTAATGCTAATCCAGTGAGGGTTAGCCAACGAGCGTGCCTTCGTCAGATAGAAGCTCCCACACATATTCTCCTCTTTTGCTGTGGTAATCGATGTGATGGAGCTGGTCAGGCGTCTCTTTATTCGCTATCCATTCCAGGACGTGGATGCCGCAGTCGTTGGATAATGGGATCTGTTATGGGATGCGGTGGCAGAATTGAAGCTCGTGCCATTTGTTTTCTTATGTGTCCAGGAATGGTTGTATCATCTTTGTCACCCCGTCGTAGTATTTCCGAGTTAAGCGTTCGACATATGATAGCGGTTCTGATGTACACGGCACTGGATGGTTCTTGTTGCCGTCCGATCTGTTGTAAAAGATTCCTGCTCGTTGTCGGGTGTACACCGTCAGGAGCGTCCAGTGGTTATAATGAAGAATTGGCAGGAAGATTTGGCTAGGGAGTCCGCTTTCCAACTCTTCCAAGAAAAGCTTCTGTGCTCCTGTTTCGTCGGCTAGGCAAACGTCGTTAAACAACATATGATGGGCTATATATGCGTGATCGAACTTTGGTTGTAAAATTTGGACGCAAGCGGTTAATACCGATACCGAAAAACATCCTCCTTCTTTAACCACGTCCCTTAGCTCATCAATTGGGACTACGACATTGCTCGCCTTGTAAATGACATCCCTCGGGGTAGCATCTGCTAACTTCAGAAGGATTACATCTACCTGCTCCTACGTGAGCGTAGCGCACGAGAAACGGTCGAAGTTTTTGATCATCCCTTATGTGGCTTTAGGCGAAGCAGTTTCTTCCATCCCGTGCACTTTCTTAAGGACCATCAACTCCTTGCCTGCCCCATGTTTGACGGTCGCCACTTCTTCTTCTTTTTCTGAGGGGCTGCTGGACTGAGAAGAGTCTTCATCTAGGTCACTGTCCAGCAGCTACTCCGGTACCCCGGCGTCCCGGAAATAGCGCTTGTCCTTGATCAGCAACATGGCGTAGGTGCCCCTGCGTTGATAGAAACAATGGCCCCTAAGGGCCCTCAAGTTTCCAAATGTACAGAGCACCTCAATGGCACTTAAGACGACTAAGGCGCTGTTTCCGCTTCCCTCTTTAGCCTGGACGGGGAAGTTGCGAATAGAAAAGAAGTTCCAAACGCCGCCATGGCGTTTGACTCCTCGCTTGATAACTCTTTGAAGACGCACTGGTAGAAGCCTCATGTTTTTGTCTTCCGGGCGGCTGAAGGTGACCCCGGAGTGCGGCACCTCGTTGTGGCTGCAGTTCAGGAGCCGGACTTCGTGGTTCCTTAGGTCTGCTACGCAGAGGAACCATATGTTGCGGTGTTTGTACGGTGCCAACACGAGGTTAGGGTTGTGCTCGTCAATGTGCTGCAGCATGTTGGACACCGCAGAGGACTCTAGTTCTCTACACATCAACCTTCTTGCCAAGGTCGGGGTGGCGCAGTATATTTTCTTCCGACCTATCCTACTATCGATATTTTCTATTATAGCAATCTCGAGGACCCTGAATAGCCTTTTTCCGACGACGGCCGTCGAGCGGAACATGTTGCAGAGTGTTCCCCGTCGTACGGAGAAGTAGCCGTCGCTCCAGATGACGTTTTCTTCATCTGCCTGCGATCTTAGGACCCTATCTAGCAGTTTCTGGTCTCTGATCGACAGGTAGCCGATTGTCGTTCTGTCTAAGTCGGCCATCTCGAAGGACGGTATCTATGATGGCTCACATAACCTGTCTGCCATCGAGTGTCTACCTCGGGGGAATTGTCTTTCATTGGCTGCGTACACGTCCCCCTTTTCTCCCTCCGACTCGTCTGAAGAGTCTGTCCCGATGCTGACATCTCCGTTATCATCTTCAATATCATCCAGGGGGATTGCGGGATTTTCTTCCTCGGGACCTACGAAGCTCGCATGTCCTGCTGGAGCTCCGTTAGTGGACTTTGGCTGCGTCCCCTCCTTGGGCGTTGAGGATCGCCCGCTGGAGGAGGAGGGTGACACAGATGTCGAGGGAGACGCTGACGAAGATGATGGAGAGCCACGACTTGGAGGTGACGGCGACCGTCTCGGCTGCCTTCGACGCGGATGGTCATCCCCTCTATCCAGCCTCTCCTCGATCTTGTCAAGGCGTTGGAGAACTTGCTGCATTATTGAATTTACGGCCTCTAGTCCGTTCAGCAGCTCTCGCTCTTGGCTGCTCAGCCTGTCTTGAACAGACGCATATTTTCGGGTTAGGGAAATACAAATGTCAGAGTTGGTATCTGTTACCTCCCGCAACCTGTCGAGCTCGTGCCCGAGCGTCATTCCGAGCGATGGGGAAGCTCCAGTAGATCTTCCTCCCGTCCTCGCGACCTCTTTCTCATGCGATGGCTTACCAGGCGTGGTAGACTTTACATAAACAGTTTGCGTTGCCGATGCCGCCAGGCGGGGCGATGGCGCTACTTCAGCAACTATCGCCTTGCCTTTTCGTCGGTGAGGGGATGGCTGTGGTGCTGGCGAACTTCGGTTCACCTCCGCACTGTCGGCGACCTCCTCTCCTGCTATAAAAGGCGACACAGGTTGCGGCGTAGGTGTCAGCTGAGCTCCCTCGAGCTCCATCCTCAGGGTCTCGGCGAACACCGCATTGCTGGTGCTCGGCTCAGGTTCTTCTTCTGCCTCTACAGGCATTTCAAAGATGACAGGGGCTGCGACCGTCTTTTCTACAGCAACTCCCGAAGTTTCTGTCTCGGTGACCCCAACGATCACCGGTTCTTTGTCGGCTACCACCCTTCTTGTTGAGGCGGCGTCTGATATAACTGGAGCGACTACAACCCTACTGGCAGTTGTAGCTGGTAGCTCTGGGACTACCCCTTCTCGGGCTTTGGTGGCTGTGGTGGGGGCTGCACCTTTTGCTACAACTTCAATCTCGGCTGTAGTGAACACCAACTTGTCTACGTCGTAGTTGGCGCAGCGAGAGAGCGGGAGGAGTGTATTTGTCCTTGCGAACTTATAGAAATAGTCTCCCCCCTCCTTCCTAATGATGTTGGTCCTCATCAGGTACTTGTTGTCAAACACCTCATCGCCTTGCGTCCTTGAAAGGCTACACGGCTCCTTTGGGTACCCGAGTCCTACTGCGATTAGGTTGACGATGCCACCCATGCAGTATTCCTTGGTAGCTTCCTTCATCGGATGTAGTCTGTTCAGCAGAAATCGTCCGAGGTTGATCACTCGGCCCTCCATTATGTGCCACATGACCTGGAGCTCTTCCGTGTATATGTTGCTGGATTCGTACTTGCTGAACAGGAGGCATGCCACCAGTTTGAGTACTATCCTCCAGAAGCATGAGTGTATAGCATCTACCTTCTTTCCCGGCTTGAATGAAGATTCGCCGGTTAACGTGTTCAAAGCTTCACATGATCGAACCCGTCTCCTTCGGTGATTCTCTCACCGTTGTCCATCAGGTTCCTCTCCTCCTCACTTGAAGAGAAGATCTGGTTCAGAAACTTTTCGGAGATTGTGCACTCCGAGTTGTAGAGTCGGGCTTGGAGTCTATCTGGCCCTCCGAATTCTTTTCTCTCCGCCGGTGAATTTCTCACCCGGTGGAGGGAAGACATGAACTCCATTATCAGCCTAGTGTACGAGGAAGACCTGCTGAAGCAGATTTTCTTCAGACCCGCCGCGGCGAGGACGGCCTTCAACCTCTTCTCGATTCCCAGATCAGCAAATGAGGCTTCATGGCGGAACCTACTGGGGCAGTAGATTTTGGGCACCAGCTCCGCGTACCGGCGAGTATGCTCGTCGTTCCTTGGCTCGAAACTCACTGCCAAGGCTTCCGGGATTGCTGCTGCTGCTGGGGGCGTTGGAGTTAAAATTGGAGTTGGAGTTGCCGCTTCTCCAACCCTGGCCCTCTTTTCTGTTGTAGAGGCCTCGACTGGTCTTGGGTTCGGGCGCTTCCGCCCGGTGTTGGAGGGTTCAACCGCAGTCTCGGGGTAGATCCTCCTACCTTGAGAGTCAACGAGGACAATAGTCATCTTGGTGCGGGCCATCTCTGTAGGACAACAAAAGAAATACTTTGATTAAATATGTTGGCCTTTGAAAGAAGTATATAATAAAGAATAAATGTGTAGCCCATTTTTTTTTGTACAAAGATTGCCTGGCCTCCTCCCCCCCTCTCAGTATCGGGCAACACACAAGGTTCTGAGGTGAAGTCATGTGGCCGATACTAGGGACGGGTATCGCCTGATACGATAAGGTGACAGACGACAAACGCGCGGCCATGTCGGGCGATAAAAGATGCCCGATACGGCTCGTATATAAAAAGGAAAAAGCGTGTCGCCCGACACAAAACCTTCAGGATGATACAAAAATGGACCACACGACTATCGCCTGACATGGCATATCGGGCAATAGTTACTAAAAGATACGTTGCGCGATATGCATGTCGGGCGATACGAAACCACTCAGTTAACAAGGCCGATAATCTATACATGTTAACGGAGAACGCGTCGGGCAGCATAGACTGCCGCGTGATAGATCTACCGGGCGATATCTACCGGGCGATAGGTCTGTCGGGCTGTACCTCACAGAGTTCGGGACTTCCGCACGTTACGAAGGCAAGGGTGTCGCGCGACACGGGAGAAAAAAGCACAAAGTCCTTTGCACGATATGGGAGTACGAACACAGTAATTCAGGTAGCCCGACACGGTAAAACTTATTCTCACATATATAGCAAACTCAAACTCGGCGGTGAAAACACGGGAAGCAATCCCGGGCATGCATCGGCCGATAGGGCAATTCATTCCCGAGACGGGCAGTCCATCCGTCGGCCTAAGGGTGATCAATCCTTTGGCACGATCATCACAGGCTCATGCCGTCTAGGAGCGTCTTTTGTCATGGCTTTAGTGATGCCCGAAAACACTATTTGCATGATGTTGCGCATCCTGCCGGAAGAGTTGCTTTCCGTTACGACCCTCGGAGCAGAGGCTAGAAGAAAGAAAAAGGGAAACTTGAAAGCGAAAAGGGGTAACAAAAGCGGTTGAGGAGTAAAACATCACTGACCCAAAACTAAGGTCCCGACCTCACCTAGCATTACCCATCCCGTCCTATAGAATACTTCGGTGACCCACAAAATAGAGTCAGCGCATGTGGCGCATGAACTGACTCGGGCCTTATTACATCCCAAAATGTTTGTAATGTTTTTCTTGCAGGAAAGTAAAAATGTCCTATTCTAGGAATAAAAAAGACAACTCGGGTTGCCTCCCGAGAAGCACTTCGTTTCTCGTCTTCAGCTGGACGCTCAAAGTTTCTTTTTCTTCCATCTTCATCCCCGCTTCTGCGGTCATTGTCCTGTTCTTTTCGCTGGTTCGGTATTGGACGGAATCCTTCCCGATGGGTTCTTCACAATTTCAGCCAATTGAGCTAGCTGCTGGTCGATCTGGCGTTGGTGCGTCTGCATGTCCGCCAATTGTACCTGCAACGAGTTCAAGACACCGGAATTTGATAACGCACTCTGCGCCAGTTGATTCTTGATCGTATCTTACTTCTTAACAAAATCAAATAACTGGCCAATCACGTCTGCCTGGCCCGTGTCCTTGCTTTGTTCTCGGTTAGGCCCTTGATACTTCCCCTGTGCTTGGAAGTTCCCTTTGTTTGATGGGAAGTGAGTGTTTTTGGGGTATTGGCTTGGTCCTCCCCTTTGCTCAAAATCCTGAGGTTGCTTGGAGGTGCCTTGCAACTGATGCGAATTTTCAACTGCATCCTTGTTGCCATAGTTGAAACCAGGATGGTCCAGCCTTTTGAAATTCACAAAAGCCACTTTCTCAGTTTCCTCATCATCAGATTCGGTATCGCTTGGTGCGTCAGGTTGGGTGTAGATGCAATTGTCTACCCCGTGTCCGCCTTCTCCACATGTTACACATTTCATTACCTTTTCGACCTGTTTCTTCCCCTTTCCGCCAGATTCCTTCAGCTACTTTACATCCGTAGCTATCCTTTGGATCTGAGAAGTGATTGTCTCCAGCGCCTTGGATTCAAAAGAAGGTCCCTCACTAACCTTCTTAGCTTGGCCCCGGTCAGATCTGTCATAGTCAGTGCCGGCTTGCAGCTCGGCCATGTTCTTGATGATCTTTTCGGACCTGCTCGGCTTCTTCCCCAGGAAGTCACTTCCTGCTGCTGCATTCAATGAAACCCTTTCTTCGGGAGTTAGGCCGTTATAGAAGGTAGTGATCAAGAACCCTTTCTTGTAGTTGTGGTGAGGGCAGTCCCTCTGATATTCTTGATATCGCTCCCAGGCTTCGTGGAGATTCTCATTAGGCTTTTGCATGAATGAAGTTATTCTTTGTCTGTTTCTCACTGTCTTCTCAGTTGGGTAGAACTTATTTACGAATGCGTCTGCCAATGCCCCCCATCCGTTCAAAGACTGGTGGGGTAACCAAGATACCAGGACAAGGCCTTATCTTCTAAGGAGAAGATGAAGCCTTTGCAATAGATCACCTCCTGGGGAACCCCCGCATCTTGATAGTATCACAGATGTTCTTAAAAGCATCCAAGTGGTGATAGGGATTGCCATTTTTAGAACTCCCTCTAAAGCTTTTGTTCTGAATCATAGAGATAACATACGACTTGAGTTCAAAGTTTGCGGCGTTGAATCGCAGAACGACGACAGGGCATCTGGAATTGTTTGCCTTAGTGGAGGCTTGCTCCCTTAAAGTCTTTTCTTCTTCGTCTGAATCGTCGCTGTTGCTGCCTCCCTGTTGTTCTTGGTTCTGGTGTCACCTGTGTCGATGACGGTGACGACGCCTGACATGGGGGTGGCCTTCCTCGGAGTGCTTCGATTCCTGATCTTCCTGCTGATCATTTCCGTCGTAGCGATTGTTGCCACTCGGCGGAGGTGATTCATCCCTAGGCCTTCCCTGCTGTTGACCTTCAACTTGTTGCGGGTTGACACGGGGAGGCATGATGTCGATGATTGTGCTCGGTCGATCGGTTGAATGGTGTCGGATCTCGGTGGTACAGGGATCTTTCTTTCAGGGTTCCTGAGAGAAAGACACGAAAAATCAAGTCAGAAAATTGAATTATTTAGCTTAGGCTAAGAATAATAGTAAGGAGAAAGAATAAAGAAAAAGGGTGCTGTCAAGCTCGTTTCCAAGCTTGAGGCACAGGAGTGTAGTTAGTGGATTCAGATTCATCTACAATACCATTTTTGCCTTGTCCCCGGAAACGGCGTCAAAAAGTTGACCGGCCTAAATCGCGCGTCCTAAATTTGGAGGCGGATTTGAGGTAGTCGAGCTTTTATATTTATAAACACGAATCCTTCTAGGCCCCCGTAACTTTGTTTACGGGGTCGAAGTAGATATACGGGGTCGAACACAGGGACAAGGGGGTAGTGTTGAGAACCAAGAACCGAAACGCTACACTCCGGTAGGTAAAAAGAGATTTTAAATTCCCCAGAAGGGAAGCGTAATGATGTCACAAACAAAACAAGAAAACTATCTCCAAGTGGAGTTACTAGAAAGATTTAAGGTTTTAAGCATTTAGCAGTTTTTAGGGGTTTTCATGCAACATAAACCGAAAGATAACACTAGAGCTAGAGCAAGGTACGAAGGATAAAACTACTGCAAAACAAGCGGCACCAGTAACACCCTGCACCCCTCCTCTCAGAGCGGGCACCTCTAACCAAGCCTCGGCACCCCTCACGAGGTTGCTGGGCTCAAAGTTAGAATGGATTGTTACTGAAACAACTCCGTTCCAGGCACTCTCGTACTCCAGAATCGGACCAAACACTAGAGCCACAACACAACTCTCGAAGTTGTTGCGACGAGAAAACACGATTTTGTAGTTAAGCGAAACGCGATCCAAAACATGCAAGCTAGAGTTCGGATATCAAACATAGCAGTCATCCAACATATTGCACCAAGCATAGAGCAGCAAGTAATTAAGCATTTACATTTCTATAAGCATTAAAGGTCTTAATTACAATGCATAAGTAGAGGAATTAAATAACAGAATTAAAGATAGGTGTCGCCTTCTTGATGTAGAAGGACGACAAACTACAATAACCATCCCGCCCGATATCAGACAGGGGCCTAGCCCGATACTTCCGTGTAGGGCGGCATACTCTCTCAAGTGGCACACCGCGACGGGCGACTGCATCACTCAAGGACCTAGCCGATACGCTCAAGTCGGGCGGTACACCCTCTCGGGCGACACGCATGACGGGCAGAGCGTATCGGGTTCGTTATCGTGTCGGGTATGGATCTGCGTATCCTATTACTGGGCACTGGTGTCGGGCACTCGTGTCGCGTATCTACATCGGCCGATATCGGCTCCCAGTGTCGCCCTGTACAGTCCTAGGTGAACCAGTCCCCTCCCTCTCGGGATGAGGAAGAGCTCACCTAGTGTCGCCCGGTACGAACACTGGAGCACGATACGCCTGCTCTCGCAGCCTCCTCCGAAGATCACTCGACTGTCCGAAACCTGAAGTGGCCAAGCTTGTCCGAATTGCCTAAGCCGTCTTTTTCGGCTCCTTGTAGCTGCTATTTATAGGCAGCTGGTTTGAGAAGATATGGTGCTCGAAGCACCACGCGTCCTCCTTTCCGCCGTTCAGTTGGCGGTCGGCTGACGCGGGTATCGCCCGGTACAAGGGGGTTGGCTTTCGGGCGTCGTGGCGAGAGGCGCCTGCCGGTGGGTGGCCGATATCGCGCGGCACATGGAGTAGTTGCGGCGAGCTCGGCTCCCTGTCGGGTAAAGAGGCGTGTCGTCCATCGGTACCTTCTCGCGCGGCATCCTTGCGTCGCGCTTCGTCGTATCGCGCAGCCCTGCCGGGCAGCGTGCGTATCGGGCGTCAGGGGGGGCCGAAACAGACTTGGACTTATTTGCGGGCCGAAACGGCCTTATTGGTGCTAAATGGGCCAAAATAGGAGGAAACTCTGCAAAAGATAGAAATATTGGACTGAGAGCATTGCTTGGATAATTATTGCAAAAAATGCATATAAAAGAGAGGAAGATGTCAGAAAAGGGCAGTTTTGATAATAGAAAAATAGTCTAAAACATCACAAAAATTGGTGTTATCACTTAGCCTTGAAGCAAAGAAGCGACTGACAGTTGGTGATACATTGGGTGCATTGACATAGCAACTCTCTTGGTTGATAAGAGAGGGCCAATGACTTTGCCTTGAAGCAAAGTAGCGGTTGACGATTATAAACACAGTGTTGCCATAGCGGAAACGGTCTGAGCGGTCAAAGTGGCATCAAGCAGTCCCCAACAATGGAAGCATCATCATGAGGAGATCAAGTAAAGAGGGAGATTTTATACACATTGGGTGTGATTATCTTCTTCCTCATCTTTGTTCTCATATGGGGAGTACTACTCGGATTGAGGGGTAATTAAATCCGAGTAGTATGAGTTATAATTGTAATTACATAGTCTTTGTTGACCGATATTGTCCTGTGATTTTTCTCTTCTTGTCTTAAGGAGAGTTTTCCACGTAAAATATGGTATTTCTTCTTTGGGTTTAAACGCTTGTCTGTAACATTTCTGCAATAAGTTTTAATCACATCCGGAATCATATCGAAACAACATATCCAACATTTATGCATAAAATGGATATTAATAACCAACTGGCTCTTGCTCAAACTTTTCTTTGTGAAGACCTCTTCATTTCTTGCTTTCTAAAGTTTCCAACATGTGACGACAAAAAACGTGCTCCACCATGTACTAGCCTTCTTTTCCTTCAGATTAGCTGCCATCCACTCCCTTGTTCTTGCTTCAAAGAAGGACGAACCAAAAGGGTTGTTTATATTTTCCCAAACTTCCTTGCTCTCTAGGAAATCTCTGAAAAGATGCAAACACAATTCATTAGGATGTGTGCATCTTGAGTATTGATTGGAAAGTGACATATTCCTTGCTTCTTAAAGTTTTTCGATCACACCATAGGAAGGTTGCAGTTCTGTGTGTGGTGAGTGTTAGGAAGATATTGTCCCAATTCCCATCAGAATGCTCAGCCAGACCTTCCATCAACAGGTAATAGGGTAATTTAACTATGAACTCTCCATTCTCATTAAGGTTCCAACACCAATATCCTTGCCATAATCTTCCTTTGGAGGGGGCATTCTCCTAATGCTTTATGCTGTAGAGTTCTCGAACCACTCCTGAGGAAGCCTTCCCCCTAGTTGCCATCCTCCTTGACTAGACAAGTGACCTTTAGATCTATAAGGTCGTAGGGAATGCACTTATTTCTTAGAACCGTTGGCTTCTTGCCCTCCCTCACCCAAGCCATTCACATGGTCACCCCTGTCTGCTATCCTTGTGGCATTTGCATTAATTGGATATAGATTGGAGAAGATGCTCCTCCATAGCATTGAGCCATAAGACATGAAGCTATTTCTTCCTATATATTTCCTTCTCATAAGATCAGTCCATCTGCCTTTTCCTTATTTTTTGAATCCCATGCCGCCTTGAGTAGTAAAGCTTCATTTTGCATCCTGTCAACCTTCACTCCCAGACCTGCCTTAGTCATTGGAGCCACACTCCTCCACACAACCAATCTAGTCTTCCTTCATTCGTTCTTCTCACTCCAAATGAAATTCTGTGTTATCTGATCTATCTTCTCACACACCAAACAAGGAAGTTTTGAGTTTGCATAACATAAAAGGGGGTGGCATTCATAACAGACTTCGCCAGCATGATACTTCCAGCAAGGGATGATGTTTTCCTCATCCATCCCCCTACATTGTTTCTCATAGTACTTAGTGACCCTGAATAGAGTTCCTTTCGTTAACCATTAAAACTCCAAGATGCTTCCCGAGATCCATGACCTATTTGATACCTGTGCTCCTACTCACCTGTTTGCTGATAGCCGTAGGTCTGTTCCTTGAAAGGAAAAAGTTGATTTCCCTTTAGAGAGACTCTAACCCGAGGCTCATTCAAACTTAGCAAGCGTCTTCATCATCAAACAATCATGCCTCCTTGATGCTTCACCTTAGAGGACGATATCATTCAGGAAGCAAGAATGAGCGAACCCCATTCATGCAAGGATGAGCGATATCCATATACTAGCTTCTACTTTGAGCACAATGGCTTGTCTAAGTTTGTTTAAACACATAACAAAAATATATGATGATAGAGGATAACCTTGCTTACACATAGAGAGGGTCTAAAAATTGGAAGCTTGTCTCCATTTTATAACATAGAGGAAGCTCTGAAGGTAATGATTTACATAATGATCAACACAATGTTAGTAGGAATTGCTATCTTGTGGAGAGTGTTCCGTATGAAGTTCCAACTCATGCGATAGTAGGCCTTGACCTGATCAAGCTTCAGGTCCATTGTGCAACTTTCGGTCTTATGCTTCTCCATAGAGTGGAAGATCTCCTGAATCAACATAATGTTGTCTCTGGTCTTACGCCTAGTGGTGCATTTTTGCTTGGGGTACACCACATAGATCTTTCAAACTTTATGAGGCCCTAATAGGAACACTTATATAGACTAACACACTTTACCCGCAAGAGCATGAGGTCGTGCTATAGTATAGGAGAGAGGCAAGTTAGGAATCGATCCTCAAGGAGAGAGGGAGCCCTAGAGCTAGGTTAGGTTAGCTACGTTCCTAAACTGGAGTCTAGGGTTCAAGGGTTTGATCCGTGTTTGTTTGATTACACAAAGTTGGACAAACAAGCAATTAAAGGGAACAAGCAAACAAAACCTATGTTAACCCTATACATAGTTCAAACTACCAAAGAAGACAATACTAGGCAAGGGAAGAACAATTGGACAAAAGTAAGCAAAGCAAGATCTAACACTACACTACACTAGCATTTTAGGTAACTAGAGCAATTGAAGTCCTATACTAGAACTAACCAACTAAATTTAGCACAAGCAAGCACGAAGGTACACTAACTACTCTAGCAAGACCTAGTTATCAAGAACAAGGAAATTAACTAGAAAGCAAATAAAGCAAGTAATTAAGCAAGCATGAACTAGCAAGGAAGCAATTTGGGGTTTTAAGCAATTGTTGGAGGCATGGTATGTTTGGGGGAATGTAACTAGAACCCAAGGTTGGGGGGGGTCATAACATGCAAATTCTATTTATTCATTCTATATTGTTAATTCAAACAACAAGATGAATGCTATATATTTACCCTAAGCTACTAGTTGGCCATGGGTGGCATAAGGTGTGTAAACGGGAACTACACCCTTGCACACCCTATCCAACCTTACAAGGCTCAAGTGAACTAGGAATTAGGAGAAATTATAATAAGATCTAGCAAGTATAAGTTTCTAGAGTAGTGTCCTTAGGACAATTGGGAGTCAAGGGTAGGAATGAAGAGTGGAGGTGTGAGGGTGGCCTCACATCACTCACCATCTAGCCTTTAGGGAACTCCTATAAAATTGCACTAAGTAATCCTACAATAGCTAATTAGTTCATCCATATAGAAGTAAGAAAGGGGATATCGATGTGGGAAGATAAGGTTCTAGATAGGGATCCACTAGTTGGACCTAGGAGCAATCCCTAAGATAGCCACATACAAGCCATTCTCTCCTAGTGTCTTAAGTGGTTTCAAGCACAAATCAACAAGCAATCCATATTTTCAAGAAGAAACCACAAGAAGAAATATGGGAAATAAGATAAAAGTAGAAGACAATCATCATAAGATGAATCTATACAGTTTACAAGTTATTTTCCCCCAACATCATATCAAAGTCATATTTTTACACCAAACAATCCACCTAGGGGACTTAGCTACTCATGACAATGAAAAATAAAAAAAATAGAGAAGAAAAAGATACAAATAGCCATGAAGCTAGAAATAGTGGCTGAAATCCTCCTCCCCAGTAGCTACAAGCTCGAGCACTTCACTCCTCCAAGGTGTAAAGGCATACAAATAGGATGGATAATGTCCAAAACCCTAAATGGAAGGGTTTTGGGGTGGAATATATTGGAATGAGAGTGGAGTGAGGTATGGAGGTGATAGGGAGGTGAAATGAATGCTCAAGGGAGTCAACCCTTGACATCCAGTCACCTCTAAGACTTATATAGGGGGTCTAGGGTTAAATGGGGTGCAAAATAGGGAGATGGAGTCATAAAATAGGCGGGCCTAATGGTAGAACGGCCGTGGTGGTCACTACGGCCATGGTGAATACAATGGATGTTTTGACAATTTGGATCAATTTCTAAAATTTCTATGAAGTGTCTGTGACCTGGGCATACATAGAACATCCATTCCTTGGCAACATGACTGTTTTGGGATCTTTCCCTTGTATTTGAGCCTTGAACTTGGTCATCGATGTGGGTTATTTCTTTAATACATTCTTTGACCACTTGGAGTAGTTGGGAGTCATTTTGACTTCATGTTGGGCTCCTCCAAGCCCGAGGAAACCCTAGATTCAACCTGCCTTTCTCCCCTCAATATATTAGTGGTCAAAGTACCTATGAAACATGCAAAACATCTATAAGTGTATTTGATAATAAATTATTTATTGGAGGAAATAACATACAATCTAGTAAGTTTAGATGTGATTAAGGAACAAAAAGGCAAAAGATCAAGCTCTAAAATAGTACTACATCACCACCCCAAGCTTAAAACATACTTGTCCTCAAGTATGCTCCAACTTAATGTCTCATTTTTATATCATTCAAGAAAATCTTGGGAGAATGCATTTATCATAATGTTCATTGGCTAAATTATGTTCACATGTGGAATCAAGCATGCAATTCACCATTGTCTATTCATTTTCTTATTTTTTATGTAATTCAGGGACAAAGAAAAGAACTTCAAATATGGTATACCAATAGACCTGTAAATGGACCAAATACGAAGCGGATACTACTATATCTGATATCTGAAAAGAAAAGTTTGATCCAATATCCAATTCAATATCTAACATATATCATGTCAACATCCCAATTCGATCAGAACATATAATATCCAAATGAAGATAAATATCTGATATGAACCTAAAATCATACATTTAATGTTAATAGGTATAATATATATAGAAAGTATTGATATTACATTAGTTATATATAATAAAGTGTCTACATTTTCATATTTCTATATATAAATAATATATATTTAAATACATCTATGTATTTGTTGAATTCTGATCTTTTTAGAGCAGATACATCAATATCCGATATCCCATCTGAAATTTTTGGATCCAAAATTCGATCCGAATTATGCAGATGTAGGAATTTGCTCAGTATTTCAAATTCAAATCCAGATTAAAAGTACATATTTTGGACATCCATTTACATGTCTAGATATCAATCACACATGTAAGTGATGTAACTTTCATAATGCTCTGGGTAAACCGTATCATGCATGACATGCATAAAATTGATTAGAGTGGTTGTTTCACTTTCTAGGATTACATCATACACTTTAGTTCACCTCTCATGTCCCACTTGCCTTGTATAGGGGTGTGTGGGCTAGAGTAGATTTACCCTAGCCCTATTGGCATAAAAAGAGAAGAAAGAGTTATGGAAATGAGTGGAATTCTATTACATAGGAGTACCTATCCTTTTTTCTTGAGAGGCTATTAAATAGACACATCCCTTATTTTTTCCCTTTTTCTATTTCTATGCCCCATGTGTAAGGATGGCATATGGTGATTGGACGAAACGAGGTGGTATGGATATGGACACCCCAAACTTGAAGGGTGATCAAGGCTAATGTGTACATTTTTCCATCCTTTCATGAGACAGAGAGGTAATAAGATAATAGAAGAAACGTTGGGTCAAAGACGGATCCTATGCAGTGAGAATCCTTGTATGATTTCATCCAAGCAAGTTAATCTGTGCAACATTCACCAAACAAACAAACTATGCATAAAATGAGTAGTTATGGTATATTGCACTCCTTCCACATAGATTGACTAACCTCAAGCACTCAATACTTGTAAGCATCACACATTAATCCAACAATCAATTACATGTAAAAGGCTTGGAGCACATGCAAAATTTCATCATAGGACTCATTTAGCAAAAAATATCATTAATGGGCTATATAATCCTAATTCTAAGCATTCACATCACATAGATAGAGATTTAGTTGAAATACACTCTTAGACAAGAAGATCACACTCGGGCCAAAATTAGCCAAAATGGTGCCAATTTGCACTCAATGACATCTAAACTTACATTAGGAAACAAAAAACAACAATCAAGAAAATCCTATCTAACACACACAAAAATTACCAAAAACCTACATGAGATGCAATGCATGACATGGAGTGGCATGATAAGAAAAATTTTCAAAAAATACCACAAAAGTGTAAGGAAATAAACTACATGATATGCATGTCTGAAAGCAAGTAAAAATATAATATAGATAGAGTGTACATCAATAATTTAAAATAGGATAAAAACAAGGTGAAACAAGCGTAGAAAAATAAAATTGAGAAAAGGGAAGGTACCACCCACCACCCCAAACTTTTGAATCATGATGTTTCAACATAAAACTAAATCTTAGGAGTGATATGATAGTTGTCATTGTTGTAGTGGTGGCTCCTGTGACAGTGGATGAACTGAAGGATCACCCTCCTCATGGTTTTTAGCCATCCCTATTTTCCATCTCGGCCTCTTAGTGTTGGTTGTGTTGGTTTTTACGTCTTTTTCTTCCTATTTCAGGGTCTACTAGGAAATATTCAATAGAAAGCGAATGACATCCAAACACAGACAATTTTCACTTGCGCACAGTACAACCAATCAAAAGAATCTAAGTTATAAGACATGTATGTAAAAGTAAACAATGGATAAAGAATAACAATGATTAAGATAGTAGGAAAAGTTCAAAGAAAAAACCGCTAAGGTTCACCCAAATCAATTGAATCTAGATTAGATATGCCTTTAGCACACACAATGAGATATTTAAAACATTATAAGTCTCTAATAGGCACATTCACATAGACTAACACACTTTACCTAGAGGCACACGAGGGCATGTTATAATATAGGAGAGCGATAATGTAAAGACCCAATTCTTACGATTGAATATTTACAAAATTGTGTAAAAAATAAACAAATCTTTTTATAGTCATGCTTCACATCAGATTCGCGGAAGCTTTACATAAGATTACAAAATTTAAAATAAGAATGATCCTATATACTCTTTAATAGGGAACAAATCTTGCATGTCTCTTCTAGGTCTTCTCTAATCACCTTCTCATGAGTTTCCAGATGGAACAAAAACCACACATGGGCCCCAATAAGGGAAACTAGAGTCAACAAAGTTGGTACAAAACCAGTATTTGAAAAATAAAATAATATGAAACTAACTACAAAAGTATTGGATGACAATATGCAAATGAATAAACAATATAGGTAAGTATCAAAAGGTAGCATTGGGTTTTTAAATTCAATATCCAATTTTTGGAACTAGTCATTCATTTTTTCAATAGATAGCGCATGTCAATTTTTAGTTATTGGGGAAGTCATGTGTTCTCTCCTATGGATAATGACAACACACCAACTAAAATTCTCACTATACTGAGGGACTATATGTCCTTTAACTCTGCACAGAGGCGTGGAAGCGTAATTCACTAAAATGGAGGCACTAACCTGCTATTTTTTATGTTTAAACATCTATGCTACTATTTTCCAGGAATAAGTGGTGGTGGACTTTCAAGAAGTAGGATAAGGTACAAAATCAATTTTGGTCAATTGTGACACACCGTCCGAACAAACCGTCATAACTAAGCAGAAGCGATCATTAGTAGATGATTAACAAAAATCACTAAAAATTTAAACCTTTTTGCAAAGAGATCTGATTCCAGAAAACTCTTATAACAAGAACCAAAGTATTACATATACATTCTGGTTCACAAGTACATACCATGTACCATCCTTTCTTGAGGATTACAAGCATCAATTGCCCTGTTAAAATGATACGAACCTCGAGGCATCAAGCTAAAATCTCAGATCGATTCATTAAAAGCACTATCTACTGACTCCGAGGACCTGAGAGTACAGAGCCGACACATATGACTCTCTACACAAAATATGACAGCTAGTGCCTCCACCTGGAATATCACTGCTGTCCCTGTTGCTGCTGCTGCTGCTGCTCTTCCCCTGCTATGGGGTTTCTGCCTCTTATTCTGTGTTTACCTAAAAAAGTTGGATCCAGGGGGGGTGAGACAATTGAAAATTGTCCCAACGAGAGATATAACTCTCCGTCAGAAGCATTATTATTGTAGATAAACAATGATAAACTGAGCAGAAGTTCTTTTATATTAACAACAATATTAATCATTATATGAACAGAATAAGATAATTTTATTTCTTATGGAGAACATTGCATCTACCCATGGTAGATTATAAATCATCTATCTGCTTTGCAAGGAATGTAAGAAAACATAAATATATCATCTATCATCTAAAGATGCTTAAAAGAAATGTAGCATCAGCCAATGATTTTCGTATTCAATCCTTAAGAAAACATTCTATACGGATGATTACATTTTACAATCACACTTATGCCCTGAGGAGATGAGGTATACCACTCATACTCCAACCGAGCATTGCACAGTCGAAATTGGTGCCATACAAGGTCAATGGAAGAGCCGACTGCCATGACCTCCCTTATCTCGGTCAGTAGGAGATTCAATGCAGGACATCTTGTGTCTATGCTAAATAGCTTTCCAAGGTATACTAGCAACTTTGCTATAGAGTTATAGTGGCGGCTGTACTCTCTTCACAATCGAGAGATTTCATGTTTATCTCACATCGATCCAGCATTAATATTATCGAGAGATTCGTGATACATCCATCCCATGATCGGGGGATTAATGATACATCCACCCCGACATATATAATGAAAGATTGAGACATCTAATGTTTATCTCACATCAATTCCTCCATTAAGGCGTAAGGATATTTTCACCCATCACCCCTGCATATTCAAAAATATGCATTCCGGGTTATGCCGCGGAGCAACCCGTTTCACCATCCAGCAAATTCTGACACTGATGGTTATATGGCCAGGGCACTACATGATAAGGTTCCACTTGATTAATTAAGTGCATTACTGTATTCTTTTAGCATCAGTCAAGTTCTCAAACATTATTATGACAAATGCTACAAAGAAAAGAATAATTCATCTATCAATCACTTTTCAAAACCTTATAAAACATTGGGATCTTAGTCCCTTGCCACATCATGGGCATTCTTATCCCTTAACATCTCATCATCATGATTATGGAATACATGTATTCAAACCCTCAGTTCATCAAAGAATACACTTGTTACCACTTATCAGGTAACTAATACATTCAGGTCATCTGACCAAGGTAAACATGATACTTACTACACAAGCATCTCACATGGCTTTCAAAGCCCATTTAGTCTCTTATTACCTCTTACTAGGCAACAATACATATAATGGCTCACAAGGCCCATAAATCATTTAAATAATTAACACATCATAGCTCATACCTGGCTATGCTCATCATCTCATGATTACCTGCATGATCATTACATAATAGGTATATCAATTACATATCAGCACTATGCAATGTAAGAGTAGAATCACTATTCCCTTATTTAGGGTTAGGATTTTTCTTACATATCATCACCATTCATTAGATTTAGGGTTTTCCATAATTAACCCTTAAGGTTATCAAGATCATATTATTAATGATCAAGCCCTAATTCATTACTCCACACAGCTAGGAGCCACCATTGATAACATATGTATTTAATCATGCTTATTTATTCTCATCACTTATCATTAAATGAATTATCAACACAAGATATAAGTTCCTCTCTCAACTTTACCAGAATATGATTACATCATACTTTATTGATTCAGATTAACCTTTTTCATAAGGCATGTTAGTCTACACTTATCAAAGTGCATTACATCTCAATGTAACAATTGACATGACACACTTCATGTGTTACTCATCCAAGTATATTGGATTTACAATGCATCAAGGTGTATCAATCTTGAGGTGCTGGTGTGATACCTATCATGTCTTGATGTATCACTTCTCTCATCACCTTTATTTTAAGTTCATCAATTTATCTTGTATTAGGGTATCTCCCATCCTAATACTTCATGCACCAGCTCATCACATTTATCCTGTAATGTATTGGTCACAAGTCACTTATTTGAAATATGCAACCATTGTTAATGATATGGACTCATCTCGAGTTAAGGTATTATTGATATAAGGCCATCCATTAACAACTACCTTAGGTGTTTCACTTATCAATATATTAGTCACTAATCCATTATTTAAGGATAGGGTTTCCCATCTTTATCAATTAGGGTTTCACATAACATCACCCTGCATTAGAATTTCACATATCATCCTATATCAGGGTTGCACATAGCATTACCTGAAATTAGGGTTTAATAACTCATAGCCCAAAGTTAGGTTATGGTTTATCATATTTCCCAAGATTAGGGTTTCATGCATTATAACCCAAAATTAGGGTTTTACATATCTTCACCCTATATTAGGGTAAGGTTTCATATAGCATCATAGCATCACTCTGGATTAGAGTCTCTCATCACATTACCATATTAGGGTTTCACATGGCATCACCTTGGATTAGGGTTTCTCATGGCATCACCCTGGATCAGGATTTCACATCACATCACTACATTAGGGTTTCTCATGGCATCACCCTTGATTAGGGTTTCACATGTCATCACCCTTGATTAGGGTTTCACATGTCATTATCTTGAATTAAGGTTCATTATAACCTTTTCCCCAAATTAGGGTTTTTTCATTATATTACCCTGAATTGGGATTTCTCATATCATTACCCTAGATTAGGGTTACACTATTACCCTAGATTAGGGTTACACCTAGCATTACCCTATATTAGGGTTAGAGCTCATCAACCTTCTCAATTAGGGTTTCATGATCTCTTTATCAAGGATCATACCCTAATTACATATTTTATTCATATTGAATATGTTGAGGCTTATCCGCTAAATGATTATTATACATGTATGAATTCCTCTCTCTCTTATCCTCTATAGGATGTTGACTAATTTTAAACTTGATTAGATTAGGTCAACCCCTCATTTAAATGCACACATTTAGGGTTAACATAGTGTGTTGAAATATTGCTTCCATAAGCATCAAAGGTTAACCCCTCAAAGGGTACTAATCACCCTAGTACCTTAAAGGTACAACCATTGTAATTACCTTTGATAAACATCATTAACAAACATAGGATTAGTTGATCTTTCATAGCTATGAAACTATTAGGTCTCCAAACAGTCTTGGAGACACTTGACCTTCAAACGGTCTTGAAGACCGTTTGACCTTAAACGGTCTTGGTTCAATTGTAACTCAAATCAACCCATTCAATCTTGAGACTTAATCAACCCATTCGGTCTTGAAACCGAATCAATCCATTCGGTCTTGAAACCGAATCTTCCATTCGATCTTAAGACTGATTTCATCCATTCGGTCTTGAAACCGAATCAACCATTCGATCTTGAGACTGATTTCATCCATTCAGTCTTGAAACTGAATCGAACATTCGATCTTGAGACTGATTTCATCCATTCGGTCTTGAAACCGAATCAACCATTCGATCTTGAGACTGATTTCATCCATTCGGTCTTGAAACCGAATCAACCATTCGATCTTGAGACTGATTTCATCCATTCGGTCTTGAAACTGAATCAACCATTCGATCTTGAGATTGATTTCATCCATTTGGTCTTGAAACCGAATCAACCATTCAATCTTGAAACTAATTTCATCCATTCGGTCTTGAAACTGAATGCTTATCAATTGTTTTGAAACCGAATTATCCATCAATTGAGCTATTAAGAGTACATCAGATTGTAGCCCTTGGATCTTCAACCATCCACCACAATCAACCATTGATCTCCAAACGGTCTTGAGACTGTTTGGGTCAAACAACCTTGAAATCAATTTCCTCAACTAGTGTTTCAATCAATTCAATCGATTAGGGCTTGCAATTGGTGGATTCTCCATCATTGGGACTATTATAAATCATTTAATTAGAACCATTGGATCAACATCCAACTACCTCAGCATTTGACCTTCAAATGGTTTGGGACCACTTGATCCCAAACGGTCTTGAGACCGTTTGGTCTCAATTGGTCTTGAGACCGATTGGACTCAATTATGAAACCGTTTGCACAAGATATTATTGAAGTGTGTGCTTAAGATGATGTCATCATATTCAAGCTTCATACCTTCGAAAATTTTAGGGATTCTTGTGGTGATTTCAACAATCAATCAAAAAGAATTTCGAGAATGAAGAAAGATTCAACATATGTAAGAGAAAGGAAATCAATAATAACATTTAAGGGTTCAAGTTATATAACTCACCTTCAAAGTTGAAACCAAGCTTCAAGCTTCACGTCTCTAATGGTGAATGGAGCTTTCTTAACCTCCCAAGGTCCATCCTCAAGCCTTTGAGTGAAAAGAATTGGCTAGGGTTGAAGATTGAATGGAGAAAAGAAGAAATCAAGCATTGATTTGCGATTTCCACCATGAAATCAAGGTTGAAGATGATTAAGGAGCTTACCTACAGGTTGGGGCACATACTCCTGTTGCTCCTAAGCTCCCTTGTTCATGGCCAAAGCAAGGAAAGAAAAATGGATCGAAAAAGCCTTTCATGTGGGTTGAAAATGGGATGTATATAAGTGAATTTCAATGAGAGAGAAAGTGATAATTAATTCCTTCAACTCCCCAAAATTGGCTCCACATACTCACCTCAATCCCTTGCATACGAAGCCATATCACCCACCTTGTTATTCTTCTTCATTATTCATGAATTAAAGAAAACAAATTAAGCACCTTAACCATTATAATAATAATATCCAAAATTGAGTGGATATTACTTTTTAGTTAACTAATGTGAGTGGGCTCTCCACTCACTTTAGATATTTCGTGGCTTTTGCAAGGCATAAGGACATTCACACTTATAAAAATTCAACCATATCATTTTTGGTTGAAGGGCACTTCAATTAATATATTTATTTTTGCATTAAATTGAATTAGGGTTTCAATTATGCTTAAATCTTGATTATTTTAATATCAAGATTCTCTCTCCTCCAAAGTGATTCAAATGAGATGCCCCTCTGATTTTCTTGTCTCTAATTGATACTGAGAAATATTAGGGACTCTTTAGAAGTGATATTTTGCATATTGAACCCTAGGTTTGGGTAAATTGCACATTACACCAAAACTAGGATTTTAATGCACAAACATTGCTGAATAAGCTCTTTCTTGGTGCTCAGGCTACCACACGCCATACCTCTGCATCATTTTAATTCTTATGATTCTTAAACACTTGAGGAACATATTACCATGTAACATTTCCAAGTTAACCCCTCAACTTGGGTAATTTGCACTTTAGTCTAAAACAAGTAAAATTTTGTTTCAACTTTATTAAAAAAGGACTAAAATTGAAACATAAGTTCCTCTTGAGTCTTAATTACTTTTCAAATGATAAGAGAAAGCATATAATTATCTTTCTTAAACAAAACATCTAGGGTTAAAGCATAACCCAGGCCAAGGATGTTACAAATTATAAACCCCTATCAAGGATTTCGTCCTCAAAATCCCAAGTAAAGGGAGACAAATGTTATTTATTCATCATATCATCAGGTCTTCACATAACATCTTAATGTCATGAAGATGCCATAGAACTTTGATCAAGACAAAGTTCTTCCACACTAGGTTATCATAGAATCGGTTACACAGGACACATACTCCACTTTCCTTTTCATTATTGTCTATAGAGTCAATTTTGTGTCAGCTATTACTTTTCTTAGTTAGAGAAACATTATACATACCTTATTTAACTCAGGTGTCAAACCTCACTGATTTGTCACTTTTCTCAACTTACAACTTTATGTGACATGATCCTTGATTATGCGGATTCTCCCATACTCCTCACTTAGTTTAGTATTTCACTTTCAAAGAAAGACCAGAGTTATGTTCTGTCACCCTCTTAAGACTACAAGTATCATCATACGTCTGTTGTGCCATCCAATCTACTGACACAACACTAAACTTTCTTACTGCTTGTACCAACTATCTCATTAGTTGTACATACTCTTTTCATAAGGGGAGGTTACCTATAAATTAGTGCATCCTTATTGATGTTATGTTTATGCAGAGCATAAACCCCTAACATGTGATGTTCATACTATTTTATGTAACTAGACTGATTTCACAGTTGGCCAGTCCAAGTAACCAACATAAGTTATCTAATTAGGAGTTATGCTTTTACTTTTCCATACCACCTGATATTTCTTAGATACCAGAATTATTTACTTTGGTATCCATCACGTGTCAAAAAAACATCACATCCTCATCATTTCCATTTCTCTATTGTTATTACCAAAGTTACACATATAAAGGGATTTTTCTTTCATATTTGGAACATTATTTGTTACACATATCTTTATCTTGGAACCAAAGTCCAAGGTGATCTGATACTTTTCTAAGTATCCAACATGGGATTATTTCTAATCCATGCACATCAAGTGTCATAGTACTCACTTGATTGTCACGTTCCAAAAAGAAGAGAACACAAAGAAACATATTCCTCTTATCACCCCATCATCACCTAGGGTTGCTTATCAAAGAGAAGGGATTATCATCTCCTCTAATTATAATATGAATCTTTCAACTGTTCATGAATTATTTACTCTTGTTTCATCTTAGGTTCCTTTCCAACAACATAGGAATTATAAGGATGATTACGTCATTATTCCTTTCTTTGTTGTTGTCTAACATGTTCATGAACATTTCATGGTTTTATCACATTCCCCATTTCCACATCATGGGAAAAGATCTTTACTGTTCACATAGACTTTATCAAACATGGATCATCTCCCTTGTTCTTATTCTCTTATCATGAGGATTATACTTTTTACTTCCTCATACACACAGACTGATTTGAGGTCATCTCAGATTCCATTTTAATACACTTAGGATGTGATACACATGTCCATACCATCTTTACAGTTTCATTATACTCACTAGATTATTTCAAAATGACTACTTGATCAGAGTAATTAGAAAGATAACAATCTAAAAGTTCCATACTTGTCCTATCTCCAATAATTATATACCTGGCCAGGGTATACAAGTACTGAGATTAGGTAGTATGCACTTTATTTACTATCATGTTCCTTACTTTTCATATCATTAAAAACACAAGATTTAACATTCCTGGATTTTCTTCAATTTTTACTTCTATATCTCATCCTTTTTCACACAAATAAGAGAAATTATAAAGCATTTAAAGGAATAATGAGTAAAATGTAAGTTCTCATCTTCTTTGTGTCCTTATAGGACTAGTCAAAGGAAACTCAATAACAACTGCTTTCTTATGGTTAACACAGAATTATGAAATGACATATGAAAATGATACTATTTCATCTGACCTGTCTCATCTCGCAGTTTATTTGCTGCCTCAGGCTGATTCTTTTCATAGAATCTTTCCTGGGACGTCTGTCCACATCCTCAAGTGCCACTAGAAAACTATTTCCCCTGATGACCTTGATGTCTCTGCCTTGGTGGTTGGGTTACCATTGTGTTTCTAACTGGACAATCTCTTACTAGATGTCCTACCTGTCTACACTGGTAACATGTTCTAAGCTCTTGATATGGTCTAAAAGGTCCTTTACCCTTTCTGGGTATCCCTTTCCCTAATGTACTAGACCTTAGTTGTATCGGGGGTACCAAAGACCTCCCATTTTTGGAACTACTAGGCCTTTGATCCCAAGTTTGGATAGACCTTTTCTTAATTCTTTCCTCATTATACTTTCCTAGATAGTCTTTTTTGATATGTCCAGGCTGCCTAAATTTGTGTCAAATCCTGATTTCAGGTTGTAACCTATTCCTTTCATCATTATTCATTGCTCCAACATGCTGATGTTGAGCAAGAATCCAATCGGAATCTAAAACTTCATCATTGGGGGTTAGTAATCTAGGTTGTATTGCTAGCATATGGTCCACTATACGCATTATTTTAGTCCTAACCTGCCCAATAGTGATATTAAAAGAAGGATTCCTTATAATTGTTGGATCATCTTGGGAGTTCTCAGCCAGTCTTTCTTCTCTTGCCTGATCCCTTGCACCTTCTGTTGGTGCAACATTGCTGCTCTCAGCATCATGTTCTTTGTGTAATCCAAACAACTTTAAGTTCTTCTTCTCCTATAAGAGTAGAAGACACTATCGGATAAACTGGAAGACACTAGAATAGAATCAACAAACTTAGTCCTATGTCTCTATAGACTCAGCGAACCTAGAGCTCTGATACCACTAAATTGTGACACACCGTCTGAACAAACCGTCATAACTAAGCGGAAGCGATCATTTGTAGCAGATTAACAAAAATCACTAAAAATTTAAATCTAAAAGAGATCCAATTCTAGAAAACTCTTATAACAAGAAATAAAGTATTACATATACATTCTGGTTCACAAGTACATACCATGTACCATCCTTTCTCGAGGATTACAAGCATCAACTACCATGTTAAAACGATTCATAGGCAACATAAGAACCTCGAGGCATCAAGCCAAAATCTTAGATCCATTCATTAAAAGCACTATCTACTGACTCTGAGGACCTGAGAGTACATAGATGACACATAGGACTCTCTATACAAAATATAACAGCCAATGCTTCCACCTGGAATATCACTGCTATCCCTGTTGCTGCTGCTGCTACTCTTCCCCTGCTATGGGGTTTCTGCCCCTTCTTCTGTATTTACCTAAAAAAGTTGGATCCCACGGGGGTGAGACAATTGAAAATTGTCCCAGCAAGAGATATAACTCTCCACCAGAAACATTATTATTGTAGATAAACAGTGATAAACTGAGCAGGGGTTCTTTTATATTTACAACAATATTAATCATTGTATGAACAGAATAAGATAATTTTCTTTCTTATGGAGAACATTGCATCTACCCATGGTAGATTATAAATAATCTATCTGCTTTGCAAGGAATGTAAGGAAATATAAATATATCATCTATCAGCTAAATATGCATAAAAGAAATGTAACATCAGCCAATGATTTTCATATTCAATCCTTAAGCAAACATGCTATACGGCTGATTACATTTTACAATCACACTTTTGCCCTAAGGAGATGAGGTATACCGCTTATACTCTAACCGACCATTGAGAAGTCGAAACCAGTGCCATACAAGGTCAATGGAAGAGCTGGCTGCCATGACCTCCCTTATCTCGGTCAGTACGAGATTCAATGCAGGACATCTTGTGTATCTACTAAATTGCTTACCACGGTATACTGGCAACTTCGCTATAGAGTTACAGTGATGACTGTACTCTCTTCGCAATCGAGAGATTTCATGTTTATCTCACATCGATCCAGCATTAATATTATCGGGAGATTCGTGATACATCCATCTCATGATCGGGGGATTAGTGATACATCCACCACGACATATATAATGAAGGATTGAGAGATCTAATGTTTATCTCACATCAATTCCTCCATTAAGGCGTAAGGATATTTTTTCCCATCACCCCCGCATATTCAAAAATATGCATTCTGGGTTATGCTGCGGAGCAACCTGTTTCACCATCCAACAAATTCTGACACTGATGGTTATATGGCCAGGGTAATACATGATAAGGTTCCACTTGATTAATTAAGTGCATTACTGTATTCTTTTAGCATCAGTCAAGTTCTCAAACATTATTATGACAAATGCTACAAAGAAAAGTATAATTCATCTATCAAGTACTTTTCAAAACTTTATAAAACATTGGGATCTTAGTCCCTTGTCACATCATGGGCATTCTCATCCCTTAACATCTCATCATCATGATTATGGAATACAGGTATTCAAACCCTCAGTTCATCAAAGAACACTTGTTACCACTTATCAGGTAACTAATACCTTCAGGTCATCTGACCAAGGTAAACATGATACTTACTACACAAGCATCTCACATGGCTTTTAAATCCCATTTAGTCTCTTCTAACCTCTTACTAGGCAACAATACATATAATGGCTCACAAGGCCCATAAATCATTTAAATAATTAACACATCATAGCTCATACCTGGCTATGCTCATCATCTCATGATTACCTACATGATCATTACATAACAGGTATATCAATTACATATCAGCACTATGCAATGTAAGAGTAGCATCACTATTCCCTTATTTAGGGTTAGGATTTTTCTTACATATCATCACCATTCGTTAGATTTAGGGTTTTCCATAATTAACCCTTTAGGTTATCAATATCATATTATTAATGATCAATCCCTAATTCATTACTCCACACAGCTAGGAGCCAACATTGATAACATAAGTATTTAATCATGCTTATTTATTCTCATCACTTATCATTAAATGAATTATCAACACAAGATATAAGTTCCTCTCTCAACTTTACTAGAATATGATTACATTATACTTTATTGATTTGGCTTAACCTTTTTCATAAGGCATGTTAGTCTACACTTATCAAAGTGCATTACATCTCAATGTAACAATTGACATGACACACTTAATGTGTTACTCATCCAAGTATATTGGATTTAGAACGCATCAAGGTGTATCAATCTTGAGGTGCTGGATGTAATACCTATCATGTCTTGATGTATCACTTCTCTCATCATCTTTATCTTAAGTTCATCAATTTATCTTGTATTAGGGTATCTCCCATCCTAATACTTCATGCACCAGCTCATCACATTTATCCTATAATGTATTGGTCACAAGTCACTTATTTGAAATATGCAACCACTGTAAATGATATGGACTCATCTCGAGTTAAGGTATTATTGATATAAGGTCGTCCATTAACAACCACCTTAGGTGTTTCACTTATCAATATATTAGTCACTAATCCATTATTAAGGATAGGGTTTCCCATCTTTATCAATTAGGGTTTCACATAACATCACCCTGCATTAGAATTTCACTTATCATCATCCTATATCAGGGTTGCACATAGAATTACCTGAAATTAGGGTTTATTAACTCATAGCCCAAAGTTAGGGTTATGGTTTATCATATTGCCCAAGATTAGGGTTTCATGCATTATAACCCAAAATTAGGGTTGTACATATCTTCACCCTATATTAGAGTAAGGTTTCATATAGCATCATAGCATCAATCTGGATTAGAGTCTCTCATCACATTACCATATTAGGGTTTCACATGGCATCACCTTGGATTAGGGTTTCTCATGGCATCACCCTGGATCAGGATTTCACATCACATCACTGCATTAGGGTTTCTCATGGCATCACCCTTGATTACGGTTTCACATGTCATCACCCTTGATTAGGGTTTCACATGTCATTATCTTGAATTAAGGTTCATTATAACCTTTTCCCCAAATTAGGGTTTTTTCATTATATTACCCTGAATTGGGATTTCTCATATCATTACCCTATATTAGGGTTAGAGCTCATCAACCTTTTCAATTAGGGTTTCATTATCTCTTTATCAAGGATCATACCCTAATTACATATTTTATTCATATTGAATATGTGGAGGTTTATCCGCTACATGATTATTATACATGTATGAATTTCTCTCTCTCTTATCCTCTATAGGATGTTGACTAATTTTAAACTTGATTAGATTAGGTCAACCCCTCATTTAAATGCACACATTTAGGGTTAACATAGTGTGTTGAAATATTGCTTCCATAAGCATCAAAGGTTAACCCCTCAAAGGGTACTAATCACCCTAGTACCTTAAAGGTACAACCATTATAATTACCTTTGATAAACATCATTAACAAACATAGGATTAGTTGATCTTTCATAGCTATGAGACTATTAGGTATCCAAATGGTTTTAACACTTTTGAACCTTCAAACATTTTTGACCTCCTTGACCTTCAAACGGTCTTGAAGACTGTTTGCCCTTAAACGGTCTTGGTTCAATTGTAACTCAAATCAACCCATTCGATCTTGAGACTGAATCAACCCATTCGGTCTTGAAACCGAATCAATCCATTCGGTCTTGAAACCGAATCTTCCATTCGATCTTGAGACTGATTTCATCCATTCGGTCTTGAAACCGAATCTTCCATTTGATCTTGAGACAGATTTCATCCATTCGGTCTTGAAACCGAATCAACCATTCGATCTTAAGACTAATTTCATCCATTCGGTCTTGAAACCGAATCAACCATTCGATCTTGAGACTGATTTCATCCATTCGGTCTTGAAACTGAATCAACCATTCGATCTTGAGACTGATTTCATCCATTCAGTCTTAAAACCAAATCAACCATTCGATCTTGAAACTAATTTCATCCATTCGGTCTTGAAACCGAATGCTCATCAATTATTTTGAAACCGAATCATCCATCAATTGAGCTATTAAGAGTACATCAGATTGTAGCCCTTGGATCTTCAACCATCCACCACAATCAACCATTGATCTCCAAATGGTCTTGAGACCGTTTGACCTCCAAACGGTCTTGAGACTGTTTGGGTCAAACAACCTTGAAATCAATTTCCTCAACTAGTGTTTCAATCAATTCAATCGATTAGGGCTTGAAATTGGTGGATTATCCATCATTGGGACTATTATAAATCATTTAATCAGAACCACTGGATCAACATCCAACTACCTCAGCATTTGACCTTCAAACGGTTTGGGACCACTTGATCCCAAACGGTCTTGAGACCGTTTGATCCCAAACGGTCTTGAGACCGTTTGATCCCAAACGGTCTTGAGACTGTTTGGTCTCAATTGGTCTTGAGACCGATTGGACTCAATTATGAAACTGTTTTCACAAGATATTATTGAGGTGTGTGCTTAAGATGACATCATCATCTTCAAGCTTCATACCTTCGAAAATTTCAGGGATTCTTGTGGTGATTTCAACAATCAATCAAAAAGAATTTCGAGAATGAAGAAAGATTCAACATATGTAAGAGAAAGGAAACCAATAATAACATTTAAGGGTTTAAGTTATATAACCCACCTTCAAAGTTGAAACCAAGCTTCAAGCTTCACGTATATAATGGTGAAAGAAGCTTTATTAACCTCCCAAGGTCCGTCCTCAAGCCTTTGAGTGAAAAGAATTGGCTAGGGTTTAAGATTGAATGGAGAAAAGAAGAAATCAAGCATTGATTTGCGATTTCCACCATGAAATCAAGGTTGAAGATGATTAAGGAGCTTACCTACAGGTTGGGGCACGTCCTCCTGTTGCTCCTAAGTTCCCTTGTGCATGGCCAAAGCAAGGAAAGAAAAAGGGATCGAAAAAGCCTTTCATGTGGGTTGAAAATGGGATGTATATAAGTGAATTTCAATGAGAGAGAAAGTGATAATTAATTCCTTCAACTCCCTAAAATTGGCGTCACATACTCCCCTCAATCCCTTGCATATGAATCCATCTCCCCCACCTTGTAATTCTTCTTCATTATCCATGAATTAAAGAAAACAAATTAAGCACCTTAACCATTATAATAATATCCAAAATTGAGTGGATATTACTTTTTAGTTAACTAATGTGAGTGGGCTCTCCACTCACTTTAGATATTTAATGACTTTTGCAAGGAAAAAGGACGTTCACACTTATAAAAATTCAACCATCTCATTTTTGGTTGAAGGACACTTCAATTAATATATTTATTTTTGCATTATATTGAATTAGGGTTTCAATTATGCTTAAATCTTGATTATTTTAATATCAAGATTCTCTCTCCTCCAAAGTGATTCAAATGAGACACCCCTATGATTTTCTTGTCTCTAATTGATACTGAGAAATATTAGAGACTCTCTAGAAGTGATATTTTTCATATTGAACCCTAGGTTTTGGGTAAATTGCACATTACAACGAAACTAGGATTTTAATGCACAAACATTGCTCAATAAGCTCTTTCTTGGTGCTCAGGCTACCACAAGCCATACCTATGCATCATTTTCATTCTTATGATGCTTCAACACTTGAGGAACATTTTACCATGTAACATTTGCAATTTAACCCCTCAACTTGGGTAATTTGCACTTTAGTCCAAAACAAGTAAAACATTATTTCAGCATTATTCAAAAAGGACTAAAATTGAAGCATAAGTTCCTCTTGAGTCTTAATTACTTTTCAAAATATAAGAGCAATCATATAATTATCTTTCTTAAAAAAACATCTAGGGTTAAAGCATAACCCAGGTCAGGGATGTTACATCAACCAACCTATCTAGTCACACATCCAATCAATGAGGGAAATAACTTTCCAAAAAGACTTAGAAATTTCATACCTTTGGATCAAATGTATCCAAAATACAAAAGTTACAAGCATTGACTCCAAGGGACAACAAATAGAAAGAAATCTATAAATTTAGAGAATAGTTTTCACTATAAGGCTTGGAATTATGTATTGCTCAAATTTCATTTTATTTTACTCAGGTTTAGATTTTCTATCTTCCATTTTAATTCCATATTTTCCATCAACATTATTTCTAGACTTCCAACTGGATTATGTACAATTAATGTTACATACTCAATTCTCATATTACACTCTCCTCTAGGTTATATCTTAGAATGTTGTTCTCTCTCTCTCTCTCTTCTTTTCTATTTAGTTCCTAGGATAAAATATGTTTATTTACCAATATACCCTCACTATGAATATCTCAAATGTCTAATGTTACTGAGTATATAATCCATAGATGTACATGTCTAATATAGTCATATGGAGCTATTACATGTGTATATGAATAAGTTGTTACCTCTTATACTACTATTTTTGGATCTCGTTGGTCTATATGAATACAACATGTATTATCACTATTTTAATTTAATGCGAGTAACATATTCCCATCCCAAAATATCATAATAAGTAACTTTGTTGAATTATATGGTTTGTCTTGCATTTTTTTTCATATATTTTCTTTCTTTAGATTACCCATTTATTCAAGATAAGACCAATTGTTTTTATAGATGTACTTTCTATGTACATTTTTCATTCTATAAATTACACACGCATCTAGGGCCCCAAATTATACCCCAATAGAAATCTTGTTTAGGATATGTTTAACCATCATAACTGAATCTTCAAAACCTTAGTAATTGTCAACATGCCTACACATATATATTTTCTATATACATTTATATCATTGACAGTTCTAGATTAATATTAGGGTTTATCTTAGTAGTATCTATTATATTATATACTACATGATGTGAACTAGTATCTACAAAAAATGTGTACTTTTTGAACTGGAAGATGCATGCCTTCATGTAGTACTAAGATCCTGTGATCAACTCGTGGAGAAGGATCTGAATCTCCTCCAAATGAGGGAGGAATCCATGGATGTCTTATGATCATTCATGGCTGATGTTGATCTAGATAGAAAGTTTGGCCATTGTGGTAACTGTAGTCACTAAAGTAGCCAACTAATTTGGAATCGAAATCTCCACAACACCATGGATTCATGACTACCTATGTGAGGAATCTGTGATGGGTCTGGCTACACTTGGTCAATGATGAACTTACTGTCGAGGAGCCCATGACAATATCAACTTGTCCCCACACTCTGGGTTTTTGACTTGGGTTTCTAACTTCCTATAATTCATCTAGAGAGGAAGAAGAGACTGGTTGGTAGCATGAATTTCTATCGAGTAGCAAGTTTTGAAGATGACAGGTCTATCCAGGAATTGCAGGTGTGCATCGGGGTTCCTATAGACTCTTCAAAATTCTGATGGTGTCCTTATTGTGGCTTGATCTTAGTGGTTGTAGCTCGTACAGGGTGGCGGGCGATGATGTTGCATGACATTGCGATGTTGTAGATTTGTGATGAAGGTCAAGCTTGGGTATGTAGAACATGTCATCTCCATGATTAAGGGGGTCAGGGTTGAGCATGATGGCGACCTGTAGGTTTGTAGTACAGTTGGCGACAAATTGATTAGTAGGTGGTTGGACTTGGTGGCGCAGTCCATGTCAGTTTGGCTGAGAAAACATCCAAAAATCAATGCAGCCATGGAAGTGTTTCAAATCTTCTTCCGCAACGGGGATCAGGGTTTCATGAGTCTGGAATCATGGAGGGTGGAGATGGAAGTTGGGATTCCTCATGTTTTATTGAACATGGTGGAGGCACCTCTGTGGCCGCAGTGGGGGCCATTACGGTTGCAAGTCTGTGGTTTAGGATGACTTACATGTCTTGTTGTAGGTCAGGTTCTCATCATATTTATATGTTTAGGGTTATATATTGGCTGAGAATTAGTGTTGTATACCCAGGTTACCTCTGGCGATGGATCATGAGAAGGAGAGCCTAGGGCGTTGAGGAAGGTTGGAGATTCTTTTGGTTTGTAGGAGTTAAATTGACAATTTTATCTTGTGGGGCGGTCATTGTAGTCACTACTAGCGCCTTCTGGTATTAGTAGGTGAGTTAATGGTGATATCTATAGCAAATATATCTATTAATCTAGGTTGAGGTTACAGAGTAGAATCACAACTGTGAGGAGTTAGACACTAATTGAGACGGGATGTGTGGGGAAGAAAACCATTGTCGTCCATGGGGTAGCCCACAACTGGAGTTATGAAGGAGAAGATGCATTTTATCAATTACCCTAGGTATTTAATTCTATTATCAATGGTAATAAGTCACTATTTGTTAATTACTTTGTAATTTTCTAACTTTCAGAACCATAAATCTAGTTGCCATGAGAATTGACCGTGCATCTAGTCCCTATCAAATTAAATAAGGAAATTATTAAAAACCTCTGTTCAAAACCCCATCTTGGCTATTAAATCTTCTACCATAAATCACTCAATAATTAATATATGATTTTCTAAATTGTATATCAATTTGATTCCAAGGCCATTAGTTAATAGAATGAGTGTATTACTAAATAACATGACTTTATCTAATTATTAGAGCACCACAATCTTAGATTACACAAAATGTTATCAAAATGATTCATTAAGATAAATTTAGGGAGTGATTTGTAAATATTACACGAGTGAGGAGGATGAATAAGTAAATTCAATTGCAGCTAATTTGTATCAAGGAACTTGACAATTTGATCAAAATAATGGTTAGGGATAAGAATGAAGGACCACCATATAAATGAACCATTGTTCAAGAGAATTTATGAGTTCTAGCTCAAAATAGATTTAATACCCAAATTTCAGCATGTTACATGCAAGTTAGGGGTCAATCATCATGGAGAGAGGGGAGATAGGTCGGGTAGCTATGTTCCTAAAGAAGAGTCTAGGGTTCAAGGGGTTGATCTGGGTTTGTTTGATTACACTAAAGTTGGACAAGAAAGAAATTCAAGGGAACAAGCAAACAAAACCTATGTTAACCCTAGACATAGTTGTAACTACCAAAGAAGACAAGATTAGGCGAGAGAAGCATAATTAGACTAAAGCAAGCAAAGCAAGAACTAACACTACACTAGACTAGCAATTTAGGCAATTAGAGAAATTGAAGACCTAGACTAGCACTAACCAACTAAAATTAGCACAAGCAAGCACAAAGGTGCACTAACAAATCTAGTAAGACCTAGTTATCAAGAATAAGGGAATTGAGTAGAAAGCAAATAAAGCAAGTAACTAAAAAAGCATGAACTTGCAAGAAAGAAATTTGGGGTTTAAAGAAATTGATGGAAGTGTGGGCTGTTTGGGAGAATATAACTAGAATCCAAGGTTGGGGATCATATCATGCAAATTCTATTCATTCATTCTATATTGTTAAACCAAACAAAAAGATAATTGCTATCAAATTACCCTAAGCTACTAGTTGACCATGGGTGGTATAAGGTGTGTAAAGGGGAACTACATCCTTGTACACCCTATCCAACCTTATGAGTGTCATTTGGACTAGGGCTTAGGTGAAATTCTAATAGTATCTAGCAAGTCTAGGTTTCTAGAGTAGGTGTCTTTAGGACAATTGGGAGCCAAGAGAAGGAATTAAGAGTGGAGATGAGGGTGTTTCACCTCACATCACGCACCATCTAGCCTTCAAGAAACTCCTAGGATATTACACTAAGTATTCATAAACTATCTACTTAGATCTTCCACGTAGAAGCAAGAGAGGGGATATATGTATGGGAAGATAAGGTGCTAGCTAGTGATCCACTACTTGGACCTAGGAGAAACCCCTAAGATAGCCACATACACACTATCCTCTCCTAGATTCTAAGTGGTTTCAATCACAAATCAACAAGCAATCTTTGTTTTTAAACACAAAACACATGAAGAAATATGAGAAATAAGATAGAAATAGAAGACAATCATCATAAAATAAATATATTTAATTTACAATGATTCTCCCCAACATGGTATCAAAGTCACATTTGTGTTGGTATGTATGCCCAGAATGCCAATCATCTGATGATTGTAATGTGGCATAATGTAATTATAGAGGAAATTTTGTCTATTATATTATGTTCAATTATGAGATAATGATATAAAGTGATAAACGTCTAAAGAATGATTATACTCGATGACATCTGTCTTCAGGTTGAGGACCTGAACAATGTGATCATATGTAGGATAAGAGTACATACATTCTTGATATATCCCTAGTCACATATTATTTTGGAAGCAAAATAGGCAAAAATAATACATAAGACTAGATTGTGGGTTGACTGATGATAGAATCTCATTAATCATGATGTTGGATATCAAGTCAAAAACATAGTTATTTGTTAGAGAACAATGTACCAGACCGACCCACCTTGAGAGTGATCATGAAACCATTATATAGTAGTCAGAATCAACTCTCAAAGTGATAGTGGTGATTGTGATTCTTAGACTCGAAGTTGCTACACTTATTGCACGTCGTCTGATGAACTTTGACACCATCCAATTTAACCTTGAATAAGGGTTGCCATAAAGGTGATGCTTGGGTACGTTGTGACACATGGGGTTTGAATGTGAGAGATGTATATGGTATTTTCCCCTCCCTCCAGAGTTGATATCCTAGCCACTTGATAAGCGAGACTGAGAAATGCATGGCCATGCTCAAGTGAGTCAATATGCGATATGTGAGATCACATGTATCTCAACATTCTACTTTAGTTCAAGAAACATAGATTGAGTATTAATAGGATGCCGATTCCATGACTTGCATTCAATCTAGATAATTGAGACAAAGGAAGTATATGATTATGGTAACACTAATCACGAATTGTTGGTTGAAGTTGTTCTCCAACTTTCCAATTACTTAGGTAGCAATGAAGTGTTGCTAGATACCACTCATTGCTGTGATGTCACAATCTAGTTATGGACATTCACTACTAATGTAATATGGGACCTATAGAGTCAAACACATAGGATGCAATTGGAACAGGAGTTTGCTCATGGATAAGGTTTTACTTGATTTCTCAAAGTTTTTAGGTGATCAAATTAAGCAACACTGGCTACAAGTCGACTAACCGATGCACTAGTCAATCGACTGGAATGTCCAGTCTACCAACTATATGCAAAATGACTAATTTTGACTTGGTCAGATGATTAATAATGTATATTAATTGTCGCATTGAAAGCCAATGTAATTGTGCAGCTAGCCACAAGACAATCGATCGACGGGAGATTCCATTCGATTGACTAGTGTTCCAGTCGACCAAGTGACGACATGCAACAACCGTCAAACCATGGATCTATCATTTCGTATCCTCTAGGTTTGTGAAAACCCTAGATCATCCACTCCTATATAAGGAGGGTGTGGCCAAGGCTGTGAGAGCTTGAGCAATCTTACCCAAGAAAGGGAGAGACAACAAGCAGAAAGGAAGTCAATGCTAGCACATTGATAACAGAAGGACAAGAAGCACGATATGGAGTTCCCAGTAGTTCACGTGGACTATGTAGAGGTGTGGATACTTTTGTTACCTCACTAGGAGAACGTAGTCAACCACCGTCCATGGTCGTTACACCAACATGACGCCATCAATTATCGTTCATGTGCTGCTTGCAAAGGAAGCACACCTCTGTAAGAATTATCATTGGAATTGTTCCAAAACCAGGTATATGGTTTGCATCATCCTTTCCATTTCATAGTTATTTATGATATCCAATGGTTATGGGGAATATGACACTAACGTTTTTTATTTCTGTTTCCATCTCTATCGCATATTTCCCTATAGTGGTATCAGAGCCACTCCAACTTACTATGTTGTGGGATTTAATTGATATGATCAGATTTAGTTTCATCATTTATTTTGTTACATAAAATGCAAATATATAAATGATAAATGTGCATATCAAATTAAATACCACATACACTAGGGAATTTCCCTTAGATCCAATATATATATATATACACACACACATAGACACACACACATATCATGTATATGCAATCTATACCCCTCACCCTAAAACTTTTTTGATAGTGGATGTATGAGTGGTTACAGCCTATACCACTTAGATATGTGTGCTTGGTTGAATGATTTAGTTCCTATATTTTGAATTCAGTTTGCATACAAAACATCTCTCTCTTTATTCAGATGTGAGTTAATACTTTCCTCCCCATGTTCCCTTCAAATGTAACTCAAAGCTTAACCTTTTACAATGTAATAAATAAGATTAACTTTAATTTCTGTCTTGGAAAAAAAGAAGACGTTCTACACTAGAAAAGTTGACAGATTGGGAAGTCGAGTCGATCTAGAGATCACATCAGAGGAGCCAATCGATTTACTGGAGGCCCAGTCAACTAACTGGAAGAGTCCAGACAACCTCTTGAGCCAGGAGTCAGTCAGCCAATCGGCAGTGACCATTCGACCAAAAAGCTCGATCGACTGGAAGAGTCCAATCGACCGACTGACGTATTTCCATAACAACACTTATTCCTTTACATGTTGTAACATGTGATATTTGACCTTATGTGGTTAGAAATTTTGTGGCTCCAAAGAATTACATTAGTATGGCCATAACAATTAATCATATATTGTGATTGCATGTTTCATTTGTGAATATAGTATTTATATGATACATACTATAAGTATGTGGTGGCTGGATATGTATATGTATTTATATATAAATCCATCAATAGATATTAAGTATAAGATGCTTTTCATAAGCGACACACATGAAAAGATTTGACTGAACAAGTGTGGTCACACCCTAGCGTGGTGCACTGTCTATCTCCTAGACATGTGATGGTAGTTATGTGGGTCTACCTTAGAAGGGTACATTCTATCGTATTGGCTTTTGGGTCAGGCTTAACTATGTGATTTTAATAAGATTAAATGACTAGAATCATACACAAGGAATATGGCAAGGAGTTGTGCATACCATCTATTCAAGAATTGTATGAGATGCAATTGGCGACTGTTGCCTACCTTAATAATTGGTTGTCAATGTTTGCTTTAGTTGGATAATAACTTAATCATTTTGGATCTTGACTCACTAGAAGATTCTACATTGTAATCTTCCAAATTGATAGTGAGGGCTATCAATTTGAACAAAATAATGGGGGAGTGATAATTTATTAAAGGCCTAATTAATATTGTCAATATTATATAATCAAATTAAAAGTGTTTTGACAAATGCAACTTATCTTTTATAGAAACAAATGGAACATGCACTCATTGCTATTGGTCCTTGAGAAAGACAAACTAAACTAGACCAACTTCCATGACTAGTTTAGGATTTTGAGAAATGTTCTCACTCATGATCACAAGCTCTATGTCTTTTTAACACCAATGCTAGAGGAACCTGCTCCAAATGCACCTAAAGCTTTGAAGCATGCCAATGATGTCACAGGCATCAAAGACCTTATGCTAAGCTATATAAACTATGAGTTGCATAAAAACATGAAAACATGAACATTTTCTAGATTGCAACACATCTTAAGAATCATGTAAAGTAAGAAAGGTATAATGCCTAAAAAGCTCTATTTGACTTCAAGATGACAGAGGGAGATCTAGTAGAGCCCCATGTGCTCAATAATATTGGGCATGTAGAACATTGTGAGAGACTGAGATTTCTTTTAGGCCAAGAGTTGGCCATGGATATGATTCTACAATCATTGTCTGAATCATATAGCCAATTTATTGAGAGTTATTACTTGAGTAACTTGGATAAATCACTATTTGAATTGCTTGGCATGATGATAAATGTCGAAGCATGAATTAAGAAGGAAAAAATCGTGATTGTGATTAGCAAAGGGGAGTCCAAGGGAAAAGGCAAGGCCAAGAAATATTATGAGGCTAGCCTAAAGTCAAAGTCTTCTGCACTCAAAATAAGGAGAAGGATAAGTGCAAAATGAATCTATCTTTTTAACTCAAAGGAATTAAGGAAGATAAAGTAAGGGATAGAGATCTCTACTTTAGGTATATACATTATTGAGATTAACTTGTCTACTTCTTCATCTTGGGTACTGGATACCAAATGTAGATCACACATTTTCTCAAATGTGTAGGATCAGAAGGAAAGTAGACCTCTAAAGAAAGGTGAGCTAGAACTACACATTGCTAATGGAGAAAGAGTTGCTGCCAGTACAGCTAGAACCTATATGTTATCTTTACCCATTGGGTTTGTAATAGAGTTAGAGAACTGCTATTATGTATTTTCCATTCAGATAAAAATCAAATTTGCATCTTGGTTGGACAAGAATGGATTTGAATTTGTTATAAAGAGTGATCGTTGTTCTATTAGTAAAGATGAGACCTTTTATAGAAGTGTCCCAATGTCCTATGATCTATACTTGTTCAATCTAGAGACAAGCGTAAACAACGTAAATGTAAAAAGGCTAAAACTCAATAACTCAAACATGCCATATCTTTGACATTGTCATATAGGGAACATAAATGAGAAACACATTTTCATAAAGATGGTTATCTGGAATCTTTTGATTGTGAACCAATAGAGACATGAAAATCTTTTTTGTTGGGTAAGATGACAACAACACCTTTCACTGGTAACATTGAGAGAGCGAGTGATCTATTGGGACCCATACATACTAATATATGTGTATCTTTTAGAAAACTACTAGAGGTGGTTACCGATACTTAATTACCTCTACTAATGACTTCAATATGTATGGCTATGTACACTTGATAAAACATAAGTCATAAACCCTTGAAAATTTCAAGGATTTCATGAATGAAGTAAAAAACCAACTTGGTAAAAGTATTAAAGCATTTTGTTTCGATCAAGGTGGAGGATACTTGAGCCAAGAGTTTGAGGACATTCTACAAGACCGTGGTAATGTATCACAAGATACTCCACTTAGAACACCACAACATAATGGTGCATCAGAACAAAGAATCACACATTACTAGATATGGTGCGATCAATGATGAATTTTGTTGTTCTTCCGACTTCCTTCTTGGGATATGCTTTAGAAACCATAACTTTTACACTAAATCATGTTCCATATAAATTGGTTCAAAAGACATCATATGCAATATGGTATGTGAAGAGTCCCTATATGTCTTTTATGAGGATTTGAGGATGTGAAGCTTATGTCGGGAAAATGTCTCATGAAAATCTTGGACCCAAATCAGATAAGTATTATTTTAAAGAAACCAGGGATACTACTTTTACACTCCATCTGACAACAAAGTGTTTGTTGTCAGGTTTGGTGTATTCCTTGAGAAGGAATTTATTTCTAAAGGAATCAATGGGAGAAAAGTAGAACTTGAAGAAGTTTGAGGCTAACAAGAAAATAGTAAACTTGTAGAGGTACAAAAGGAACAAGGAGACTCACAAACTGTTGTGGAATCCAAGTTCCTTATGTAGCATAAGAACCTCATAGATATAGAAGGACATACCTCGATCTTGAAAGATTTGGTTATCTTATGACTCAAGAAGGCGATGAGTTGGCCATAGATGTGTAGGAAGATATGACATCAGAAATGGTAGCAGAAATAAAAATTTAATTGTCATATTCCTCCTAGACAGTAGATCGCGTCAACAACTATGAACTAGGAAAGAGGGTTTCAAGGTTTAAACCCGGTCCTAGAGCAAGTCCAATGACTATCCCTTGCTGCAACGAGCTCCTTTCTTCAAAGTGCACTGGGACGGCTGTCAACAATGACCTCCTAGTTAATCACCACGAATGACGGTTGACTGCGTACTCCTCGAGAGTGACAAATGCCTCCTTGCCTTTGTAGCAGTCCACACGGACCACCAGAAACTCTTATCATTCTACATGAACAGACAAGAAGGAGTTATCCCTTCTAGTCAACATGCTAGTGTTGACTTGCTCTCCTTAGTTGTCTCTTCCTTACTATTCCTCCCTTTGATGACTAGAACTTGCTCAGGTTCTCACGTTACTACAATTGTGAGAAGACAAAAATTGTCATATCTTAATGTTGTGTCTCTAGAAATCCTCGACCACTCCTCTATTTATCAAAGGTCTAGGGTCAGGATTTCTAGTCTGAGCGGGAGATGAAAGATGAAATCTCATGAATTTTTCAGAACCTACAAACCATGAACCGGTCGGTTCACATGTGAGACAATCAATTCAACACTTGAACTAGTCAGTTCACTCTATTTCCTATTCATAATTGTATTGGCATTTAATATTCAATTAATGCATGACTTGATGTTAGCATCAATCCTTGATCCAATCACATTGATCAACTAGATGGTTGGTTTACAACATATACCAGTTAGTTTAGACATATGAGACAATATGTTCACTTGCTAAATTGGTCGTTTTAGAGTGTGGTTTGCTAATCTTGTTTAAATTGAATACCTAACACTTTACGAAATAAGTTTAAACCAAATTCACGAGTAAACTCCTATTCCAAGTGTAACCTATGCGTGTGACCCTATAGGTCCCAAGTTACATTGGCAGCGAATGTTCATAACTGATTTATGACATCACAAGTAATGAATGATAGACATCACTACTATGCAAGTAATTGGAAAGTTGATGAACAATTTCAACCTAAAATATGTGATTAGCGTTATAGTGATCATGTAGTTCCTTTATTTCTGATATCCAAATTGAACTCGAGGCATGGAGTTGTCATCCTATTCAACGTTCAATCCATGTCCCTTGAACTAGAGCAGGCTGTCTAAGATATATGCAATCTCAATATCTTATATTGACTCACAAGAACATGGCCATGCATTTCTCAATCTTTCTTATCAAGTGCCTAGAATATCAAAATCTTATAGGAGGGACAAATCCCATTTACATCACACATAGTCATCCCCATATATAATAATGTACCCGAGCACCACCTTTACAGAAACCCTTATTCAAGGTCACTAAGAATGATGTTAAAGTACATCAAATGATATGTGATGAGTGTAGTGATTTCACGGCTAAGAACCACAAAAACCCCAATCACTATGAGAGATGATTCTAACCACCAATCATAGTTTCCATGCATCACTCTTAATGTAGGCTCTGATGCACTATTCTCTAACAAGAATCTATGTTTTTAGTTTGATATCACATATCATGACTTAATGAGATTATGTCATCAACCAACACACACTCTAGTCTTAGGTGTTATTGCTGTCTATCACTTCCATAATAACAACTGACTAGGGACACATCAAGAATGTATATGCTCTTAACATTTGTATGATCTCATTATTCAGGTCCTCAATCCAAAGACATACATCATTGAGTAACTGTTGGTATGCATGCCTAGAGAGCCAATCATATGATGATTGTAATGGCATAACTTATAAATGATTTGATTATTAATAAAGACCAACTTCCAATTTATTCTGTTTGTTCAGTTTTGAGATAATGAAATAGCATAATATATGTCTAGAGAATGATATTACTCAATGACGTATGTCTTCAAGTGCAAGACTTGGAAGAATGAGATCACACAAATGTTAAGAGTATATACATTCTCATTATATCTCTGATCGGTTGTTACTGTGGAAGGTATATAGACATAATCATAGTCACAATATACTCCGACTTTTTGAAAAAGTCGCGTTTAAAACACGATTTTTTCCCTAGACGTATCAAACAGACGAATAATTCCCAATTTGAGCATAATCACAATATATTACGTTTTATTCCCGTATTATTCACGAATTTGACGTTTTCTTCCCGTTTTGTACTTTTTTATGTACTTTCTCATTTTATACTATTTAAGACTAACTTGATTTGAGAGAGAGTGTGTGTGTATATATATATATATATGCGTGTTTGTATATGTAAATACACACACATATATATGTATGTATCATGTATGTATATATGTATGTGTTATATATGTTGCAATAGATGTATATATATGTACTTATATATCATGCACTATTTGTATTGTGTTATATATATGTGCAATACACACACACACACACACATATATATATATATACATATATATATATATATATATATATATATATATATATATATATATATATATATATATATATATATATATATATATATATGAATCATCCGATCTTTTGCCAAATTTTTCCCAAACCGTTGACCGTATTTTTATTGTACTTTGACCACTTTTTACCTGAATTTCCCGCATAATTCCCGAATCCCAAATTTTTCAGCTCGACCAAACGTATTCCAAATACCGAATTTGTGACTATGGACATAAGTAACACATAAGATTAGAGTGTGAGTTGGTTGATGTCAGAATCTCATTAGTCATGATGTGGTGATATCAAAGCAAGCACGCATATACATGTTATAGAACAATGTATCAGACAAACCCACCATGAGACTCACACATGGATACCATTACCATGGTAGTCATAGTCAATTCTCATAGTGATGGCGGTGTTTGTGGTTCTTCGACCTAAAATCATTGCACCCATCACATGTCATTCGATATGCTTTGACATCATCAAACACAATCCTAAAATATGGGTTGTTATAAAGGTGATGATTGGGTGACTGTGACACATGGAGACTGACTGTGAGTAATAGAAATGGGATTTGTCCCTCCTATGGTAATATTATATACAAGGACAATTGAGTTAGAGAGACTTAGAAATACATGGCCATATACATGTGAGTCAATATATGATATTGAGCTTACACATATCTCATACAGTCTACTATAGAAAGTAACATAGATTGAATCTTGAAGAGGATGACAGATCCATGCCTTGATTTCAATCTGGATATCAGCGACAAAGGAACTATACAAATACTATAATATCATACACATATTGTAGGTTGAAGTTATTCTCCAACTTTCCATTTACTTGGGTTGCAATGATGTGTGACTAGGCACCACTCATTGCTTATGATGTCATAAGTTGTTATGGACATTCACTGTCAACATAATATGAGACCTATAGGGTCACACACATAGGCTACAAGAGGAGTTTGATCTTAAATGGTGATTGGATTGATTACTAAAGTGTTTAGGTATTGACACAAAAAATTAGTTGACTGGACTGCCAAATGACCAATTCAAGTGTTGAGACAGCTGTTTGGAGTGTCAGGCTGATTGTATTATACATTGGCTGGAATTCAACCTGACCCTAGCTGTGAAATGCCCATCTTGCTTGTGTGACTATTTCGCGTGGTGCGAGACAACCGTATGATATTCACCAAACAGATGGTTCAGGGGTGCAATTCGATTGCACCAAGGATTGGTGCTGACATCATGTTATGCATTGATTGGAATTGAATTGCTGAAACATGTGCAAAATTGGAAAACTGTAAAATGACTGTCTCGTAGTGCGAGACGACCTTTTAGGCTGCCGCAAGATGCAAAATTTTTAAAATTATTACAAAAATTCAAGATCTTCCGGCCCCTTCCACTCCAGCATAGACTGAAAACCTTGGCTCTAACCCCAACTATAAATAGAGGGGTAGTGGGGACTTGCTAGAGCACAATACAGACAATTGAGAATCAATTACTCTGACAATTATTGTCCTCTCTAGTTGTGGTAACTAAGAGAGCCAAAGAAAGTCCTACCCGAATAGGGAGGGTTATCTATGAGAGAGAACAACTGATGATCATTGGTGTGGGAGAGCAGGTTGGTGAATAGTACACCAATGGGAGGGACAACTCCATCCTATCCGTTCTAGAAGGATGACATGAGTTCTAGTTGGTTCTGTGGACTTATCTAGAGGTGAGGTGGCCTTTTCTCATCACAAAGGAGGACGATGTCAACCAGTAGTTCGTGATGAGAGGAACTGCTGCAGAGACAATGTTCAAATTTTCTATCCATGGAGGAGCAGTCAAACGAGTCCCAGTGCAACCAAGAGCTATACAGACACCATCCAAGAAAGTGTGTGCATCTACATTGACAAGGATTGTTGTTGGAATTGCTCAGGTATATCTTTGTTAAACCATCCTTCCCATTGCATTGTTATTGACGCAACCTGTTGGTTAATGGGAAATATGTCAATTTTTTTTGTTTCTTCTACCTATCTGGTGCCACATTTTCCTAAAGTGGTATCAGAGCTACATCAATCATTTATGTTTTGGGATAATCGATATGATCAGATTTTTTGTTTTATCATTTTTATTTATTGCATACGATGCAAATATTTAAACTAGTTGATGTGCATGTCTGACTAATCACCACATAAGAACCCAAATATATATATATATATATATATATATATATATATATATATATATATATATATATATATATATATATATGCAAATTACACATGTCTCAATTGGTGGTTGTGTGTTGATATCTCGGTCTATGAACCGAGCCTCTCTCTTATCTTCCCAATGTAAAAGTATTATTCTCTTCTACCTTTTCTCCCCTAAAATGTAACTCAAAGTTTCTCTATAATTATGTAATAGTAGGATAGTTTATTTTCTTTTTATGATGAAAAAAAAGACACTCCACACCAGGCCGGTCGACCATCTAGGGGGAAAACTGACTGATTAGAGGACCTAGTAGGACCAAGGAGAATGAGGCGACCCTATTGATTGGCCGACCGGAATGATTGATTGGAGGATCTAGAAGATGGTGGAACCGATGACCAGACGACCAATGTGTAGACAAATCGACTGGCCAGGAGGTGAGATGACCAGTTCAAGGGTTGAACCGATCGACCTGGATTGGCAAGCACATATCTTCCTCAACAACTGGTTTCTACATGTGATGTAGACCCTAGGTTGTGGTAATTCGTTGTTGCTCCAAGGAATTACATTAGAATGGGCATATCCATTGCTTTTTATTTATTGCATATTTTCATTGTGGGTTATAACATGTATAAGATACATACTATATATGTGTGGTGATTGGTTAATGTATATGTATTATACAAAATTCCTTAATATAATATTAAGTTGGAGATGCCTTCTATAAGTAGAAAACATAAAAATCTTGATCAATCAATCATAGTTTATGCCAAAATGTGGTGCGCCGTCTATATCATGGAAGTGTAATGGGTAGGTATGTAGATCTGCCAAAGCACTGTACATATTCTGTCGTGATGACTTTTGGGTCGGACTTAACTGGTTAACTTGATGAGACCAGACACCATAGGAATAAAGATGATTATGGGAAAGAGTTGCACATATCATCTTTTAGAGAGTTGCATATAGATGCAATTGGAAAGTTTGGCCTACCTAAATAATCAAGTTATGGGAAATCAACCAAAGTTGAGTCATGACTTGATGAAATATGGATCTTGGCACACTAGAAGATTGTACGCTGCAATCTTCCGAATTGGTAGTAAGGGCTATCAATTTGAACAAAATAGTGGGAGGGACAGTTAAATAAAAACCTAATTAATATCGAATTTTCAAATCAAATCAAATCAAAAATGATTTTTAACATGAGTTACATAAACAACATGACAAGAATGAAAGGTGTAATGAATATAATGCTCTGTTTGAGTGCAAAATGACAGAGGGAGATTTAGTACAACCTCATGTGCTCAATATGATTGGGCATATAAAGAATCTTGAAATACTGGGACTTCCTTTAGGTCAAGAGTTGTCCACGAATATGATTTTGCAATCGTTTCCTAAATCATATAGCCAGTGTATCGAGTGATATCACTTGACTAACATGGCTAGACCATTGTCAGAGTTGCTTGACATCTTGATAAGTGTCAAAGCACAAATGAATATGGACAAATCCATGATGATGATCAGTGGAGTTGAGTCCAAGGACAAAGGGCATGTTTAGTTTCCTAGATTTTGTCGTATTGGATTGTATTTCGGCATCCATTTGTAGAAAGTTTATGTTTGATTTATAGGATTTTGAAAACGTGGCTAATTCCAGGAATCCCACATTTTGGTTTCCATAAAAATTCTCCCAGACTCCAAAATCTAGCTATGGATGGCCTGTGGACCCAAAAAAAATAAAATCATGTATTTTAAAAATCTAGGAAACCAAACATAAAATTTTTGTTTGTGGGATTTTAACAATGCAACATTTTACAAATACAAGTTGGCATAAATGCATGATTCTTAAAAATCCAACAAACCAAACGTTCCCAAAGGAAAAGAAAAGAAGAATTCTATGGCTAAGCTAAAGTCCAAGTCTTCTGCACTCAAAATAGAGAGAAGGATAAGGGAACCTAGGAAGGTGAAGAAAGTGATTGAGATCTGTACTTCTGGTATATACATTATTGAAGTTAACTTTACTACTACATCATCATGGGTATTAGATACTAGATGTGGATCACACATTTTCTCAAATGTGAAGGATATGAAAAGAACTAGACCTTTAGAGAAATGTGAGGTAGAATTGTGAGTTGCAAATGGCGCAAGAGTTGTAGCCAGTGCAGTTGGAACCTATGAGTTATCTTTGCCAAGTGGGCTAGTGATAGAGTTACAGAACTGCTAACGTACATGCCATTGATAGGAACATCATATCTATATCTTGTTTGGACAAGAATGGATCAAATTTCTTATAAAGAATGGAAGATGTTCAATTAGTAAAGATGGGATCTTTTATGGCAGTTCCCCAATGTCTTATGGTCTATACTTGATAGATATAGAGTTAAACATATATAACATAAATACCAAAAGATAAAAACTCAATGACTCAAAACAAAATACCTTTGGCATTGTCGTATAGGTCACATAAATGAGAAATGCATATCCAGACTCCATAAAGATAGTTATCTAGACTCTTTTGATTTTGAACCAATAGGGACATGTGAATCCTATTTGTTGGGTAAGATGACCAAGACTCCCTTCACTAGAAATTGTGAGAGGGCTAGTGATCTATTAGGACTCATACATACTGATGTGTGTGGCCCTTTTAGAACAACTACTAGAGGTGGGTATCAGTACTTCATTACCTTTACTGATGATTTTAGTAGGTATGACTATTTTTACCTGATGAAACATAAGTCAGAAGCTCTTGAAAAGTTCAGAGAGTTTATGAATTAAGTACATAAACAACTTGGTAAAAGCATTAAGACAATTGGTTCTGATCGAGGTGGATAATACTTGAACCAAGAGTTTGAGGACCTTCTATGAGCCTGTGGTATTGTATCACAATGAAATCCACCTGGAACACCACATCATAATGGTGTATTAAAAAGAAGGAATCACACATTACTAGATATGGTGCAATCTATGATGAACTTTATTGATCTTCCAACTTCCTTTTGGGGGTATTCTCTTGAAACCGTCACATTTACACTTAATCGAGTACCATCAAAATCAGTTCAAAAGACGTCATATGAGATTTGGACTAGGAAGTGTCCCAAATTGTCTTTTATGAGGAGTTGGGTGTGAAACTTATGTCAAGAAAATGTTTCCTAAAAAGTTTTTCCCTAGATTTGATAAATGTTACTTTGTCGGACATCCCAAAGAAATGAAGGGATACTACTTGTATAACTCAACTGACAACAAAGTGTTTGTTTTCAGAGAGACTACATTCCTTGAAAAATAATTCATTGCCAAAGGAATCAATCAGAGGAAAGTAGAACTCGAAGATGTACAATACCAACATGAAAATATAAACCAGTTGAGGTACAAGAGGTACAAGGAGACTCATACATTGTTGTAGAATCTCAAATTCCACAAGTAACACATGAACCTCGTAGATCTAGTAGAGAACACCTTGAACCTGAGAGATTTGGATATCTTGTGACTCAGGATGGCGGTGAGTTGGTCATAGATGGTGAACCAACAACCTATCTAGAAGCTAGTGAGGGACCAGGGTTTGAGAAATGGCTTGAGGTAATGAGATCTAAGATGGATCCATGTATGCCAACAAGGTATGCACCTTGGTGAAACCACTTGAAGGGGTAAAACCAATAGGGTGCAAGTGGGTCTTCAAGAAGAATACAAACATAGATGGTAATGTACAAACCTATAAGGGAAGATTGGTTGCAAAGGGTTTCAAATAAGTTCAAGGTGTTTACTATGGAAAAATCTTTTCTCCAGTGACCATGGTTAAGTTCATCAAGACCATGTTTGCTATAGCAGCTTATCATGATTATGAGATTCAGAAGATTGATGTTTAAACCACATTCCTTAATGGGAATCTTCTTGAGGATGTTTATCACAACCTGAGGGTTTTATCAATCCAAAGGATGAAAATAAAGTATTAAGCTACAAAGGTCAATCTATGGACTTGAGAAAGCATTCAGAGATGGAATCTTTGTCTTAATGAGACAGTCAAAGAGTTTGGCTATGTTTTGTATTCCCCATATTGTATGTGGATGACATACTATTGATGGGGAATGACATCCCTACTTTACAAAAGGTAAAAACATGGCTTGGAAATACACTCTCTATGAAATACTTGGGACAAGCATCCTACATCTTGGGGATAAAGATCTATAGAGATAGATAAAGAAGACTTCTTGGACTAAGTCAGAGCACATACATTGACAAAGTGTTGAAGAAGTTCAACATGGAGAACTCAAAGAGAGGAAACGTTCCCATGCTACATGGAGTTACCATCTCTAAAGTTCCATGTCCCAATTCTTGTGAATCAAGGGAGTGCATGAGTATGATTCCATATGCGCCGATAATTTGATCCATCATGTATGCAATGTTGTGCACCCATCCATATGTCTCGTATGGTTTAAGCATTATGACCATCTATCAGTCAGATCCAAGTGATGCTCACTGGACATCCATCAAGAACATCATGAAGTACTTAATAAGGACTAAGGACATATCAGTTCTTGGTCTACAACAGAGAGGAAGAGTTGGTAGTAGGAGGTTACACCAATGCATGCTTCCAGACTGACAAAGAATACACATCACAATCAAGATTCATGTTTCACCTAAATAATGGAGCTGTAAGATAGAAGAGTTACAAGTAAGAGACAATCGCAGATTCTACAACAAAGGATGAGTATATTGCTGCATAAAATGCAACAAAAGAGGTTGTATGGATCAAGAAGTTCATTTCAAAAATTGGGGTCGTTCCAAGCATCAATGAAACAATTGAGCTATATTGTGACAAAAATGGAACTATTGTACAAGCTAAGGAACCAAGATTGCTTCAATGTTCCAAGCATATACAAAGGCGGTTCAATCTCATACGAGAGATCATACATCAAGGAGATGTAAAGATTTGTAGAGTACTAATTAAAAATAACATTTTTGATCCCTTGACTAAAGCACTTTCGCACCAGAAGCATCATGATCATGTTAGGTCACTCTAGATAAGATTTGTGGGTGATTGGCTCTAAGTGCAAGTGGGTGTCTATTGACATGTATGTCCAGAGCCAATCATATGATGATTGTAATGGCATAAATTGTAAATGATTTGATTATTACTAAAGGCAAGCTTCCAATTTATTCTACTTGTTCAATTTTGAGATAATCAAATAACATAATAAATGTCTAGAGAATGATATTAATCAATGATGTATATCTTCAAGTATGTGACTTGGAAGAATGAGATCATACATATGTTAAGAGTATATACACTCTCATTATGTCCCTGATCGCTTGTTACTGTGGAAGGTAGATAGAAAACAATAACACATAAGATCAGAGTGTGAGTTGGTTTATGACATAATCTCATTAGTCATGATATAGCAATATCAAACAAAGCACACACACAAATACATGTTAGAGAACAATGTATCAGGCATGCCCACCATGAGGCTGGCACATGGAAACCATTACCATGGTAGTCATAGTCAGCTCTCATAGTGATGGTAGTGTTTGTGGTTCTTTGACCTAAACTCACTGCACTCATCACATGTCGTTTGATATTCTTTGATATCATCAAACACAATCCTGAAACATGGGTTGTTATAAATGTGATGATTGGGTGACTGTGACACATGGGGACTGACTGTGAGTGATAGAGATGAGATTTGTCCCTCCTATGGGAGTATGATATCCAAGGCCACTTGAGTTAGCGAGACTAAGAAATACATGGCCATGTACATGTGAGTCAACATATGATATTGAGCTTACACATATCTCATACAGTCTGCTATAGTAAGAAACATAGATTGAATGTTGAAGAGAATGGCAGATCCATGCCTCGAGTTCAATCTGGATATCAACAACAAAGGAACTATACAAGCACCGTAACACCATGCACAGATTGTAGGTTGAGGTTGATCTCCAACTTTCCATTTACTTGGGTAGCAATGATGTGTGACTAGGCACTACTCATTGCTTGTGATGTCATAAGTTGTTATGGACATTCACTACCAATGTAATATGGGATCTATAGGGTCACACACATAGGAAATCACACAGAAGAGGAGTTTGATCTTAAATGATGATTGGATTGATTACTAAAGTGTATATATATTCAATTCACGTAAAAAATCAGCTGAATAGTCTGCCAAATGACCAGTTCAAGTGTTGAGACAGTAGTTTGGAGTGTTAGGCTAATTGTGTTGTACATTTGTTGGAGTTCAACCTGACCCGGGCTGTGAGACGTTTGTCTTGCTTGTGCGATATGACCATTTCACATGGTGCATGACGACCATCTCATCTACACCAAATGACTGGTTCGGGGGTGTAATTCAATTACATCAAGGATTTGTGTTGACGTCATGCTATGTAATAATTGGAATTGAATTGCCGAAACATGTACAAAATTGGGAAACTACAAAATGCTCGTCTCACAGTGCGAGACGACCATCTTGCATGCCATACGATCATTTTGGTTGATAAAGGCTACTAAATTTTTAGAATTGTGTGAAAATTCAAGATCTTCCGGTCCCTTCCACTCCCGCACAGATTGGGAACCCTAACCCTAACCGTGACTATAAATAGAGGGGTAGTGGGGGCTTCCCAGAGCACAACACAGGCAATTAAGAACCAGTTTCTCTAATTTTCTTCTTTGGTTGTGGTAACCAAGAAAGCCCAAGTAAGTCCTACTCGACTAGGGAGGGATAGCTATGAGAGATAACAACTGAGGATCATTGTTGTGCGAGAGCAGGTTGGTGACTAGTACACCAATGGGAGTCACGACTCCCTCCTGTCCATTCTAGCAGGACTACAAGAGTTCTAGTTGGTTAGTGTGGACTTCTCTAGAGGCGAGGTGGCCTTTGCCCATTGCTTAGGAGGACAATGTCAACCACTACTCCGTGATGAGAGGAACTTCTACAGATGACGACGTTCGACTCTACTGTTCATAGAGGAGAAGTCAGACGAGTGTCATTGCAACCAGGAGCTTCACAAACACTGTCCAAGATAAAGCACACATCTACATCAATGAATATTGTCGCTGGACTTGCTTCAGGACCATGTATATCTTCGTTAAACCATCCTTCCCATTACATAGTTATTGACGCGATCCATATGTTAATGGGAAATTTGTCAGTAAATTGTTTTGTTTCTGCTGCCTATCTGATGCCATATTTCCCTACAGAAACATCATTCCTTAGTCATTTATTATGTTACATCATTATCTCATAACTAAACAAAACATAATAAATTATAATATTGCCTTTATTATTAATCAAATTGATTGCATTCCTGATATTGTATGTAGATGACATATTATTGATGGGGAATGAGATCCCTACTTTACGTATGGTAAAGACCTGGCTAGAAAATACACTCTCTATGAAAAAGTTAGGCAAATCATCCTTTATCTTAGATATTAAGATCTATAGAGATAGATCTAGAAGGCTTCTTGGGCTAGTCTGAGCACATACATTAACAAAGTGTTGAAGCGGTTCAGCATGGAGAACTAAAAGAGAGGAAACATGCCCATGTCTCACAATGTTCTATCTCTAGAGATCAATATCCCAATTCTTATGAAGAATAGGAGCACATGAGTAAGATTCCATATGCATATGAAATTGGATCTATCATTTACACAATGTTATGTACTCGTCCATATGTCTCATATGCCTTGAGCATGATGACCAAATATCAGCCGAATCTGGGTGAATGCCATTGGACTGTCATAAAAGAACATCCTTAAGTACTTGAGAAGAACAAATGATCAGTTTCTTATCTACGGTGGTGAGGAAGAGTTGGTGGTAAAGGGTTACACTGGCACACGATTTCAAATTGACAAAGATGACTATAGATTGTAGTCTATGTTTATGTTTTACCTAGACAACAAAGTTGTAAGCTAGAAGAGTTCCAAGCAAGATTGGCTAAAGACAAACTCTTTGACTATTTTGTCAAATTGAAGATTCCAGATCCAAGATGCTTGCTTCAACCCTAGATTCACCTTTATAGATTAAAGACTTTATTTGCATCCTTTAGATTTATAAAACCCTCGGGTTGTGTCACATAGACATCCTCAAGTAAAGTTCTGTTAAGGAATCCAGTTTAAACATTCATCTGCCAAATCTCATAGTCATAAGAAGTTGTAATGGCATGCATGATCCTAATGAACTTAACCATGGCAACTGGAGAAAATGTTTCGTCATAGTCGACACCTTGAATTTTTCAGGAACCCTTTGCAATTAATTGATATTTATTAGTTTGTATATTGCCATCCATGTCCGTCTTCTTCTTGAAGACCCATTTGCACCCTATGGGTCTTACCCCTTTAGGTGGATCCACCAAGGTCTATACCTTGTCAGTGTACATGGATTCCATCTCAGATCTCATGGCCTATAACCTTTTCTCAAATTATAGTCCCTTAATAACTTCTTGGTAGGTTGCTGACTCATCATCAATGACCAACTCATTGCCTGCTTGAGTCACAAGATAACCAAATCTTTTTGGCTCAAGGCTTATCCCACTAGATCTGTGAGGTTCTTTGTGTTACATGAGGAATTTAAGATTCCATTACAATTTGTGACACTCTATGTTTCTCTTACACCTCTATAGGATGAATGCTTTCTTATTGGTCTCTTACCTCTTTGATTTCTACTTTCCTCCCACTGATTCCTATGGAAATGAATTCCCTTTCCAGAAATACAACATCCCTGGCAACAAATACTTTGTGTTAAGATGGAGTACAAAAGTAGTATCCTTTGGTTTTCTTAGGATATCTAACAAAATAATATTTATCCAATTTGGGTCCAAGCTTTTCAAAAAACTACTTCTCACATAACCTTCACATATACAAATCTTCATAAAAGACACATTGGGACACTTCCTATACCATGTCTCAGTGGTGTCTTTTGAACTAATTTAGATTGTACATGGTTTAGTGTAAACACTATTATTTCTAGAGAATAACCTTAGTAAGAAGTAAAAAATAAGTTAAACTCATCATTGATCACACCATATCTAACAATATTATGTTCCTTCTTTCTGATACGCCATTACGTTGTGGTGTTCCAGATGGAGTCCATTATGATACGATACCACAGTCTCGCAGAAGGTCCTCTTGGATTGAGTATTCTCCACCTTGATCAGAATGAAGTGCCTTAATACTTTTACCAAGTTGGTTCTGTACTTCATTCATGAAATCTATAAACGTTTCAAGAGTTTCTGACTTATGTTTCATCAATTAAAAATAACCATACCTACTAAAATCATTGGTGAAGGTAATGAAGTACTAATAACCACCTATATCATTTGTTATAAAGGGGCCACACAGGCCACACACATCAGTATGTATGAGTCCTAATAGATCAGTACCCCTCTCACTATTACCAGTGAAGGGAGTCTCTATCATCTTTCCCAATAAACAAGACTCACGTGTCTCTATTTATTCAAAATCAAGAGATTCTAGATAACCATCTTTATGGAGTTTAGAAATGCGATTCTCATTGATGTGCCCTAGTTGATAATGCCAAAGATATGTTTTGTTTGAGTTATTGATTTTTAATCTTTTGGTATTTACGTTATAATCATTTGTCTTTAGATCTAATAAATAAAGACCATAGGACATTGCGGCACTGCCATAAAAGATCACATCATCTGAAATAGAATAATAGCCATTCTTTATATGAAATTTATATCCATCCTTGTCCATACAAGACACAAAAATACTGTTTCTATTTATGGTAGTTATAAAATAACATTTCTTTAACTCTATTACAAGCCCTATTGGAAGTGATAAATTAAAGGTTCCAAGTGTAGTTGCAACAACTCTTTCTCTAATGGCAACACACAGTTCTACCTCACCCTTTCTTAAAGACTTACTTCTTTTCAAATCTTGCATATTCGAACATATGTGAGATCCACATCCGGTATCTAGTACCCAAGATGAAGAAGTAGACAAATTTATCTCAATAATGTATATACATAAAGTGGATATCTCTATCCCCTACTTCATCTTCCTGGATCCCTTTAAGTACAAAGGACAAATTCCTTCCGCACTTATCTATCTCCTTGTCTTGAGTGATGAAGATTTGGAATTCTGCTTAGCCTCAGAACTCTTTTTGGGTTTGCGTTCATCCTTGGAATCCACTTTGCTAATCACCATCACAGGCTTGTCCTTATTCATTTTTTCTTTGACATTTATTGACATGGAAAGTAATTATGACAATAGTCTCAAGTAATGCCACTCGATAAATTGGATATATGATTCATGCAATGATTGTAGAATCATATCTGTGGACAACTTTTGGCTCAAAGAGAATCTCCCAGTCTTTCTAGATGTTCCATATGTCCAATCACATTGACCACATGGGTCTCTTCTAGATCTCCTTGTTTCATTTTCCACTCAAAGAGAGCCTTTGAGACATTATACCTTTCTTGCTTTGCATGATTCTAGTTCATGTTCTTAAGATGTGTTATCATATCAAGAATCCCCATGTTGTCATGCTGCTCTTCATAGTTCATGAAACATATCATAAGGTGCTTAATGCCTAAGGCATCATTGACATGCTTCCAATAAGTAGCCACCTCATCCCTAGGCGTATCAGAAGCAGGTTCATCAACACTGGTGTATCTAGGAAATAGAGCTTATGCTCATCATTGAGAACCCTTCTCAAAGTCCAAAACCAATCAAGAAAAGTATTACCATTCAACTTGTCGTTCTTAAGGACTAATCACAAGGAAAACATGTTATTGGTTTCCATTTTATTCTATAAGAAATATTTGCCATTTGTCAAAATACTTCTGATTTGATTTGATTAAAAGCAAATTTGATGATGTTTAATCAAGCCTTCAATTAATTATCTCTCCCACTATTTTGTTCAAATTAATAGCCCTCTAGCATCAATTTGGCAGATTGCTACGTACATTCTTATAGTGATCCAAGACCAAAACAATTGAGTTATTTCCCGACCAACGCCATCATCCATAACCAACTATTAAGGTAGGAAACTTTTTCCAATTGTATCTCATACAATTCTTGGATAGATGGTATGCACAACTCTTTGACATAGTCATGTGCATGCTTCTAGGCACTTAATCTCATTAAGGTAACCTAGTTAAGTCTAACTCAAAAGACAACACGATAGTAATGCACCCTGCTTAGCAGGCCCACATAACTACCATCACACTTCCATGAGAAGGACAATGTACCATGCTTGGTGTGCCCACACTTAGTCGATCAATATTTTTATGTGTGTTGCTTATTGAAAGCATATAAGACTTAATATTTGATTGAGGAATCTTATACATACATAAATACATATCCAATCACCACATACTTATATGCATCATATACATACTATACCCACACACCACACATGTAATCATAAAACACAAGCGATGATTATGGCCATACTATTGTAATTCTTTGAAGCCATAAGGGATTACTACCACCTAAGGTCCATATCATAGAAACTTGTTGTTGATGAAGAGTTGTGCTAGAACCAGTCCAAGTTGATTGTTTCAACTCTTGAACAGATTAGTTAGCCTCCTGGTTGGTTGGTCTCTCAGATCAGTCGTTTGGTCTCCAATCAAAGTGAATTCTCGACACCTCCAATCGATCGATTGGGCCACTAGACGATCAGTTGGATCCTCATGTTGTCAGACCTCCTCGATCCTTTAGCCGATCGATTCTTCCTTTGATACAATCAATTAATGTGATGTAGAACGTCATCTTTTCCATAACAAAAAATAAAACTATCCTATTCCTATTTAACTTATTACATTATAAAAGGGAAACCTCAAGTTACATTGGAGAGGAGTATAGGAAGGAAAACATTAATATTTTTACATATGGAAAGGAGAGAGAGACTCAGTATGAAAACGAAGATATAAAACAAGAATAACAACCATCCAACCAAGAACAAATATCTAGGGAGTTGTTGGCCATAACCATACTCACATCCACTATCAAAACAAACTTTTAGGGCGACATGTATAAATTGTATATATATCATATCATATAGATATATTTATCATATGTGGTAATTAATCAAATATGTACATTAATCATTTAAATATTCACATGCATGTAATAAATAAATGATAAAACCAAAATCTAATCATATCGATTAAATATCAAAACATAGTAAATTGACATGTCTTTGATATCACTGTAGGGAAATATGACATCAGATATGGCAGCGGAAACAAAAAGTTAACTACCACATTTTCCTTACACAATAAATCGTATCAACTACTATAAATAGGGAAAAAGGATTGTAAGGTTTATACCTAGTCCTGGAGAAAGTCCAGTGACTTTCCCTGGCTGCAATGAGTTCCTTTCTTCAAGGTGCACCTGGACAGCTGTCGCTAGTGGCTTCCTAGTTGATCACTACAGACAACGATTGAATGCGTCCTCCTAGCGGGTGGTAAAGGACTCCTCACCTATGTAGTAGTATATGTGGACCACTGAGAACTCTTATAATTCTAGATGAATAGATAAGAAGGGGTTGTCCTTTCTAGTTAATGTGCTAGCATCAATTTTCTCTCCCTTATTATTCCTCCCTTTAACAGGTAGAACTTGCTCGAGTCTCATGTTACCACAACTGTTAGAAGACAACAACTGTCAGAGCTTATTGTTGTGCCACTACAAATCTTCGACTACCCCTATATTTATAGGAGGCCCAGGGTCAAGATTTCTAGTCTAAACGAGGGTTGAAAAGATAGAATCTCATGAATTTTTTTGAACCTATAAACCATGAACCATTCAGTTCACCAGTGAAGTGGCCAGTTCACATGTGAGAAGATCAGTTCAACACTTGAAAGATTGGTTCACTATGCCTCCTATTCACAATTGTATTGACATTAAATATTTGATTAATGCACAACATGGCATCAACATCAATCCTTGATCCAACCATATTGATCAACCAAACGGTCAGTTCACAACCTGAACTGGCTGGTTTAGACATTTCTGCACTTGTTGAACCGGTCATTTCAGAATGCTAACTGCCAATCTTGTTTAAATTGAATACCTAATACTTTATTAATCAAGTTTAAACTACATTCATGAGTAAACTCCTATTCTAGGTGTATCCTATGTGTGACCCTATATGTCCCAAGTTACGTTAGTAGTGTATATCCATAGCTTATTTATGACATCACAAGCAATGAGTGGTATCTAGCAAGACATAATTGCTACCGATGTAATTGGAAGGTTGGAGAACAACTTCAACCTACAATATGTGAGTAGGGTTACCATGATCGTATAGTTCCTTTGTCTCTGATATCCACATTGAACCTAAGGCATGGAATCATCATCCTTTTCAACGATCAGTCCATGTTCCTTGAACTAGAGCAGACCATCTGAGATATATGTAATCTCAATATCATATATTGACTCACCGACACATGGCCATGCAATTCTCAGTCTTTCTTATCAAGTGGCCAGGATATTAAACTCCTGTAGGAGAGAAAAATCCTATCTACATCACTCACAGTCGTCTCTATGTGTCATAATGCACCTGAGCACAAACTTTATGGAAACCCTTATTTAAGGTCATGATGGATGATGTCAAAGTACATCGAATAACATGTGATGAATGTAGAGATTTCAAGTCTAAGAACCACAATCACCACCATCACTATGAAAGATGCTTCTAACTACCAATCATGGTTTCCATGCATCACTCTCAAAGTGGGTCTGTTCGATACATTGTTCTCTAACAAGTATCTATGTGTTAGGTTTAATATTACATATCACGACTTAATGAGATTCTGTCATCAACCAATACATACTCTAGTCTTATGTGTTATTGCTGTCTATCATGTTCCACAATAACAATTGACTAGGGACATATCAAGAATGTATATACTCTTAACATCTGTATGATCTCATTGTTCAAATCCTAAACCTAAACACATACATCATTGAGTAACATCATTCTTTAGACATTTGTTATGTTACATCATTATCTCATAACTGAATAAAATAGAATAAATGGAGGATTTCCTTTATTATTAATCAAATCATTTACAAGATATGCCATTACTATCATCATATGATTGCTCTCTGGGCATACATACCAATAATATGATGGGTCATTTAACTGAGAAATCAAAATATTAACTGAGAACAAATATTAATTGAGAACAAATATGGGGTTTGATTTTGCGGAAATCAAAATGCCTTAACAGAAATATTAACCGAGAAAAAATATTATTGCAACAAAAAACAATCCCAACATTAGGGTTCCTAACTTCACACTAGTTTTCCGCTCAACCTCCACTACCCACCTGCGGTAGGGTGGCTAGGATCTATCACCAACTGTGACACTCTGATAACCTCCAATTTTGGGATGATTATCTTAGTCTTTTCTTTAGTTTTTCACACTCCTTCTTAATTAGAATTAGACATAATACCTAAATATTCCCTCTTATTGTAAATATACTATTAGACTAATTTTTCCCTTTATATTTGCTGAACAAGACACAAAAAAATCATAAAAGACTCAACTAGTCTCAAGACCACATGGGCTCAAACAGTCCCAAGACCGCATGAAGCCAATCGGTCCCGAGACCGCATGGAGTCACACGGTCCCAAGACCTCATGAAGCCAATCGGTCCCGAGACCGCATGGAGTCACACGGTCCCAAGACCACATGAAGCCAATTGGTCTCAAGACCGCATGGAGTCACACGATCCCAAGACCGCATGAAGCCAATCGGTCCCGAGACCGCATGGAGTCACACGGTCCCAAGACCGCATGAAGCCAATCGGTCTCAAGACCGCATGGAGTCACACAGTCCCAAGACCGCATGAAGGCAATCGGTCCCGAGACCGCATGGAGTCATACGGTCCCAAGACCGCATGAAGCCAATCGGTCCCGAGACCACATGAAGTCACACGGTCCCAAGACCGCATGGAGTCAATCGGTCCCGAGACCGCATGGAGTCACACGGTCCCAAGATCGCATGAAGCCAAACGGTCTTGAGGCCCAAACGGTCTTGAGGCCCAAATGGTCTTGAGGTCCAAATGGTCTTGAGGTAGTCCAAATGGTCTTAAGATCCAAACGGTCTTAAGGTCCAAACGGTCTTAAGATCCAAATGGTCTTAAGGTCCAATCGGTCTTAAGATTCAAACGGTCTTAAGGTCCAAACGGTCTTGAAGTCCAAACGATCTCCAAACCGTTTGGACTTCACTTGAGGCCTATAAATAAGACCCCAGGGGTCCTTCCAAGGGGATCAAGTTTCAGACGTCCAGAGGCTGCCTCTATCACTCCAGAGCAAATCCAACTTCCATCCTTTGCCCAGGGGCTGCCGGTCTGAGATCCACACTCCATCTTGAAGCTGCTTTCTCTCTCTCCACCAAAGAAGGTGGGAAGAGGGAACCTCGTCATCAAGTAACCTGTGAAGCTAGAAGATCGTCTCTCTTTCTCTCTCCAAGGGGTTGACTTTCCTCTCTCCTTCGTGGGGATCATGCTCTTTCTCTCTCTTCTTGCCTTCTTTGTCCTAGCTATGAGCGAGTAGTCTCATTTCACTAGGGTGCGGGGAGTAGCCCCACTACCCATGTTTTCATCTCATGTAATGTAATCCATAGTTTGCAATATAGAGATTTTATCTTTTTCAGTTCAACATCAAACGTTTAATGAATGCTTGTTGCTTGATCATCAACTTGTGTTATCTTTTATCTTATAGTATGAATTGTCTACGTTTGTACTACTAGATTCGAAACTCGTTTGTATGTTGGTTCTTGGTGCATGTATCCACCATGCATCTGTTTCGGTATCTAGGAGTGTCTTTCAAGAAGTGGAGTAAACTCACTCCCATCGTTGTACTTTCATGCTATGAAATGGAATCCATTGACGTATGAAAGTACAACCTTGATGAGTCGAGGAACACACTTTGTGGAGGGAATGATGCAAAGTAGTTGACCATTCGTTCGGGGATGGCTGACTTTGCAACATTCCCGCACTTCTCGTAGTTAGTTCTCCGAAAGGAAACTAAGTCTACAAAGATACTAACTGACTAAACTCTTGTTGCAGGTTATGTTTTACTTTGCACGTCTTGATCCATGTGTAGTGGCGGTGAAAAACCGATCGCATTTTAGTGATTCCTTATCATTGTTAACAACCAAGTTTACTTTCTTGCTTTTACTTTACTTGCACTTAGTTTAAAACAACCAAATCAAATCTTTGGATTAAATATCAACTTTTAAGGAGTTAAGTGAAATTCCAATGTTTTCTATCTTGTTGCTTCCAACAAGACCGTTGTCCCATGGATTCGACCCTTAACTATACTACGATAAGACTTCCACATATCTTAGCATACGTGGGTGGAGTTCTCTATCTAGTATAAGCAAGGCTAAACCTAAAGACTTACTATCTTTGGGATTTTTAGTGGTGCACGCAATTCCACGCGAGTGGAAGCTCCATAAAAAAAATAGCGCTATTGTCGGGGACAAAAGAATGTTTTGATTTCATTTAGTATCTTGCTAGTTGGTTAGGGTTTTACACTTTCTTTTAATCATTACTCCATACCTTCTTGATTTCATCACACCTTCCGCACTATCTAACAAGTGTGTTTCTTCCTCTACTCAGGTAGAAGACATGTATGCAACCAGCGCATAACCTCAGATTCTCCCCTGATCCAGAGTACGACTCTGAGGTAGAGAGAAGCTTCCACCGCCACATTTGACTCAACCACCAAAGAGCCAGGCAAATGGCTGAAGATCAACTCCAGGCTGCATTGGTGATGGAGAGGGTCAACGCCGCCATCGCCGCTCAAAGAGCATAACTCATCGCTGATACTCGTGCTCAGATTCAAGTGGAGATTCGTGCGGAAGAACAGGCCCGCATCAGAGCTAAAAATGAGGCAACAAACCAAGTTGCTCAGTTGGAACTAAGAAACAAGCAGTTGAGGGATTATGCTATCCCAAAGAACTACGAAGACAACCATCCGGTCCGACCTCTGATCATCAACATCCCCAAATTTGAGATCCGGATCCAATGGATTCAGATCATGCAGGGCATCTCATTCTCTGGAGGTTCTGGAGATGACTGTATGGATCATCTGAAGAGGTTTAAGGCACTGTGCCGACTGGTCCCACAGGCCGGAGTTGCCTTCGATGCAATAATTCTTCATCTGTTTCACTTCACTCTATCTGGGAGAGCTCTGAGCTGGTATAACTCACTTGACAGGGAGCCAATAATCACCACATGGGCTCCCCTGGAAGAAAAGTTCTTGGAGAAGTTCTTCCCCCCTTCACTGACTTACGAGATTAGGGGGCAGATTAATCACTTCTCTCAACGTCCCGGAGAATCACTTGCTGAAGCATGGGAAAGGTTCTAAGAACTTCTGCGAAAGTGCCCTCATCACAGCATCTCCCAAAACCAACTAATAGAAACTTTCTATAGGGGAGTGAGTGATGATATCAAACAATTTCTGGATTCCTCATCTAGAGAAAACTTTATGAGAAAGAATTACGAAGATGCCTGGAAAATAGTCACACTCAGAGCTGAGAATCAGTCCAACTGGGGACGATCAGCTGGCAAAGGAGTCCTCAAGGTCTATAAAGCCGAAGAATCAATGGAGATGAAGGCTATCGCTGAAGCCTTAAAGACCATTGCTCATAAGAAACAAGCTCTTGAGACTTCTCTGGGAGAATTTGACAAGAAGAAAAACCCTCAGGTTCAACAGGTCAAAGCAGCCACAGGAACCTGTGAAGCTTGTCATGCATCTGATCATCCAACTCTTTCATGTGGTTTGCTTTACAATGTGATGATGGATATGCATCCACCACCACAACAGTATGAACCAATCACTGACCAGTCTGAAGAGCAATTGCCAGAACAAGTCAATTCTATTCACTCCATTCCTGGACAAGTTTATTATAATCCTAATCAACTAAGGAACCACCCATGATTTCAATACGGGAACCCTGCTGGGACCGCAAATCCGCAACACCAGACATAGGGCGGATCCTCCAGTAGGTTGCCACCAAGATTCCTAAGCAACTTCAATCAAAATCAGGGGAACCCCAGAAATAACTTCCTGAGATCCAACTACCCCAGGAATCCATCCGCCTACTACCAGTATACTCATCCCCCTCTACACCCACAACTGCAACCCCAGTTGTAGCAACCTCAGTTAGCGCTGCCTCCGCAATAACCTCAACAAGGACAACAACAACTTTCTCAAAAAAATACTCCTTCTCAGCCAGAAGATGAGATGACTTTGATAAGGCAGATGCTGCAATCCCAACAAACTATGCTCGCTAATCAACAAGCTCAGCAAAAGGCAGTAGAGGCCCAATTAGCCCAAATTGCTACGCAACTGAAGCCTCCGGCACGCACATTTGCAGGGCAGCCTGAATTGAACCCTAGACATGGACAGAATAGGCCTGAACAGTTGAATGTTGTTACTACAAGATCTGGACGCACCCTTCATGAAACTACAAGGATCACTCTTGATGACGATGATATACCTGCCTCTATGCCAAATGAGAGCCCGAAGCCAGGAACAGAGAAGTCCACAGAGGGCACAAGGGGCAAAGAAAAAGAACAAGTGTCCACAGAGCTAGAAATCTTGTAGTATAAACCAAGGATCCCATATTCGGGAAGACTGCGAGAAACAAAAATGGATACCAGGTTCCAAAAATTCAAGGAGGCAATGAAGAAACTTTACATCGATATCCCACTCCTTGATGCTCTCTCTGAGGTGCCGGCTTGGGATAAATACCTCAAAACTCTGTTATCAAGGAAGTACATCACCGAGGAACAAGAAATCGTCAAACTTGCCAAACCACCTCTGATATCATCCTCAATAAAATGCCAAAGAAAAAGAAGGATCCAGGTTCTTTTGGCATTCAATGCTGTATTGGGAATGCATCAACCAAAAAGGGATTAGCTAACCTAGGGGCCAGCATATCCATTATTCCCTATTCTATGTGCAAATGATTAGGTTTCACCGAATTGCTGCCTACAGCAATGACAATTCAGTTAGCTGACTCTACCATCACCGCACCTCTTGGAATCATTGAAGATATTCCAGTTAGGATAGGCAAAGATGCATACGTCCCGTGCGACTTTGTCATCATGGACATCAAGGAAGATCTGAGATACCTGATAATTTTTGGCAGACCTTTCCTCGCCATAGCTAGGGCACTTATCGATGTTGAAGCTGGTACCATCATTCTAAGACTCGGGAAAGAAGCAATTCAATTCTGAGTCCTCAACAGCATGAAGGGCCCAAACATTCAAGAGGAGGTCTTTCTTCTATACGCAATACATCAAATGTCTCAATTAGAAATATCTGAGCCAGCGGACAAGTTAGAGAATGTCCTTACCAACCCAGAAGTCGAATTCTCTGCAAACGAATTGGTTCAATAGTGTCTGCAACACTTAGAGAAGGCCGAAGAAGCACCGATGGCCACCTTTGAGGAACTTAAAGCTGTCACCATCTTGGAAGCAACAGAGCCACCTAAGGCTCCTGAGATGAAGACTCTGCCCATGGGGCTTAAGCATTTCTTCTTGGACGAGGAAAAATTATGCCCGGTTATCATCAATTCCACCCTAACAGAAAATCAGGAAGAAAGACTTCTGGAAGAGCTGAAGAAACATAAAAAGGCCATTGGGTATAAGATAACTGACCTGATGGGTATAAACCCAGCTTTGTGCATGCATAAACTGCCCATGGTCAAAGAATTTAAGTCATCACGCGAACATCAGAGGAAGCTGAACCCTAATCTCAAAGAAGTGGTTCGCCTTGAAGTCCTCAAATTACTTAAAGCCAACATAATCTACCTGATTTCAGACTCCCAATGGGTCAGCCCCGTCCAAGTAGTTCCTAAAAAGGGAGGCACTACTGTCGTTCTTAATGACAAAAATGAGTTAGTACCCACCAGGACGGTGACGGGGTGGAGGATGTGCATCGACTATAGGAAATTAAACAAATCCACGCGGAAAGATCACTACCCTCTGCCCTTTCTCGACGAAGTCCTAGAACGCCTAGCTCATCAGAAATACTTCTGCTATCTAGATGGTTATTCTGGGTTCTACCAAATACCCATACACCCGGAAGACCAAGAGAAGACTACCTTCACCTGCCCTTTTGGAACCTATGCTTTTAGAAGAATGCCATTCGGGTTGTGTAACACACCCGCTACATTCCAAAGGTGTATATTGTGCCATTTTCACAGGATTAACAAAATCCATAATGGAGGTGTTCATGGATGATTTTTCAGTTTACGGAGATTCTTTCGATAACTGTCTAATCAACTTTGGACAAGTTTTACAATGATACGAGGAAACGAACCTCATTCTGAATTGTGAAAAATGCCATTTCATGGTAACTGAAGGTGTCGTCCTCGGGCATAGAGTAAGTGAAATGGGGATTGAGGTCGATAAGGCAAAAATCGATGTTATCTCGAAGTTGTCACCACCAAAAGATATAAAAGGAGTACATGCCTTCTTGGGTCATGCGGGGTTTTACAGAAGATTTATCAAAGATTTCTCAAAAATAGAAAAACCCATGACCCAACTACTGACCAAAGACGCTGAGTTCATTTTTAACCAAGAATGCTTGCAAAGTTTCTCTACTCTAAAAAATGCTTTAATTTCCGCCCCTATACTGAGAGCCCCAGATTGGTCGCAACCATTTGAAATCATGTGTGACGCCAACGATTACACCATAGGGGCTGTGTTAGGACAACGGATCGACAAGAAACCTTACGTAATTTACTATGCATCTAAAATGCTAGATGAAGCACAGAAGAACTACACTACTACAAAGAAGGAGTTCCTGGCTGTCATCTACGCATTTGAGAAATTTCGCTCCTATTTGATTGGATCTAAGGTTATCGTTTACACCGATCACTCCACCATTCGATACCTAATTCAGAAGCAAAATGCCAAACCCAAACTTATCCGCTGGGTGTTGATGCTTCAGGAATTCGATTTGGAAATTAAAGACAAAAACGGAGTGGAAAACGTCGTAGCCGACCATCTCAGTTGTATTGAAATTGAAGATGAAGATAAAATCCCTATCCAAGACTCTCTTCCAGACGACCAATTAATGAAGGTTACCCATGGATTCCCTTGGTATGCATACATTGTCAATTATCTAGCTACAGGAATCATTCACCCCTCCGTTTCCTACCATGACAAAAGGAAATTCCTCCACGATATAAAGCAATATTATTGGGATGAACCTTACCTCTTTCACCTATGTGCTGACGGACTTTTCCGTAGCTGCTTACCGGAAGAAGAGATTACCCCCGTCCTAGAGCATTGCCATTCAGGCCCCATGGGGGGCACATGAGTGCAAAGAAAACTGCTATAAAGGTTCTGCAATCAGGATTCTTCTGGCCAACCATAGTAAAGGACTCCTATGACTTTGTGAAATCTTGCAACAAATGTCAATTCTCTGACAGCATTATCCAAAAGGAATGAAATGTCCCTCACAATGTGGCAAGAAATTGAACTTTTCGATGTATGGGGGGTAGACTATATGGGCCCCTTTCCTTCTTCCTATGGTTTCTCTTACATCCTGGTTGCGGTGGACTATGTCTCAAAATGGGTCGAAGCTACACCCACTGTGTCCAGCGATTCTAAACCAGTTATTAAATTGTTCAAAGATATCATTTTCCCCAGATTTGGAGTCCCCAAAACTATCATATCAGATGGCGGGACCCATTTCCTAGAACGAAGTTTTGAAGCCCTGTTGAAAAAGTACGGAGTCAACCACAAAGTAGCAACACCCTACCATCCACAGACCAGTGGTCAGGTTGAAGTATCTAATAGACAACTAAAGGCGATCCTAGAAAAAACAGTCAATAGAAAGCACATTGACTGGTCCGCCAAGCTTCCCGATGCCCTTTGGGCATACTGAATAGCCTATAAAACACCAATCAGGACAAACCCGTTCCGTTTGGTATACGGAAAATCATGTCATCTTCTAGTAGAACTGGAACACAAAGCTTGGTGGGCCATCAAACAGCTAAATTTTGATCTTAAAAGTGCCAGAGAAAATAGACAACTCCAGCTGTAGGAGCTCGAGGAGCTTCGAATGACCTCTTATCAAAGTGCCAGGATTTATAAGGAGCAAACTAAAATGTGGCACGACAGTCATCTTAAAAGGAAAGACATCGCCATCGGCGACAAAGTGCTCCTTTTCAACTCCAAGCTCAAGTTGTTCCCCAGAAAACTCAGAACAAAATGGTCCGGGCCCTTCACCATAAAGCATATATACCCAACTGGAGCTGTCATAATTGTTGACAATAACGGAGGAGAAAGGATGGTCAACGCCCATCGTTTGAAAAAATATTACACTCCAGTAGATAAAATTCCAAGACACACCATCGAAATCAGAGACGCCACGTCGTCAGCATAACAAACATCAAATCTTCGTCGAGCCATCGACGTAAAACCCATGCGCTACTTGGGAGACAACCCAAGATTTCAGCTTCTTCTTTTATTTTCTATTCTTTTATTTACCTTAGGTTTATCTTCTGAAAATATAAAAATTTCACATAACCAAAACAAACATAAAAATATTAAAATCCTTTCGACTTTAACTCTCCCAAATGGTCCTGAAACTGTTTGGGACCAAACGATCCTGAAACTGTTTGGAACCGTTTGGGACCAAACAATCTTCAAACCATTTGGGACCAAACGGTCTTAAAACCGTTTGACCTGGAGAATGTATAGGGTCAACCCCCAATCCCTATAAATTTAAACCCTACCCCCTCGTTCTTCTCTCTTCGACTCTCGAGCTTTCTCATACTTTCGCGCAAGTGCTGCTCCATTGCTTCCGTTTCCTGCCTCCGTCGACCTGGTTTCTGTGCTTCTTCACGGCGACTTCACCTCAGTGCCACCGCTCTCCGCTTCTCTACCGTCATCTCCACCAACAGACACAAGGTAGTCCCGCTACCATCACCGACGCCTGCATGTGCCACCGTGGCAACTTGTCCGACCTTTTCACTTGCGCAACAATCTTTACCTCCGTCAACATCTTCGGCGCTGCCTTCGTCTTTATCACCGCCGGCTCCACCGCGATCATCTTTGCCATCACCTTTATCGCCGTCGGCTCCACCTTTTCCATCGTTGGCTCCGCCTCTATCGCCATTGGCTCCGCCTTCTCCATCGCCGCCTTCATCGTTTTCGCCGTCGGCTCCGCCGTGATCCTCTTTTCACCGGCCGCTTCACCCGACGTTTCACCTTCCAAACGGTCTTCAAACCATTTGGAACTAAACGGTCCTGGAACTGTTTGGGACCAAACGGTCTTGAAACCATTTGGGACCAAATGGTCTTCAAACCATTTAGTCTTTTCAAAATTGCTTGTTTTTAATAAAAACACATAAACACATCTTTTATTTTAAATAAACTTCTCTTTCTAACACATGACTATCTTACTTTCAGTAATGGCATCACCAGCAAAACAACCCACCAGATGTGAGGATGCTCCCTTCTGGACACCAGAGGAACTCATAGCAGATCGAGCCAAGCTTCAAAAGATCATAGATAACTAAAACGCGACTGGAAAGGCCCCTCCAAATGTCAAAATCATGGCGGTTCTGTGCGAAATTGACCGTATCAACAAATGCCTAGCCGAGGCACCTGAAGAAGAAGTGGAAGAAATTTCTTCCGATGATGATGAAGGCTCAAAATATGAGCCGACTCCTGAGGCAGAATCCCCCACCACAAAGACCAAGGGGAAGCGGAAGGCCCAGGAAGCCGCTACAACTCAACAACAAAAGAAACGGGCAAGGAAGCAAGTTCATCCTGCCACTGCAAGGGAACAAACCCTATATGGGTTTGTCCCACCAACCACTACAACCACCATTACCCCTCCCCCTCCTACCACCACCATCACTACCCCCGTATTCTCAATTATCACCACCACCGCACCACCACCAGAAAACCTTTTCATCCACACCATCCAGTCCACTGACAAAATCCTCAAACCCACAAAGTACGTCTGCTCCAGCATACTCATTAAGATGGGGATCCATGACCGAATTTTAAACATGCTAGACAAAGCCAACCTTGCAAGGCTGTGTTTGGTACCTGAGATCTCATATTATGAACCCACAACTGAATTATTCACCTTTCTTAACAAAGAGCCCGTCGACATCATGGATAGATCACGGGATGGAGGTGACCGTAGGCTGGTCACCAAACTTTTCGGCAGTAAGGTTGTCATAATAGAAAACATGCTGAATGAAATTTTTATGGACAACCAGGAGCAGCTAAAGAAAGCCAAGGCTGTGGGAACTGAGAGTCCTAATTTCAACATGCACGGCTTTTGGAAATCTCTGACTGGGTTCCCCACTTATGATGCGAAGACATGCAAAGCATCGAATATACATTCTGGACTAGTGCACACTTTACATAAAATCCTCGCCGGTGCACTCTTCCCCAGGACAGAAGGAGGGAATGTTACAATTTCGGATCTCTTTGTTCTCTGGTCCATTTTACACGGGACGCCAGTCAACAATGGACGTCATATGATCCAGAAACTATCAACTTACGCCCTGGGGGAGGAAATTTGCATGGGAGGTCATGTCACATCCATCATCAAATACATCAAGATGGACAGACCTCTACCTAGATGCACACAAATAAAGGGTGACATCCTCACTAACGAACAAACCTTGAAGAACTCCTTCATTATAAAGGAGAAGGATGCGAAACTACATTATGTTTTCTGTCCTACAGTCAAATCATCCGAAACCCTGCTACCGCTACCGGAGCTCACAGACTACGACAAGGAAAAGCTCCTCTTCACTGACAAGGAGATTACCAAAATCTTAGCTACGGTAAAAACACCAGAAAAGAAAATAAAGGTAGGGCAGACTGAACTCAGCATCAACGCCCCAACAGCTAGAATATCAAAAATTCCTATGAAACGACCATCCACAAGACTTTCACAGAATCAACAGCTGTCGGGGATACCAACTTCAAAACCACATCCAAAAGACAACTCACTTCCTGACGATCACATCACCTCCTCATCTTTAGACTTGTTCATTATGAGTCTAAATGCTGAGCTAACCGCTACCACCTCACCACCCTCCACCTTTCCAACATCCACTACTCTTCCTTTTTTCACCACATTTACACAACCACCCGCATCCTCTTCCTCACCCCTTTTCCCTTCGGGCTCTCCCTTCTCCACTCCTACGCCCGACTTCACTACCTTCCCCTCCACCTCCACTGTCTCTGCCCCATCACTATCACTTCCACCACTTTCACCAGAGATACCACCACCTTTCTCATCCACCACCACCCGACACCGCTGGTGACCCCATCCATAGTCACCACGCAGTTCGTGACATCATCGGTGTCTCTTCCGCAAGGCACTACCACCCTCCCACACAGACCCCAGCCACCTCACCCTTCTGCCTCTAGGGTCCCCTTTTCCAATATCGGTGAGGAATTCGGACGTCAATTTGACATCATCCGAAACCTCCTCACCGATCCTTCTAACATTTTACATTCTATTTTTTCTTGTGTGCAGGGATTGTCCAAATAGGTGGCCATGATCCACGAACAGAACCGTGCCTTGCCCAACATCCTCCAAGGTGTTCAACAACGACAAGATGAGGTGGCTAAGCAAGTTGATCACATCAACAACCACTACAACAACCTGCCCGAGCTGGTCCTTGGAACGAAGCGCCAGCAAGAAGCGATGGCTAAGCAAGTCGATGAGATCTCTACATAGACTCAACCTCTGCCCGAGACTCTCCGCGAGCTCAAGCAGCAACAAGCAGCTCTTATCACGCGCTTGGACACCATCAGCAGCACCCTCACACACCTAAACAATTGCCAAGAGGAGTCAACAAATAATGAAATCCAACAACTACGTGCTCAAGTAACAGATCTTACATCACGACTCCTCTTCGCCGAGGGCCTATATAACGACCTCAAAGAAACACATGACACACTGCTCGAACCACACGAGCATGTGCAAGTGGCGTTTGATGAGTTACAAGCCATCCATCGGCGGTGCAAAAAGACCGCACACAAGCAGCCAGCAGAAAAGGCAGTGGCTGACAAAGATGGCGATAACAACGACGACGAAGACTCCGACTCCTCTGTTGATTCGAACAACGATACCACCTCTTCAGGTGATAAATCTGACGACAGAGAGGACCCAGGTCAAGCAGCAGAACCTTCTCAGAAAGGTTTCGACAAAGGTCACCAAGAAGGTGGCCATCACCCCAAGTCCCCCCACAATGAAAATGTAAACATGTCATATGGGGACCAATTCCTTGATTATTCTGCTCTGGGATCCATTGGGGAGTATGTTAAAAATGCAGCCTTTGCTGAGTTCCACCACTGTATATTAGGAACCAGCGCAAGCCCACCCGCAACAACCGCTCAACCTTTCTCCGCACTTGATACATCAGTGCCTTTTCCCGTCGACCAGGACGAGTCATAATGAGTGCGATTAGATACATACGAAGAACTCGATTCTGCTTCTGACTTGGATGACGATCTGCAAGGCTATGCAGAAGTCCTGGAACAACCTTCTCCCCCCCTCCACAGGAGCTTCCCCCGCCACCACCTCTACCACACAAAATGCATGATTTAGATATGGCGGCCATCTCCACACTAGATGCTCATGATATTTTTATACTGAACACTATTGTCGACGATGCAAAAGTGGGGGAAGACATAATATATCATAACACAAAAACTAAGCGCAAGTTGACACGAGAAGACTTCCGTAACATCTTGCGACCACGGTCCACGATGCCAATAGCAATCTTCCGTGTCCTACTCGCCAACTGTATAGAAGTGTACAGAAGCTCTAAGAGGCAAAAGCCAGTTTTTAACTCCTCACCTTCTCTATCTATTGGCCTTTTATACAAAGATATACGAGTAAAATCCATAGAGCGGCTGCGTGCTGGTTTAGCACGGCGGGCACGTTATCTTACCGTGCCCTTCCAAGTTTTGGACCACTGGCTTTTTATGATTGTAGACACCGAGGCTCGGGACGCCAAGGTTTATAATTTTTGCGGCACTGAGCTACCTGCCGGTATAATAAATTTTGTTGGTGAAGAAGCAGGTGAAGCATGATGCATACCTTTCAGGCTTCTCAAGTTAATCTGGGCTGCACGCCCATCCCTCTGCCAAGACTGGAACCAACCCTGGTTCCAAATTATTAACCCACATGTTCAAGCTGCTGAGGGATCTGGGGACTGCGCTTTTTGCACCATCTGTCACATCCAAGCGCTGAACTAAGAAATCCCTTTTACTGATCTAGTCGCTGAAGATTTTCACTCCTTGCGAGGACGTTACGCCATGGAGCTCATTTGTGATAGAAGGTTCTTCAAGGACCCAACAATGGCACCAGATGACGTCCCTCGTTACCTTTTTCAGCAATACAACGCCCGCAGAGGCGACCTTTCCGACAAACTTTGAAAGAGTTGGAGAAATCCAAGGAGACAACCACAACTCCCGAGCAAAGAAAAAATGACATAGATCCTTTGTCTGCCATAGAACCAACTTTCCCGGACTTTGACCTCAGTGCTTGCAAAGGTCTCTCCGACATTGAACTATGGCTCATCATGTCGAGGCTCTCCGCCGAGAAGGATGAACTCGTATTCATGTCTGGTGACATTCTAATAATGGCAGACACGCTTTGAGAAACTATACAGTTTAAAGGATCTCTCGCCGTAAGCTTAATGGCCGCTTATCAATTTCTCCTCGGCCAAAATAACCCCACAACATATATGGCATCCCCATACATGAAGGATGATCTTTTAAAGCTAAAGAACTTCGGAACAACTGAAGCACTGATCTCCTTTCTACAACACACAACACCGAAATTCATCATGCTACCCTTCCTTTATCATGAGCACTGGATGCTCCTGGCAACAAACCTACCAGAAGGAACAACTACAATCTATAACAGTTCTGACAGCCAGTACAATCCACGATAGAGGAATTATGTCGTGACACCAAAGACGCCCATAGAGGTAGTGGCGAAGGAATGCGCTGACAAATTAATCGCCTTTTTAAGTCAGCATACAAGGTCTTATGGCAAAGAACATTTTCATCATCCAACCTTCAACCACAAATGTCCACAGCAAATTCGACAGTCAAATGACTGTGGCTTCCATGTCCTCTACTGGATGTACACCATCATGGTCCTTCAAAGACCAGTAGAGGATATGACAGATGTGGATTACCACGCCCTTCGCGGAAAGTTCGCTGCTAACCTGCTCCGCACACATGGCGCAAACAAAGGATTAACAGAAGCCTGATGCTCTTGTCCTTGTACTTCTCATCCTATCATCTTGACACTCTGAGGACAGAGTGAGTGATAAGTTGGGGGGGAGTACACTGGACAAGGGCAAGGTATCATTTCTACAAACCTTTCTTCTCAATTCTCCCTTTTTATTTCTGTACAAATTCTTTTACACTTTTAGTCTTTGTTTGTTTTTAGATCTCCTTATAATAAACCCCACTCATATAGTATAGCATACCTCTTGGATCAAGATCAACCCCTGCCGACTTAAGAATCCAGTAGTCCTCAAGAATAAGAACAACAATAGCATAAAGGCATGTAACAGCGAGTTAATAAATTTCCTTCACGCTTGACTTTCATGATTTTGCTTCAGTTCTACATCAGACTCTTCAACAAGTCAATATTAAAGCCGAAGCAAGCCAAATATTCTCAAGGACAGGAGGGAAATCAGTGAAATCCAAATCAAGGAACCTCGAAAGTGGACCACCAACCAGAAAATAAGTGCACGTCGGGATATTCTAAGAACAATTTTCTTCTTTTTAATAAAAGAGGCTTGGCCGCCCAACCAAAAACCCAAATATCCAAATCCCAAGCCTGTGAGTTTTTGAATAAAATCCAGAGCGTTGAATAAAAACATGAGAGTTGTGCCATGCATAAGGACTTATATGAAGAGCCAATAAAGGTCTCACCCGACCTGTACATTCAGCTGCCCTCATGAAGGCAGATGTGTCGTGCCCGGTAGTGAGATCCTAAGGTCTCCAAATATATGAAAAGGCTGATAAAGGGCTCGCCCGACCGGTACATTCAGCTGCCCTCATGAAGGCAGATGTGTCATGCCCGGTAGTGAGTTCCTAAAAGCATAGACAAGCCCTCTCCCACTAAAAGGGAGAGTTACACAAAAGCCCTTAGCCAACCCTCATAACCACTCTAGTTTCCGATAGGTTTTCAAAAGAAGTACAAAACTGAATAGAGTCAATGACATGCACATAATAACATCAGGAAAAAGGTGGTACCAATACGAGGAAACCTGAGATCCGCGCAACTCTCTATACCTGAAAGAATTAAGGCAAGCAGAAGGTCTAATAAGACCTCAGGAGATATCTGATTTAGAACTGAAGCAAGAGTATGGAAATCTTTACTAAATAAAATCACCTCACCATTACATGCCTCAGCTCTATCTAGCTTGAGGACAAGCTAGACTCTAAGTTAGGGGGGGGTGATAACCTCCAATTTTGGGATGTGTATCTTAGTCTTTTCTTTAGTTTTTCACACTCCTTATTAATTAGAATTAGACATAATACCTAAATATTACCTTTTATTGTAAATATACTATTAGACTAATTTTTCCCTTTATATTTGCAGAAAAAGACAAAAAAAATCATAAAAGACTCAACTAGCCTCAAGACCGCATGGGCTCAAACGGTCCCAAGACCGCATGAAGCCAATCGGTCCCGAGACCGCATGGAGTCACACGGTCCCAAGACCACATGAAGCCAATCGGTCCCGAGACCGCATGGAGTCACACGGTCCCAAGACCGCATGAAGCCAATCAGTCCCGAGACCGCATGGAGTCACACGGTCCCAAGAACGCATGAAGCCAATCGGTCCTGAGACCGCATGGAGTCACACGGTCCCAAGACCGCATGAAGCCAATCGGTCCCGAGACTGCATGGAGTTACACGGTCCCAAGACTGCATGAAGCCAATCGGTCCCGAGACCGCATGGAGTCACACGGTCCCAAGATCTCATGAAGCCAATCGGTCCCGAGACCGCATGGAGTCACACGGTCCCAAGACCGCATGAAGCCCATCGGTCCTGAGACCGCATGGAGTCACACGGTCCCAAGATCGCATGAAGCCAAACGGTCTTGAGGCCCAAACGGTCTTGAGGTCCAAACGGTCTTGAGATCCAAACGGTCTTAAGATCCAAACGGTCTTAAGGTCCAAACGGTCTTAAGGTCCAAATGGTCTTAAGATCTAAACGGTCTTAAGGTCCAAACGGTCTTGAAGTCCAAACGATCTCCAAACCATTTGGACTTCACTTAAGGCCTATAAATAAGACCCCAGGGGTCCTTCCAAGGGGATCAAGTTTCAGATGTCCAGAGGCTGCCTCTATCACTCCAGAGCAAATCCAACTTCCATCCTTCGCCCAGGGGCTGCCGGTCTAAGATCCACACTCCATCTTGAAGCTGCTTTCTCTCTCTCCGCCAAAGAAGGTGGGAAGAGGGAACCTCATCATCAAGCAACCTGTGAAGCTAGAAGATCATCTCTCTTTCTCTCTCCAAGGGGTTGACTTTCCTCTCTCCTTCGTGGGGATGACGCTCTTTCTCTCTCTTCTTGCCTCCTTCTTTGTCCTAGCTATGAGCGAGTAGTCTCATTTCACTAGGGTACGGGGAGTAGTCCCGCTACCTATGTTTTCATCTCATGTAATGTAATCCATAGTTTGCAATATAGAGATTTTATCTTTTTCAGTTCAACATCAAACGTTTAATGAATGCTTGTTGTTTGATCACCAACTTGTGTTATCTTTTATCTTTTAGTATGAATTGTCTACATTTGTACTACTAGATTCGAAATTCGTTTGTATGTTGGTTCTTGGTGCATGTATCCACCATGCATCTGTTTCGGTATCTAGGAGTGTCTTTCAAGAAGTGGAGTAAACTCACTCCCATCGTTGTACTTTCATGCTATGAAATGGAATCAGTTGACGTATGAAAGTACAACCTTGATGAGTCGAGGAACACACTTTGCGAAGGGAATGATGCAAAGTAGTTGACCATTCATTCAGGGATGGCTGACTTTGCAACATTCCCGCACTTCTTGTAGTTAGTCTCTCTGAAAGGAAACTGTTACAACCCCAAATTTTGGGTTCATTTGTTGAGAAATTTAATTTCTCATAATAAAGATAAATGAACAAATAATGGATGAATGCATGGATTTCATTTACAATAGCCTTGTTGTTTGATTTGTTGGCTTTATTGGCTATTGGGCCCAATAACAAGGATATTCGATTTATTAATGAATAAATGAGAATTTGAGATAAGAAAGGTGTGGAAACCTCTAGAAGGCAAATCCAAAGAGGATTTCGTGCCTCTTAGATTCCTTGGGTTCCAAGGAGTCCAAGGTTGCAAAGAAAGGGCAATAAGAAAAGAAAATATCAATTAAGTATTTCCTTGTTAATAAAGAAATTGAAAACATTGCTGAAATGTGGAAAATATGTGAAAAGAGGTATAATTGGGTAATCCTTAGTGGGATTTCGTATCCCAATGATTCCTAATAATAAAAGGAATACTAATGAGGAAAATAAGAGAGAAATAAAGAGAAATCCACAAAAGAAAATATTTAATAAGAAATAAAACAGGATAATGAGATTAATGCATATTGATGCATTTAAGGATAATGAGTATTCCTTAAAAAGGAATTTCGAATTATTTGAGTCTCTTGGGGTCCAAGGATCCCCAATAAATAGGAAGGAGAGAGAAACTACCAATAATGCAAAATAAAAGAATAATAAGATGCATAATGAATGAATTTTGTGGTATTGTTTAAAAAGGAAGTATTTTCTATAAAATGAAAGTAGAATTTCGTGCCTTTAGAACAAAGGGCCAGTACTAATAGAATAAAGGAAGTTATTTTCAAAATCTTAAGATCTAAAGCATAAAGAAATATCAAGGTTTTCCTAATGACTAAGGGATACGATTTATTAAGGAAGGGTTTATAAGAAAGAGGATTTCTTTGAAAGGAAGTTTCCTATAGACTTTGGGTCTTGCCCTCCTCGTGGGTTGGCGTGATAGGATGATGCTACCCATCCCTATAAAAGGGACGGATCCATAGACTCAGGTTCTCCTTATCTCCTGCTCTTCTCCAACCATGTGCACGTACAAGCTCTAACCAAGAGAGAAACTTGATCCCTAGAGCGACGAGGGGCTGAGGACGGAGGGTTGGTAGAAGCAGGAACCACCCACGATGCCGGAGGGAGGGAGAGCCGCCAGCTGCATCTGTGCAATGCCAGCAGGGTAGCCGCTGGCCGTTAGCAGTTGCAGGCTTTGCGGGAGTGAAGCCCAGCCACCATGGCCATCTGTGGAGGCTTAGCCGAGCATGAGGGGTCGCGGCGGAGGCAGGAGGCCGTGCTTAGTGGCCGCCGAGGTCGAGGAAGGGCGGCATGGCCGCACCAAAGCTGACCAGCAGAGTGGCCGCGTTAGGGCGCGCGCTGGGTTGAAGATGACTGACGGTTGGATGGATATACCCTCCGGGGTATGCAACGACGACTAACTTAAAGAAGGGCAGAACCGACTTTGCGTTATATTTCCAAATTGGTCACGCGAGCTGTTGCATGGGAATTAAGCTACGTGGCGCCTCCCCATTGGCCCAAGTGAGGTAATTCTTCCGAAAATCATAACTCATTAATGGTAGCTCGGATGACAAAAGTTTATACATGAATTTTGTTCAGAAAAATGAAAGGAATCTAATAAAAATATGATTAGAGGTTAATTTATCTTGTAATTCGAAAAGTAATGGAAGGTAGCAACTTTAATGTGTTAATGTTTAGAGGGCCCTATTTTGAGATAAATAATATATTGGATAAGGGTTTAATGGATGATTAGGGTTATTATTAGCCTGTTAATGATAAAAAGGAACATCAAGAATAAAAAGGATGAACTTTGCACGTAATTTGGTTAGTTTAGAGTTTATGTGCATAAATAGGCTTTAATGGGCCTTGAAACCCTAATGTTGACTAAATCGACTATTAATGGCTTTAATTGATTAATTTCATGATTAAAGTTGGGATATGCTTAATCTAAGCTAATTCGAGCATTAAGTTCTTAATTTGTGGAAAGATAACCTTAATATAGAAATTAGGGGTTTCGATTGAATCAAGGTAGAGTTAATACTATATATAGTTCATATGGGATTTAGGCCATCATGAATTATGAGTTGATAATCCGAAAGAAACTAAAGGTGATAATTGAGTCTAATAACCTTGAAATAGATTAAAAGGATAAAGAAGGTAGTTTTGGTATAAAAGAGAAATAATCAACTTTAATTGGGCTTATGGTGTTGAAATTAGGGTTTATGAACTAAGAGAGCATTTAATATGATAAAAGCGTTATGGAGGCAAAATCCCTAATAAAACCCTAATGTGGTTTAGAAAACCTAAGATGGAATCCAAGTCTAGCTTTAGAATGTTCTGGATAAATTATAACACTTGGATGTCATGCATTAATTTCAGGATACTTGTTGATTGCTTGTTGCTTGTTCTTTATCATTATTTCTTGGACAGCAAGTTGCTCTGGATCAGGTATGTGGTTACGCTTATGAATAACTGCATTAGTTTCTCGCGTGGTTGCCGGATGATTGATCGCATTGACTGCAAATTATCAGTTTGGATGTTCATATTTGCAAATTATAAAGTCACTATGATTATCACATTAATAATAGAAGTATGGATTCTCGCACCTACATGCCACCCTGATGGATGATGCCAAAGGTCAGGCCCGGATGGGTAGACCAATGGACACCTTGAGTGGTGACCCCAGGCACCAAGAAGGTGGCCTATGATATTTGCATGACTAGTGGGCACAATGAGTGGTGACCCCCAGGCACCAAGCTCGGGATTGAGAAGGTGGCCTTAAGTCATTGGCAAAGGGCACCCTAAGGTGGGTATGCCAGGGTTAGGGCAAAAGCGGTGGAGAATGTCATACTGAAAAGTGTAAATTGGCTTGTTAAATAATTTGATTGTGATATTTAAATTGTTATCCATATGTGCAAACTTTTGGTTGTCCCCACATACCAGTATATTTTGATATACTGACCGACGTTTTGTTTGTCGTTGTTTTAGGTACAAATGAAAAGAACAAACAGTAAAGTGGCATATGTGGAATTAAATGAGAACTAACGTGCACAAGAGGATTAGTTAGAGTAGCATTTTCATGGATAGAAGTTTAGAAATCCCATCTTTTAAAAAGGTAAACAAAGTTTTATTTTATACCAGTTTTTAGTTTAGTTGGTAAAGTTTCTTAATTGTTATTGATTATTTGTCGAACCTTTGATCCTGTTTATTGAATAACGGCTCTGACCTTCGGGTCTCCCTTAATTGGGGGTTACCGGGAGGCGGGGTCGTTACAATTGGTATCAGAGCATAGGTTCCTCATCTAATCTTTAATAATTATTAAATTTTACAAATTCTGTAGAACCCAAGGGAGTTATTAGAAGATTATCCGAAAGACAGAGGTGTCTAGAAAAGGATCACGACCGGGGGCTGGCAATATTTTCCTCCGCACCGCTAGTCGGAATACGAGGACTCTCGGATCTGTGTGACTGCCTGGCCAAAGTCTTAGGGTATGATTCGAAATAAGATACCTTTAGGACTCTCTCATCTTGATCATCCCTTCTCAACTCAAATTCTATTAAGGACCTTAAGGATTAGGGTTTTCTCTCTTTCCCTCACCCTCTTGAGGTATGGGTAAGGTTGATAAGGATTAAGGAATCCTCCAGCAAATTAATAAAAAGCATGTAAATAAGATGTCATGGACATAAGCTTAATAGAGTAAGCGTAAAGGAATAGATACATGCTTAGGTCGCATGACATGAGTTGTCATTGCCCTCAGGAGAGACCTGAGGATGGACCTCCTTGGTAGGAGGATGAGTAGAGAGAGTTAGTCGTGGAGGTAGAGACCTCCACTCAAGGTAGAAACCTAGAACATCCTTTGAGGATGATGGTAACCCTAACCCTAAGTATAGGTTAGAGAGAAAGATGACACGATGAGTTAGATATCATGGTTGGTCGAGTGTTGGTTGGACACGCCTTTGGGATGCCATAAGAGGCTGAATGAACAAGTACCTATGGCAACCCAACCCTGGAAAGGGTCATGCATGTTAGAGTGAAGGATAGCTCCTTCCTCGATGAGGTTAGAGGAGAACCTATAGTTACCCTATAGGTATAGGCAGGTAGGGTATAGCTTGATGAAACCCTAGTCAGGGATCATGATGAGATAAGCATAAGGGGTTATGGATGACCTTGAATAAACATAAGTTTGAGTATAGGCTTCACTCAGGTAGGGGCATGCTTATGAGCTTGATCCTTCATAAAGACAGGACCTCTTATAGAGAGGTTGGTTGTAGGATTAGCTCTAGAAAGAGGGAGCAGACCTCGACCAAGAAATTTGGAAGTCTAAAACCCAGAAACTTGAGGAACAGTGGGGAGTCGAGAATGATGCGACCTAAGTGGATGATAATGGTTGCCTCGTGCATGACCCCTGGAGGTTGATGATGTCTTGGTTAAGCTTGAGAGTAACCAAACCCTAGAGGGAGGATGGTGCTTCTGGTACCTAAGGTATAAGTGATTACCTACTAGATGTGATAGAGAGTGCTTTAGACCCTGAGGAGGTTAAGGCACCAGTTGTGAGGCTTTATACCTAGTAGTGGTCCAGGAAGAGGAATCAACTCTGAAGTGTTTCTTGAGTAGAAAGATCATGGGAGTACATGACATATCTTGGACATGCTGGATTCCTGGTTAAGAGAATGAGCATGCAGTTGGACACTCGGAGGCGAACCTAGGGTTCCTAGGCCTAAGAGGGGAAGCGGTGTACCCAATGCTCATGTTGAGATTTGAGTCTCTATAGTTTTGAGCATGGTACTCTTAATGTGTAGAGGTAAAGGAAAACCCCTTCAGGTAAGGGTATGTTTGATGAACCCCTCACGAATAAGTTGATCTGATGATGAGGAAAGAAAACAAGTGTGACTTAGCATGGTTTCGTAGGTACGCTTGTGCCTTAGTAGTGGTTGGTTTAAGCATGCTCATATGGATGAAAACCTTAAGGATGGTTGTGACCTTGCTGTCACGGGTTGTAGTTTCCTCCCATCCTGGGAGAGGACCCTTTGGTAGGGTGTGTACCAGTTCTGTCGGTTTTGAGGTGACCTGAAGAGGTCTCATAGGATCTTGAGAAGCTAAGTCAAGAGTACATGGTATGAAAATGAACCTATAGGCCCATAGATAACCATCTCTAAGTACGTGGACGTGTTACCATGGGAGTAACCGGTATGGGGCCTGACCAAGGTAGGCAGGTTGCCATGACCCCTGTGAAGGGATGAAAGTCAGTCACGAATGCAGAAAGAGATGATGAAGGCTTGGGTAAGGTTCTAAGTCAGACCTGTGCTATAAGGGAATCCCAAGTCTATCCTAGGGTCAGGTAGGGATAAGACCGATGAAAGACAGAGTTGCCTAATTCCCTAGTTGCACATGACCATAGGGTCGGGAGGTAACAACTATCATTGTCTGAGGGCCATGGGTTAGGAGATTGATCACCTTCGTGAACTCATGAGGCCCAAAGGGCATATGAGTAGGGCACTCTCTGGATGCATAAGGGAAGAGGGATGACCCCAAACATGCCGGCACCCTATAGACCTAGAGGAGATGACAAAGGATTATGTAGTAACCCAAGTGGGTTCGAGACCAGTTTTCCATGGAAGTAACTTTGATATAATGATGATTGTGATATAGAGACATGAGTTGCACATTTCAACGGAGATTTGAAGGTGTACTGGCGAGGTGGGCTGTACTATCCCTACTCTTGGAATAGGAAGAACTCTGTATTTGGACGGCCGCCAAATGCTTATTTCTTCTTGTTATGAGAGTGAGAGATAGGACAGTATGCATGCCACACACCAAGGACAAGGATGTTGTGAGTTGGAACGTTGCTATAAGGAATAAGGATAGAGATGTGGAAGGAATGATACATGGATGGTTCGCAAACACTATGAGAGGTAGTGTAGCCAGCTTATGAGGATGTTTTATCAGGAACTATGTGGAATTTGCAGATTAACCAAGGTCGAGTTCGATCACAGTGAGTATGAACTTAGAGTTTCTTGTTGAAGACAAACTTAGAGTTTGAGATGAGATGATAAGTAGAATACATGGAAGAGTATGTCTTCAACGTTACTTAATACCGAAGGATGTGAAGTGGTAATGGATGCTCTGGTGGAGATAGTGCCTTCTGGTTTGGCTAGAAGGGAGTTGTTAGGCTAACCCTATGTTAGGAAAGAAGATGTGTTTTGGCTAACACTCGGATATAATAAGATATGTTGAACAAGTTAATGGTTGTTTGGTTAGCTAGTTTAGTCCTTGGTGTAGTGAAAGGATGGTGATAGAACCTCAGATACACTTCTTTGGATAGGAAGGTAACAAAACCCTTTTGAGAGTGATTTAGGGTTTCCGAGGTATCAAGCTTGAGGAATCATAATGATACAAGAGGTACTACAAAGATAGTAAGTGATGGTAGCATTCTGGATGCTTAAGACCAAGTTGCATGTAGCATGTGGCCATGCGAGCCACGAGGTGAAGAACGAACACCATTAACCCAGTGCATGGATATGAAGTATAAAGATTTCCCGAGAGGGAATGGGAGTTCATCATTATGAAGGTTGTGAGTTTCTCCTGGACTAAGAAGGTCAAGATACAATATGGGTTAAGGTAGATCGCCTTACCTAGATGACATGAGAAAGAGGGAGTGCTGTCAAGAGATAGGTTTTGATGAATTACATAAGAGAAAGAGAGATGATTTAACTACGTCATGATGTGAGTTCAAAAGTTCTTGGATTTGACCAAGGTTCACTTCCATGAAGTGGAAGTAAGTACATGACAAGATTGATGATAGTATAGTTTATCACCCCTAACTAATGGTTAGTATGATTCAGACTAGAGGGTCTGATGAGAGCAAGTGTGCTTGTTTAGGGTGATACCAAGAGATAGTTCTAACGATGTAATGTTAACCACCATAACCTTTATCGGGATGCAAGAAGTCTTATAGAGAGGATGTGTCGGTCACCACTTCAATAAGATGATGTTGGTGAAGGAGGCCTCGCGAAGGTCAGAGAAGAACCACAGTGTGTGCAGATGAAGTCGCTTGATCGAGCAATGGCAGAGAGAGAGAGCCCAAGGGTGACATGAGTCACGAGCTGGTGCAAAGCAGACTGACATGCAGTTCACTGTGGTGGAATATAATGTGAAAATCTGACCCCTCTAAGCTATAGCTGAGAAAGATGAGTCCCCGATATATGGGTCCATTTGAGATGGATTGGTGGAAATGGTTGTGTTTAGCCTTACCCCTCAGGATAACATAATGTATAATGTGTTACATGAGTCTGATCTAGAGCACTATGTGAGGTACCCAAGCCATGTGTTGAGCCTTGAACCTATTCAACTTTTGAAAGGCTGAAATGTCCTGAGTCACCTATGAGGGTACGATATACCAAGGTAAGAAAGAACTCAGATGGAATAATATGAGATGATGAAGGTTCTTGGAAAGCACCATGGATAGGGTAAAGCCACATGGTAGCCCTGATGGACATAAGAATGGATTATCCTGTTTGTTTGCTTGCATGCTGGAATTTTGAGGACAAAATTCTTATAAGAAGGGAAGGATGTTACAACCCCAAATTTTGGGTTCATTTGTTGAGAAATTTAATTTCTCATAATAAAGATAAATGAAAAAATAATGGATGAATGCATGGATTTCATTTACAATAGCCTTGTTGTTTGATTTGTGGGCTTTATTGGCTATTGGGCCCAATAACAAGGATATTCGATTTATTAATGAATACATGAGAATTTGAGATAAGAAAGGTGTGGAAACCTCTAGAAGGCAAATCCAAAGAGGATTTCGTGCCTCTTAGATTCCTTGGGTTCCAAGGAGTCCAAGGTTGCAAAGAAAGGGCAATAAGAAAAGAAAATATCAATTAAGTATTTCCTTGTTAATAAAGAAATTGAAAACATTGCTGAAATGTGGAAAATATGTGAAAAGAGGTATAATTGGGTAATCCTTAGTGGGATTTCGTATCCCAATGATTCCTAATAATAAAAGGAATACTAATGAGGAAAATAAGAGAGAAATAAAGAGAAATCCAAAAAAGAAAATATTTAATAAGAAATAAAACAGGATAATGAGATTAATGCATATTGATGCATTTAAGGATAATGAGTATTCCTTAAAAAGGAATTTCGAATTATTTGAGTCTCTTGGGGTCCAAGGATCCCCAATAAATAGGAAGGAGAGAGAAACTACCAATAATGCAAAATAAAAGAATAATAAGATGCATAATGAATGAATTTTGTGGTATTGTTTAAAAAGGAAGTATTTTCTATAAAATGAAAGTAGAATTTCGTGCCTTTAGAACAAAGGGCCAGTACTAATAGAATAAAGGAAGTTATTTTCGAAATCTTAAGATCTAAAGCATAAAGAATTATCAAGGTTTTCCTAATGACTAAGGGATACGATTTATTAAGGAAGTGTTTATAAGAAAGAGGATTTCTTTGAAAGGAAGTTTCCTATAGACTTTGGGTCTTGCTCTCCTCGTGGGTTGGCGTGATAGGATGATGCTACCCATCCCTATAAAAGGGACGGATCCATAGACTCAGGTTCTCCTTATCTCCCGCTCTTCTCCAACCATGTGCACGTACAAGCTCTAACCAAGAGAGAAACTTGATCCCTAGAGCGACGAGGGGCTGAGGACGGAGGGTTGGTAGAAGCAGGAACCACCCACGATGCCGGAGGGAGGGAGAGCCGCCAGCTGCATCTGTGCAATGCCAGCAGGGTAGCCGCTGGCCGTTAGCAGTTGCAGGCTTTACGGGCGTGAAGCCCAGCCACCATGGCCATCTGTGGAGGCTTAGCCGAGCATGAGGGGTCGCGGTGGAGGCAGAAGGCCGTGCTTAGTGGCCGCCGAGGTCGAGGAAGGGCGGCAGGGCCGCACCAAAGCTGACCAGCGGAGTGGCCGCGTTAGGGCACGCGCTGGGTTGAAGATGACTGGTGGTTGGACGGATATACCCTCCGGGGTATGCAGCGACGACTAACTTAAATAAGGGCAGAACTGACTTTGCATTATATTTCCAAATTGGTCACGCGAGCTGTTGCATGGGAATTAAGCTACGTGGCGCCTCCCCATTGGCCCAAGTGAGGTAATTCTTGCGAAAATCATAACTCATTAATGGTAGCTCAGATGACAAAAGTTTATACATGAATTTTGTTCAGAAAAATGAAAGGAATCTAATAAAAATATGATTAGAGGTTAATTTATCTTGTAATTCGAAAAGTAATGGAAGGTAGCAACTTTAATGTGTTAATGTTTAGAGAGCCCTATTTTGAGATAAATAATATATTGGATAAGGGTTTAATGGATGATTAGGGTTATTATTAGCCTGTTAATGATAAAAAGGAACATCAAGAATAAAAAGGATGAACTTTGCACGTAATTTGGTTAGTTTAGAGTTTATGTGCATAAATAGGCTTTAATGGGCCTTGAAACCCTAATGTCGACTAAATCGACTATTAATGGCTTTAATTGATTAATTTCATGATTAAAGTTGGGATATGCTTAATCTAAGCTAATTCGAGCATTAAGTTCTTAATTTGTGGAAAGATAACCTTAATATAGAAATTAGGGTTTTCGATTGAATCAAGGTAGAGTTAATACTATATAGAGTTCATATGGGATTTAGGCCATCATGAATTATGAGTTGATAATCCGAAAGAAACTAAAGGTGATAATTGAGTCTAATAACCTTGAAATAGATTAAAAGGATAAAGAAGGTAGTTTTGGTATAAAAGAGAAATAATCAACTTTAATTGGGCTTATGGTGTTGAAATTAGGGTTTATGAACTAAGAGAGCATTTAATATGATAAAAGCGTTATGGAGGCAAAAACCCTAATAAAACCCTAATGTGGTTTAGAAAACCTAAGATGGAATCCAAGTCTAGCTTTAGAATGTTCTGGATAAATTATAACACTTGGATGTCATGCATTAATTTCAGGATACTTGTTGATTGCTTGTTGCTTGTTCTTTATCATTATTGCTTGGACAGCAAGTTGCTCTGGATCAGGTATGTGGTTACGCTTATGAATAACCGCATTAGTTTCCCGCGTGGTTGCCGGATGATTGATCGCATTGACTGCAAATTATCAGTTTGGATGTTCATATTTGCAAATTATAAAGTCACTATGATTATCACATTAATAATAGAAGTATGGATTCTCGCACCTTTATGCCACCCTGATGGATGATGCCAAAGGTCAGGCCCAGATGGGTAGACCAATGGACACCTTGAGTGGTGACCCCAGGCACCAAGAAGGTGGCCTATGATATTGCATGACTAGTGGGCACCATGAGTGGTGACCCCCAGGCACCAAGCTCGGGATTGAGAAGGTGGCCTTAAGTCATTGGCAAAGGGCACCCTAAGGTGGGTATGCCAGGGTTAGGGCAAAAGCGGTGGAGAATGTCATACTGAAAAGTGTAAATTGGCTTGTTAAATAATTTGATTGTGATATTTAAATTGTTATCCATATGTGCAAACTTTTGGTTGTCCCCACATACCAGTATATTTCGATATACTGACCGACGTTTTGTTTGTCGGTGGTTTAGGTACAAATGAAAAGAACAAATAGTAAAGTGGCATATGTGGAATTAAATGAGAACTAACGTGCACAGGAGGATTAGTTAGAGTAGCATTTTCATGGATAGAAGTTTAGAAATCCCATCTTTTAAAAAGGTAAACAAAGTTTTATTTTATACCAGTTTTTAGTTTAGTTGGTAAAGTTTCTTAATTGTTATTGATTATTTGTCGAACCTTTGATCCTGTTTATTGAATAAAGGCTCTGACCTTCGGGTCTCCCTTAATTGGGGGTTACCGGGAGGCGGGGTCGTTACAGAAACTAAGTCTACAAAGATACTAACTGACTAAACTCTTGTTGCAGGTTATGTTTTACTTTGCACGTCTTGATCCATGTGTAGTGGCGGTGAAAAACTGATCGCATCCTAGTGATTCCTTATCATTGTTAACAACCTAAGTTTACTTTCTTTCTTTTACTTTACTTGCACTTAGTTTAAAACAACCAAATCAAATCTTTGGATTAAATATCAACTTTTAAGGAGTTAAGTGAAATTCCAACATTTTCTATCTTGTTGCTTCCAACAAGATCGTTGTCCCGTAGATTCGACCCTTAACTATACTACCATAAGACTTCCACGTATCTTAGCATACGTGGGTGGAGTTCTCTATCTAGTATAAGCAAGGCTAAACCTAAAGACTTACTATCTTTGGGATTTTTAGTGGTGCACGCAATTCCACGCGAGTGGAAGCTCCATCACACTCAGGTCATGACCACCTAAAACACTTACATGGGAACAAATGATAACCTTTGACCTATCCATGTGAATCAAGTGTCTTGTTATTGGTTCTACCTTGACTCTCACATCCTTTCTTTGTCTTTATCATGAAGATCACACATCGATGTCCTAACTAGACAATCTTCTAATGGCATGGTAAAACTGGGGTTGTAAGGAGTGCCAGTGAGAAGGATCTGTAGAGAAAAAAATGACCCCAACAAAGAGTGTCGTCAGGTACCTATATCAGATAATTTTCTTCGATGCCAACTTTTTTATTGTAGGAAAAAAATTCTGGAAAGGGTGATGAGCACATTTGAGGAAGAACCCCAAATTTGTATGACAAACAACCATCTTTTCCCACAATAATTATCATTTCTATTGCTGAGTAGGTTTTATCTGCACAACTATTCTTTCGTTTCTTATTTTTTAATTGCTTTACCATTGATGCTTTTCTCGTGGCATGGGCTAGATTGCGTGTAAATTGCTTCTTCTTGCTTCTCATGCATATCAATGTCTATATCACTTTTACTTTTTGGCAGGTTACTAGACAGGTGGAAGGCAATAATTATGAAAAGATTTGTTTTGTTCCTCAACAATGGGAAACCAAGACTCAAGACTTCATGTTGAATAAGGATTGGGAGAAGAGGTGTCAAGGTAAGCTAGCATTTCAAATAGAATTGTTTTTAATATCTACAATATTTGTATATGGGTGGTGAGATCCAAATACTTGTTGCATGGATATTGCATCGCTAAAAGAATTAACATGTGTAGATCTTAACTAGAAATCATGTTAGAAAGGGCTTGTCCAAAGATTATAAGGCTCAAAGGTTAGCCATTCATCCTAAATGTAGCTTTATACATGTTGTTCAGAACTCAAACAGTCATATGTATATATATTTTTTATTTCATAGGAAATGTATACGGACGTCAACTTTGCAATTGATGAAGGATGGAACAAGATTTCCCCATACCGGTACAAACTGAATAATAATTCCTAATGCATAACAAAAAAATATTGATAGTATGTATCTAATCTAATCCATATTGTTTTACATAAACAACATGTACTCCTTAACTTCAAAAAAATCCAAACTTTTTATGTAAATGTGACCTAATCTTTACTTGGGTTTTTTAGTTTCAAATATCTATTATGGGCATCAACATATCTTCAAAAGGATTTCAATGGGAAGATGAGTTGTACATGAATAAAGCAATCTTGGTAACCTTTGATGCTGGGCGCCCAGATATGGAGAACTCATTGGTCGCCTGGGCGGCCGCCTGTACAATATAGTTTGTGACCATAGATGAAATGATTATCGATGGGGGTTAGGAAGATGATGGTATTATTTTACGGCTTATAGATAAGTATTTTTTAATTAAATGAGCAAGAGGTTTACTATTCAATTTTAATATTTTCATATCATTTTAGTTCATTTTTGTTTTTGAGCTTTTGATAAATACTTTGTACTTTCCTACAATTTGCATTATGCTAAATCCTTCTCCAAGTTTTCCTTTTAAAGTGGTACTACTTTGGGTACTATTTTCCCAACTATGTGCAAAATTATTCTCATTTTAAATTAATCTTCCTCCAATTCGTACAACTAAACATATCTACATATTAATAGATTTCTGTCAATTGTTTTGTATCTGGAGTATGTAGGAAGATTTATTAACTTAGTTTGGCCTTTGGTATATGTTTGTCTAGTTGTTAATTGCATCTAGTTACATGCACATCTAGTCAAGAAATAACTAAATGATCTAATTTTCTCTAGAATTTATTTTATTACATTTTCTATAATGACTTAGTGTCCCTTTAAACGTAACCCTCCTACCTATACGATAGTTGTACTCTTAATCCTTGTACTATGTCACCATTCACAGACCTTACTATATCCTATTACTTTATGTCATTGTTGTACTAAACCCATATATTAACATTTATGTTCTTTCTTATTCAACTCTTTGAGTTATTCCAGTGTGTTTATTTAAATGTTCATGTAGTTTCTTATTCAACCTTCTCAGTTATGCTAATGCCAATGGATACAATGTTAATTATATATGCAATGTTCTAGATGTAAGGTTGATCTCACATTGTATCTCACTTGGTTGAATAAACCTATTAGTTCAAGAGAAAATATGTTAGAATACTCTTGAACCATCAGCACATCAAAATGTTATTTCTATTTATTTCATATTTATTTTATACAGTGTCCAAAGCATCCAAACAATAGAGTTTGTGGGTATTATGTGCTGAAGTACATGAGAGACATCATTAATGTGAGACTTAGAAATATTCCTGAATGTGTAAGCTACTAATCATTATATTCTTTTAGTTTGTTCAAATTTTCAATTATGAATAAATACAATTTGTTGATATATCTGACATGTGATTACAATATTATTTGAAGTATATTGGTCGTTGCTTCAACCAAGAAGAGGACAACGAGGTACGAAATGAGTGGGCAATGTGTGTTCTTGGTCATCCATCAGATTATGTGACATGAGGGGGAGACATTTGTTCTTTAGCATAAACGAATGTGTGAAAACTTTGTAGTTAATTTTTAGTTTGATTATTGAGTGCGTACTCACTACTTTGTTTATTCAATATTTTTATGGATGATTGATTATTTATTAAATATAGTGCAAGTTTTTTCAAGGTTTGATATTTTTTTCAATGTTGTGCTTGTTTGTGAAATGAAAAAAGTACAATTTCATATTTATGATTTTTTTTAAAATATGATTAATTGGATCAATAAAATTGGTTCAATATGACCTGTCAAACTCTAATCAAATAAAACAGTAATTATATGTTGTAAAGGATGTGATACTACAACAAACAACACATGTTGTGTTATCCACACCTATTACAACGGGTGTGTCTGGAAAATGGGCCCCTAATACAACAGGTGTGTCTAGTAAACTACAACATGCACCACTTATTGTATAAAATGTGTATATTACAATAGATACATCACATGTTGTATAAGCACCCCTATTACAACGGGTGTATTTATCAAAAGACAACATGCTTCAACTGTTGTATACCATAGTGTACTTTTTTGACTTGTAACATTACCTAATGAAATGCCTATTTCGTTACTGGAAGCCTTGCTCATTGGGTCACTTTTCTTGATGATAATGTTCACAAAGATGCGCTTAGGAGGGATTTTCCTATATGAAAAAAAGATAAAATGAGAGAATATACTTGAGTAATATGAAATAAGATACAATGAGAGAATATACTTGAGTAATATGATCAAAATGTATTAAAAATAAGGATAATGCTTACCATAAATTGACTATGTTTTATTTTATTAGTAAATTCAGTTATACCGTTCTCATCTACTTGATTCATTTCAGGATCTAGGTCTGATCTCACCGAAAGTTGAGTTTCTTCATCTGACACACTTTCCACTAAAATTTTTTCATCTGATATATTTGTATCAAAAGAGGCAATGTCAACAGGAATGTCATATGTGTCTCTAGCAACCCAAGAGAAAACTACATTTAAATTTCCATCTTCAGGATTAGCAAAATAGAAAACTTGTTTTGCTTGTTCAGGGAATATAAAAGGCTCGTCGTCAAATGCAAGCTTGGTTGTATCGACAACGGTGAAGTTAAGATAATCCCTTGTCACTCCAACTCCTTCATTAGTGTCATACCACAAACACTTAAAAAGATAGAATGGATCTAAATGTTGGAATTGAACTTCATATATAGCCAACAAAACTCCATAATATGAATTGTCATCCGGTCCAACAGTTGTAATACCACTGTTTTGTGTTACATGACTGCACTCTATATATTTTGGTTCAAATTTGTATCCATTGACGTAATCACCATGATAAGAAAATGATTTAATTGAAGGTCCTTCAGATAAATACTTGAGCCTTTCTGGAATGTGTTGATGCTTCCTTAACTCTCTAACCTATTAAAAGTAAATAGTTTTACGTATTAATATAGTACAATCATGTAAAAAATAAAATAAAAAATGCTTACATGATCTTTAAACCAGCATACAAAATTTCCATGTTGTTGTAATTTGATGTCATATTCACACCATGAAGGATGTCTAGATCTTAGAATGTCTGCATGATGCTTACAGAAACAATAAAATACACTTCTTTTAATACTACCATAAAATAAGAAGTAATTAAAATAATTCCTCAACTTACTTTATGTAGTCATCGATAGCATCATCATTGAAAAGGATAAAGCGGTGAGCTTAATGAGTTTCATCCACAGAAAGGGCAATAATTTGACTAGCTTCAATTGGTCCATCCTCATAGTCTGGATTCTATTTTTCTTTGGAATCTGAATCACATAGGTAACGGGAACAAAATGTAGCCACGTCATCTCTCAAATAACACTCAACAATAGAACCTTCTAGATTACTTTTGTTTCTCACATACTTCTTTAGATTAAGTAAATATCTCTCTATCGGGTACATCGATCTAAATGGATTAGGACCACATATTTTAGCCTTAGTTGGAAAATGCACTGATGGGTGAACCATTACATCAAAAATTGCTGGAGGGAATATCTTCTCCAACTTGCATAGAATTGGAGGTATATCAAGCTTAAGTTTTTCCATACTTTGAACATCAATATATTTGGCACACAATCATTTAAAAAATAGGTACAATTCCATCAAATATTTCCCTACATGTTTTGAAGTGGGTTTCCTTAAGGCTAGGACAAGCAATTGTTGAATTAGAATGAGATGATCGTGACTTTTTAGGCCCACTAACTTCTTCTCATGAAGCTGAACTAACTGAGAGAAATTGGAAGAATATCCATGTGACAATTTAAGATCTTTCAAAACTGTAAGAAACATTTCCTTCTCCTCAGGAGTCATGCTATAATATGCATGGGGGATAACAACTTTTCCATTACTTGTTGCCTTCTTTAACCACAAGGATTTTCTAATCTTCAACCTATCCATGTCTAAATGAGCATTGATGTTCTCTTTACTTTTGCCATCCTTATTTAACAACCAACTCAATAACTTAGTAGATATATTTTTCTCGATATGCATTACATACAAACTATGGCGAACTAACAATTAACTCCAGTATGGAAGTTAAAAAAATACTTTTTTTGTTCCAAGAAACGGGAAATTGTTGTCTGACATTTGTTACATTGGATGTTTCCCTCCCAAAAATAACATTATCATAATCATCCCATAGTTCTAAGATTTATTGTCTAGAAATAGAATTTGGTGCATAATCTAGTTTAATAATTCCATCAAAGTGTTAATCATCATATCTCCATGGGTAGTCAATAGGAAGAACTCTTCTATGCCTCATGTATGCTAATTTGCGACTAAATGGCAAATAAATGGATGTTATGTCAATATGACATTCAGGACAACCATAAGCTCCACTTGTTTTTTGACCAGATAACATCCTATATGCAGGGTAGTTACTTATGGTTCCTAAAAGAGTAGCCCACATCCTAAAAGTTTCACACTTTTCAGTATCATATGTATCAACACCCACTGTCCACAATGGCTTCAATTCATCAATCAATGGTTGTAAACATACATCAATGTTGTTTCTCGGAGACTTTGGTCCATTTATTAGAAGAGGCATCATAAAATATGATTGTTTTGTTACTAACCAAGGAGGAAGATTGTAATTTAGGATAATCACTGGCCAAATACTATGAATGACACCATACACCATATTAAAAGGACTGAACCCATCAATAGATAGTGCTAATCTAACATTACGAGGTTCACTACTTAATTCAGGATGTTTTTCATCAAAATTCTTCCAGAGTTTTGAATACCGAGGATGAATCATCTTACCTACAACTAATTTTGGGCTAGTGTGGTGATATGTCATTAAGCTAGCCGTTTTGGTTGAATTAAACATCCTCTTCCATCTAGGAATAATAGAGAGATAGCGACAAACTTTTGCAGGTATTTTAGAATTTGTCTCTTTGTTAGGATTTGTTGGCTTCCATCTAGATGCTTTACACCTTAAACACTCATCCAGATTGGCTTGATCACCTCTATATAACATGCAGTCATTTGGACACACATGGATCACTTCTTTTGTTAAACCTAAAGAAGGCATCAACTTGTTCATCTCATACTAAGTCTTGGGAAAGTTTTTATTCACTGGAAATACCTTATAGAGTATCTGAAGAAGCTCTGACATTGATCTTTTGGTCCAATGATTATCACACTTGATATAAAAGAGATTAGAGACCAAATGCAATGTTGAGTATTCATAACCTTCATACACGGGTGTATTAGCTTGTTTCATAACTTCTTCAAAATTTTCAGACTCATGATCTAGATATGAAATACAATTATATTCCATTTCATCAACATCCCTAATTATTGCATCAAAAATCATTTGATCCACATTGTCATTTCACTCAAGTGTTGAAGTTCTAGTAGTTTGTTCATGGTAATAAAGTTCACCATGGTACACCCATAGAGTGTAACGAGGGAAAAACCATAGAGGACTAAATGCTCCCTAATAGTGTTATGTTCTTTGTGGAACTTATTCTCACATTTCATACATGGACAAAGAATCATTACTGTCTTAACATTATTTGAGGAAAATTACATTAAACAATCTATCCCCTGAATAAAATCATTATCTCGACGACGATTAAATATTATTTTTGTCTTATACATCCAATTTCTGTCAATAAAATATTGATTGTCCATAGTCAAAGCCTAACATAAAAAGAAAAGCATATTTTAAAAAGAGTTCGAATTATATTGTCATAAATAATACCAGTTTCCAAACAAACAAAATTATTAAAACATTTCATACAAATATGTTGTTCATTTAAATAATATAGTTACCTATATTGATACTAAATACACACATTATCTTCCTATTCTATCTCAATATGTTTTGTGATAGTAAGGTTTGATATGATAGCAAAAGAGTTTCTATTGTTTGAACATTCATATAAACATAACATGCAACTTTATATGTCGTATGAAAAAAGAAGACTCATAGTCAACTATAAAATAAAAGTATGAATGTAAAGTAATACACAAAGCATAACACAAAACTTGGAGGATAAACTCAAGTAAGAATGTGTTGGTTAATAAAGTCAAACAAGTAACAAAGACATTATAAATAATTTTTATCTTACTATTAACAAATTTTATACAAAAAAACATTACATAATATATAAAAATAATAATTACAATAATATAACTAAGAATACTAAAGTCATATGATTCTGACTCTTAAAAAAATTATATGGGCATATGTGAAGGTCGTACATGAATATTGATTGATAAATATTAGTACATTACATTAAATGTTTAGGGACAAAGATGGTAAATTTTAAATTAATTAATGTAGTTGATGCTAGTTGTACATTGGAAGAAGAAAAAGTCAGACCACTCATAGTAAGATGAAGAACGCGTCGAGACATGTGCGTCTATGACAAGATTTTTCTTAACAGTACATCAAGCACAAATATGCTTTCCAAACTTTCCGGTATCAATCAACACCCTGTTGTGAGTATACATAGTTAATAACTTATTAGGCTTACACCAATAAAATTGTGAAATATTTTAAACTCTAAACATGGAATAATCATGCACTTTTTTGTGGTTGATGCAGCCCTATTTTAGGGCTCCATCCTGTGCCTTTTTGTACATTTATCACATCTAAACAAAGTAGATTGCAAGTTAATACCCCCAATGTGTGTTTTACTGTCAAATGCACTTATGGACGTTCTTTTCATTATTTTCAGGTACTTGGACCATACTTTGGATGGAGGAGAGAGAAGGAAGGAGTCCGAGGGTCCCTCTACTCATGGAGGGGTCCAAAGAAGATCCCAAGAGCCCCCTCAACCTACCCCAATGGCCAAGTTTCGACTCCAAGCAAAGAAGTCCATTAATAATGAATTTTGAAGTCGTTTCATTACTTGAAGACCCCAGAATGGCCGTGGTACCATGGAACGGCCGTGTTGTCAATTAAGCAAAGATTACAGGTTGAATGTTAAAACTTCGAAGTTCAGCATATCAGCCACCACGACCGTGCTACCCAGCACGACCGTGCCATGAAGACCCCACCATGGCCGTGCTGCCCAGCACGGCCGTGCTAGATGAAGATGGAACGGGCGTGCTGCTCAGAACGGCCTCATCACAATTCCTCCACCACAGCCGTGCTACCCAGCACGACCGTTCTACCTAGTCCCCAACACGGTTGTGCTGCCCAGCACGGCCGTACTACCAACCTTCATTTTCACCCATACCTGTTGATTTAACACTTAACCAACACGGCCGTTCTCCTCCACCATGGCCGTGCTCACTTCTACCCACCACGGCCATGCTTCCCAACACAGCCGTGCTACCACCTCAAAACCTAACTTTTTTATACTGATTTTCCAATCTTACCCCTACTTACCCTAGTGCCTCCACCACCACCTATATATACATGAGTGGCGGCTACAACACTAGAGGAGCCTCAACCTAGCTGTTCTTAGTCTCCACTCTCCACCCTTGAGCTCTTTGTGCAAACCCCTTGCATTTTGGGCTCATCGTCCACCATTTCCACCCTCATTCCACCATGGAAACCTAGTTTCCTAGGTTTTCATCCATAATCTCCTACCATTTCATGCACCCCTGCACCCTTGGAGGAGGGAGGACGTCTACAACAAGCTTGGAGGTGAAGAAGGAGGCTTCCACATCAAGCTTCATGGAGTCCCTACTTCTTATACCCCTTTCTTTTCTTGTTTTCTTGATCATGTCTAGCTAAGCCCCTTGTGGTGGGCTGTTTGGGATTTAAATGTGACTTTGATACCATGTTGGGGGATAATCTCTTGTAATGAACTTAATTCATATCTATGATGATTACTTCTTTCTTCTATCTCTTTTCCTATCTTATTGCATGTGGTTTGTGCTTCTTGTATGAATTGCTTGTTTTGATGTTTTTGATGACACTTAGTTTCTAGGAGGAATTGGGGTGTATGTGGCAATCTTAGGAGTGGCTCCTAGGTTCAATTAGTGGTTCCCTAGCTAGCCCCCTTTATTTCTACATACACATCCCTCCTCCTACAAATGACTGTGAGATCTAAGTAGCTAGTGTAAGTGAGATTGATGTAATTGTCTAGGGCCTTCTAAAGGCTAGAGTGGCTAGTGGCATGAGGTTAAATACCCTCATCTCTACTCCCATCTCTACCCTCAACCCTCAATTACTCACTATCACTTACCCTAGAAACCTAGATTTGGTTAATCTCATTAGAATTACACCTAACCCTAGTCTTCTACTAGTAGTATATGGTATGTTCTAATGGCATAGACCTTATTGTTTGGTTTGGTATTCTAGATATGAAATGAGAACCATGCATGTTTAATGATCTCCCCCCCCCAACTTATATCAAAGTTACATTCCCCAAACAGCCCACCCACCTTAATCACCTTGCTTAAAATCCTAATTGCTTAGTTTGCTTGTTAATGCTAGTTTAGTCCAATTGCTTTAGTCTAACTTAGTCAATTGCGTAGTTTTACTTTCTAGTGCTAATTTAGGTCTTTGCTCTTGATTAGTGGTTAACTTAGGCTCTTAATTTCTCATTACTTATTTAGTCTAGAATAGCTTGCTCTTGCCTTAGCCTAGCTAGTTTGTTAGCCTAGATTGCTAGCTTAGCTCGTTGATAGTTTAGTTTTTTTTTCATTTTTCACACTTGCTCATTAGCGTAACCAAACAACCAAACCTTTCAAAAACCCTAAAACCCTAAGCTCTGCAAAAGGAACGAAGCCCACTCTGTCTAACTCTAGTGCCCCCTCTATCTCTACGGATCGACCCTATACTCACCGTCTTCCTATACTACGACACGACCCCGTTCACTTGCGAGTGTAGTGTTTGAGTAGACGTAGGTAGCTAGTTAGGTCTTACAAATTTTGAAAGCATAAGATCCCATATCCCGTGCGCTCCGACCTCGTGGGGTGTAAAAGCACCACTAGCGGGGCCGCACCAGTGGTCAAAATAGAGTTTTGCGGTAGTGATGTGTGAAGATATTTACAAATGAATAATATAGACAAATTATATACTTCCAAACATAATCAATGATTGATATACCATAACGGAAAATTTATTACTGGATGTAGTGTTACAAATTCATAATTATTTACATATGTAGAGAAGAAAAAGTGCACCATTAGCTGAAAAAGGTGTATGTTTCGTCCACGTCTTTTAGTTAAAAAATAAATTTAGAATGTAAGAGGTCTTTTCAGATGATAGATTAGGCCCCATTCTATGATGATAGATTAGGCCCCATTCTATGCTCAACATCTCTGAATGGGTACATCCTATAGAGCACGGAGTACACATACACGACCCTCTACTCCTTCAGGAACCTGCCCGACCCTCAACCCTTCTTCCGGACAATTACTTATGGAAGTCCAGATCATAAAAAGTGCCTAATATGTTCTAAAACTCTATTAATTCCATGCTACGATCAGAGGCCATATCGTATTAGTGTTCATTAGTTATAAAAGACGAAATCTATGTTGCAATCAGACTCCTTGTATTACTACTACGTACCATAATGGGTACACGAACCCTTTCCGCTAATCCTAAGCTGCCGCTGCCTTGGTACCAAAATGGCGCCGGCCACCGTCAAGGGGAAAATGAAACAAAAGAGCAGGAGCATATTACGAACCTGTTTTTCGGCTGGAAATCAAAACTGATCTCACACAGATAGCGGCGCCGACGCTGGTTTGACTGCGGGTACTGCTCGACTGTGGGCGCTGCTTTGACTTTGGGAACTGCTCGACTGTACAAACTTATTTAGTGTAGAGAACATGGGCTTTGAATAAACAAACTGCCGTCTATGACAAATTGGATCTGGAAAACAAATAACCATAGGCTAAATAAGGAAACCAAATGCAAACCGTAGACTATTGAGGGTTATGCAGTAGTGACCGGAACAACGTCCTCATAACAGCAAATTTGATCCCGTTTTATATTTGTTGGTGACTTCTACGATGGGACCATGGTAACCATGTCAAGAGTTGTCTAGGAACTTCACTTTCTTAAAGGAAATTGCCCTATTATGATTGTCGCTAGGATGATTACCTTGCACCCATTAGTCTAGATTCTGATATGAGGCTATCCTTCATGCCACAAAGAGAGAAGACAAGTCGTCAATGACCTATTGTGTGGATTTTGGGTGGTTTGTGCGGCTATGGTTTGGACGGAAGAATCCAATCTAGGTTTGGGATTTTCTTTGATTATTTCATTGGCAGTAGCAACAGCGGCACTGGTTACGCTGACACAACTAAGTGTTTATAGTTGAATCTTAGTAGCTTTTGATGAAGCGCTAATCAGAGTTGAACTCACAAATTTCTGATGAACTCCTCGCCTATTAACAGCTTAAATGACAACCTAATATTTATATTGGTGAAGTGGGAAATACATGAGGAAGGAAGACGAGTAAAAGCAACCAAGCCGGCTTTTAAAATATTGATGAAGGGCATAGGAGAGGACTAACACTTACGAAGAAGAATTCAGCCTCGCATGCACGAGACCTTTGACATTAAAAGTTGATGATTGAACTTTTTTATTGACGATTATATTCTTTTTTCAACGGTGTTATTCTTTTCTCTTTTCTTCCCTTCAAAAAGTAAAAATGTTGTCACTCAAATATAATAGTAAGTGATTGCTAATGTGCTTGTAGTATATTAAAATATAGAGACTTACCTTTATCGGACACGACACTCATTAAGAAAGTAAAGCTGCGTTTTGATCTCATACGTGTAACAAACCATCACATACATTTAACAAATGTCGATCACTCTTCTATTTTCTTTATGTTTTCCTCCGTTCATGTAGGAGTTACTGGAAAGAACATGCAACCAGGTGTATTACTATTGTTATTGTCAAGTCTGTTCTTCCAATTTGAAAAAGTCATTTTATCAAAGAATATACATGATTTTGTTACCTATATGTCAAAGTTTCTATTAGCAATAGCTGAGTTGCACTTAGAATGTCAGTTATCTTCTCATAGACTACGTTAGTTGTGCATTCTAATGTAATTTTCAGAACTATGGTAACCCATACATGTTACTATTTGAGTCTTGGTAGCCTCTCTTCCTTTTATCCTATTTAACTATTTTTTTAGAACCACAAAATTCTAGATAATATATTAACAACTAAGTTTTCCATTATTTATATGTTTAATATTGATATCAACTATTTCATGCTATGATGTCTTTTTCTGAAATTTGAAACAATGGCCACGATACAGTTTTAAAAATAAATTGAATTTGTGATTCTTCAAATAAATGTTAGTTCAAACTTGGCTGGATTGAACCATGTAGATTTGGAGCTCGTGTTGATGCGATTAATACTTAGACCTGACAAAAAACTTTCTAGAACCCTTTTAATGAAGGTCAAACTGCTACACTCATATAACCAATTTAGATGATAAGAACCAGTTAAGTTCATGTAAGAAAGATTATGTCTGAACAATCCATGCATGTGGAAGCCCCTAACACTTCTAGCACCCTTGAATTCCCACTGACTTAATATTTGTTAGAACTTTCAGTAAGCGATTGCTTATAAGATAGGGCCACACTAAACACACGTAGATTGTACAACCAAATGCATTGTGGCCAGGGACATGCCCAATATGTACTATAATTTAAATAAATTTGGTTATTCTTTTTGAGGTCAAAATAAATTAGGCTATTTATGATTGAGATGTTAAAAATATATTATTTTGCCATGATACATATCCTAATAAAACTTTTACTTCAGAATCGTCTACTATACTGTCATTTTATAATTGACTATGGTTGTAGAATCAACTAAATTTCTTTAAACATTGTCATTCTTACGTCTTTTGTTTTAGTTTAAAAAAGTAACATTTAGAGTTGAATCTATTAGTAAATATTTAATACATGAACTAAATAAGTGATGTTATGTTTGAGTAACATTATATGGCACTGGGTTTTTTTTTTCATGTATGTGGTCAAGAATTTTTGTTGTAGGTGATATCACTTTTAGTGTTAGTGCTATTAGAGTTGAAGTGATTCATATTTTGTATTTTCTTCATATTAGGATATTGTTCACTCATTTTTGATGTCAACAACTAAAATGGTCTATCCATTGATTAACCAAGAATGATAGTTTCAGTATTACCATGACCAATCTAGTCATGATAACATAACAATAAATAGTTGTAGAGATTTTATGTCTGTTGGAGATTGGTCTAACATTATAGAGTTTGTTGAACTATAATTTTTTGGCTTAAAACTTTCTTATGGATAATGGATCATGAACATAAAATATTTAAAAAAAATTTCTTATACATTCTAAAGTTTAGGAGAATATTATGGTTTAGTATAACATGAAATTTATAGATTTAAAACTTAGAAGATACCATACCTAATATGATGCATATATATTGCTATTAGGATTAAGAGATAAAAAATCCTCTGCCAGTCAAATCTTTTAGTAGAAGTCTGATGCCAATGTGAATGATAATTTAAGAAATGCTTATCTGTGTGGTTCGAACCGAGTCCCTTCATTGAGGTTCTTTAGAATTTGTCAACCTTGTTATCCCTTTGTTGGCCACAAAGATTCATATCATTTGATTAGGAATATATAATTCCCTAAACATGGTTATACACATATAATTATCTACAAGACAATAATACACCATCTTGAATATAAAACCACACATTGCATTCTTGTCTTTATTCAGAGTTTGTAGCTCTAAATTTTGCTTTCACATTTTTAATTTTCATTTTCCATATGTGACAGTGTCCCCTTTATAAAGGGATATATTACTTATGCATGTGAGAGGAAGTGTCTTATTGTGTGTGATGCTTTTGAGAGTTTTACATCTAACTTAACAAGATAGATACTAGTACATAACCAGCCTTTAGAGTCGGTTATTTAAGGCCTTTAATGTCAGTTTTAATGCGACACCTATGTGGGCGCCGCTAAAGGGCCAACCGTTAGGCACCGATTCTCAAACCGATGCCACAACCCTTCACGTGGATCTTTGATGGGTTATAAAATTTATGCAAAATCTTCAGCTTTCTAAAGAAAATATGCTTCTTTTACAAATTTACAAAATCTATATGAGTTATAACTCATAGTAGATCTTTGATGGGTAGGTATTTTATGAAAGGAAAATATTTTTCCCAGACTCACATATTCATAAATATATAACAATTGTATACCAACATTATTTTAATGGACCAATATGTATTGATCACTCAATTGGTACTCACATTAAAGATTGCTACATGTTTCAATATACATGTTTCTCCCTTTCTAGCACTCATTTGGTACTCAGATTACAAATTGTTATCTTTTTATGACATTCTTGGATTTTTGACATCCTGACCACATGTCTGATATCTTAATTGAACCCCTCATGTCAATGGGGATCCCAATCTAAAGACCACACACTAGGTCAACATGAGGAAACATAGAGGAAGTTAGAAGTAAACAATAGTAGAACATGCATATGAAACAAAAATAGACCATAGCACAAGCTCACCATTCAATACATAATTACGAAATGGATAATTACAAATTGATACTACACATTGAATAATAAACTTTTACATATGTATATACTACCACTACAACATAATCTTTTAGACAATACATCCACTGGCACATTTTCTCGCCACACAACTCCCTTATGTTAGAACTCCCATACATGGCTAAAGAGAGGATGCAAATCCTAAAAAATAAAACATCTCATGACATAACTTGAGTTTCTAAACTCTTTTGAGGTGAGTGGTTCATACTATATGTTTTTTAAAACCTCCTACTAGTGATTTGGGTAAGTTTTGGAATCTTTAGATACCTAATTAATAAGTGAATTCATGTGTTTGAGTTATTTTAATAGTTCCAATTGTTTTGATACAATATAGATGCTGATGTTGACAACATGATTAGAATCCTTAAGCTTTGCCTTTTTGAGGTATTTAATTGACAAGTGAGATACTTGGATATTGGCATAAAAATTGAAATTGAGATTATCATGAGGTGATGATTTTAATTTGGGCATCACACATGTGGTCAAGGCGTTGAAGTATGGGGTTGTCATATTTTTCCCTAGTTTAGCTCCAGAAGGGTGATCATTTGTAATCTAGGGATTTTGAATAACACATTTCTCTTACCATAATATCTATCATAATTTTTTTTCAAATCTCTTTTAATATTACTTCATACCTAAGTATATGAAATAACCAAATTCATAATATGGTCAACTACATTTTTGACTAGATGATTTGCCACTTTGAACTAACTTTTCTAATTAAATTATCAAATCATTAAAACTTCTACATTTTATCAGAAACATGGTTGCCAAACATAATTTAAATGTATTACTTCTTATAATCATAAAAAAGTGCTTAATTGATTCCTCTTTCTAACAAAACTTATACTTTTAATTATACATTTAGAAAAATATTTTGATGATTTACTTTTACATGCAATATAGATGAGAACATACATGTGCAACATGATTTAAAAACCATGTAGAAGTAGTTTATGTGCATAAATTGGAATCATTCCACTAATCAAGCACCCTAAACAAAAACATATGATCAGTAATCCATGAAAGGCTGTTAAATTTGGAAGGATATGTTGTTCGAAAAAATGCAAGTAGGTATCTTGTGCCCAATACCCCAAAGATGTCCTTAGTATTCAATTAAGGGGTATTGTCACTCACCATATGTGGAGTACTCTATGATCTTAGTTGGCACTTTATGTTTATTTATTATGTTTATTGGTAAGCTTTTCTTTAGTCATGCAGACACCTAGAACAATTAAGGAGTTGGTGAATTGTTGTGATATTTGTAAATGATAACTTTTAATTATTTATTCCCAACCAAAATATAACAAATTGAATTCCAACGTACACAAAATTCCATCCTATTCACATAGATATCTTGCTTTTCTTCTCTGTTTGTCCTTATTGTTAATTTTGTGGAAATTGAGCGGCTTGGAGTAAATATGCATGAAAACTTAAGGAGTTAGAGCAAAATTACCTCAATGAATATGTTGTTAGGAGTTATGTTGCAAAAGGTCCATAAAAATGAAATGGTTGTTGAAATAAAGTTTGAAATAAAACTTAATGTAAATACAAGTAGTAAATAAGTATCATAATCACTCCTCTTTACCTCTCTCCTCATAAAAGGCAAATAAAGCTCGAAAATGAAGGTATTAACTCCATTGATGGCCTTTGAATGAATGAGGGAGTGTTGGCTCACAATTTCATCCAAAAATATTAATGGAAAACCTATTTCAAATAAGCTTAAATTCTTATACATTAAGTAACACATTAAAGACCAATATGGTGGTTAATGGCCAAAAGGTGAATAAAAATGAGATTTAAATCCATATGAATATTCTAGATGTAATTGTGGACTCATGGTTCAAATTTGGGATCATTTGACCATTGTTTGACCCCTCAAATCATTTTTAAAATGATTGATTAAAGTTTTACTATGAAATCAATTCGATTTCATTTATTGACACATTTAAGCCTAAGTTTTGACTTTTAATATTTTGTCACGTGTTATCCTTACCCATGCGATCCATCCAAGGGATGAGTTTTGATCATCTGGGGTGGAACTCAATCCGATGACTCTGGTGTCATCACCTACCTCCGACCGCGAGGTGTAACTAACGCACAGTGACCCCGATCTTCCACCAATTCGTTCTGACTCCTCAATCAACCAAATGAATTGATTTCTTCACCATCAAGTTTGCCATTCCTTTCCAATCGATTCAGGCCTTTACTCACTGGCTATCTCCCCCGAACAACGAAATGCCACCTTGGCCGAATTGGACCCTCTCACCTCTGACTAGCCTAGACCAAAGGACACCACCCCACCTATAAATACTCATACCTAGAGCTCTGCCAAGACACCAACAACCATTCTCCACTCCAAATTTGGCCGAAGAACCTCCCCACCTCCACCAACTGCTCGAGCTCTCCCCTGACCTAGAAGTGGCTCCCTCGGGTTGTAGGAGAGACCAGTAAATCAATAGATTGCTCAAGCCAATTCACCACCTCCTTGCTTTCGATTCTAGTCCATTAGTTTGCATTTTTGTTTTGGTTTGCAAATACGCCCAATCTCGGGGCTTGCTGCTCGAAGCAGCTCAACACCATGCCGATGCGTGAGAAGGGAAGAAACCCTGAGTGTTTTTCCCAAATGGACCTTGATCGCCTTTTTTGTTTTTCGCACAAGGGTAAAATAGTAATTTCACCTTGTTTTTAATCCTCAATGACTGAGGTCAATTGAGTAGTAGACCCGTGAACTACTTGCATGTGACTGGTCCAGCTCACGCAGGCCCCATATCCCACTCTTCGCAAAACAAATAGCCCACGTGGCATTTTCTAAATTTCTGATTCACTAATTTTAGAAAATTCATAAGTAATTACTCGATTATTAGAAAAATTTAAATAAATTGGATATGGATTCAAAAAAATAAATATTATCTAATAAAAATGATTTTGAAGCCTGATTTCCAAGTTTTTTTAGAAGAATTTTCTATGAACCAAAATAACTAATTAAAAAGCCCTAAAATGCATAAATAATTCATTTCAACCTCATATTGACTAAATAAATATGTTTTTATAATTAGAATAATATACCCAATCATTTGGGATGGTTTTCAAACCCAAAATCAAAGTTTTATCTAAAAGGTCAAAATTAGGGTTTCAACCCTTAAATTATTTCAAACCCTAATTCTTGTGATTTTTTTTGAAAATAGCTCAATATCATTAAAAGAAATCCATACGGCATCTACAAGATAGACATCTCTCATCAAGTAACCAAGCAACAACTCCTTTTGCTGAAAGACATAGCACAAGACTCAGATTGGGATGTGATAGGTACGCTTTTGCACCATCCACCTCTTGTAGTGGCTGTCTAAAACAGCTATCTGGGATGGAATCCATCAATTTGCAAGAGCCTAATAATACATCTAGAGAAGAGTTTGCAAAGTCGCTGACAGAGAAAACCATCCTGAAGACAAATAAAGATCACCAGACAAAGAGCTCGACCCCAAAGTAACAACACAGACCTAACAACACAACGTCCCATAAAACAGGACGAGAAACACAACTACCAGTGACGAGCACAAAGGTTGCACCAACCAGGAGACCCAGGAAGGAGACCAAACCCCAGCGATGCAGATATAGAGGAAGGATGGCTCATGCGGGTACAAAGGCAGGGAGTAGAGGGTGCCGGGAACTCCACCACCACTCCCAACCACCACTGCGAATAGGGGGGCGGAAGACTCACACGAAGCCCAAAACCCAGCTTTCTCCTCCTCTGCCTAGAGCACCAAGGGGCGTCTGAGCTCACTGTCCGCCCAAGAAGGAACCAAAGGCACGACACGATCAACAAACGACCAAAGAAAACATCTATATGCGGAGACTAAAAAAACCAAAGACACCTGCCAATAACAAAACAACCTAACAGAACTGACCTAACTAGAACAACGGCACAAGATAACTAAAAAATAACGACCCACCGTACAGCCCCACACCTGCCAAGACCGTCGTCTCCTCGTCGTCCCCACCCAATGCCGCCCCCAGCACCGCCGCCGAGGTCGAAAGGATCTTGATCGGGATCCCAGGCGACCAACAAAGCAAATAGGAAAAGGAAAATGATAAGAACAACACCGCCACAGGATGGACTAGCCATTGTCAGATCTCTGTCCTTGCAAGCGAGATCACCCAAAGCTGCAGTCAGTGAAGAAGCTAGCTAAAGGATCACCATTTCCAAAGCTGGGCAACGTCAGCGACGGAATCCACAACTTTAAGCAACGCAGCCTCGTCGGATGCTTGGACGCCGTACGAACCTCGGATCAAGGACCACAAGCCTGTCACGCCGCTTGAGAGGGGAGGCTAGGAGGAGGAGTGAGGGAAACGACCTCCCCAGCAGATCTAGCGAAACCACCAGCCGGATATGTGGCCCTGGGGGAGAGGGGCGGTGCCCACCAGCCGCGGAAGCCCCCTCCCCCGAACCGAGAAAGGCGCCACTAGCCTTGCCCTAGAATCGCCAGAGCGGAGAGTCGCTCCCGACTAAGGCAAGAACGCATTGCTTGATCTTACTAAAGTTGAAAAGCCCTAATTCTTGTGATAAAACACTTATATTTAGGATATAAGGATCTTTGACATCTATAATTGAGGAAAAGTCAACTCTAGGATAACTCAAGTGAGGTATGTTCATTCTAACCCTAAGTTGGTCATTTTTACCCAAACCTATCTTCCTAATGAGGCATGAGCCTATTTTTTATTATTCTTGCTATTTCACTATAATTATCAAGGGTCTTGGACCCCAATTGCAATGCTATTAAATTTCTTATATCTACCATTGAAATACTTTAGCATGATGATGAAAATGACTAATTAACAAATGTAGTGTACATGAGTACAAATCACCATAGTTTTGTGTATGAGCCCAGGGGAATGTTACCACTCTCCCCAATTATAAAAAATATTAGGGTGTTTGGGAATGTGTTACTCTCCCTCACCCAAAGGTTGAGGTCTGGTAGGTGCCTCATCCCTATATTAGTATAATGTAGTCACATTTAATCATGCATGCAACCTGTTATTGTTTACCTTGGAAAAAATTCTTATTTGTTGTACTTGCCTCATACTCTCGAAATCTTTTTTTTGGTTGGCCTCATACTCTCGAAATCTTATAGTTAGTGAACCTTTACTTTGCCATATTTAAATTGTTAAGTTGTCCTTTATCCTTAATTGACACATACATTTTTATCTCCTTTTACTGGGTGATCCCAACCACCCAGAGCCAGAAAGAGGGATAGGACATATCATGGTGAGGCTGATCAAGTGTGAGACTACCCATGATGACTAGGTTACTATTGCTAGATCCTATAGTTTATTTTTAGTTTATCTTTCAAAAATTGATATAAATCTATGCAATAGCATAGGTTTTTAAAGTCCTCTACTATTGTTGACATTTATTTATATTTGGTCCATGCTTATTTAAATGGAATTATTATACCTGCATCCCTCATCTTCTAAATTTTTATAAAAGATGGATGTTGTGTATTTTTTGTTAGATTTTAGTAAGGAGGTGATCTCGCCTCTTTACACAAAAACACTCACAAAATTAATTAGTTTGTATATACACTCAGTCACATGGGTTGATGTGTAAGAATATCATTAGGCTTATTCAATAGAAAAAATAGTCTAGAGGTCAAATTATACACACACAAAACTAACACCGTAATTGTTTTCTATCTTTTCTATTTTGTATAAGTATATTGCAATTTGTTGAGAAATAATATTCCTCCACCAAATATTTATAATTTTCTATTTACAGTGATATTCCTAGTGTGCTTTCAATCCAATCATAGTCTAGGATCTTGAAATCAAAATCCTATGATCTAATTGTTATAGAAAAAAAAGATGATGAAAGACATATATTTGAGTTTTTTTTACTTGGCAATGAATTTTGGAGCTCATTATGCATGTTGAATTTGAATCTTGAATACTTTGGAAGAAAAAGGGATTGAATTTATAGTATCAGACAATGTATGTTGATGTCTTTTAAAATAATTATAAGTAATTCAGTGGTCCTTATAATGAATTCATGTTTACATAGTATATGGGGTTTTACTCTCGACTATTTAATGGGGGGAATAATAACATTTAGTGTAAATGATATATTATGATGACTTCTATTTATGGGAATGAAAAACTATATATGATAGGACATGAAAATGTCTTGTTTGGACTTGATATAAATTATTCATAGTGCACAACATAAATTTAAGAACTAATCATTGAAATATAATGATGGATATTGCACATCAAATACACCCATATTAACCTATAGTATTACTGAAGGAATATTTACATAAGATAAATAAATTGTTGAGTCTATAATATCCAAGTACTTGCAATTGTTAATGAAAAATCTAAAGCATTTCCTCAAGCATGTTTTAAGAGAAATGATTTCTCTTCCAACATTCTGGACAAATTATAAATTGAACGAGTACATAAAGGGTTGACCCCCTACCACCCAATTAACCCACCCAAACCCCAAGATGAGTGGTGGGAGATAAATCATCATTGGTTTCTAGGGATCAAACCTAGGTCGCTTCATTGGAGGCCCGTTAGTTGATCCACTGGGCCAACTCCACCTGGTTATTGTGGACAAATTATTGTTTACATATAAATATGAAGGATATTGCTTCTTTAATCATCATACAAGTGTATGCCTTGGATGTTTGGTAGAAGGTAGGGAAAATATATCATGTGTTCTTGAATTCATATCACTTTATACTATTAAGTAAAACACTAAATATCTACTAATACATTCTCTTTGAATGAAAAATCACTTATTGTGATTGGTAAGTGGTAAAAATGTTTTATTAACATCTTTTTAATTATAAACTATTACAATATAAATTGATGCGTAGTCATCATAGTTACTTTGAATATTGTAAAATTAGTTTTGCTTGTTTTAGTTATTTTTAAATTCACAAATTCTACATTTAACAAATAAACCTTGGACAATATTTTTGTTGACTAGATATTCTTACATAAATATGGGCACTAACCTAATACATAGGTAATAATATGTTCATGTTATAATAGTTGCAAAGACTATTCAAAAGTGTATAGATTTTATGAACATATGGAAAAATGTTTACACTTTCCAAAATAGTTATCTTTGACAAAGAAGAGGATACATTTACCTTCTTCCAACCAATTAACCAACCAACCAAATATTGTATACAAAGATATAATAATAGAAGTCTTGTCAAATATAAATTTGACAAAGAGACCAAAGAAACAAAAAAAAAGAATAAAATTACCTTTTCCTTTATGAATTTGTGGTTATATTACAATTATTATTATATTTATTTTGAAAAGTATTATATATAGAGGTCACATGCAAAGCATGCTCACTAACTAGTATAATAATATATGATATTTATATCTAATATATATCATAGTGATATGCTTTCAACTCAATATAACATAAAAAATTTGTCCTAATTTAAGAAAAAAGATTTTGAAACTATAAATATCTGTCTATACTTAAGTCTGATATTTACATCCAAAAATTTAAATGTCTAACACATTCTAAAATCATAAGTTTGTGTGGTATCTGCTTCAAAGCAAATCATCATTAGTTACCTTCAACTCAATTTGGTGTTAATTGATGATTTAACTCAATTACTAAAGCATGCAAACCAATGAAAGAGGTTGAGTTTATAGTGCTAGGTCCAAAGCTGACAACACTCTACCCTAAGAGCACCATATATATGGAAAGACATCAAAATGATAACTGAAATAAAATAATGAGCAAGATCATGTACACTATATTAAATACCTTTAGTAGAAATCTATCCTTCATTGGAAATCATAACAAATATATCATCATGACATAAATGGACACATAAAAAACAATCAAATTCCCACATACTATTTATAACTTCCAAACTGATTCAAAGGGCTTACTAAATCCTAGAGGTCTATTCAGCTGAGTTCAAAGCTATATTTGGAGCTAAACATGCAAGTCAATAGAGAAGGTCTATGTCGTATGGACCAATACATAATAATAATAAACATTAATTTAAACAATGAAAACTCCCAAGGAATAATCTATATCACTTTGAAGTTCTGTGTGCTACTAATTCTTCTCTAACTAGTGTGAAGTTAAAGATACAAAATGAAGTTATAAAAAGCATGTAGAATAAGGAATGATATGTGCCACATGGTACATCTCGTAACAATAAAGTTCAGATTTCAACATTGACTAGGCATAAGGTAGACACAAGGAATGAACTATATATCCCAAAATATCTTAATTTTATGACAAATACCATTCCTACTTAATATAATTCCATAATTAGATAGTACAATGTACATAAGTACTCCAAGTCCATCTATAAAAATACCTAGACAATTAGAGAGATATTTTCCAATCATCTATGGGATGAACACATTTCTTCTTTGACATGAGTTGTTGACATTCAAAAGGTGTTGGAGTAATCAGATGTTTGGAAAGGATTGGTGACCACTCTTTGTTCTTCCAAATACTGCAACCATGGATCATGCCTTCACACACATCCTTGGTCCAAGGCCTTCCCTCACTGAGCTTCTGACATATCTGTTGCCACTGCCACTCTACCTCACAACACTAGCATGACATTGGTTGACGTAATAGTCAACATGCCTCCCATGAAGTTTGATTTTGTGACTTCTATTACATGCACCTTGATGAATTGTCAACATATTGAGCCACCACATCCTCCTATAGACTGCTCCTTGCTCTATGAAGATATTTTTGATTTAGTTATCTGTGGAGATGCCCCTATGGTAAACATTTTACCACTCCTTTACTGTATGCCCTTTGCTGACACCATACACTCTGTCTTGCACCAAGTGGATTTATTTCCATCATTCATTGATGCTTGGGTCAGTCTACTACTTCTCCAATCATATGTCCTCTATTGTTTCACTCTAGAGTTTGTCCAATAATGTTCTGCTTGGAAGAGTGCCTCACTCCAACAACTTTTGATCCTCAAGGCATTAGAAACATAAAACTCAGGTCCTGATGGTATTCAACAACAAATCATCTAGATACTGACCCACTGTAATATCCTCAATTTTGATAAAATTGAATATAAAACATGTTTTAATAAAATAACTTTCCTCAATAGTATTATTGGTGGAATAATAAGGTTAATCACCTTTGTGGCATGGGTCTTGTGGCACAAGTTAAATAAACAGAAGGTTTTCATACATGTAAATAGTAATAGCTTTTGTTGTAATAAATAAAATAATTGTCAAGTTTCTAAAGGAAAATAAAATACATGGTGTTTTAGACAATCAGAGGGATAGTTATCTCACAAGAGTGGCAACATAATGTTGATGCACCAAATAACATTATCTCAATTCAACCTTTGCATATTTGAAAGCAATAATGGAAAGAAGAGAAATTCTAGAAATTGGAGGAAAAGAATATTTCATGAGATAATGACATCATAATGTTTAAAAGAGAGCAATTTTTACATGTCAAAAAACATCTCAATAAACCCCAAATGATTAAATATTAAGTGATAAAAGTAAGGGTGAGTTTTGATGAAATAAATATGAATATAATTAAGTAAAGGAATATTTGGAGGGCAAGTATAGATATATAAATGCATGTCCATGTAATGAGTTTTTTTCCTCCTCAAAAATTATACATGCATTTCCATGAATGTTTTGTAATAACTACAAGAAAGATAGAGATATGTGGGAGGAATATACTCTCCCTCCTAGACATGTTGAGGTATTGAACAAAGGAGATATCTCTGGAAAAGTGTAATACTCTTTGATGACTTCCATATTAAGAATATAATCATGACTTAAGAAGGATGAGGAGCGTTGGAATTGGTGGTTAAATGCTTTCTTCTCCTTCCATATCTGGGAATCATATTCTACAACTTTTGCCCTCATGTTCGTGGTTGTATAAGTGGGGAAAACCCTATGGGTCCCCAGGCCTTGCGATCAAAAGGAAGCAAGACTTGGCTTGCCACCAACCTCCCCCCTCTACCATCCTCTTCTACAAACCCTAACTCACCTTTGAGTTGCACAGATGGCAGAACTCAAATACATCAAGTGCCTACAAGAGGCATCCACCACCTTCATATGGAATGCCATCAATCTATTGCTCTTTGTTGTTTCTTTGTCCATAGACCTGCACAACCAGATCAGCAAATAGGGGCGACAGACCATGTCCTGGGTCGAAGATAGACATTCAAAAAAATCATACACCCCTCTATGATGGTAACCTATAGTTCCTCGCAATTTGATCGAGTAAGTTGTGACAAAGAGGCGATGTTGTGCCTGCTCTTCCGCCACAACCTCACATTCTATCCTCACAATGTGGGGTGCCATCATCTCAAACGGGTGCCTAAGCAAACTTGACAAGGCTCCATAGGGTTGCTCAGACCCTCCCCCTCCCATGGCAGGTCGGCGTAGATGAAAAGTGAGTGGGGGCAGCACCCTATGGCCGACACATCCCTCTCGGCGTTGCTGGCCTAGGCACACGAGTCGCGCCCTAGCACAAGAGAGGGAAAGGATAGAGTCATATGACTCCTTTTACATGCAAAGATATAACACAAGGATAAAAGGGTCTTTTTACTAATCCTGGAGTGTTCGACTACAAAAAATAAGACAACATGTACTAATACGCCAATGTGGCTTCCTATGATTGGCCGGATAATAGTTATTTTTATTTAATCATAACTAATTATTGGTAACTCAGTTTGGGACAAGTAATATATCAAAATTGATCAGAAGAACATGTAGAATCAAAAGAAAATATGCTTGAAAAATAAATATGATCCCAACTATAAAAGTGGTGTAATGTGTGCTAAAGTGGTGATTAATGTAGTTAAACCCTAGTTTTGGTGATTATGATGCTTAAATAAGTAAATCCGGAAAATTTGATATGTTATCTGATATTTATGAACATAATGGGGATATAAGATGATAACGATGAGTAATCAACATGACTATGATCATAATGATGAGTAATTAGAGTTCCTAATGTGAATAACCATGAATTGATGTATTAGGATTAAAGATCTAAACTTGCTATGTTGTTAATAAACATAATTGAATCTCAGTGATCATAATTAAGGTAGGTGGTAGATTTGATGATCATTGCTACATCTAAAAATTAATTAGGGTTTCTTGAGTCATTAGAGTGAGAATCATGGGAATTAGGGATTTGGGATCTACCATATGAGAAAGATAGTATCCATGTCCACTATAGGGATAACACAGAAGCTTGGATATGTCAGGATTGAGTAGTTATGTTTAAGATGTAAAGTTTGATCTGTTAAGCAATAATTTGATTGCAATATGTTGTTACAAATAGGTGTGAACTTTTGTTTCCCCCACATAGCAGTATAACTTGTTATACTGGCCGATGTTTTATTTGTCGGCGTTTTAGGTATATATTTCTCATGATAAAAGATGTGAAGAGTAAGATGGAAGATATCAAAGGTATTAAAGCTATGCAGGAGGGTTAAATAGATAATACTTCTTCTTAATAGGTATTAATGTCATTAGGTATATCATTGTACAATTTGTAAGCAATATTTGAAATTTAATTGAAATTATTTTCTAATATATGTTATTTGACTAATCTAGATATTTGGGAATATAGGTAATGGCTCTTAACTTGAAGGTCTTTCCTTAATTGGGGGACATTGGAAAGTGAGGTTGTTAAATTTGGTATCAAAGAATCAGATTTTTCAAATAATATTTAATAGTTTATAATTTCAATAATCTATAGAATTATGAGGGAATTATTAGGACATATTTTAAAGATTGAGGTGTCTATAAGGTACCACAACTGGGGGATCACAAAATTTTCCTCTGCTCTACTAGTCGACTTACGAGGACTGCTAGACCCGTGCATCCTTCCTGGCAAAAGTCGGATGATTTTGCCCTAAGTAAAATACCTTTAGGGTTTCTTCTCATCTTTTTTATCCACTTCTCATCCTCTTGCTTAATGAGCCCTAAAAGGAATTTCTCTCCTCATCTCAAGTTAGGGTTTTTGAGAAGAAGTAGGATTAATGCATCCTCCACCAATTGATTACATGTAATATGGAAATAATAATGAAAATGTATTAATATTTTGCATGTGATGTGGAGATAATGATAAAGTAAAGAGAAAACATTATATGGATTTTCCCTAGGAAGCTAACCCTAGAGGGTACTAGGGTTGGTTTAGAAGAACCCTAGTGGGTCAAGGGACATGGAAACTCTAAGAAGTAGGGTATAGTCCCTAACCCTAACCCTAAAACCTTAATCATAAGAGATGAGAATGGTGTGGTGATATGAACCTTTAAAAAAAGGATAAGAAAGATAAATATGAATTAAGTGACCCAACCTCCCATGCATGTGTGCATGTGGGACAAGGTATTAATGTGAAAAGTTTTGAGAAACTTATGAACAACATGTGGTATAATATAACTTGCTCAACTAACTCTTATAGATGTATGCAATACATGTGGGATGTATGATTGGGCCTATCTAATCACCTCAGGCCAAGAGGGCCTATGTATGATTGGTCACTGTGGTGGATGGTGATCTGGCCTAGAAAAGATAATCACCTCGGGAAAAGGCCTGATTGCCACTATAGTGATAGGTAATTGGCCAAGGCTGATGATGATGTCCTCTGTAGGGACTTACCCTAGAGAGAGGGTTCCTCACATGAATACTTTAGAAATGGAGTTACCACAGAGAATAAGATGAGAAATTAGAAATAAAATGCATGAGTATATACATGAGAAACATGAGTAATACTCATACATGAAAATGGAAATATGAATATAACTTGCTCATTGCCTTACCACTATCTCTGGAAGTTTAGTCATGTGAACCAAGCCTGGATGGGAAGGTTGTTAAAGGGCCAATCTTAGATGGGAAGGCCAATGGAATACCAATCCTAGATAGGATGGTATATGAAGTGCCAAGCCTAGATAGGAAGGCCAATGAAATACCAAGCCTGGATAGGAAGGTATATGAAGTGTCAAGCCCATATGGGAAGATTAGAAGAATACCAAGCCCGGACGGGAAGGTATGGAAGTCTACTGGGACTAGAATCCCATGATAGGGTATCCCAAAGATTGAGCAAACAAGGGTTGAGAAGTTATAATAATGCATAAAGATGAAAGTATGAATCCTTTAGGGGTAGTGAGCCAACCCAGGGTGGGTCAACCCAAGAGTGGAAAATTACCAATGGGGGAGGAAAAACCTTAGACCTTGGGGTCAGGTTGTGTCTAGAGTGCCTAACTTCCTCCAATGAGCCAATAAGGCACCCTAGGTTAGGGCCTTCCCTATAAAGGTAAGTTGACTAAATCAATTTAAAGATTGAGGTAACTATGTAAAGAATTGAAAGGACATATATTGAGTATGATTCTTTGAACTCAAGTATGCCATATCTGAGGGACATCAGGAAAAGTCACTATGGAAGTAGTTGACCGTATGAGACCAAGCCCAGAAAAGAAATGTTGCCTTGAAATGTTGCCATGAGTCCAATGAGGGGACATAAAGTGAATAATGAACATTATATGAGATGGAGGAATCTAGTTTAAATAATTGCATACAAAAATAATGTGCTAATGATGAAACCTTGGGAAGGATAGAGCCCGAAGTCAATCCTAAGGTCAAGTAGGGTGTATTAAAGGTATATGGACTGATGAGATTAGGAGTTGATTGTTCCTTGAATGCACAAGACCATTTGGTCAGGAGGTAACTACTGTGTTTGCCCAAGGCCCATGTCTCAGGAGATTAGCTACCTTCATGATGTTCATGTGGCCAATTGGTGAATGTGAGGGGCACTCCCTAGATGCATAAGGATAAGATCACTCCAAAAAGTACCGATACCACTAGAGACCTCAGGGACATGGCTAAGTCTCACAACACCTAAGGCGTAAAATGTAAAAGATACAAAGAATTCATGTAATAATGAAATCTTAAGAGGAGTTGTGTACAAACTCAAAGGTGAAAAAGATATTTGACTTCATGAAATATAAGAATGCTAGGATTAAAAAGTATGTATGCTTTAGAGTCATGTTGTGGATGATTCAACCTAGAATGAGATATTTTGAGGTAATATGTGAATATACCATCTTTGCTCTTGGAATAGAATGAACTTTGTGTTTGGGCTGCATCCAAATGCTTATTTCATCTCATTATGAGTGGGAGAGATTGGGTAGACATATGTTATGCTTAAAGATGACATATGAGAATGAATATGTTAAACTTAATGAAATGGGCTAGGGTTGGAGGTGATACCTCACCCTTATGTGAAAATAAATGAACATCATGTTGAAAACCTAGGTGAAAAGGTAGTCACCAAGTGAAATTGAAATCACATGAAAATGTAATCACCAAAGGATGATATCATGTAAATATTAAGGATGTGGATGTATATTGAATTTCATTCAAGTGTCAACCCTATTTATAATATGAGGAATTTTCTTATAAATGAAAGATGTTAAGAATGTCTAAGTAGGGTTGCTAACCCTAAGGTTTGAAGCTAAGATGAGTTATCATTCACCTAATCTTACTAAGTTTGAATTTTGGGGACCAAATTCCTTTTTAAGGAGGGGTGAATGTAATATCCTCAATTTTGATAAAATTGAATATAAAGCATGTTTTAATAAATAACTTTCCCCAATGGTATTATTGTTGGAATAATAAGGTTAATCACCTTTGCGGCATGGGTTCTTGTGGTAAAAGTTAAATAAATAGAAGGTTTTCATACATGAATAAATAGAAATGGCTTTTGTCATGATAAATAAAATAATTGCCAAGTTTCTAAAGGAAAATAAAATACATGATGCTTTAGACAATTAGAGGGATAATTATCTCGCCAAGAGTGGAAACATAATTTTGATGCACCAAATAACATTATCTCGATTCAACCTTTGCATATTTGAAAGTAATAATGAAAGAAGAGAAATTCTAGAAATTGGAGGAAAATAATATATAATGAGATAATGACATCATAATGTTTAAAAGAGAGAAATTTTTGCATGTCAAAATACATCTCAATAAACCCCAGATGATTAAATATAAAGTGAGAAAAGTAAGGGTGAGTTTCAATGAAATAAATATGAATATAATTAAGTAAAGGAATATTTGGAGGGTAAGTATAGGTATATAACTGCATGTCCATGTAATAAGTTTTTTTCCTCCTCGGTAATTATACATGCCTTTCCATGAATGTTTTGTAATAACCATGAGAAAGAAAGAGATTGGTGAGAGGAATATGCTCTCCCTCCTAGATAGGTTGAAGCATTGAACAAAGGAGATATCTTTGGAAAAGTGTAATACTCATTGATGAATTTCATATTACAAATATAATTGTGACTTAAGAAGGACAAGGAGTGTTGGAGTCGGGCATTAAATGATTTCTTCTCCTTCCATTCTGGGAATCATATTCTATGACTTTCACCCTTATGTTCATGGTTATATAAGCGGGGAAAACCATACTGGTCCCTGGGCCTTGCGATCAAGAGGAAGCAAGCCTTGGCTTGCCACTAACCTATCCCCCTCTATCATCCTCTTCGACAAACCCTAACTCACCTTTGAGTTGCATAGATGGCAGAACTCTGATACATCAAGCGCCTATAAGAGGCATCCAACACCTTCTGGTGGAACAACATCAGTATATTGCTCTTTGATGTTCCTTCTTCCATAGACCTACACGGACAGATCAACAGATGGGGGTGACATACCATATCCTAGTCTGAAGAAAGACATTCACAATAGTCGTACACCCTCTTTGATGGTATCCTATAGTTCCTTGCAACCTGACCGAGTAGGTTGTGATGAAGAGGCACTGTTGCTCCTGCTCTTCTGTCATGACCTCACGTTATATCCTCACAGTCTGGGGTGCCATCATCTCGAACCGGTGCCTAAGAAGACTCGACGAGGCTCAACAAGGTTTCTCAGACCCTCCCCCTCCCATGATAGGTCATTACAAATGAAGAGCAAGTGGGGGAGGCACCTTGTGTATGCCACATCCCTCTTGACATTGCTGGCCTAGGCACATGAGTCATGCCCTAGCCCAGGAGAGGGAAAGGGTAAAGTCATATGACTCCTTTTACATGCACAAATATAATGCAAGGACAAAATGGTCTTCTTATCCTGGACTAATCGACTATAAAAAAGAAGACAACATGTACTAATATGTTGACGCTGCTTCCTATGATTGGTCAGATAATAGTTATTTTGATTTAATCATGACTAATTATTGGTAACTCAGTTTGGGACAAGTAATATATCAAAATTGATCAGAAGAACACGTAGACTCCAAAGGAAATTTGTTTGAAACCTAAATATGATCCCAATTCTAAACGTGGTGTAATGTGTGCTAAAGTGGTGATTTTTGTAGTTAAACCCTAGTTTTGGTGATTCTGATGCTTATAAGAAAATCTGGCTAATTTGACATGTTATCTAATATTTATGAACACAATGGGGATCTAGGATGATCATGATGAGTAATTGGCATGACTATGATCATAATGATGAGTAATTAGAGTTCCTAACATGAATAACCATGAATATGATGAATTAGGATTTAAGATTTTAACTTGCTATATCAGTTAATGAACATAATTGAATCTTAGTGATCATAATAAAGGTAGGTGGTAGATTTTATGATCATTGCTACACTTAAAAATTAATTAGGGTTTCTTGAGTCATTAATGTGAGAATCATGGGAATTAGGGTTTGAGGCATACCTTAAGGGTAACTCGATACCACGGGAACCTAAACACTAGGTGAGGGTTGGATATGGTTTTATCTAATTAAATTGTATGATGACACTTTAGGTTTGTATACAGTTACAGATCATGTTAGATGTATGCTTACTTGCTGACTATACCTGATAATTTGGATTGCATAAAGTACTCCTAAACTATTCTTCATGGGAAAGGTATGTTGTAGACTTATGGCTAATCGATCTAGTTTCATGACAATTTTTGAGGTTTTATCGGTTGCTTGAAATTAACTGATCGGATGAATATTAATTCTTGCAACTGTAAAGTTATTGTGGCTATGTATCACCATAAATATATGCATGACTAGCTCAGATCCTAGTCCTCCTCTGTAGCTTTGAGTATATGTGAGGAATTGATGACCTAGGTGTAACATCCCTGACCTGGGTTATGCCTTAACCCTAGATGTTTTTCTTAATAAAGTTAATTAGATGCTTGGTCATATCTTTTGAAAAGTAATTAAGGCTCAAGAGGATCTTATGTTTTAATTTATGTCCTTTTTGAATAATGTTGAAACAATGTTTTACCTGTGTTGGACTAAAGTGCAAATTACCCAAGTTGAGGGGTTAACTTGCAAATGTTACATGGTAATTGTTCCTCAAGTGTTGAAGCATCATAAGAATGAAAATAATGCATAGGTATGTCTTGTGGTAGCCTGGATACCAAGAAAGAGCAATGTTTGTGCATTAAAACCTAGTTTTGGTGTAATGTGCAAATTACCCAAAACCTAGGGTTCAATATGCAAAATACCACCTTTAGAGAGTCCCTCATGTTTTTTGACATCATGTAGAGAAAATAAAATGATAAGGGTGTCTCATTTGAATCATTTTGGAGGAGAGAGAATCTTGATATTAAAATAATCAAGATTTTAAGCATAATTGAAACCCTAATTCAATTTAATGCAAAAATAAATATATTAATTGAAGTGCCCTTCAACCAAAATTGGGATGGTTGAATTTTCATAAGTGTGAACGTACTTGTGCCTTGTAAAGGCCACGAAATATCCTAAGTGAGTGGAGATCCCACTCACATTAGTTAACTAAAAAGTAATATCCACTCAATTTTGGATATTAGTATTATATGAATTAAGGTGCTTAATTGCTTTTCCTTTAATTCATGGATAATGAAGATGATTTTGAAGGTGGAGTTGATAGCTTCGTATGCAAGGAAGTGAGGGGGGTTAAGTATCACCGTTTGGGGAGTTCAAGGATTATTATAAGACTTTCTCTCTCTTGAAAATTCTCTTACATATACCTCATTTTCCACCCACATAAGGACTCTTTTTCATATTTTCTTTCTTTCCTTTCTTTGGCCATTCACAAGGGAGATAAGGAGCAACAGGAGGACGTTCCCCAACCTGTAGGTAAGCTCCTTAATCATCTTCAACCTTGATTTCATGGTGGAAATCGAAGATCAATGCTTGATTTCTTCTTTTCTCCATTCAATCTTCAATCCTAGCCAATTCTTTTCACTCAAAAGCTTGACGACATACCTTGGAAGGTTGAGAAAGCTTCATTAACCATTGAAGGCATGAAGCTTGAATTTTGGTTTCAACTTTGAATGTGGGTTATATAACTTAAACCCTTAAATGTTATTATTACATTCAATTCTTCATCACTTGTTGATCATTTTGTTCTTCTTGAAATTCCTTTGAATGATTGATAGAATTACCATAAGAATGGTAGTAGATTTTGAAGGATCGAATCTTGATGATGATGATATCATCATAAGCACACACCTTAATGAATATCTTGGGCAAACAATTTCAACATTTGGAACCAATCAATTTCAAGATTGATTGAAACCAAATGGTCTCAAGACTGTTTGGGAGTAAACGGTCTCAAGACCATTTGAGATCAAATGGTCTCAAACCATTTAGAGGATCAATGCTGATGTGGATGGATGATGATCCAATGATACCAATTGATTTTATTTTAAAGGCTCCATGTATGTATGATCCACTAATTGTAAACCCTAATCGATTGAATTGAGTGAAACCCTAGTTGAGGGAATTACTTTTGAGGTGGTTTGAGACCAAATGGTCTCAAGACCATTTGGAGGTCAATGGTTGATTATGGTTGTGGTTGAAGATCCAAGGGCCACGATCTAATTTACTTTCAATAGTTCAATCGATTGATGATTCAATGAGTACAAACCCTTAATCGATTTGATGTTGGAGGAACCCTAATTGGTCCATTCGGTTTCAAGGTAGTTTGGGCCAAACGGTCTTGAGACCATTTGGGATCAAACTGTCCTTAGACCATTTGGAGAGCAAACGATCTAAAACTATTTGAGTTGTCTAATCAGTTTCAACACTCAATCAGTTTCAATGTTGAGATGTCCATTCGGTTTCAATGCAAATGATGTTGATTTGGTTTCAAGATCGAATGGAGGATTCGATTTCAAGACTGAATGGAGGATTCAGTCTCAAGACTGAATGGAGGAATTGGTTTCAAGACTGAATGAGGGATTCAATTTCAAGATCGAATGGGTTAATTCAGTTTCAAGACCGAATGAGTTGATTCAGTTTCAAGACCAAATGAGTTGCTTCAATTTACAATCGGGCAAGATCGTTTGAAGGTTAAAATACATCAAGACCGTTTGAAGGTCAAGATACTTCAAGACCGTTTGAAGGTCTAATTGACTCAAACCATGTAAGTACAATTAACCCCATGATCGTTGATGTTGTTTATCAAAGGTAATTGCAATGGTTGTACCTTCAAGGTACTTAGGTGATTAGTACCTTTTGAGTGGTTAACCTTTGATGCTTATGGAAGCAATGACTTAATACAATATGTCAACCCTTATTCAAGTTGAGTTGACTTAATCTAATCAAGTTTGATGTAATTAACCTCCTAGAGAGGATGAGAGAGAGGAACTTATATGTGAGTGATAATCATGTAGTGATTAAACCTCAACACTCTCAACATGAATACAATATGTAATTAGGGTATGATCCTTGTTGGAGAGATCATGAAACCCTAATTTTTGTAGAAATGTTATAAGAAACATGTGTAAAACCCTATTATAGAGTGATGTAATGTGATATGAAACCCTAAATTGAAACCCTAACCCTAATTTAGGGCAATGTTAGATATAGCCCTAATACAAGGTAATATGATGTGTAACCCTAATTTGGGGTATTGATATGAGAAACCCTAATTCAGGGTATTTTGATGAAAAACCCTAATTTAAGGGAATGCTTCATGAATACCCAAATTTCGGGGGTAAAGCTACATGAAACCCTAATTTTTGGAGAAATGTTATAAGAAACCCTAATTCAGGGTAATGATGTGTAAAACCCTAATACAGAGTGATGTAATGTGATATGAAACCCTAAATTAAAACCCTAACCCTAATACAGGGTAAAAGTATGAGAAACCCTAAATTCGTCTTATAATGCATGAAACCGTAATTTTGGGTAATGAGATGATTAACCATAGCCCTAATGATGGATAGTGGGATGAGTATCCCTAATTGATATGAATTGGGAAAACCTAACCCTAATAAGGGAATAGTGATGTTATCCTTGTAATTGCATAGTGCAGATAAATAATTGATATATAGCTGCTATCATGATTACTAACCATGCAGGTATCATGAGATGATGAGCATATCCAGGTATGAGCTATGATGTTTCATTTGTTATTGTAAATGGGCATTGTGAGCCATAACATACTTTGTTTCCTAGTAAAAGGTAACAAGAGATGAGGTGGGCCATGTGAGTCATGTGAGATGCTTGTGTAATAAGTATCATGTTTACCTTGGTCAGATGACTTGAAGATGTTTTAGTTACCTGATAAGTGGTAACAAGTGTTCTTTGATGATTTGAGGGTTTGAATACCCATTTTCTATAATCATGATGATAAGTTGTGAAAGGATGAGAATGCTCCTGATGAGATGAGGGATTGAGATCCCAATGCTTTATTAAAGATTTGAACAATACTTGATGAAAGTATTACACATTCTTTGTAGCAAATTGTTAAAACAATTGATGTTTGGAAACTTGTTTGATGCTAAAAGAATATGGTAATACACTTAATTAATCAAGTGATATCATATAATGTAGTTGCCCTGACCACAGATCCATCAGCGTCATAATTTGCTGAATGGTGAAACGAGTTAAACTCGGAGCAATATTTTGAATATGTGGGGGTAATTAGGCAACTATACCCTTATGCCCCATAGGAATGGCTGCGGGCTATACCCTATGTACGGGATTGGTTACATACCATACCCCAGTATGAGTATGGCTACGGGACATGACTCCATGATATGATACCAGGCATTGGCTACGAGCCATAACCCTGAAGAGAGTATATGTTGCGGGCTATAACTCTATAGCGAAGATGCCAATATACCCTAGAAATCTAATTACAGTTTGACATGTGATGTCTCTGCTATATAATCTCATACTGACCGAGTAGGTTGAGGTCGTGGAGTCCGACTCTTCCATTGACCTTGTATGATACTGATGCTTAACGTAATCGTGGTCGGTTGGAGCATGAATAGTATACTTCATCTCTTCAGGGCATTAAGTTTGATTGTAAAATATAATCTGCCGTGTAGCATAATTGCTTAAGGTTGAATTACGAGAATCACTGGTTGATGTTATCTTGCCTATGTAGCAGATAAATTTTATACATGTTCTTCATATTCCTTACTGAATAAGTGACATGCTGCTTTACCAAGATTGCTGAAATGCTTAGAACAAGAATATTGCTCTAACCTATTTAGACATTGATTTAACTACTGTTAAATATTTATGATTCCTCTGTTCAGTTTATTCTTATTAAACTGCAATAATAACATTTCTGGCGGAGAGTTATATCTCTCGCTGGGACAATTTCAAATAGTCTCACCCCCGTGGGATCCAACTTTTTAGGTAGACGTGGAGGAAGAGGCAGAAACCCTACAGCAGGGGAAGAGCAGTAGCAGTAGCAGTAGCAGCATCAGGGACAGTAGTGAATTCTCAGTTGAAGACACTGGATGTCATGTTTTATATATAGAGTCCTATGTGTCGTCTCTGTACTCTCAGGTCCTCAGAGTCAGTAATTAGTTTAGTGATCGATCTGAGATTTTGGCTTGATGCCTCAAGGCTCTTATGCTGCCTATGTACAGTTTAACAGAGAAGTTGATGTTGTAATCTTGAGATGAGATGATACAAGATATGTGCTAGAGAACTAGAATGTAATTGAATTACTTTGGTTCTTTTTTAAAGAGTTTTCTTTTTTTGGATCTCTTTGTAAAAGGTTTTAATTTTTAGTGATTTTCAGTAATCCGCTGCTAACAAACGCTTCCGCTTAAGTAAATCATGTTTTCAAGATTTGTGTCACGACACTAGGTATTGATGACCTAGGTATTAGTCTACCCTTGTGGTAGGATCATCAGGTTATCATGAGTTGATGTTTGGTCTACCTTTGGGTAGGATCATACGACTATACTGTTGGGTTTTGTGGAGAAAACATGTGTGGTGGAAGCAATAAAATCCACGCAACCCAAAATAGGATCTCGTCGACAACAACGTATTTGGAAGGAGTGTTTGTGAGATGTACCTTATCGCGGAGCAAGTTCGGCGATGTCCCGTTGCACGACGGTGCAACACTACTGACCTATACGGACGAAACTTCTCTCCCGTTCACTATCGCAGGTTGATCCGGCAGCGCTCCTTTGCGATAGTGATGTACGCCGCTCGTAGCGCGTACAGGTGGTCGTCGACGTCCTCCGAACGCAGGCGTTAATGCGTCTGCGTCTCTACTTCATCCACGCGGATGGACAGAACTCCACGTCGTGCTTCCCAAGCCGGCGGGAAGGAGTCGTGTCTCTGCGGCGGTGTGCTAGTGACGCGTTTCTCTCCTTTCTCTCCTAAGGACGATGACAGCTAGGGTTTATGTGCGTGAGCATAAACTGAAAAGCCTCTATCTATCTTATATAGATATCAGCCATCAATCCTCCTTTAAACAGGATACGAAGGGAAATAGGGTTTCCTAAACCCATCGGTAAACAAAAATGTTACGTTAATTACAACGCTCGTGGATTAATTAGAATATTCCAGAATTCATTAATTAACCAAATAATCACATTAATTGATTAATTAATATCCGACTCCATGCAATCACTTGGGATGACTTTATGTGCATATATGCCAACATATACAATTCTATATCTTGGTTTACCTTTAGGGTAGGATCAAAAAGGGATATTTGGGATCTACCATATGATGAAGGTAGTATCCATATCCACTGAAGGGACAACACAAAGGCTTGGATATGTTAGGATTGAGTAATTATGGTTAAGACATAAAGTTTGACCTGTTAAACAATAATTTGGTTGCAATATGTTGTTACAAATAGATCTGAACTTTTGTTTCTGCCACATATCATTAAAACTTATTATACTGACCAACGTTTTATTTGTCGATATTTTAGGTATATGTTTCTCATGATAAAAAACATGAATCAAAGGTATTAAAGCTATGTAGGAGGGTTAGATAGATAATACTTCTTCTCAATAGCTATTAATTTCATGCGGTATATCATTATACAATTTGTAAGCAATATTTGAAATTTAATTGACATTATTTTCTATTATTTGTTATTTGACTAATATGGATCCTTGGGAATATAGGTAATGGATCTTAACTTGAAGGTCTTTCCTTAATTGTGGGATGCAAAAAGTGAGGTCATTACACCCGCGAACATCCTTTTGTTCGTGAAAAATCTATTGAAGCTAGAGTTTCTTATGCCAAGTCTAAGATTAAGGATATACATTATTAGGGTTATGATTCATCAACCTACTAGTTCTTTTTATGAAGCACAAGTAGGGGAATTTATCCTAGAACTTGAAGAAAATAGGATTTGATTTTTATGTATTTTGTTTGTATGTATATTATATATAACAAGTTTAGTAATGAGCATAACGACCCTATTGTTTCGATGGAGAGAGGAACCTATGATTAGCTTTTCGGGAAATTTCTAAATGAATAATTTTGACGAAATGTTTCAATTTCTTATTTTACTATGTTCAACTCTATGTATTACTCAATCCATATAATACATTGAATGTACAAAAATGGCTATAACAAAGTTTCTACTATTCGTATTAAGACTGCAGAGGAAATTAAGTGAAGTATCCCAAACACAAAGTGTGGAAAGGTGTCTATCACTTCCCCCCGAGCCTACTCCCCAACCTAGAGTAGCTAGATGGGGAAGTAAAATCAATCCTTGTTCATACATTGGTTTTTCTTATACGAAATGGGCCACTTCAAATAGGATCATTGCTCTAGCTTTTGCTTAGAGATTTAGACCATCTCAGGTATCACAAAACTATTTGTGAACATTACAAAAAATATGATTAAAACATTTATAGCTCCCATAAAAATAAGGAGTTGTGCAGTAGCCACAAAATAGGAGTTCAATAAAATATATAATAAGAGTTACAGACAAGAAACAATCCCAATGTAAAGCTAGAAAAAATAGGATTGGTAAATAAAACTACTCCTATACCCCCTAATATAACAAATAATCCCAAAAATACTACAAGGATATCAAAAGAGCCATGAAGAGCAACAAAACTCCACAAACCTCCTAATTGGCACCAACAAGTAAAATCTCTAAGGAATTTTGGGGCTATAACTCATGTTCTATCCTCTAGTGGCGTTTCCCCACTCAAACTGCTACTAGCTTGGATCTTGAAGCTAATCCCCCTCGACTTCCTCTACTTATTCGACAACCGTCATTCGATATCCCCAGTTGTCCCTTTGTGGATTCTCGTATTATGGTTAAAGAAGCCCTAATATCCTTCTAGAAAGGGGCACCATGTAATAGACTGTGTGAACAATACCTTCTTGATGCTATGCGTGGGAGCAGAAATAACAACTAAAGATGAGATTTTTTAATATAATCTCAAACTATGGTCAATATTTGTCTTGCTGATTATTTTTCTATCTCCCTAGAACCATATACTGCTGGTGCTCCTCTGACTCCTTTTCTCGAGCTGAGTGATGTCATTCGATCTATCACATTGGGCATGATTTGGTACTGGCTTGTTTTCAAAGTTGTGACAATGAATGTGTTATTAGATACATTGACTTATCTTAAGGATCATCCATTTGATGTTGGTATTTCTGGGGATGCTGAATCTTGGTTACATCCTTTCACTTTCCTTATCCTTGACCAACAAATTACACAACCCTCATGTTGGTCATTGTTGATTTTCGTAACACCTTTAATATGGTTGATAGATCCATAATATTTTAGGAGGTTTGTCTTCACTGCCTTTCTATTGCATATTTTTGGAGTTTTTCTATAAATCCCTAGCTCTCATCTATGTCGGTTAAGGTGAACCTCTTATCTTCATAGACGGTTTCTAAAAGGAAATCGATTGGGGCCCCTTCCTTTCATGTTGTCTCTCCATCCTCTTATTGTGCATCAAAAGGATGAATATCTCACATTAACTTTATCACCCTCTATCTTGATGATGATATCCTCATTAGTGACAATGGAGAGGATTCTAAGGTGTTATCTCTAATCCAAACTTGAGGTCCATTTTTTTTCCTTCTTCTAAATACTAAGAAGACATAAATCTATTGGCATTCTGTTGATCCTAGGCTAGACCTTAAGGTGGGCATGTTCCATGTTGGCATGTCTTAGCCTGAGTGTGTAGTGAAGATTCTAGGTGGTCCTATTTCCACATACCCTACTTTCTCTAGGGATCATCAGTAGAAATGTGTGGTGAAAATCTTTCTATGATTGATCAATTGGACTTACTTAATGACCAACTGTGTGAGCTTATTCTTCTTTGTTCATGTGTTGAGATTTTCAAGATGTTGTTTTCTCTTCAAACAACACCCCAACCTCTATTGCTTTTGTTGTGAATGATTTTAATCGTGCACTTCAACAATATACATGTTATGTTTGGTGATGGGTTGGGCTTTAGTGATCTGCAATGGTGCTTGGCCACTCTTCCATGTACCTAGGGGGTTTGGGAATAAAGTCTTCCTATTATGTTTGTAAGTTTTCTTATGCTTCCTCTTGGGTTCACATCAGGAACTACAAAATCATATCTTGCAAGAGGTCATTTCTATTTCTACTGGTATCTCCTTCTATACTGCACAGGAACTCATATGCAATATGTTTCTGTCTTTTTGGTGGGCCCAAGATGTTACATATGCCTTCTCCTGCCCCAAAGACCCAATCCATTTTTTCCTACACTTACTACAAAATAGATATCCATAAAATCACCATAAGTGATCTATCCTTGTGGCAATGATACAGTCTTGCTTCTCTACAAGTTGACAGCACACAAGATTTTTTGCTTGTTGTTCCATTGATGGCCTTGTCTTGTCCATGTCTTTGGATATAAGTACTTTCTTACTTGGATATAAGTTCTATCATGATCTTGTTTTTGATGTCCTTTTTGACTTTGTCTCCCATGCTAGGATAAATGTATTGAAGGAAGTCCTTGGTGCCTTCCATGGAACACCTTATGATGGTATCCATTTACAATGATCTACTGATATCTTATTATTTGATAGAAGAGATGGTGGGCACACATGTGCTGACATTACATATGTTTCCTCCTTGATATGCAAACTTTCAAACATATTTAATGCAGGCCAGAAAACTTTTTTTGCTGCTGTAGAGAAGGTCCATAAACATGGAGGCTATTCATCATCATTTTGTGCCTTTCACATTTGATATCTTTACTTTCTTGGAGGATGACACAATTTCTCCCTTTTGACACCTTTAAAGTGTAATTGATAGGAACCTTACATTGCAACCATCTACCTCCAATAATTTTGTATTTTAGATGTACTAGCTTTGCCATCCAGAAGGGACTAGCATCCCAATTTGTCTCCCATACTTCTGAGACATTTTTTGTAAATTTCCTTATTTTCTCCCAGAAAAACTTATGAATTAATTAGAGAGAGATATATGGCCATGATTTTAAAAAGGCTCATTAAGAAAAATACATACAGATAAGATGTTTGAGCAATGATTAGTGATAATTATGGAATTTAAAAGGGAGATATAAGCGAGGTTGTTACCCCCAAATTTTAAGCTCCACCATGTTGCTTTTTCCATGACTCACTCTTATGTATTTTTGTATATTCTAAGAATTCTTAGTAATATTCATTTTGATATCGATATACATAATTTCTTAGGTTCAACATCAACTAGATGAATAACTTTTAGACACCATATCCATTGTGTGATTTTTCTACAAGTGTTATGGATATAAACTTCTAGTTTGTATATATGAGCTTGGTAAGTATGATTTCTTGGATATCAGATCAACTAGGCGACAAATTTTTGGTGACACAACATTAACTATATGATTTTTCAATACTTTGAATGACAAATATCATTTTTTAGTTATTGTTCATCTAAGATATATGCGTCCTTGAGTATAGTTTTTTACCTAATTTATATTCTAACAACAACAATCTAAGTATTTGTTGCTATATCTATGCAACCTATGCACTTGAGGTCAATTAAAAAATGACACTTGATATCTCAACCATGTGCATAACACTTTATTATCAACTTTACACTTTCCCTATTCACCATTTTATTACTTTTTGTTGTTGAGGATCGACCAACCTTTTATCGACTTTGGCTTCACAATGTTGGTCGACCTAGGAGACATAATATTTCTCTATTTTTTGTATATCATTTTAACTTTTCAACTTTGACTTCACAAAATTGGTTAACCTAGACCATATATATGTATATTTATTATATGCATATAATATTTTGTTTTATTTGTATGGATTTACTACAACCCTAAGATGATATGGAAAAAGTTAAGGCCGATGTATGAAATAACTAGATATACATTATTGTGGATATGAGGGGAATTGGTAAGTTTGAGATAAAATTTAAAATGAAAGTGGAAATATTCCTCACGACAATAATTCCACACTTCTCCAAGTATCTTTATGTGGGGTTTACTAATACCTTTTGCAGATGATATCATGTTAGTATACTTGAGATATCATCCTAAAACATAAAAAATATAGTCAGATTACTTTGCAACTTTTTCCATATGTTTCTTAAGCTCCATAATTTTTTTGTAGAGAACATCCATTCCAATTTAACGAGATATTGGACGAGTAATACACAAAAACACATTTTGAGCTTGTTGGAAAGTGTGATAGTTGTCACCTTAAAGCTTATAACAATTATTTTCATGAATACACCAACATCATAAGCAAACCACAATGGGTAGGCAATCAAGGAGAAATTTGTTAATGGTGTGATGTTGAACTTTTATATTGATGATATATCACTCGAAAACAAATATTAAGAGTTAATTATGAGTTTTATTATTTTAGTGATAATAGTGATTATATATAATTATAATATAAAAAACTCATTATAATGATGCATTGATTTTATTTTGATTATGTGAGAGAATAATAATTGAGATAAATAAGATTGTTGAGGTTGAACTATACTCCAGGAATTATATTTACTTATCAAACTGTTTGGGTGAGGTATCTAATCATTTTCTAATGGGAAACAAACTATATATAAAATGTAGATTATTTCCAAATGATGTATTGTATAATCATACTATATTTATTATTTTAGATTTTTGCATTAAAAATATATTTTTATAATGCTTTATCAAATTAGTATGAGTAACAATATCATAAGAAATAATCATTTGGAAAGTCTAACATATGTGGTTTAAAATGATCCATATATGAACATCGCCATAGCTAACCCAATTTTTAATTATGATAAAAGTTGTTATCAATTATTTGTGTTTCCATATAATTTGAATGCAAGTGTTATCATGATTAAAGTCTTGGTCTATATTGAATATAAACTCAAAATTTACCAATCTCATGAATGTTTTTTGTGAGATTTTGTATGTGAAATCTAAGAAACCAAAGTTTGTGTAGTACATGTGTCACTTCATGTTGGTATTGATTATGAAGGTCTTCACCCTCCAACAAGCTACAATCTTGTGGAACATGGTCAAACAATGAAATCTTGGAGTAGAGATAGTTGTTATGTGATAATGATTTTTGAATCTGGTTTAGATATGTTAACTTAACTCATAAACATTGTGTTCATACCCCAATTTTGGTCCCACTACATCAGTGTATTTCATTAATCTTAGTTTTAAATACAACAATTGATATGCTTCCATTTAATTTAAGAAATATCAAAAGTTGATAGACAATAAAATGAAATATCTATGCATGTTCAACAAAAACAAATCCAATGAGTGAACTATGGATGTAATGTAAGCAAAATGAGTATGAACAAAGGGGAGATACCACTAGAATGAAATCACAAAGAAAACATTGGTTCTAGATTGTTCATCCTAAGGGAGTTAGGATTTGACAAGATATTATGTACATTACTCATTAGTCTAATGGACCATGACATTTTTGATTAAACATATGATTAAACATCTAAAATAATTCTGAAGTATGGTTGCTGATCTTTAACAAGCGAGCTCTCTAAGAAACAATCCCAATATTGGCTATGATCAACATCAGAACTAGAAAGTCAACAAAAATTCTGAAATGGGAAAGATCAATCCATAATGTATGTATTCTCAAACACTCCATATTTGACCATCTAGATTAAGAACAAAACCATCAAAGGGATTCAACATGTTCCAAAATTCATCATAGACACCATTTCCTCCCACATATACCAAAACACTTAACCCTTCCAACAAGCATGTTAGAATCCAAACTCCATTGGATCATAATATTAGGATTAGATAAACCCAAATATCAATTTCCATCTTAATTGGATGATTCTTTCTATTTTCTATCTAATAAATGAATAACATATCAACAAAATTTCATTTTTGGTATGTTAAATTGTAATATTTGAATGATATTTGAACAATATATTACTAGAGATGAAATTTGAAACATTTAGCCTATATGTTTGAAACCAAATGCTAAGTTCAAATGTTTCATGATAAAGATGAGCCCTACTTGAGATAAGAAGAATTAACTATTTGATATGAATTTGTTTTTTTTTTGGTCGGCTATTTGATATGAATTTGTAGATCAACGTAGACAATGAAAACGAGTTTAATACATTAATAATCATTGATACATGTTTGGGGATTTGTTAGAAATGTGTTTATATTCTATAGAAACACCTAAACATATTTAACCATGGTTTGGCTGATTATTCAACTGACTACCCCAGTAATTGATAGACTGAGGCAATAATGGCTTTATCAGCAAGGCCACCATCAAAGGATGCTCACTAGGGGAACTGGTATTAATTTGGTTTATTTTTAGTCCACTAACTATGTGTTTAGATATACTAGATGGATAAGGGATCCTAAGAAAAATGGTATTTTTGAGGTTTAAGTATATTTGATAGACTAGATCACTAGGAAAGGGTTAGTTGTTTATCTAGTTTGAATATGTGTAGACCTAATTTATGCATGTGATATGTCCTCTCTTTTTTACAATGGGTTCCACAGACCAATTGAACATGTAGAGGGAATGGCACTAGCATAAAGACTTATTATGCATTTCTTCCCCTCTCACTAGTACATGTTGCATGGGACATGTGTACGATATGATTCAAGGAGAGTAAAATGATAAGATCTCACATCTATGGGGTCAACATATATATAGGGATGCCACAAAAGATTTAAACTAGAAACTCATCTAAATGTAGTGCAGTTACATATAGGAAAGTAACTACATATGTCAATGATAGATGCCCCTGACTTTGATGAATAAGTGGTGAGGATGAAGTATTAAAGGTAAATGAGATAGCATTCACATCGAGAATTAAAGTTATTTAGAACATCTACTACTAATTAAGGAATATGATTTCATAATTGATTAAGGAAATTGATTCAAAGGTTGTGTTAAGGTTGCCAATCTAAATGTTAGTTGAGGAGGATTTGGATTTGAGTATGACTTCTTCTTAGATATAATCTATTTCAAGATGTCCTATCCATAATATGTGATTGACTATGTACTTATATGAAAATTTTAAGGTGACATGGTCTCACGTATTAGGAATGAGGAAAACCCTAAGGTGGGTAGACTAATATAACATTAAGGATAACTTCTATACAAGGTGGTTAGCTTGTAAAAATATGTGAAAATGAAAAATAATACCTAGTATAAATTTGAAACTCTAACTTAACAATTTCAAATCCAGTTTCCTGACGTCAACCCCAATTATAATAACGTAACAAAATTGTTCTCTATTGACAAAGATTGGTTAAAGTGAAGTGTTAATATACTCAATTAAACTACTAAACATACTTTCATCAAAATGAACAATGTTTGAACACTATATAATTCACTTGTATTTATTTCACACATAGTATCCCAACCAATTAATAAGTGACTAACTTGGGTGAAAAGTAGAAAGCATCAACTCATGACTTATTAATTATTCCTAATCTTTTGTATGTGTATTTTTAGACAGTATACATTTCCCTCAAAATTTGGTGAGATTATCCTTTTTAGACAATTAAATATAAATTTGTAATTCTAGGACTCAACTAATTACCTTTAATATAAGTTAGTCAGAATCCAAACTAATACCATGCTAGTATTTCTCACTCCAAATTTAGGTAATCTACAAATCTTCAACCTCTTTGGACTATGTTGGATCCCCAAATAGATTTAAGAAGAAACACTATCCTATAGGTTCCTATCAAATAGATATAACATGAGACTTTCTATTTTGGGTTAAGATTCAAGAATCTGACACATCTTATGAGTTTAGTCCTAGCTTTGATTTTGGTGTACACATGAAACTACTACAGTTTACTTTACTTTCAAAACATTATATGTCAGACACCTCCCACAAGTTTCTCACATGATAGAGTATGATTGCCTTGGGTCTTAACATGATTTTCCCACCAGTGGTGAGCATGTTTTTTGAGAAAATATATAGATAAACATATCTTTCAGTCTTCTGCACAAATCATGCCTTAAAGCATACATTCCATATCTAGGATACATACTTCATATTGATCCACCATTTGTCCTCACTCTCTCTCTAAAATAATGTAGGTTGTAGCTTTCTGTACTTCACCAATAGGAATTCCCTTGACTCATAAAATGAAAACTACTATATTGGATTTTGTATGAGGGATAAAGATGGAGATATCATAAGCATTTTGTTGACACCCAACTTTTTCTCACTTGACAAAAATTCACAGTTAATGTCAATCCTCTGGCTAAAGATGAAATATGTTCCACATCCTATCCTATTACGACATATTCATCTTTTTCTATACTTTTCTGCATTTTCCCACCCATTGAACACATCCATTTTTTCCCACTTTCACCCAGTTCAAGATCTTCAACAAAGAAACCTTCTTTTAGACCAAAACTGCAATTTGTGCCTCAGTTCTTCCTTATATAGGTTGTCTTCTCATAAATTGCCCAGTTGAATTGTCAGGAACTAAATATTCCCTTTTCAATTGCCTTCTTCCAGAAAAATATGAGAGATAACTCCAACAAATCTCTCTGAGCACGTTTTCTCCATTTTTCACGAGAACATTCCTGAAGTTACTGAGAAAATGAGAAAATCCTTTTTTCACCTAGAGGAAACCCTTCCGGATCACAACCATCTACGGTGACACGTGGGCAGATCGCCTCAATCCGCATGCCAAGCGTGGCACATCCGGGCAATCTGTCATCTCTTCCCAAAGATTCTGCCCAGAATTCTGAACCTAAGCCCGAAATATAGGTAGAAACCCATCCAATGAATTGTAGGCCCCTTTTTTCTATCCTAAAGCCAAAGAAACAACTACCTCTCTCTTTATTTTTATATTTCTTGTGATCAAAGGATCCTTCCTGTGACACCACCTACTATGCTAGATTTTATAGAATGGTAAATTGCTATAATTGTTGCATTTAACTACTAAATCTACTACCTATCTGTTTCTAGTCTATAACTACCGCATCTGACATGATCTATTGCTACATCTGATATGTTATCTACTTTTTCTATTACTGGCACTTTTACTAGTTCTGAAAAATTAGATTTAGTATCTGAAAACACGTATCTACTAATCATCCTCTAAAATCCTACACGCCCATCCTAATAGCTTGGATCCCCGCCATGAGAGGTCCTGAGGCGATTAGGACCCCAATACACCTAAAGATTGGGACTTTCAGGGAAATGGTGGGAATGACATAGACATCTCTTGCCCTAAAAGCCCGCCCAAAACAAAATAATCATTTTTGTTTTATTTTCTTTAATAAAAGTCTTGATTTGCTCTCTCTTTTGTCATAGAGCTATGCTTGAAACCAGTTTATTGGGAAGGATAAGGATGCTAATCCTTCCTCATTCATAACTAGATTTTCGTATCCAATACTTGGTTGTACTTTTTTTTTATCCAACATGGATAATTGCTGAAAATCCTCTGTGGTTTCATCGAGACATCGTTTTCCTCATTTTTTTTCATAAAACATGGTGGAGACTCCGAACACACCCTTTATTATTTTTTTTGCAAAGTTTCACTACTGAAAAAATGAAGCTTTATTCTCAAATAATTTCTCATGTTTCTTCCCTTTTTCTGAGATCATCTATGACAGACTAGCAACTCCACTGGGGATAGCCAAGACAATCTGAATCCAACACCAACTATTGCATTTTAAGGATTGAGCATTTTCAAGGTTTTTTCCCTGCTATTATGTTTCTGTGACGGAACAAGGTAGCAGGTCACACTGATCCTCTAGTCTTGGGCACATAGATCAAGGTGATCTTCTACCACTACCCCTAACTTTTTTACTAATCTGTCTTTGCTGGGGAACGGGGTGGCAGATCACTATGATCCTCCAGTCTTGGGCGTGCAGATCGAGGTGATCCACCACCACCCCCTTTTTTCCTATCATTTTTTCTTTTGTCATATGTTAAGATTTTCAACTACACTTCCTATTTATGGTTTGGTGTTCATTTCCCTCATCAACTTTTTAAAAATGAAAATAAATCATAAAAATAAAAGGTTTTTGAGAAAATTTTGGTAGCATTTCCTCGTTTGTTCTCTAAGTACATATGTAGACTTCTTTTCAAGCTATCATGTCTACCACAATAAAGTTGGTTATGACAAGCAATAAAAGGTTAACTGATGTTATACAACTTTTTCTGAAAATATATAACATCGTTATATGTACTTACACTTTGTTAATTCTAATATTGTGCAGTCTTTGTCCACTATGAACTGGGCCTCGATGTCAATGTTAACGTTCCCTATTGAAGAACAATTGGACATCATCCTAGGTGATCGTTCCTTAAACCAATTGGTCATACCGAAACATTGGCGTTTTCTAAAAGGAAGACACTACATGCCTGGTAAAGTGACCATAACTTTTGGCAATTATTCACATGTTATTGAGGTTGAGTATGATTTGGCGGGAAATCTTGTATCAAAATCCGGTTGGCGTGATTGGATTGGAGAGATGCATGTGGTCCGTTGCAACAGGCTTTTTCTCCGTCCAGTTGGCCATAATTCCATTAAAGTTTGGATAACCAACAGCAACTGCGAGACCCCCGATCATCTACTGCGGTATGAGCGCACGGCGTCGCATATCAGCTCGGACGAATCTGAATCTGAGGCCCCTGTCAGTTCAGATTCGTCTAAATACAGTGAGGAGCTTCGTGACACAGCTTCATCATCAAAAAGAAGTTATTGATGCGGGACCATGTTGGTGTATTATTTAGTTGTCTATCTATCTAGACTTGTCTGTATTAATAGTTGTTTTAATTATGCGCATGTTTAGGGGTAAACCAACCCCTTTGTTTAGTTATTTTTTAGGGGTACACCCCTGTGTGTGGATGTAAAAAGAGATTAATGAATGGAACTGAAAGTTGCTACATGAATGCTTATAACTGAAGTGTGTGTTCCCATGAATGTTCCCATTTGCATGATTACACTACTATTTTCTCATATTGTATAGTCTATTTTAATATGACATACTTGCTTATATCTTGCTTAATGATGAACTGTAATGCACACATGTGACATGCTTGGAATGTAAATGATGAACTTTTCTCTAAATTGCCAATCATGCTTTTAAAGACATCAATAATCACCCTAACTTGAAGAACTAGGATTTTAGATATAAGAATGACAACACATTATTTGTTGGCCTAGAAACCCGTCTAAGATTTACTCATTAGGAGTAAATCTTGGATAGTCCCCGGTTTGGGACTGTTCTTGAACACCTAATCTCGCTTAGGATGTAAGTGTATAATGTGTATTGGGTTTTCAAGAAAATTTCGGCAACATTTCCCCGTTTGTTCTCTAAGTACATATGTACTTGGAGAACAGCGGGGAAATGCTGCCAAAATTTTCTTGAAAACCCAATACACATTATACACTTACTAGTGATATTAGGTGTTCAAGAATGGATAGGTGGTACACATTTATTATATATAATAATGACATTACATGTATTTGTTAACCCTAGACCCTAATCTTGTACTAATATATACTTGTTTTCTCTTTGATCATAGAATGGATAGATCATGGATGTCCATTCACAATCGCTGCACCCCAGAGTTTATTTCTGGTCTTGACCAGTTCATTAGATTTGCCGAGGAACATAGGAAACAACCTGGAGATCGGTTCTACTGTCCATGTAGGCATTGCGGTAACAACTTGAAAGTCAACACTGGTGACGAAATCAAAACTCATGTCATGTGCAACGGGATTATACAAGGCTATACAGAATGGCACTGGCATGGAGAGATTTCAAACCCGAAACCAGTGGATGTTGATAGCAGTGCTTGTGTGGAAGAAGAAATTGCCTACGATGACGTAGATGTGAATGAACCAGTTCCAGTAGACATCGTTGATGCGATGCTGGATAGTTGTGGGGTAGAGCACACCGATCCACCTCCCATTTTTAGAAACATTATGCATGATGCTGAGATGCCGTTATACACAGGTTGTACTAAGTTTACGAAGCTTAACGCTGTGTTGAGATTGTATAAGTTAAAAGTTAACAATAGATGGAGCGACAAAAGCTTCACGTCATTGTTGTCTTTGTTGAAAGAAATGCTTCCTGAAAGAAATGCTTCCTGAAGGGAGTATTATTGAAGGTTATGTGGCGAGAGAGGTTATGGATTTCTGCAATGACTTTCTCAGTGGTAATGACACTCCTGATAATGACAAGAATATTGACGAGCTATTTGGCAAAGGAATTTTGGGATCACGTGTGAAAGTAATCAGCCGTGAGCAGTTGGAACAAGGTCATTTGTATATTTTACACAACATGGACGAAGTGAACGTTTATATCGAGGAATATACCAATTTCATCAAAAGACAATATCCTCGAGCCAATACAATGTGGCTTGCTAGAGAGCATAACAAGACTTTTATTAAGTGGTTTGAAGATAAAGTCTTACATCAACTATCTCAAACACCAGATGATATTACTAAAACTATCAAATGCCTCGCCTTTAAACCAAAGTTGACTGTTATGTCTTATGAAGGGTATGACATTAATGGATTCACATATTACACAAATCGCCAAGATGATAAGAGTGTCATCCAAAACAGTGGGGTCACCCTTCAAGCATCGACTATGTTTTTTGCAAGTGCAAAGGATAAGAGTCCACGTGAAGCTAAAATGTCATATTACGGTGTCATTGAAGAGATATGGGAATTTGACTACATAGATTTCAGAATTCCGCTCTTCAAATGTAATTGGGTTGATAACACCAAAGGAGTTATAGTGGATGAATTGAGTTTCACTTTAGTGAACTTTGAAAAGATTGGCGAGAAGGCTAAACCATTCATATTGGCAACACAGGCGAAACAAGTATTTTATATCGATGATCCTGCAAATGATAAATGGTCGGTTGTTCTTCATGGTAAAAGACAGTTCATTGAAGATCCTATAGATGAAGAAGAGTACTATGATAAATATGATGACTCCAGTCCATTCTCAGTTGGGTTGCCAACTCCACAAAATACTGAAGCTAATGATGACTTATATGTGCGCGAAGATCACAATGAAGGATTGTTAATTGATAAAAGATCACAATTTTAGAGGCATGCATGTTTATATTTTTTTATTGAAGCTAAATGTTTACTTTTTTAATATCAATATCATTTTCTGATTTGATGTTTCATTATCTTCTAGTTAATACAAATGCTAAACACTGTGGGAGGGTGCTAAAGAACTATAGGACCAATCTCACCCGAGATTACATACGTGATGCTGAGAATAGGTTCTTGATCGATTCCAATTCTAGACATTGATCAGTATTTCACTAACTCTACACTAATAATTTTTGTTTGTATTCTCTTTGAAAATAAATATAGGAAGAAGGCTATGCAGGACGGCCATGACATAGCTATGCAGGATATGCAGGATATGCAGGAAGAAGCCCCAATGAAGAGAAGCAGGATACAGATACAATACATAAAGTGCAGCACACACAAGTGCTTCAGATTCATATAACAACATGACAGACTAACACATATATAGTGCATAACAATAGCAGCGCCGAATTTACATACAACACTAGCTTAGTACATATAGTGGGACTAATAAGGTGATGATACCACCTTCTAAAACAGGTTACTGACTACATGTTACGACTGGGAGGTCGTGATTCAGCAACCGTATGCATTAGCAGGAGGACAAACATATGGTGATCTGTTTGTCCTCCTGCTAATGCATACGGTTACTGAATCACGACCTCCCAATCGTAACATGTAGTTGTCGGTAACCTGTTTTACCAGGTGGGATCGTTACCTTATAAGTCCCACTATATATGTACTAAGCTAGTGTTGTATGTAAATTCGACGTTGCTGTTGTTATGTACTATATATGTGTTAGTCTGTCATGTTGTATGGACATCGATTATATTGCTCAGGTATTATATAGTCTCATTAGATAATATGAAATATATCAATCTTATTTATAGCTCATTAATTATATATATACATCATTCTCTTTACAGGTGTTTAAAGATGACCCCACTACAGGAACGGACTTACCAGATGTACATGCTCCCTATACGATGGGAGAATTAAATGAAGTAAGAGAAGAATGGGCAACAACCATACAAATAGTGGGGGTTTTAAAATATAATTGGGATGTTAATAGCGAATAATGACTAAAGAATTATATTTTGTAAATGAATTTCTGAATTATAATATATGTGTGAATGTTTCTACATGTCTAGATGTTTCTACATGTGTCTGAGTGAAAATGAATGAAAGTGTTGGTTGCTATATGAATGTTTCTACATGTGTGAATGTGAATGAATGGAACTACAGATTGCTAGCTACATGAATGTTTCTAAATGTGTGAAAATAAAATAGAACTACAGGTTGTATTGCTAAATGCATGTGTGAATATTTTTGTTGTTAAATTTGCAGGTTTGTGGCCTGTTGTTGGCTGATATCAATGGATGTCGTAAAACCTACAGTTAACTACAGGTTTCTCATCCTGTGACCAGCCACAGCAGGTCTGCAGACTGACAGAAAAAAAAACAATAGGCGTCGGTTATTTGTATAACACCGACACACAAAGTTATAGTGTCGGTTTTATATAAATAACCGATGCTTGTTTCCTGTGGCGTGAAGGTATATGGCGTCGGTTTATTATCTAATAACCGACACTGATAGTGGCCAAGATGGCACCCTTTCTGTGGCGTGAAGGTATATGGTGTCGGTTTATTATCTAATAACCGATGCCTATACCTTCGCGCCACAGGGAACATGCGCGATTTCGGTGGCGCACAAAGAGTTTGGGCGTCGGTTTTGGAACCGACATGTAATGGGTGAGCTTTTAGTGTCGCCCACATAGGTGTCGCTTAGAAATTGACACTAAAGGCCTTAAATAACCGACACTAAAGGTAGGTTCTGTAGTAGTGACTTATCCAAAATAGTTCTCAAGGCATCATCCTTTGGCACATTAGGAGGCATAGAACATGATTTAGAACAAAATAAACTATTGATGCACAAATTTCAGATTTCATACCTTAAACCAAAGAGATAAGACCCATTTTATATGGGATTTATGAGTAAAGATATAGGGAAAGATATAACATTTTGAAATCATATGACATGACATCAAATGAATCCACAAATATTCTATCTTTTAAGCATGTTAATCAAGTTTAGAACAAGTTTTAGGGAGTTGCACAAACAAGTAGGCAAAACAATGCTATATAACTTGCCATATATGAAGATAATCATGAGTTCCATTCAATAAATCCATGAACAAGCTACCAGATCCTGGATTATCCCTCTCAAATCTCCCAAATCCAAGCTCCAAGAAAGATCTAACTCCCTTTAGATCAAAAATAAGAGAAGGAAAGTTCTTTAGATTAATGAAGTGGTTTCCACCACGTATATCCATAGGGCGCGACCAAAGGAGGGATATGCATTGAAGAACATAAAGAAGAAGATTTGAGAAGATGAATCTTACATGATTAGGGTTGGAAATGAACTTGCCAAGCTTGGTAGTATCTTAAAGAAGATAAATCTACAGCATGCCTCCACATGCATCAACATGCAAGGCTCCATCCATGTTCATCCTTTCCTTGGATCTTTCTTCAGACATCATGTCTCCCTCCACAATTCTGAATCTTAAGGGATGTTAAAAGTGACTCTAGGCCAAAGGGGTGGGTTTTATAAAGTGGGGATAGGTACAAAAGTCCAAACTATATGTAGTTAGTGTTTATAAATATTCTTGATCAAAGCATGCCATAGATTGATCAAAGAATCATTCTCATCGACTCTATATAGTATTATTATGTGTTTGGGAACATTCACATCATCCTATGTGAGGTAAACCTCAATGGTCTATCACTTATATAAGCCAAAAAGTCAATTGACAGAGCATCAGATGCTCCATCGGCCATCAAAAAACCACCACAATGATACTATATAGGGTTGAAGCCCTAGTCCAACTGAGGTCAAAAGAATCAATGAAAAGAATCTATCAAGATACAAATTTATATAATGCATTTGGATATTGTGCACTCAAACTTTTCACTTAAGTTCTCACTAAAGGTGAAATTGCACATTAGTAACAAATGTACATGATATTGCATTTCAAGACAAGTAAAGTACAATGAAGTCTATGTTAGAGTCATCTTTTAACCAACTAGCTCTCAAACTTAATAAATCATGGAGTAGATAAGTACAAATAATTAATAAGTGGATTTTTTGTTAAGTCCTCATGTTATGGTGATTTTCCAATTAAGTCCACTATTTAGATGAAAACTTCAAACCAATGCATCCAAAGTGTAAATTGACTTCAAATAGGGTTTCAACTTATTCAGTTGAGCAGTGATTCTTATACAATAATCTAGTTTAGATAAAAGATCAAGATTAGAGAGAAAATTAAGTTTCATCTAGCTCATGGTCTTGCAATTTTAGTAGTCCATTGTATAGTGAGACTAAAAAATCAATTAGACATTAGAAACCTTGATCATTGTAGAATTTTTGTGGATGTATATACAATAGTAGAGGAAAGTGATTACCCACTAGCAGCATATAGGAAAGGAATTTAGATCATGTCAGTATGGAATGTGGGGTTAAGACCGATATGGAGAACCTCTAGAATGATAGAAGAGGTACCCAAATATTCTAGTTATACCCAGTGGTACTCAACAACAACCAGAGATCATGATGGTACCAAGTTTCAAAACAAATATACAGTTAGGTACCCAACATAAACCTGAGATCATGGTGATACTCAAAGTTAGCCCTTGTAAAATTGTTGATGTAGGTAGTTTAAGCTAGAGTGCTTTAACTCTCCATTTGTGTACCCAGTTTTAGAGGAGGTGTCCAGTTTATCCAGTTAGTTGATATAGCATCTGGGTTAGATGTGTGAGGCCCATTGTAGACTAGGTATTCGGTTAGAATATAAAAAAATTGGTTGAACTCTCAGTCTTTCATACTGAGATTGTATTTTAATAAAATTATTTCACATGTTTTGGTATACTTCGTGTGGGTCTAGTGCATTAACAAAATGACTAAGAGATTATATAATTAGATTCAATATTTATTTGTCAATTATTATCAATATTTTAGCATGCTAATGGGTTCTATAATAGTATTCATTTGGTTTAGTATTTAGTGGATTTTTTCTTGTATATGTTGAAGTTCACTTAATAAACAATATTTGCATTATCTTATCTACTTGGTGAATTTCTATTCACTGAGCTAGTAGCTCACACACTCTATGGAATAATTTTTTGGATAACCCTACTGAATTTGAAGATAATAATAGATTCAAAAGAGTCCCATTATAGAACATTATTAGCAGTAGAATTATTCATTGTCGGTCCGTATCTACTCTAGGTCCTCCGGTGTTGTAAACAAAGAGTTCTATTAGTAAAGTTTGTAAATTTTTGTTTCATGATTCTAAACCTATTAAAAATATTAAATGATGATTCGAGATATATATTGTTGTTTGATTATGAGTTGAATGTATGTGTGAAAAGGTTCTCATGTTTGTGTCATAACTTGCATAGATAAATAGGATAAATTGCATATGTGTTAAGTGATAGCCAGTTTGATTACCTCAAATCCTAATCATGTAGACTAAGTAGATATAAATGTGTTTAGGGTCTAAAAACATGATTTATGCCACTAGAACCTTGGATAGTCAAACCTAATAGGCCTATACTATGAGAAAGATAAGGACATGTAATGAGTCAAGTGTTTATCCTAATTTTACAATTAAGATCTCAAACAAGCTCAATTCAATTTGATAGTGGTCTAGATCACAAATAAAATTCAACAGTTGAGGATGCAAATGAGATAGATATGAAACACATGAATGAATAAACTACATCTGCATCATAGGAGATCAGCTAGGTTTAGTAAGTGGGCAATCAAATCTTTCTACTAATATGATGCCAAAACCAACTAACTAAAGACCTTATGAACTAGTTAAAATCCAATAGAATATTGGAAAATTAGACTGGATGGACCAATGGTAAAATGGACTATACCCTAATATGATATGGTCATAGGAAACGTCAATGTAGTACCAAGAATGCATGCTAAATAAAATTGAGAAATATTAGTTGTATGCTTATCCCAAATGATAGTGAATTTGTACAATGTTTGTATTGATTTTTGATAAATAATGACATGGCACAACATTAATGGTACCAACTCGATCAGTAGGACAATAAGACATCGGAGCCCTAAGTATTACCTATTTTTGATTGGTTATGTGAAAGATATGACATATAATGCAAAAAATGTTTAGACTTTTTTTAAAAAAAACAAACAACAACTTGAATAAGCACATATCAAAATTGATATTGGTCTAACCCACATAAAATAAATCAAGTTGCAAATAATGCAAATGAAATGGATATGTCTTTGTGAATTAATATATTCTAGTTAACTCATGGGAAATAAGTTAGATTATAGTAGATGAACAAACATAAATTGGCACTGTGTATGCCACAACCAACACAACATAATATGAAAATGTTTGAATTCAAATAGATCATCTAAAATTGGATTGGTTGTAGTAGTTGTCAAGTTGATTTGCTCCTAATATGACATACAAAACCCACCAACACAACACATGAAGCAAATTCAGTAGGTTGATGTAAATGAATTAGGGACCGTATGTATATATCCAACTAAACCAGAACATGTATCGTGAATGAATCAAACCATGCAAGAAATGTCAAAATAAAATCTAACGTTGCTCCTAATTTGAATGTCACCAAGAAAAAAAGTACCACGGGATGCAAGTGTGGTAGATATGACGGTGTGAATGAATAAATATAGCTGAATAATGGGAGATCTTCTAGGTTGTATTAAAGGTAAATCATTTGTTACTAATGGAAATGCCACAACCTACCAACAGAAGATAATATGTCATTGATTAAAATTCAACATAATAATAAAAAAAATAGATTACATGGACTGTTGGTAATTGTGAATTTGCTTGTACTCAGAGATGAACATGGGAAACTTCGTACTAATATAAAAAATGTATACTAACCAAACCTATAAAATATTAGTTGCATTCTCATTGCCAAACAAAGATGAATTTTTACAATGGCAATGATGAGTTTTTGCTAAATGAACACACAATGGTGATAATGCTACCAAATCAATCAACATGATATTAGGGCATCAAAGCCTTACTTCACGCCTATTTTGGGTAGGTTATGTGAAATATATGGACATGTGATGTAGGGAATGGGTAGCTTAGTGTATAAAAACAAACAAGTCAAACCAACATGATAATAACTGACACCATGTAATGCAAGGAATAAAATCAAACTCACCATGAAAGTTATATAAATTTAACAAGAAGGCCTTAGGATATACCTCACATTCCCATACCAACATGTTATCTTGCAGTTCTTACACACATGGCTTAGATAGAGAACATTTTAGTTATAGGTTAGGGAAGAAGCGCCCTTACCTTATAATTTGTTTAGATGAAAGGAATTAATCATATTACATTTGAATATACAATAGAATGTAACTCTTTATGAACACATTACACAACCAAGGGAGTCCCAAGAAAACTATCCAAGTGCATGAGGGAATCGACTGCAACGGAGATGCATCAATTAATCGCAAGTTAGGATGAAAATTGTAAGACCCCTGACCTAAATTTTTGGATGATCATGATTTCTTATCATAATTGGATGGTTAAAACATTAATTAAACCTTATGAAGTGCTTTAATATCATTTGACTAACTTATGTTTTAAGTTTAATCCAGTTTGGATGTTGTTTGATCTAGTTACGCTTTTATGTGCTTGTGTTGGACCAGATAGCAATTTACCCACTCCTAGAGTTTTTCTTGCAATTTTTCACATGCTTGATGTGAAACATATTTTTTGACATCATGTTGGTTATGGTTGAGCTTTAGAGCACCTTGTCACACCTTGGTTTGATGTGGTGACATCATGTGTTGAAATTAGGGTTTGCATGGATGCCCTAAGTTGATGTTTGACCTTGGGTGTTGACCACCTTGTTTTGGTGATTGCCAAGGTTCTTGTGTTCCATGATTTTGGAGGTAGATGATGTTGTATGTGCCCTCTAGTCTTGGTGGTTGATGAGGCTTCTAACCCCTTCCGGTTGCCAAGATCTAGGGTTAGTGATCATTTCAGTTTTCTCATCAAGTTTGTCGTCAAAATTTCTCATCGGTCTTTTACTTTCTAGACCAAGTGGTCCTTAGTTTTCTTGGTTTGGTCACCCTAGTTTCATGAATGAGTGTGGTTATTACATGTATGAGATTCCTTGGACACATGGCATGTTTAGCATAACACCTAACCCTCTTTCTCTCTCTAACTCTAGGCTATATAACCCCTCTCTTTGCTTGAAAATATCCTCTTTACATACCTATTTTCCTCTCTCTTATTTATTGGTTTCTCTTGGAGATTGTCTCCTCTTTCTTGGTGGTGAAGGAGGAGTTCAAGGCTGAAGAATGTGGATCAATCTCCTTGCATGTGGGACTAGGGTTTGGATCTACCCTTCTTGTGATCATTTGGTGCATCTTTGCTCTTCTTTTTGGTCTTGGTAAGTGAGATGTCCCTCTTCATATTTGTTTTCCTTGATGTTATTCCCTTACTCTTTATCTTCTTGGATGAACCCACGTTATTCCATGGTAGTGCTTGAGTCGGATCTTGAAGATCATCCCTTTCTTTCTTCCTTGACCTAGGGTTTTCTCTCTTCTTAGTGGTAGAGCTAGCTTGGCTGAGATTAGTGGTCAATCTAGGGTTTTTTCTTCCTTTTCTTCGAGCTACCTTGTTATTTGGAGTTTTTTCTTCATATCTAAGGTAGTTTTTATATAACTTTCTTCTTGATTATTTCTTACTTCCATCTTGCATTCATATGATCTTGCTCTAAAATGTGGTTACAAGTAGAAAGATAATATCTTTGATCTCAGATTTGTGTTCACATGGTGATCTTGAGTAGATAAGTCTTATAGGACGAACCCTATCTTTTGTTCTTGAGTTTTCCTTGGTAATGGAAGTTTTGGTGCTTGCATGCATGTGCAATTCATTGGCTTTGTTCTTGGATTTCTAGGAATAAGTTGGTTTTCCTCATTGATATGGTATACGATGGTTGGTTCTTGATTTAGTTGACTTAACTTCCTTGTGTAAACTCATCACATTGACTTTGTGGCTATTTTTCATCTTATGTGGTCGCCAAGTTTGACCTCATTTTTTGGTCGCTAAGAGGGTTGACACCTTATGTGATTGATGATATGTTCATCCCATTTGGTCACCAAGCTTTCACTTATGTGGTTGTTGAGTTTGATCTTATGTAGTCGATGAGACCTTGATGTTAAGTGGTCGCTAAGGTTTCCCCTTATGTGATTGTTGAGATCTTGGACCTTGAATGGTCATTGAAGAGGGGGAAACCCTAATTTTATTTTGTCGCCAATGCATGCAATTTTATAGGTCGATGAAGATGGAGGAACCCTAATCGGTTGAGAATGTGTTATGTCTTGTTCGGTCACCAAAGCTCCATGTTCTCTTCAGTCTCCAATGTTGCTCAACCCTAGAGGTCACTGAAGTGGCCAATCTTCAGTGGTCGGTGATCTTCTGATCTTCAATGGTCGATAAATATTTTTGATATATATGATCACTATATCATGTTGACCCTATGATGGTAATGTATGACCTAAGTGCGTTCATGATTGAAGGATATGATAAGAATTAGGGTTTATCTTCAATTGTTGCTTTGAAACCCTAACTTACTTACCTTGTTGAACCCAAGGAAGTGATGATGATTCATAGCTTCATGAGTGATTAGTGTGATAATGGAATTCTTTCTCTCTCTTGATGTTGTAGTAATCCTAATTTGCTATTATACAAATATCATGGCTCTTAAATGTAATGTTGACTCATCTTATGTGTCACATGTATGGTGATGGAATGATGAGCCTTGAAGAGGCATGGGAAAGATGATGTCGTTGTTGCAGGGAACAATGTGAATGGTATTATGACCTTGGACATGGGTTTGTGTCCTAGTTTAGGTGATATCCTTTATATGATGTAATAAGGACTTGTGTCCTATGATGGTATGATGAGGATGATAGTCTCATGTATGGTAGTGAAACGGTACCATGTGCTGATGTGATTAGATTTATGTTTCATATGTTTTATATATTTTGAAGTTGCAATCCTCCCATATTTTTATAAAACCCTTTTAGGGTTTGTATGTAACTTGATTGATACATTTAAAATATACCCAATTGGCTTTAACTAATCAAGTGAAACCCTAATCATGTGTTTCCATGTGTCATAGATCCATTCCAATGTCATAACTTGCTGGATGGTGAAATGAGTATTCCTTAGTGAAACTCAAAGCGCATATTGTTGAGTATGCAGTGTGCAAGTGACTATGTGTCCTTGTCATCCTGATCCCAATGTTATGGAGGATGGCTACATCCATGCCTCGATAGGAGAACGGATACGGTCATATCTCAGTATATATGATGTGATTGAGGACAATTGTGGTTGTGCCTTAGATGGTAGGGTTTGTATACCCTAGTACTAGTGTTGTGACCTATATACCAAGGTGGAATAGGATGTTTAGTAGTTTGACTATATATGTCATTGTGGCTGACTCGTATTGACCAAGGGTAGATGAGATCATAGGAGTTCGGCTCTCCTAGATCTTGTATGACACTATTTTCAACTTAGTAGTGGATAGTTGGAGTCTGAGTGGTATACCTCAAACTCCTCAGGGTTAAATAAAATATGTAATCCATCTATATAGTATATATGTTTAAGTCTAAACACAATTCACATTGGATGTTTACCCTTGCCTTGTTTCTTATAATGCTAGTTGTTTATGATGTAGTAGATGTAGCTAACTACTTAGTAAATGATGGTTTGTCTATTTCTTATTATATCTTGCTAATAATGCTTGTCATGCCTATTAGTTAATTGCCCAATCTTCTTAACTTGTTTAATAATATATCATGTTGTAATCAATAACTATTGGTTGAGAGTTATATCTCTCTTTGGGACATTAGTCTCACATTATAGATCACCACATCTTTTTAGGTGGTCGTCAGCGACGTGGTCAGGATCATGTTGTTGAGGAGTAGTTTGAAGAGCAGTATAAGTAGAGGGTTGTTAGTAGTTTTCTACAGTAGAGTTCTAGAGTCATCCATGTACTCTCAGGTTTGGGCATGGGACGTTTCGTAGATGATATGTATAATAACACATGGTTTTGGTAGTATGCCTATGGTTGTATATATATTGCATGTATATGTGGAGCATATCTTTTGTATATAGGTTGTGACTGAGGCCAATGAACATATATGTAAATACCTGATATGGTATGTGATATGATACAAGTTGTTGGACCTTTACATAATGTTTTTGGACATGATGGTGATGCCAAATTTGGTTTTAATTTACCCTCAATTCTAGTTATGTGGTTTGGTAACTGTTTATCATATGATTTGGTTTTGAGTAATATCGGTCATCGTGACGGTTGTCACAACATGAGTTGGTATCATAACTCTAGGTTTACTAAGTCTATAGGGACATAGGACTAGGGTTTGTGTTTGTTCTTATGTAATCCAACATATCTGATTATAGCTTATGCTTATGCAAATATGTCTGGGGAACGTGAAAAACATGTTGAGAGTAGTTATGTTGTGCCAGGAGGTGGTACTAGGAGGCAGGCTCATAACGATAGAGTGCCAGAGATAGGGCCAGAGCAGCCCATGGTGCCTGCATCCATGGCCAATCCAACATTTTAGTCCATGTTTACACAACTTATGGCCACGATTAAGCATATAGAGGATAGAGCGCATGTACCCCAAACGAGGGTAGTTATCCTAATATGGAATTCCAGGGTTCTGGGAAGACATTTGAGCGGCTGAGACATGTTGAATCCATCGAGTATGCGGGTATGATGGATCTGACAGATGCAAATATGTTCCTGACGAAGCTTGAGAAGGATTTCAAGATCTTGGATTTTAAGATCCTCAATATCCCAGAAGAGGACAAGGTGAAGCATTTGTTGAAGGGAAATGCTAGCCACTTGTGGGACATAGAGGAGGAGAAGAGACCCAGAGTTGTTATTGGTTGGGAAGAGTTTACCGGAAGTTTGTGAGTTGATACTTCCCTGAGACATACCTAGACGAGAAGATAGCCCAATTTGATAAGATCCATCGGGGATCGATGTTGATCAATGAGTATGAAGCCAAGTTTATTGAGATGTTGAGGTTTTGTCCACATATGGAGGTGATGAAGTAGATCCATAGGTTTGAGAAGGGTCTGAGCACAGAGTTGTCAACAACAACAAGTGCTTTGGAGAACAGGGAGAGGTTCTCTACCTTTGTGGAGTAGGTGAGGAGGATTTAACGATTTACTACTGAGAAGCATGAAGCCAACGCTAAGAAGAGGCCAGTTCAGTTTTAGGGGAAGTTGTCCAGTGGCTTTAAGAACCCAAGGTTTTCTTCACAGCAGTCATATTAATGACCAATTTTCTCTGAGATGAGATTAGGAGTGTCATATTAGTGGTCCCCCGAGTAAGGGTTAAGGCCATAATTTTTTGCCAGTAGGAGCTCGTAACACAACATATGTATCAGTGCATAGGTCCATCTAGGTTGTAGTATGATTCTAGGACTTGCCACAAGTGTGAACAAGTAGGCACATCAGGTGGGTGTACCCTATGAAGGATAAGGAAGTGGCATAGAAACCGAGGCAGAGTCAATGGGGTTCACAACAACAACAATTCAGTAGTATTGGTGGTAGAGGACACGGTCAGGCATCATTGGCAGGGTCTTTTAGACTATCTAGTAGAGGAAGAGGATGACAATAGGTGACTACTAGATTCTACGCTATGAGTCAGCTAGAGGGAGTGTTCAATCCATGGGTCATGATAGGTCAGATGGAACTTTTTTATTCTGATTTGTCTACTTCTTCTTTTATATATATTTTGGTTGACCTGTGTGTGACACACTCTTTTATCACCAGAGAGGTGATAGATTGTTGTTATTTTCCTATTTGTAATAGATCTAATAGGCTTCCTTTCCCAAGACGCAACATTCAAGTGGATCTTATGACACTTGACATGCATGAATTTGATGTGCTCGTAGGGATGGATACCTTAGAGAAGTACAAGGTTGATTTGGACTGTAGTTCCAAGGTGGCGACATTCCATGATGGGGGTGCTTCATGAATCTTCCAAGGAGATAGGAAGGTTCTTCCTACGTGCTTGGTGTTAGATATGACAGCGGAGAGGTTGATGAGACAGGGGTGTGAGGCTTTCTTGGTACATATTGTGGACACTAAGAGGAGGATTCTTAAGAGATTGATTTTGACATCATTCTTATTCCTAGAACGCAGCCCATAGCATAGTCATCGTATAGGATGGCACCACTAGAGATGCAGGAGTTGAAGAAACAGTTGCAGGAATTATTAGAGAAAGGCTTCATCAGGCTGAGCACTTCCCCTTGTGGTTCTCCTATGTTGTTTGTGAAGAAGGACGGTTCCATGAGGTTATGTATATACTACTGGTAGTTGAACAAGGGAACGATAAAGAATAAGTACCCATTTTCGAGGATAGATGACATGTTTGATCAATTGAGAGGTGTTTCCATGTTATTGAAAATAGATCTGAGGTCAAGATATCACAAGCTACTGATCAAGGAAGATGACATACGCAAGTCTACTTTTAGGACTAGATATGGTCACTACGAGTTCGTGGTTATGTCATTTGGGTTAACCAACATGCCAATAGTGTTCATGCATTT